>CM053515.1:69399825-69427898 GCA_028627145.1 Eidolon dupreanum
TTATTTAGGATTTTTGCATCTGTGTTCATGAGAGATATTGGTCTGTAGTTTTCTTTTTTTGTGTTATCTTCACCAGATTTTGGTATCAGAGTAATATTGGCCTCATAAAATGTATTGGGAAGTATTGTGTCCTCTTTGATTTTTTGGAAGAATTTGAGGAGAATAGGTATTAAATCTTCTTTGAATGTTTGGTAGAATTCACTGGTAAAGCCATTTGGTCCTAGACTTTTACTTTTTTGGAAAGTTTTTGATGATTGTTTGACTTTCCATACTGCTGATCAGTCTATTTAGATTTTCCAGATCTTCTTGTTTCAGTCTGGGAAGATTGTATTTTTCTAAGTACTGGTTAAAATGGTGACATTCTAATCTTATCAGTTTTCTTTATTAGTTGGTTATCTGTAGGAGGAGAAATTTTCTTTTATAACTTGCTTACTTTGAATTAGTGTTAGTACAGGAAAGCAGGATAAATGTCAGATTTCTCTCTTTTATTTACTTGTTTTCAAATAGTGAGCTTAGTTGTTCAAAATTTTAACATTCGATTGATCAGTTTTTTTTGAGAATCATTTTAAAATGATGTGATTAAGAATGTTTTTGCCTTTATTCACTTAACTTTTTGTGGATTATTTCATACAAGTTTATAAAGAGCATCATTTTCTGATGCATAATTTCATTGTCAGGATGTTTTTAACTTATCATATATTGATAGACATTTTGATTATTTCCAGTCTTTATTATGAAGAATACCTTGAATATCAATGCATTTTATTTTGGATGAGAAAAAGTGTGTAGGAAAAAGATGCTTAAAAGAGTAACTACTCAGAGGATCGTATTTTTAATTTTGATATATATTATCATATCGTTTTCAGTGTCTTATGTACCTGTTTTTTCCTTTAGTTTTTACCCACACTAGGTGTTATTTAAATGTTTTGCAAACCTGGTAAAAGAAAAATAGCATTTCGGTGGTAAGTTGAAACCATGTGTGTATCATTTTTTTTCTTTTTTTTTGACCTGTTTTTTTCTTCTTATTATTTTTTTCTTTATCTCTTTGAACTCAGAGATTTCCCTGTTGTAAAGACTGCCTAGTTTGTAGTTTCTTTGAAGTTTTCTTTTTTGTTATTTTTGTCTACAATTTAAATATTTTCTATGATCAAACATTAATTCAGAACAGTCTCAGTCTTTATTTCTGCCATCTTCCATGTCTAGTACTTGTCTAGTACTATATTTCAATTGACCTTAAAAGTTCCCAAACTAATACATATTTTATTTTGTTAACTTGTCATTAGTTTTTTTGTTTAGATTTATCTACATGTTTCTTTCTTCCTTTACCATTTTTTACCTTTCTTCTTGCTCCTGGATTTCCTTTCCTTTCCCTTATGCTCCTCCTCCCCTTTTTTCAGAGGCACCTTGTTTTTTTTTTTCCTTTCTATTCATACTCTGTCATTGTAAGCATATATATTTGTTTAAAATTTTATTTCACCATTCCTATTGAGGTTTGCCTGTGAATAAAATTCTAGATAGGCTATTATTTTAACATCTGAAGATTTTATTGCTTTGATCAGAAGTCTGCCTCTCGGCTTTGATTATTACTATTCTAGATATGTCTTTTTTTCCCTCTGAAGCTTTTACTAAAGCTTTTTATCACAAATTTCAAAGTTACAAAAGAATAATACAGTTAAGATATAAAAAGTTAAATTTTGTCTGACAGTAGTTCATTCAAATTTATAACTGTGTAATACCTTTCTTAATTGGCTTATGTTTTTTTAATTGAGCCTTTGTTTTGCATTTTTAATGAGTTTGTAAACCCAGGTCTAGTAGTTTGTAAACACTACCTTCAAGGCAGCAGATTTAAAAGTGTTTAAGATTTTTGATTGTGTATAGAATTTTCTGACTGCATCTTGTATTAATTACTGAGTCAAGCCTTAGATATATTGGCTTCTTTAACAGCTTTATTTTACCTCTTCATTTCCTTATTTATCTATTATCCAGAATATAATAGCTTTCTCTATTAATTCTCTAAACCTTTGCACATGGTGATCGTTCTGACTAGGATTTCATCCCCTTCAGGCATATGTGTCATTGCCATTCCATCCTGTTTTTTTCCCACTATTCTTGCTTTCCTTTTTCCTAACTTTTTCAGTTTAGTTGCTACTACTTTTAGAAAACTTTCTTCAACCCTTTCCAAGGATTTGTTTTCATGTCTAGCTTTTTAGATTAAAAAAAAAAAAGTTGGAAAGAATTGATGATGAGTTGTATAAAAAAAAGTCCTTGAATTAGGTGTGGTTATGCCAGAAAGATTGGGAAATTTTAAGAAATCTAGAAAGTTTTGTATTTATATTGCTCTGAAAATTGAGTAAGTGTTCACACCAGTATAATAGAAAGCTGGAATGGAAATGAAGGAGACAGGGTACTTTTTTTGTTTCTTTTTCAGTATCAGATAAAATGCATGACTCTAGTTAGTGGTTCAAAACTGTAAGAAAAGGCTTTATATCAAAAGATTGGTGAATGTGCATTAGTGGTTTTAAAATCATGTTAGTCGAGCAGGTTTTGTATACCCAAGGAACAACTCAGGCCAGAAGTGCTGGCCAGTACCTGGAGCTGTTTGTACTTATTTCTGCTGTTTCAGACACCTGTGTTCGCCTCAGTGCCTAACCTTGAAACTGGCTAGAGTTCTTGTTAGGACTTAGCTTCTTGTAGTTCATGTTTTTTTGAGACTTCGCTGCAAGTGCCTTTCTTATGGGTTTCTGAGAGTTAAGGGAAGGAATTCTCTGGACCTGAAATATATGAGGTTGTGTTCACCTTTGGCCTAATCAGTGGTAATGGATTTTTCTTCTGATGAGTTGTGATATTGGATATGAGAATGCTTACTCTCTGCTTGGAGTAAGATCTGGATCATAGCTACCATAGCAAGATTTCTTACAAGACCTCCGGGTTATACCTCCCATCTTCTCAGTGTTTCTTCTTGGGGTTGTACATGTTTTCATACTATCCATTTCTGATCTGAAAGTTTTTATGAGCATTTTCTTTTTTTAACCTTCAAAGTGAACCGTTGTCACCCCACTCCCACCTCTACCCCATTCATTGTCAGTTTCTTTTAGTTAATGCGTTTTCTTTTCTTCCTTTTGGGTCATGGGATCTCTGGCACTCTTGGGTACTGCCCAGCATTGATGTTTCCAGTACTACTTTGATCTCTCCCATTGGACTATTTTTCTGTATTCTTTATACATATGCGACAGTTCCCCCACCTGGCTTGCCCTCTTCCCTGTCCAGGTGGTTGATTCTTTAGGATTGGAAAACAGTTCATTCTATATAAGGAAAGGTTGAGGATTTCTGGGTGAAGTTTCCTGCTCTGCCTCTCTTCTTTCTTCCCTTTGTTTATTATACTGTGGACTTTAATGGATCTCTGATGATTTGTAAAGATCAGTGGCTTATTTTAAACTGCAGTATGGGCTTTTCTTTCTTTTTTTATTAAAATTTTTTTAAAAAATTCTTTTGCAATTACAGTTGACATTCAGTATTGTATTAGTTTCAGGTGTACAGCATAGTGGTGAGACATTTATGAAGTGAACTCCCAATTAGTACCCACCACACATAATTATTACAATATTATTGACTATATTCTCTATTCTGTACTTCATATCCCAGTAACTTCTGTAATTACCAATTTGTACTTCTTAATTCCTTCACCTTTTTTTACCCATTTCCCCAACTCTCCTTCCATCTGACAATCACCAGCTTGTTCTCTGTATCTATGAATCTGTTTCCATTTTGTTTGTTTATTTTGTCCTTTAGATTTCATATATATATATATATGTGTGAATTCATATAGCATTTGTTTTTCTCTGATTTATTTCAGTAAACGTAATGTCCTCTAGGTTCATCCACGTCATGGCAAATGGTAAGGTTTCATTTTTTTAAATGGCTGAGTTGTATTCCATTGTATATATGTACTACATCTTCTTTATCCAGTCTATTGATGAGCACTTAGGTTGCTTTATTAAATTTTTTTTAAATTGTAAAAAAATGGAACAATTTACCATCTTAACTATTTTAAGTGTATAGTTCAGTAGTATTAAGAGTATTCATTTTGTTGTGCAACAAATCTCCAGAACTTTTTCAACCTGAAAACCAAAAATTTCTACCCATTAAACTCTCCATTTTTCTGTGCCCTCTCCCTTTGCCTGACCCTGACAGCCACCTTTCTATTTCTATTTCTGTGAATTTCACTACTTAAGATATTTTAAGTAGAATCATTTAGTATTTGTTTTTTTGTGACTGCCTTATTTACTTAGCATAATGTCCTCAAGGTTCATCTGTGTTGTATCAAGTGATAGGATTTCCTTTTAAAGGCTGATTAATATTTCTTTGTATGCATATACCACATTTTATTTGTTGATGGACATTTGGGTTGCTTCTGCCTGTAGCCTATTGAGAATAAAGCTATTATGAACTTTGGTGTACTAATATCTGTTTGAGTTCCTGCTTTCAATTCTTTTTAATATATGTGCCTAAAAGTGGGATTGCTAAATCATATGGTAATTCTATTTTTAGGTTTTTGGGAAACTGCTGTACTGTTTTCTATAGCATTTTACATTCCTACCAACAGTGCACAAGGGTTCCATTTTCACCTGCACTTATTTTATATATATATTTTTAAATAATAACCATTGAATGAGGGTGAAGTAGTATTTCACTGTAGTTTTGATTTATGTACTTAGTTTGGAAATCACAAAGTGTGAATCCTTCAACTTTTTCTTTTTCAAGGTTGTTTTGGTTATTCGGGATCCCTTGAAATTCCATGGTGAGTTTAAGGGTGTAATTTTCTATTTTTGCAAAAAACATTGTTGGGATTTTGATAGGGATTGTATTGACTCTGTAGATCACTTTGGGCAGTATTGATGTTTAGCATTGTTAAGTTTTCAGTTCATGGCTATGAGATTTCTTTATTTGCATCTTATTTCTTTCAGTTTTGTGTAGTTTTCAGTGTATGAGTCTTTTGTCTTCTTAAGTTTATTCCTGCCTTTTATTCTTTTTGATGCTAATGTAAATAGAATTGTATTCTTAATTCCCTTTTCAAATTGTTCACTGGTAGTATATAGAAATGCAATGGATTTTCTTTTCATCCTTAATGAAAACATTTATTTTGCATTTTATACAGAGCAACTTGAAGTCCGCATCATGAGAAGTTACCCTGGGATTTATAGACAGTGTGTCCATCTCAACAGTATGGTTCTGGGGATTAGGGATCCATACAAATACAGGCAGGAGTTGTGAGAGAGAAAGGAGACACAAGAAGAGTGTATTTAATCTTTTCTTAAAGGAAAGTCAGTAGAGCATTCTGAGTCACTGAAAACCTGTGCAGTTGGGGCTTCTAAAACAAACACTGTACTTGAGCTCTTGGGGAAGGGGCAGGATAAAGACCTTGATAATTAAAGGGATATTTTCTTGTGATGGGATGAGGAGGGATGCAGTATATTTTTGTGCGTTGACTTGTGTCCTACTACCTTACTGAATTCATATATTCTAATAGTTTTTTTTGTAAACTCTTTAGAGTTTTCTACAGATAAGATCATGTCATCTGTGAACAGACAATTTAGTTCTTTCTTTCCAATTTCTTTTTGCCTAATTGCTCTAGTTAGAACTTCCAGTATTATGTTGAATAGAAGTTGTGAAATTGGCTTTTTATTGGTCCTGATCTTAGGAGAAGCTTTCAGTATTTCACTATTGAGTGTGATGTTTGATGTCTATCTGGAGAGCTCTGTTGTTTATCCCTGATAAGATATCCTTTCCTCCCCTTTCTGGTTATGAGGTAGGTATAATGGATTCAGTTTGAACAGTTAGGCTGTCATTTGGACCCCAGGAGGGATAGGTGCCTGACCACACATATGTTTTTCCCTCAAATACATGCCATTTATGTCTTATGTTAGAGAAGGATATGATCATTGCAGCTATCTGTTCCCTGTTTTTAGACTGGGAAAGGAAAACTGGTATTATGTACTATGGTTTCTTCTTGCTCAAATTATACAGACCAAGAGCTTGTTTTTAGTAATTGCCTTATCTAACCCCACTATATTATTCTGTCATGATTGCTAAATTTTGTTGCCAGGATCGTCTTCCTAATGGGCAGTAGCATCTTTGGCTTCCAGGGCCTCAGGTGCTATTGTCTTGTTACCAGTTTATTTTGTATATACTTTTGCCTTGCGACTTTTTCTTCTCTCCCTGGCTAGGAGAATTTTTTTAATTCCTGTTGGTCCAGTCAGTATGACCAGAGAGCAATCTTCTAACCTCCTACTTGGACTTACAGCATTTCTAGAGCAGAGTAGGGAAGGAGTACCATAAGTCTCAATGTTAAGTGTATATAGTCTGATCTAGAACAAGGTGTGCTTTATTAAAAAAAAAATTAAGCTCATACACAATTAGTAAATAGAGGAAAGATATTAAGATAATGGAATGTCTTATTGGTTTATATGGGATTTTCCCCCATCGCATGAATGTTTTAGTGATCCATGCAAGCTTTCTTGTCATTAAAGAGAAGATACTACTAGTATATGAAGAAACAGTGACAAAACTGCCAATCCTCAGAAATGCCTTTTGTTGTGTATGTAGTGACTGGTAGGCAATAGTGAATTGCCTTCAAGGACCCCCATGTTTTCTACATTGTAAAGCTATGTGGAGGTCAAGTTGGTTTAAAAGTCATTAAAATGACGGATTCATGAGAATGATTGTATTTGATCTTTAATTTCTTGAGAAATGATTTTTATTAGAATTGAATACCCTCAGGCACTGTTTTATCAAGCTGAAGCATGGACCTCGTGATTTAACGCTGAAGTTTGACACTAGTTAAGTACAAATGCTAATAGAGACTTAACTATGCTAGTGTTTTTTAAATTTTATTTTAAATCAGACCAGTTACTTTTTAGCTGTATCAGTCAATTTTTATTCAGTTTTTAAACCCTTTTCCCGTTTAGAGAAAAAAAAGTGCAGCTTGCTGCCAGAGTTAATTTAACATTACGCGTAGGAATGCGATGTTTTCTAGGCTTTGATATACTCAGTGATAGAGAATTGCTATATTTCGTAAATGGAAATACCACCGCTAAAAACAGAATGCTATAAATCGAATTATGTAATTTGTTTTCAGAGACTATCAATATTATAGATTGATGCAGAAATAATAGTAAAAGCAAGCTATTTTGTGGCACACTTTGGGGATAAGGTTAGGACTGTAATTCGTGAGTTATCTTGGGGTAAACGCTGCAGCCACAAGCGCCACCAGTGGGTATTCTCAGGGCAAACGAGAAATGGATTAAGAAGCCAATATATAAAATGTTAACATCAATTAAATTTGGCAGGTACACGTGTATCTTTCAGGGTTTTTTTCTGTAGGTCTGACCTATTTCATTATTGATTTTTTTCCATTTAAATAGGCCAAATTTAACATAGCATTTATCAGACTAGTTACTGATTTTGTCAGTGCTTTGGTTATAAAATTTCATAGGTTTTGAGTAGTCTGCTTCAAACCTGGTTTTATTGTCAGCCTCATTATTCTTTAGTGCAAGATTTTGTATCCCGTGAGGCTTCTCAGGAACGCTTACGTGACATAGTAGGAAATGCCTGTATAGAGACATTTACATACTTTCAGCAGCCTGATTTTCTGAAAACCGAATCTCTGATTCTGTATCTCCAGAGAGGAAACTCTTCTGGAGATTGTGTGTGTGTCTGTGCACGCGCGTACATGAGCAACAGCGCCCATGTGCTCACACGCATGTGCCAGGGAAGGGGGAACAGAGCAGGTGTCTGCTTCTTAATAAGACTTGAATTTTTAGCTCCACCTATATTCTTGTTTTCAGACATACTCCATGTTTCCAATTCCTGAGCCTTTCTGAGGTTTCATGGGACAAAATTAGCCTACTTCTTTTCCCCAGTATCAACCTATATTTTTAGCTTGCTGTGGTTTAAATCAGGTATTGTTCCACAATTTGTTTTTGTCTCTTTTGTTTTCTCTTGTTTTAGTGGAATTTTGGAAGAGAGTAAAGATAAAATGGTATGTTGAATCTGACCTGTTTAACTAGAAAAATAAATTATGAAGTAGGTGACACCTGTAGAAAAAAGCCCTGAAGATATACATGTACATACCAAATTTAATTTGTTAACATTTTATATTGGCTTCTTAAAAAAAGAAATAAAAATTGACTGATACAGCTAAAAAGTACTTCCTCTTATTTGTCCTTTCCCCCAGATATAACCATTCTGTTGATGTGGGTGTCTATTATTTGTAATGTAAGTTTGAATTTGTAATGATGTATTTGTAATGTAATTATAGCAACACATTTTTTTTTGTTAAAAGTTAGCAAATGATATACTGTTTGTCCTTTTACAACTTTTTCACTAATCATTTTGGATTTGAATATTAAACATTTTGATATATATTTAGTTTATTAACCTCATTACCTATTTACGTTCTAATCAACAATATTTACATTCTGTTGGATAGTACTTTTTATTTTACTCATCTTAGTTTGGGTTCTTCCTCTATCACTCTATTAAATGTAGTCTTTTCTTATTTTTTTAAAAAAAGTTCCTTTCCTGCTATTAAAATTATGACTTAAAATGGATTTTTGCAAACTACTCAGGAATAAGATACAAATGGTTGATAGTTAAACTTCTCTTTAATGCCAGTTTGAAATGGTATGATTTGAATGTTCATAAGAATTAACTTCTGGATAATGGATCCTATTCCTTTTTTGTTTTGTTTTAATTTTTATTAAATAATATATATGCCTTGTTTAAAAGGTCAAATGGTTTTGTAAGGCTTAGAACAAAAAACAGCAGTCTCTTGCTGTATCCTCACTTTTTCTTTCCTAGAGGTAATCACTTTCTGTTGTATCTGATATCCGCCTCCCGCCACTGCAGCTTTTACCTTCTTTTGTCTAAATCAGAGGCCCCCAACCTTTTTGACACCAGGGACTGGTGCTCTTATGCCTGATGATCTGGGGTTGAGCTGAGGTGGTGATGGCAGTGCTGGGGAGTGGCTGCAAATACAGATGAAGCTTTACTCCCTCGTCCCCTGCTCACATGTGCAGCCTGGTTCCTGACAGGCCATGGTCTAGTTACTGGTCCTGGACTGGTAATGGTCTATCGCCTGGGGGTTGGGGACCCTGGTCTAAATGATTATATTGTTATTTCTTGATACATAATTTCAACTGTTGACTTCCTCCTATTGGAAAGTCTGTTGTTCTATTACTCTTATGAAAGGAAGATTAGCTTTTTTACCCTTGCCATGCCTTTCCAAATATTTTCGAACTAGTAATGTGTATTTATGTTATTAGGACTATGTAAATACTGTTCACCGCTGAGCCAGGTAGTATACTGTAGTTATATTTCTTGACTTAATAATTTCTTTCATTCCTATATTTAGTAGTTGACAAATTTGTATGCATGTGTCAGGTTTCTGTCTGCATTTATTATAATTCCTCTAAAAGAATAAAACTTTGATTTTAATCAAATATAAACTATATGGTTAGTCCCCCTATCTCAGAACCATCTTATCTTAGAGCCCTTTAATCTCTTGGTCCTATTTGAACTAGGGTTCTTGGGGTTGGTGCACAGGGATCATCCTTTTTGATCTTTCTTCACCATCATCCTGTGGTTCTCTTTGAACATGAACTTTTTTACCTAGAATGCTTTAATTTCTTTCTCTTTTTTAATGCCTGAATTCTTAACATACCAGTCTTTACTTAAAAATCACCTCTTCAGAGAATCTCTTCCTGACTCCCCATTCTAAGATGGGTTATGCTTATTTTTGGTACACCGTACCCTACTTGGTTTCTTCTTGGCGTTTATCACAATACGTATGAATATTTTTATTTACTTCTTTTTGTCCTTTCTTTTTATAACTAAAGTTTCATGAGGTGTGGGGATTGTTGCTATTTTATTCACCATTGTCTGTCTACTATTTAGTATATATAGAGTGCTCAACAAGTATTAAATGAGTGCATATATGATGACTTCTAGACACAGTGAAGATTTAAATGCTATGGGCAATATTATCTTGTTGGACTTTAAAGATACAATATTAGAGCTGCCTCATTGTGAAAGAGACTGTGGCTTGCAGAGCCTAAAATATTCCCTTTCTGGCCCTTTATAGAAAATTTTGCTGATCCTTGATTTTGTACAATCAAATATTTTACATTAAAAGACTGTTTTTTGGATTTTTCAGTCAACTGTATTTCTTCAAACAGTTTCTTTTCTAGATTTAACTTGAGATTCCTTTCATAGTAGTACATAGCATATGTGAAATGCCAGTATGTTAGTCAGGGTCCGATTAGGGAATTGAAGAGGGAATTGAATATAAAGAGAACTAATTACACAGATGTTAAAGGCTTAAAGAGCAGAAAGAGAACCTGGAGGACACCCAGAGAGAGATGGTGGTGGTGGTGATGATGATGATGATGATGATGATAGCAGCAGGAAACATCCATTCTCTCCTGAGTCTGGGGAAACAAAGAGGATTAGAATGTAATTGCTTAGAGGTGGGACCTGTGAAGGAATGTGGGACTTCAGGGAAGGGATGCAGCCTGGCCACTGCTTATACCTCTAAGAGAGCGATACCATGAGAGGTTTTTATAAGCTGGAGCCTCTAATGAGTACTGCTGATAAGTGATGCTTTCAGATACAGCAAACTAACAAGTCTTTTTTTTCCTGCTTTCCAGTCATCTTCTAGTGCTGTGTAGGCACTGGAGGAAGATCTTAACAGGAAACCAGCTGAAAATGAAAAATGTAGTTTGCAGAGTCCCAGTTTCAGGGTCACAAAGCATAGAAGAGAAGAGTGGATTTGAAGTTGAGAGACAATACCAAAATAACTGCAAAGTGTCCTTTTTTTCTGCTAAGAATTACAACTGTTAAAAATCTCTTCTTCATGGACAACAGACTAGTAGTTACCAGAGGGTAGGGAGGGAGGGGGGAAAGTAGATGGGATAAAAGGGGTCAGATATGTGGTGACAGAAATCTAACTATGGGCAGTGAACACACAATGCAAAATATGTATATATTGTACACCTAAAACTGGATTTTGTTAACCAGTGTCACCATAAAAAAAAAATCTCTTAAGTTCAAATTAGTCATTAAATAAACCAAGATTTATTTTCTTTCATAAAAGCAAAAATGATCGTTTGAAATATTTGCATTTGTAAATATAGGCTTTTTGGGGGGGTGAAGTATTGGCTTTAATATGGTTTAGCATTATTCATAATTTAAAAAATTATTTTTTCTACTTTATTTTAGTATCAGATATAGAAAGTGGTGATGGACTGCAGCTCAGAAAGGAACATACTCTCAGAATATTTGCTTATATCAATTCCTGGACACAGAGGTATGCATCTTTAAGTATTTTGAAGACTAATCGTGAGTTGTATTTTAAATTTTCTTTGTTTGTCATTAAATTTTCCTTTTAGTATGTTGGGTTGTATACCTTCAGTTATTAAATGACAGTTTATCAGTATTCATTAAATCTCCTTCCCTTCTTTGGTTTTCTTTTTAAAACATGGGAATAAAAATGGATTTTTTAACCTCTGTTTCATTATCAAGAAATATGGGAATGATCAAAATTCTAAAAATAGTTATTTTGTGAGGTTAAAGAATTGTTATGACATGGAGACCTGTAACACATTTAATCCTTTAAAAAAATCACTAGTGTGGTAGAGGACATTTTGACTCTTCTGGAAGTTTCTATGTATTCCTTTTCAAGAACAATTATGTATATTAAACCCATTTAAAAATAATACATATATTGAGAATATAGAGAATAAATTTTATACTTTAGGGAACACAGACATTAATATAACCAAAGTTTGTAACAAGGATTTGCAAATTCCTGTTCCTCAATGTGATTTTAGCTGGTAGTGGTTAAAAATTCTTCTCTCTTGTGTGCCTATCCTGTTTAAAATTCTTAGTCCTTCTAAAATTTTTATGGGTAAAGAATGTTTGAAGCATTGTGTACAGTGATTAACGAACATGTTAAATGCAGTGAAAACATAAATGAATGTCCTGAGGCATACCATCTAGCCGATGATAATTTATCAGAATGGTTTAATTTCAGAAACCGTTTGCTCTGCAATAACATCCCTTTTCCATATATTTTTTTCCTTCTGTCAGTAAAATTGCTACATAAATTCGTTCCAAAAAATATTGTAGATTTTAGTTATTTAAAACTTATGTGCCATCTTTATTGGCATCTCTTTTCAGTCTTGACCACCTGAATTTCTTTTTACTAAGTTTAGAATTGGTTGCTGTTCTTTCATTATGGGTAAAATAGATGATTTGGATATTTTACAATGCTAATATATTAATGATTTAAATTTCACATTAATAGCCTAAAAGATTTGTGAGAAATGTTGCATTTGAGTCATTTTGAATTTATTTATTGTAACTACAGCTAGGTGGCAACATGTTATACTAGGATAAAACCATACTTTTAATTTCAGAATTTATGGCTGTGCCACTAACTAAAATGAATTTCACAGACATAATGTCATCTTACTAACATTTCACAGAGAAATACCATTTTACTAACACTAATTATTGGTGGAGCTGAGTGAGAATTACATTTTCACATTTGTAGTCCACTTTTATCTTAGATACTCATCCTTGTGGCAGGAATTTTTAACCTGAGGTCTGTGGATGAGAATGAAATTATAACAGAAATTTTGATATGCACAGTTTTAGACAGTAATTTCTAGGTTTAATCAGAATATCAAAGTATGTTTGCCCCCAAACTGTAGAGATGTTCTACCTTTATTTCATTCTGCTTCAAGTATAATGGTAAAGAGCCATATAGAGGTGGATTCCAGTCTTGCTTTATCAACATGTGTATTGGATGATTATGACAAAATAGATAACTTCTGTAAGCTCTTATCACCTCATTTGTGAAATGAGAATAATAAGCTACATTCTCTTAGGCCATGAAAAAATAAAGTGCTTATTAGCACAGTTTCTGACAAAAGAATTTAACACGCATTTTAATTAAAATTCTTAAAATTTATTTTAAAAAATGAAATATGTATGGAAGGTTACATAAGCTAATATGTGAAAAGCTGAACTAGAAACAGTGTGTACCATTTATAATTCTCTTCACATGTTGAATGTGAATAGTTTGTTGCTGGTAGTAAAGTACCAAAAGTATAATGTTACACTCTTAATTGTTCATGCTGATAGAAGAGAGAAGTGACAGTATAATATCCAATTGGATCACAGTGCTTTGTAGTAAAAATTTTTGCCTATTTCCCCTGCCCCCACCACAACCTCCACAGTTTCTTTCTTGGGCATCAGAAAATACTGTTTTCTAGATTAAGATTATAGGTAAAAGGCTACTAACAAAACACAGTTGATCTACAAAAGAGATTCTTTACTTGGGAGCCCATGACCATGGAAGTCCATAAATGTACCTTGGTGCACTAATGAACCCATGACATTTCATACAAAATGTTCTTTAGGTTTTCTTAGGGAAAAGTGGTAATAGCTTTCATATGATTATCAGTGGTCAAGAATAATTTTTCTAATGTATTGACTAGAATATAGTTAAAAGAATGTTCACTTAAAAACAGTATGTTGATAAGAATTTAATATTTACAAGCATTACAAACATTTTCATATTTTACATTAATATAATATTTTACATTATTTCCTCCTATTTAAATACTACACTTGTAACAATCTTTAAGAAAATACAGAGACTCAAAGTAAAAAAAATAGGCCAGGCCACTACTTGGAGTAACAATAGCTGTAACTCTTTTTGTCTAACCTCAATATAAGATTGTGAGCAGTACAGTTTAAAATTTTACAAAATGTGACTTTGCTATATGTTTATTGGATAATCTGATTTTTCAAGTACAGACTACTATGATCAGTCTTTTCATGTCATCAAATATCATAATTTTAAATTGCTGTATAGCAGTCATGTAGCTGACACTTCTTTGTTTTGTCGAAGAGTAGGGAAGTTAGTTATTTGTGTGTTGGTTTAATAGATAATCATTATTTCATCTTATTGTAATTGGGAATGGAATAGGAAGATCACTAATCAGAAAATGGAGAGCAGATTAGGAAAATAAATTGAAGAATATATATACATTAGGAAAAGAGCGTATAAAGGTCTGAAAGGAATATCATGTTTGACAAAAGCATTGATATTACAAGGCATAATCCTTCATGTTGGACGTGTTGCTAGTTTGTTGTTGTTCAAAGCTTATTACAAAACAGGCTTAGGTTTATATCTTGTAAATTCCATATTCCTTAGCAGGCATTCAAGGCTCTTGTTTCCTGCTTATCTACTTTTTAAATTTAAGATTTTTCCTCTAAAAGAATTCTGGCTAGGGTGAGGTTCTGTCAGATTTTTGTATTTTTAGGCTAAAAATTATACCTTTCATACCTGTCATTTTCACTTAATAAATGTTTGAGGCTATTGCTTTTATTTTTCATTGTTTTAATAAACTTTTAAAAAGTTTTAAAAGCTATTGCTTTTGAATAGGTTAATGTCCTCCACTCTTTTAGGCTCTGCCTTTTATTTTGGCATTAAGAAATTTGACCAGTAGGAAATTGATAATGACCACTATTTAAAGTACTGCTTTTTAGAAATTAGTTCATAAATAAAAAAATCTTTTGGTGAGATTGGGTAATGTGGATTAATAATCCTTTCATGTGTTCAGCTGTATCAGGCCAGGGAATATGTTAGACCCATTGGAATACTTTAGTTAGATTGAATCACAGTCCAAGTTAGAAATAACTTCGATCTGTAGGTTCCTCAGGGATGTTTAGTTAATATTTATTAAAATTTTATAAATTTAAGTTACATATTTTATGCTTGGCATTTGGAAATTTTATTTGCATGTTCCTAAATGTAAGCATACTCCACCTAGGTGGGCAAAATGTAACTCTTGGGTAATAGTCTTAGGCTGCTAATAATAGGAGTAGGACTGAGAAAATAGGATAAGCTTATACAGTGGAAAGGTATGAATGCTATTGGTATATAAATACAAGTAATATGCACAGATTTAAATTGGTAAGAAAATGCCTGTAATAAAGTCTGTTGTTCCCTATGTTCTCAGGCCCGTTTCTGTTTTCAGCTCTTTTATATGTTGGTTTTGATATTAAACTGTATATTCTGTTTATATTGCTATTGCTTCATCTATCAATTTTAGGTATAATCTATGAACTTCCTTTTGTGATACATGAAGATTTCATTCTTTTACCCTTCCCCATCTTAGTAAAGTTATATCAGTTGGGATAGTTCTAGAATAAAAAAAATTGCTCAGTGATGAGCCATAAAAGGTTCTGTGATTCATGTAAATTCCCTTTCATTTGCCACTGAGAAGACAGGCCTGATGTAGCATTTATCTATTTCTGTGTAATAGATTACTTTAAAAGTAGTGTCTTAAGACAACAATAAACATTTATTATTCAAAGAGTTTCTGTGGAAAGGAATTTGGGAATGTATTAGCTGATCGGTTCTGGCTTCAGTTTCTCATACGTTTACACTCAAGATATTGGCCAGGTTAGTCATCTGAACCTTTGTATGGTGTTGGAAGCTATTCCAGGTTGGCTCACTTAACATGGTTGGCAAGTTGGTGCTTGTCGTTAGTGGGATGCCTGTTTTTTCTCATGTGGACCTCTTCATGGGCTCCTTGAGTGTCTTAAGTGATAGCTGGCTTCCCTCAGAGTGAGTGATCAAAAGAAAGCAAGGCAGAAGTGGCAGTCTTTTATGACCTCGTCTCAGATGTCACACACTGTCATCTCTGCCACATTCCGTTTATGATAAGCCAGTCATTAAAGTCCAGTCCACATTCAAAAGGAGGAAAATTGGGCTTCATCTTTTAAAGGGAAGAGTATTAGAGAATTTGTGGCCATACTTCAAATTTGCCACCCCTGGAGGAATGCCATTATTCTACATGGTCTTACAGGGAGTTGGTGATCTAGTTGGACTATAATGTAGATGTTTTGATTTGTTTCGATGATATAACTAGGTGTAAATTGTAAGTAATAATTGCATAACTTTCATCCATTATTGGTTGCAATTATTATAACCGAATATTTGCATGTCATTTATTTATTGATTCACTAGCCCTTTTGAGTATGCTACTAACTGAACGTGTCTAAGAGAACTAGATTTGTGTGTAATATTTCTTGTATTGTTTTCATTTTTATTTTATACTGGAGAGGGTGTGTGTGTGTGTGTATGTGTGTATGGGTATAGTGTTCCTAAACACTTTTGATCTGCCAAAAAGGGTAGAATGCCCTGCCCAAGTAGACTTCAAGCAAATTATTTTAAAATACAGGTTTTTTTAAATACAGGTTTTTTTTTATTGACAGCAAAACCCATCATGTAAAACAATCAGCTTTACTTATAAGATATTTTATTATGGCCAGTTTCCTGGTATTTACCAAACATATAAGTACTCAGTACTAAGAAAAGCAAAGATATACGCCACAATTCTTAAATAGTTCTTTGTGTAGGACAGATAAGTACATACATTAAATTGAGGTAATAGCTGTCATCTAATATGGTGTGACTCTTTACTAACTCAAGTACCAGTTTATGGTGTGATGCTATCTTTAATAGGTTGTTATGGTGCTACCCCATCAAGGAGGAGGAAATAAAAACTGGGGAAAAATGTATTCTAGTATTTTATTTTTTATATTGTTAGAAAGGTATAATTGTTACTTCTCTTGGAAACATTAATTTATTGATTTTTTTTTTCTCTTATAGGCAATGTCTGTGCTGCTTCAAGGAATATAAGCATTTGGAGATTTTTAACCAAGTAGTATGTGCACTTATTAACTTAGTAATTGCCCAAGTTCAAGTGCTCCGGGACCAGCTTTGTAAACATTGTACTACTATTAACGTAGATTCCACATGGCAAGATGAGAGTAATCAAGCAGAAGAACCGCTGAATATAGAAAGAGAGTGTAATGAAGGAGGTACAGAAAGGCAAAAATCAGTAGAAAAAAAATTGAGTTCTACAAGAATTTGTAATCTGACTGAGGAGAATTCTGATCCTTTCAGTTCATGGAGTACAGATGAGAAGGAAAAACTCTTACTATGTGTGGCAAAAATTTTTCAAATTCAGTTTCCGTTATATACTGCTTACAAGCATAATACTCATCCTACTATAGAGGTATGTAAAAATAGGCATTGTGAATTTTAAGTAATACCAAGTCATAGTGATGTTGGTAGTTTCTCAGTTATGAATAAATATGAAGACAGTTATTGATGGAAAAGTTTACAAAAATACTTATAATTGTAGTTATCTCTGGACCGTTTCTCAGCAGTTTGTGTTGAACATTTGCTCAGCATGGTCCTATTAAGGAAAATTTATAAATTGAACTTGTAAAAATTGAACTGTTCAAAACCTTTTGCTGGTGTAGATCTATGTTCTACTTAGTGTGACTCGAAAAAGTAATGAGGAAACAAGCACACAGAATTTTGAATTTCATTCTTAGAGGCATAGGTAACAGAATTTAGAATTCCCTTCGTCAAGGAAAAAAGCTTAAGTTATTTGTAATTACTTGTTTCAAGTAATAGTACTTTTCTTGTAAGTCAAGATACTTGACTCATTCCATTAGTAATGTTTTTATAAGCCTTTCTAAGAGTTTAGTGGGTTCCCTTTAGGTTTATTTAGATAATGGTATTTCTTTCTAAACATAGTAGAAATTGAGAGTTATGTGGCAATGTTTTAGTGGCTTAAAACAGTGATTTATTATTTTTCACGATTCTGTGGGTTGGCTGGGCAATTCCTTTGCTGGTTTTGTGTGGCCTCACTTATGCAGTTGCATTTACTTTGTCTCATGGGTTTGAAGATACAAGAGGGCCTCATTCACGTCTGATGGTGCTGGCTGTCATCTTGGGCTCCTTGGATTTTCTCAACTAGGATAGACTAGCTTCCTTACATGGTAGCCTTATCATTGATCCGGAAAAGGAAATGTGGAAGCTGTAAGAGTTTTTAACGTCCAGCCTCTGAAACCACATAGCATCAGTTTTGCCACATTACGTTGATTGAAGCAATTTACAAGGGCAGGCCAGACAAAAAGGAGAGTGAAGCAGACTTCATCTCTGAATGAGCAGAGAGAGAAAGTTTTATTTTAAACTTTAAGTTACTTTCTTTCCTATGCATTCTGGCATGGGAAGAGTTATGGCCATAAGCAAATCTACCACATGCTTTTTTATTTTATTTTTTTTAGCAGTCTGCATATTCTCAAGCTTATTTGTTCTGTAACCTTCATACTGATTTCTTTAAACTTCTTTCTTCATCTAGAAAGTAGAAGTCCTCTATTGAAAATATTTTCACATTTAATTGAGACTATTTAAAAACAAAGCCCGAGAGGTGGGCATTTTCCCTATTAGAATGAATTCTCTGTAAGAATATTTTAAATCAGGCTGTGCTCTGTCTTCTAGAATTCTTAGTCTATTATCTTCCCATATAGAAACTTTTTAATGATCGTTTTTTCATAAGATATTTACTAAACATTCTAAAAAATGTCTTCTCAGCATCCTTTTTCAACAAAAAGGGGATCTGTATGTGTAAATCTGCTAAATTTAATCTTAAGAACACCATGTGACTAGTGTTTTAATGCCTTAAATTGATAATTGAAAAACACTAAAAATAGTTTGGTTAGAGACCTGGATATGTGAAATTCTTGAAAAGTTCTTAGAAATTTTTCTCCAGTTAAAATAATTCTCTTAATAGAATTATAGCTGTACTAAATCTGCTATGTTCCAAAAATCAGTACTCATCAGTTTTCTTTTTTTTTTTTAATGTTTTTCAAAAATGGTAATCTCCAAATGTAGGCATAGTCACATTCCCCTATACTTTCCCTTTTGGAGTAAATCGTCTCATTGCTTAAGGATTATTCCGTGTGACTACTTGGTTGAAAGCAGTGGTTCATGAGGTCTTTGTGGTAACATTCTAATAAAAAAGCATCTTTAGACATAATAAAGGAGAAGCCTCCTTACATAGAACTCTGTATTCTTACACAGAATTCTAAACTCCTTTTACAGAAATTTTTGTGCTTTTAGAATATTTCTGTGCTTTAAAATTTTTTTTGTGCTTTGAAAATAAAAATTGTTTCTGAAGTTTCTAATATCTTAGTAATGATCTGTTATACCCTAAAATTTCTAGTTTCTGTTCTAAGGGCCATGTAATTAAAATTTAAGGGTTAGCTATATCAAAGAGTCTCAAATCAAAACCTTCATAGCATATGTATATGTAATAAAATTATATATGTGTATGTCTATATATGCACATAAACACATATTTTAAGATACTTGTTATGCAGTGCAGTAGAGCTTCCTATAGGAATTTTAATCCCACCTTTTTTTATAAGAAGATAGTTTATGCAGTCTTCTTTCATACTACTGTGCCATCCCTTACTGATAAAGCCTTTGATTTTGATTTCTTTTTTTAAGAGGCACAAATTGGCTAAGATTCTTTAGAAACTTAAGATTCAACACTCGTGTTAGTATTTTGATAGCTCTGACTTTAGAAAACTAATCAGTATTTTTATTTTATGTAACAGGGACCTGGTAAAAGTTTTGGTCAGGTTTGCACAGCTTAGTGCTGAGAAAGTTCTAGAATTCAGGTCTTGTACTACTACAGTTGTTCTTAATCATTTCGTGCTAATCACTGTAACTATTGTATCCATTCCCATGAGTGAATAAGATGGAAACTGGAGCCTCTCCTCCCTCCTGCCTTCCTCTCTCCATCTTCCCTTTCTCTTCTAAGTTTATAATATTTTTAAAGATGTAGTAATTGGAAATAAGTAGTATTGATTCAGGTTAAAAGTTTTTTGGGGGGTCCAGTTGCATTCTGAATCCTGAGTAATTATCATAATTCTATGAAATGAAGTATTGCCATAGTGTTGTATTTTTCTAAGTGAAAATGAGTATAAAAATTGTAGAAAGAAGAGAAACCACTACAATTCTGTTAAGTGTGTGTATAATATAATCAGGCAGATTAAATATATATTTTATTTTCCAAATTTATGAATGTAGGCTAGTTCTCTCATCACTTCATCCTTTTTTTTTAAATCAACCATTTATAAATTAAAAAAAATTAAGTATTTTTAATTCACCTTTTAAAGCATACAATTTAGTAAGTTTTAGGGTATTCTCAAACTTAAACAACTATCACTATCAATGCCAACACCAATGACATTTTAAGGCAAAATTTTATTTTGAATTTATTGGCCTTCGATTCTTTATAGTCTGATCATGGAGTAACATTTGCTTAATTGGATATAGAATTACTTCCTAGTTATTCATTTATTTTCTCTTTTAAATTAATAAGCAGATTCCTATTTCTAGAAATAGTATGGCATCGTCTTATTTAGTAAATGTGAGGTTTTGGGGAAAAAAACAAAAACTAAAATTCCTAATAGGTTCCTTAAGGCCTTCGGGGACCATCTAAAATTGGAACGCTTGAAAGAAAAGCTACATCGATTTAGCTTTTAGCAAGACTTCCTAGTGTTGTTACCTATAGATTTATGTTAACTCTTTATATACTACTTAAAATATGATTATAATAACACTTTAGGATTTTTGTCTCATTTATCCAGAGAAGAAATGAAAATGGTAAAACAGTTCTTCTGAGGAGTAGCCAAAATAAATAAAAGCAAGTCCATGAGTAATATTTTGCACATCAAAATAAAATTCTGTTAAGGAGATTTTCAAGATTAGGCACTAGAAATCTTGACTACAATCTATTTCCAGTATGGTTCACATGGTGCATAAATCTGTATTTAATAATACCACAGGAATTCTTATATTCTGGACTTTTTGAAGACAAAAGGTTCATTGAGAAGAACTTAAAGCTTTAACTTTGGTCCTGGTGGTAGAGGCTTGGGAATACAATTAGATTTAGTACACTTACTTTGTACAGTGTTTTCACCTCTCTTAGGACAGGTTTTGATTATTTTGAAATATTCTTGGTTTGATATGATGCTCCCAGTTGTTTTCAAAGTATTTCATCAGGAGAACTTAAATATATTAAACATAATAGCAACGAATGTAATGAATGGCAGCTAACATTTTTTCAGATGAGAGCATCTATCTTTGTTTATAAAAGTAACATTTTCAATGTGACTAAGAAATACAGAATATTCAAAATATAGACTTAGAAAAGCCTGAACCTCTTCTCTTTCTCCATCCTCTCCTAAAAAAAAATTGTTATGAAATAAGTTCAGATAATTCCAGATGATGAAATAAATTATGAAAATCAGGTCATGTTCATAAATTCTATTTAAAAATATGTAATACAAGATATTATCTTTCTATGTTTGTACATATGGATCCACCTTATTTTTTAATATCTTTAAAGGTCTAACTTAAATACCATAAAATTATAGTTGCATAAAATATATAATTGAATTATTTTTAGTAAATTTACAGTTGTGCAACCATTACCACTTTCCAATTTTGTGTTTTTTTTGTTTTGTTTTGTTTTTGATCACATTCCAATTTTAGAACATTTACATCATCCCAGAAAGATCTTATGACATTTCACTTTATTGTTTTTGAAGGCTCCTTAAGACCCTGGGTGATTATGCTACCATTTATTTAGCCATCCTGTTGATATTTAAGTTATTTCTAGTTTTGTGATGTTATAAATTCAATGTGCCTCATTTATATACATTTTCCAGCACTTCTTGTATTAGTTGTTTAGGATAAACAGATAAATTGCTGGGTCAAATACACATTTGAAGATATATTTTAAATGGTGATGGATATTTCCAAATTGCCTTCCTACAAGGTTATACCAGCTTACACTCTCACCAACAATGGATGAGTGTGCTTTTAGTTTAAATTTTCTGTGTGGAAAGCATGTTGTAGAACTTTTGAGTATACCTCTAGAGAATTCCAGACATAGTTTCAAAACCACTTAACTAAGTTATATATTTTTATAAGAACTATCCTTATTCTTTAATGAAAGATTTTTGTTTAAGAAGGCAAAATGATGTATAGTACATAATATAGAAAGATTTCTTTGGAGAAGTTTTGGCATATACTTTAGAACTGAATCATATTAGCTTCAGTTAGGAATACCACTGTCTTGATGAGAAGCAGTTGCAAGATCTGTTGGAGTTTTTGTAAAACCAGTCTTTAGAAAATTGTAATTTTAAAAGGTTGTCATTTAGTAGTGTGACCTAACTGTATTTACTTTTTTTAAAAACAGGATATATCAACCCAAGAAAGCAACATATTAGGGGCATTCTGTGATATGAATGTAAGTGTGTTTATCTTTTTTCATTCTCAGATTTATGGCAAAAAATCTTTTTGGTTCAGTTATGTCTTTTGAATTTTTTATATCTGATTAGTATCTTTCCAGTATTGGTAATAAAATTATTTCTGATAAGTTTTAAAATTATAAATCTTCTTTTTTCCCACAGGATGTAGAAGTGCCATTGCATTTGCTTCGTTATGTATGTTTGTTTTGTGGGAAAAATGGCCTTTCTCTCATGAAGGATTGCTTTGAATATGGAACTCCTGAAACTTTGCCATTTCTTATAGCACATGCATTTATTACAGTTGTATCTAATGTAAGTATTGTTTGGAATTGGTTTTAACCTTAGGAACAATGTCTAGTATTTTATTCTAGTATTTTAGTAACATGAACTTTATGCCCAGAAAAAGCAGGTTTTGAGTGATTTGCATGTATAATAATTATTTCTGGATTACATTTTGAAAAACCAAGGTCAGAAACCTTTATAAATTATTATAATAAAATTGAATTTGTATAAATTAGTAAATTTAAGTTGAATAGGTAAATTTAGCCATTTACCTCTTATCTCAACCATAAAATTGGTAGCTATGTACAAAAGTTGGTATTAACTTGCCTTGACTGGGATTTTTTATTGGGAAATTTTTGAGTTTTTAAGGGTTTTTGCTTACTCAGATGATGGTTAGCCTGGGGTACTACTATAGCTTGACTTTCCTCTATATTGCAAGTAAAGACCTAACATTTCATTTTGCCTTTGTAAAGAAGATAATTCTTTTCTGTGTTGTGAATGTCATATTTACTGTGAAGCACAATAAATATGGAAGCAGAGATACTTTTTGCTGCCTGTATGTTAATATTCAGCCTTTAATAATAACCTGTTCTGCTCATCAGTTAAAAAATGGGTGTAGCAAAACTTAAATCTAAATTTACCAAAGTCTGAATTCTTGTGTTAACTGAATTACCTTAAATAATAGCTGATGTGAAGTACATAAAGTACACATAAAATAAAAGTATAGGGTGAAATGGAGCTCAACCAACTACTTTTTTGCATTGTTAACAATGATATTCTCATTGCAGTGAAGTAGTATAGTGGAAAGGGCACTGGCTTTACTCAGATTTGAGGATCTAGACCTTCATTGTTTCATACTTGAAATAAATGATTTGTATCAAGGTCATTTTTAGTCCCCAAATTCTTTGGTTTCTGACAGGTTGAAAATAATACATACAATGTCAGTATAACATGTAGGTTAAGAATGTTAACTTTGGATTTACAGTTGCCTTTGAATCCTGAACTGGAGCCTCAGTTTTTTAAATATGTAGACTAGGAATGATAAAAGTGATGATCTACTTTAGAAGATTCTTGTGAGATTTTTAGAGAGATTTTAAGCTCTTATTATAGCACTTGGTACATAGTAAGCACTTAGTGACTGGTAATTGCTACTCATTTTAATTATCTTTAATACTTATCTGATTCTGTTATTTTGATTGACCTTGTTTGTTTGATAAGAACTTCTATAAGAACTTCTATTCAGTTTGGCTAAATTATCTTTTGGGAGAATAAATATGAAGTTCTCAGTGAATTTAAATTCTGTGGCATTTTAATTTTACACTGTGGTAAATTTGAATAAGGCATGAAACTGAGTTTGAAATCCCAAATTCAGAAAACAGATTATTTACAGTTTTTCTTAATCAGGATTATCTGAATTAAAATGTATTTCTTGAATTATTTTACTGTCCCTGGTTAAAAGTCAATTATGAAAGGATTGTTAAAGGCTTTAATTTGTTACTGTATCTTCAAAATTTATCCTTTACTAAAGAAAAAGGTTTAGATTCTGGTTTATCTTTTACTTTAGCCTTTTTATGACTAATTTGTGAGCTGTTGTCAGTTCGTATAACTTTATCTTGTAACTCAGCTGAGACCATTAAACTAAATTTAGGTTAAAATTAATCATACTGCTTAATGTTATTGTTTGGATATTATAATCTAAGTTTATTTTTTTTTTTCCTAAGAGTATAACATGGGTACTTTTTAACCAAAAGATTTTATAACTTGATTGAGTAACTCTCACCTGCTACCTCTTCCTCTTAAATGTTTTTTTGATTTGGCTGCCTTCTTTCTAATTTTTTAAATGTAGTTAGTACTTTGATGCAAATTAAGGGCTGAAATTACAGTTCTTGTAATCAAGGTTTCTGTGAGTCTTGATGTTTTTCTTAAAAGGCTGGTGACATTTAAAGCATAAAGAGTTTTGGCATGAGTTCTGACTTTTTTTTTTGAGTCTTGACCACCCTGTCTGAAGTTTATAAACACTAAATGGTCACTTTAAACAATTAAAATAGATATCCCTCTTTGCAGTTTGAGAAATTTTAAGGCCTTTTAATTTCAGAATTTTCAAGCCACATAGAAATTGATGTAGAACACAGTAATTTCGACTAGTAGGTCATTGTAAATTGTAAACCTTGGCCATTTCTTTCATTTCTTTTCTTGAGAAATAGACAGCTTGTTTAGTCATGCTGTTTCAGTTTCAACAAGGCCGAAGGTCCCTATTTGTATTTTAATCTCAAAAACTTGCATCAGTAGTTCTTAACTAACATTGTTTAGCAGATTTCTGGGTTTTGCACAAATATTACTCCACAATTATATGGATTTATTCTTAGTAATAGCTGTAGTCACAGGAGAGAAACAACAGATTTCTTTATATAGTTTCTTACTTTGTGTTGGCCTTTGGGTTTTCAGCAAAAGCAGCCAACCAATATTTAACGCGGTTTAGAGAAGTAGAATGTAGAGTCCTCATAGAAGTTTCCCTATAGGCAAGGTGAATTAATTTGGTTTTAATTTACAGTAGCCTGCCTCAGCCCTCAACTCTTTGCCTGAGTTAGTCATCTCGAACATAATACTTTTTATTGATATCAAAGTGACAAAGTCTAAGGACTTTTAATAAAGAATCCAGTAGAGTAATGGGATTTATCTTACAATATGCATGGAGAAGTGCAAATGAGCCTAATAAACTTCAGGAATATATGCTTTAGAATACATATATGACAAATTATTAAGTAAGATGTAATTAGAGACGCACACTTGTAGGGGTTATAGCAACACACCAAGGGATAGAATAGCAATTTCCGAACTCTGTATCCTAAAACTACTTTTACAAAAACACTAACAAGGACTATTTAATATCAGAACTTAACCTAGGATTGTACATTTTTATGTATCTCTACGCTAGACAGGAGAGTGTGTTGACATTTCTGTGAAGTTTTCACTATTTTATCAAAACTAGCTTTGTAGTGCAGAATACTGTCTGCTATTCTTTTATTATAAGATAGTAGGGAACACTTTTCCTATTACTGAGTTTTTAAACGTGTACTTAGGAGGACTACTAGAATCATCACTAGGAGGGGGAAAGAGCAAATCTTAGAAGCTCAGAATTTAGCGAGGAAAGAAAAAGGACATACACTATATGATTAATTGCATGTGGACTTTAGTTCTTGTAATGTTCATCTATTGTAGTAAATCATGCAGTTTTTATAGAGAAATAATTATGAGTTTGCATTGTAGCTCTATTAAATGCTATGTCATTTTGGTTACATTATTTTTATAAGCTTCAATTTTCTCATCTATAAGATTGGAAATATTAAGGACTCAGTAAATGGTAGCTCTTCTATTAAAATGTTTTCCTTCTAGTGTTGACAGTTTTTCCCTCACTTGTCTTTTTTATTTAAATTTTTATTCATCCATATCTTTATCCCACAGTAAAAGGTATCACTTTACCTATTTTCATTTTCATCCCCTCTAATGTATCTTGTATATAGTTGAATCTTTTAACCTTTTTTTTTTAATTAATTTTTTATAGTGATGTTGGTTAATGAAATCCAATAAGTTTTAGCTGTACACTTTAACAGTATGATATATTTTTATATTGACAGTGTGTGTTCACCTCCTGTAGTTAGATTTCTTTCTATCACCACATATTTGACCCCCTTTACTCCATCTACCTTTCCCCTCCTGCCCACCCTCTATCTCTGGTAACCACTAGTCTGTAGTCCATGTCCATGAGTCTGTTTATTTGTCCTGTTCATTTATTGCTTTTAGGTTTATATCCCACATATAAGTGATATCATGTGATTTTCAACTTTTTCTGTCTGGCTTATTTTGCTTAGCATGATAATCTCAAAGTCCATCCATGTTGTTGGGAAAATGGTAGTATTTCATCTCTTCTGTGGCTGAGTAATATTCCATTGTGTATATGTCCCACAGCTTCTTTAGCCAGTCATCTATCGTATGGCACTTCGGTTGCTTTCATGTCTTAGCCTCCATGAATAATGCTGCTATGAACATTGATGTGCAAATATCTTTTCGGATATGAGTTTTCAAGTCTTTGGGGGTAAATACCCAGTAGAGGGATTACTGAATCATATGGTAGATCAATGTTTAGTTTTTGGAGGAACCTCCATACTGTTTTCCATAGTGGCTGTACCAATTTGCAGTTCCACCAGCAGTGTATGAGGGTTCCTTTTACTTGTCCTTTTGATTATAGGTATTCTAACAGGTGTTAGATGGTATCTCATTGTGGTTTTGATTTGCATTTGCCTAATAGCTAGTGATGTTGAGCATCTTTTCAAATATTTGTTGGCCATTTGTATGTCCTCTAGGGAGAAGTGTCTGTTCAGGTCCTCTGCCCATTTTTTGATTAGATTGTTTGCTTTTTTATTGTTATTGAGTGGTATGAGTTCTTTGTATATTTTGGATATTAGACCCTTATCGGAGGTGTTGCTTGGAAATATCTTTACCCGTTTGGATGGTTGTCTGTTTACCTTGTTGATTTCGTTTGTTGAGCAGAAGCTTTTTAGTTTGCTGTAGTCCCATTTATTTTTGCTTTTACTTCCCTTGCCTTTGAGGTCAGATTCATAAAATCCTCTTTAAGTCCAAGGTCCTTGAGTTTCGTTCCTATGTTTTCTTCTATGCATTTTATTGTTTCAGGTCTTATAGTCAGGTCCTTAATCCATTTCGAATTAATTTTGATGTGTGGTAATAGACAACAGTCTAGTTCCATTCTTTTGAGGGGGCTTTCCAGTTTTCCCAGCACCATTTATTGAAGAGGCTTTCTCCACTGTATGTTTTGGGCTTCTTTGTCAAAAATTATTTACCCATATACATATGGGTTTACTTCTGGACTCGATTCTGTTCCACTGGTCCGTGTGTCTGTTTTGCTGCCAGTACCATGCTGTTTTGATTACTGTCGCTTTGTAGTATAATTTGAAGTCGGACAGAGTGATGCATCCAATTCGTTCTTTTTTCTCAGGATGCCTTTGGCAATTCAGGGTCTTTTGTGCTTCCGTACAAATCTGATGATTTTTTGTTCTATTTCTTTAAAAAATGCCGATGAGATTTTGATGTGGATTGCATTAAATCTGTGTAATGCTTTAGGTAATATGGTCATTTTAACTATGTTGATTCTTCCAATCCAAGAACATGGAATATGTTTCCATTTCTTTGTATCTTTTTGACTTCTTTTAATAGAGTCTTGTAGTTTTCATTATATAGGTCCTTCATGTGTTTCGTTAAATTTATACCTAGGTATTTTTTGTTGTTGTTGTAGCAATCTCAAACAGAATTATTTTTTCCATTTTTTCTAACACTTCATTATTAGAGCATAGAAAAGCTATGGATTTTTGAACATTGATTTTATATCTAGAAACTTTACTGTATTTGCTTATTGTTTCTAGTAGTGTTCTTGTGGAGCCCTTAGGATTTTCTATATAGAGAATCATGTCATCTGCAAATGATGACAGTTTGACTTCTTTGTTTCCTGTTTAGAT
>CM053515.1:69427998-69654369 GCA_028627145.1 Eidolon dupreanum
TTATTTAGGATTTTTGCATCTGTGTTCATGAGAGATATTGGTCTGTAGTTTTCTTTTTTTGTGTTATCTTCACCAGATTTTGGTATCAGAGTAATATTGGCCTCATAAAATGTATTGGGAAGTATTGTGTCCTCTTTGATTTTTTGGAAGAATTTGAGGAGAATAGGCATTAAATCTTCTTTGAATGTTTGGTAGAATTCACTGGTAAAGCCATCTGGTCCTGGACTTTTACTTTTTGGTAAGTTTTTGATGATTGTTTGACTTTTCATACTGCTGATCAGTCTATTTAGATATTCCAGTTCTTCTTGATTCCGTTTAGCAAGGTTGTATTTTTCTAAGTACTGGTCTATTTCTTCTAGGGTATTAAATTTGGTGTAATATACTTTTTCATAGTATTCTTGTATGATCCTTTGTATTTCTGTGATGTCAGTTGTAATTTCCCCTCTTTCATCCTTGATTTTGTTTATTTGTGTCCTTTCTCTCTCTTCTTTAGTGACCCTAGCCAGGGGTTTGTCAATTTTATTAACCTTCTCAAAGACCAGCTGTCTCATTTATTTTTTGTATCATTTTTTTTGTTTTCAATTTCATTTATTTCTGTTCTAATTTTGATGATTTCTTTCCCTCTGCTGACTTTAGGCTTCATTTGTTCTTCCTTTTCTAGTTTTTTAAGATAAGCATTAGGTTGTTTATTTGGGCTTGTTCTTATTTTTGGAGATAGAACTGTAATGATGTGAATTTTCCTCTTATGAATGCTTTTGCCATGTCTCAAAAGTTTTGATATGTTGTATTATTATTATCATTTGTTTCTATGTATCTCTTGATCTCTCTCTTTATTTTTTCTCTGACCCAGTTTTTCTTCAGTAGCATGTTCTTTCATCCCAGTGTATTTGTGGTTCTTCCTGCTTTCTTTTTGCAGTTGATCTTTAGTTTCAAAGTGTTATGATCAGAGAATATGGTTGGTATGATTTCAACCCTATTATATTTGTGAGGCTATCTCTGTGTCCCAGGATGTGGTCAGTTCTTGAGAATGTTCCATGTGCACTAGAGAGCGATGTATAAGCAGCTGTTTTGGGATGGAAGGCTCTGTAAATGTCACTTTTGTCCAGTTGGTCTAGTGTGTTATTTAAGGATGTTATTTCCTTATTGATTTTTTGATTAGATGATCTGTCCATATCCAACAGTGTTGTATTTAGGTCCCCTACTATGATAACGTTTTGATCTGTTTCTTCCTTTAGTTCTGTTAGTAATTGCTTTATATATTTCAGGGCTCCCTGATGGGGAGCATAGATATTAATAGTGTTATGTCTTCTTGGTGCATGATTCCCTTTATCATTATCAAGTGTCCCTCAGTATCTTTCTTTATCTTTTTTATTTTGAAGTCTGTTTCGTCTGATATTAGTAGTACTACTAGTGCTTTTCTCTGAGTGCCATTTGCTTGAAATATCATTTTCCACGTCTTTACTTTGAGTCTGTATTTGTCTTTGGAGCTGAGATGTGTCTCCTGGAGGCAGCATATGGTTGGGTTTTGTTTTTTGATCCAATTTGCAACTCTCTGCCTTTTTATTGGTGAGTTCAGTCCATTTACATTTAGGGTGATTATTGAAATAGGAGGTCTTCTTATAGCCATTTTATTTTTTGCTTTCTGGTAGTTCGGTGTTTCCATTGCTTCCTTGTCCTTCTGTTTTTATTTTATTTTGGTTGGCTTTTGTGGGATTTCCCTGTGGTTCTTCTTGTATTATATTACATGCTTTACTTCAGAATCTTTGCTGTGTGGTTACCATCACGAATATGTAAAGGTTAGTTACATATATACAGACATCCATTTTCTTCTACTTGTGCCTTATCTCCATTCTCCTTTGCGAATATGGATCTTTGAATCCTCCCCTTTCCAGTCATTGTTTTCTCAATTTGTTCCTATATATGCTGAATGTTCATTACTATCTTGCTATAGCAGTTCTCTTATTATTATTTAAGCTTATAATGCCCTGTTCCTAGAGTTGCACTCCTCTGCTTACATTTGCCTGATAGTCACCTTACTCCTAATTATCTTTTTTTTTTTTTATCATTTTATTTTAGGCGAGCTGATCCCTTTCAGTATTTCTTGTAATGCAGGTCTTGTAGTGGAAAATTCCCTCAATATTTCTATGTCTGGAAAAGTTTTCATTTCTCCTTCATATCTAAAGGAGAGCTTAGCTGGATACATTATTCTAGGCTGGTAGTTCCTTTCACTTAATATTTTGAATGGTTGATTCCACTCCTTTCTGGCTTGTAAGGTCTGTGCCAAGGATAATCTAATGGGTTTTCCTTTATAAGCTACCGTTTTCTTCTCCCTGGCTACCCTGAGAATTCTTTGTCATTGATTTCTGATAATTTTAATACAATGTGTCTTGGTGAAGGCCTTTTTGGGTTGAGATAATTTGGTGGATGTTCTGTTGACCTCTTGAATTCCACGCTCCATCTCATTCCATAGCTTTGGGAAATTCTCATCAACTATTTGTCTGAAAATGCTTTCTAGTCTCTGCTTCTTTTCCTCACCTTCAAGGATGCCCATTATTCTTATGTTTCCTCTCCTGATGGTATCAGCTGGTTCTTGAATTTATCTTTCATTATTTTTCATTCTTCGGTTTCTCTTTTCTTCCTTCTGGTTTATTTCTAGTTTTCTCTTTTTTCAGTATCACTGATCCTGTCCTCCATTTGGTTGACTCTATTTCCCAAGCTTGCAATTTCATTCTTAACTCTTGCAGTATGTTTTTTATCTCCAGAAGTTCTATTTGGTTCTTTTTTAGGGTTTCAGTCTCCTTGCTCTGCTTATTCTGGTGTTTTTTCAGTTTCTGAAATTGTTGATATGACTTGTTTCAGAGCTCACTGAGTTTTTTCAAAAGTACCATCCTGAATTCTCTGTCATTTATGTCACATATTTCTCTGTCTTTAAGCTTATTTTCAGGAGATTTTTCTCTTTCTTTCTGAGATACCTTGTCACCTTGATTGTTCATGGTGTTTAATGGAATATTTCTCTACCTTGGCATTAATGGAAGTGTATTCTGTTGTTTTTCCAGAAATATGATTTAGTGTATAAAGGTTTCTCTTTAGCTAGTTGCAAAGAAGGTGCTTTTCTTTTGGTTTCCAGTAGGTGGCGTCTAAGCTTCTTGGATCCCTGCTTTATATAAATCCTTAATAATGCATTTTTATTTTCTTGTAGTTATTTAAAACGCTCTCTACCCTCAGCCTTAATCCCTGTCAGTGTTAGTGACAGTTTCGGTAGCATTTGCTCAGATTCCCCTGCGGCTTGGCGATAATCGGTCTCGGAGGGTATGGGGTTAGGGGCCCTTTGAGTTGGGGGTTGGGGGCTGCAGCTCAGCTTGGTTTTGCAATGACGGGTGGTAAAAATCAACTGTTGTTTCTCTGCGGTCCCGTCCCACTTCTCTGCTTTCTGCCCTGATGATTGGGTCTTGGTGCCAGCTGTGTGGGGCTCACAGCAGTCATGGGCAGGGTCGTTCAGGGAACTCTCTGTACCTTCTCCCCCCACCCCTCCTACAGGGAGCTCTGGCAGTTGCAAGAGGAATCTTTATTTCTCCCAATCCATCGCCTGACACCAGGATTCTGACATGTAGTGGCTCTTATGTGCAGATCTGACGCTCAGACGTGCTGCTGTGCAGTTTGGGTGTTTTTTGTTGAGTTTTAGATGGTCACGTTATTGTTGTTTCAAGGGGAGAGATCTGGGGATGTCTCTCACTCCACCATGTTTCTCCAAAACCCTCTTTTAACCTTTTTAAAAATTTTAAAATACAACATTCATAGAGAAAAGAATACAAAGTGATATGACTGTGATTTATCAAAAAGTGAGTACTCCATTTAACCACTAACCATTACCAAAATAGAAAACATTGTCAGCTCCCCAGAAGCCTTCCTTATGATTTTTCTAAGTCACTGTCCATCTCTTTGCTCTTAAAGGTAAAGACAATTTATATTTTTACGGTGATCCCTTTCCTGGTTTTCTTTATAGTTTTATTACCTATGCTGACATCCCTGAACACTATCATTAATTTTTGTCTGCTTTGTTAACCATGGAAGCGGAATCACATGCTATACATTCTTTCATGTCTGGCTACTTTTATTTAATGTTAAAATTTATATTGCATGTAGTTCTGCTCATTTTCATTGTTGTATTACAGTTCTTTTAAAAATATACAAACATCCATTTTACTGGTGATGGACTTTTAGGCTATTAAATTAATGTGGTATCAGCATTCTTTGACATGTCTTTTGGTGCACAAGTGCGTGCATTTTATTTGGATATATACCTAGAAGTGGAATTTCTTAATCACAGAGTATACTTATATTTTTATGCATTAATGTAAGATTTTCCTGAGTGATTGTATTAATTTACACTCCTACCAGGAATATGAAAGTTCTCATTGTGCCACATCCTTGCAAACACCTGGTATTCTAATTCTTAGAGATCTCTACTGGAGGTATAGTAGTATCTCATTGTGGTTTTATTTTATATTTTTAATGACTAATGAGATTGAACACAATTTCAGAGGCATATTAGCCATTTGGATATTTTTTGAGAAGTACCTATTTTAAGTCTTTCACCTGCTTTAAAAATCAAATTGTTTGCCTTTTCCTTACTGATGTGTGGAGATTCTTTATGTTTTGGTTATAAGTCTTTGGTCTGACATATGTGTTGTTAATATCTTCCACTCTGTGGTTTGCTTTTTATTCTCTTGTGTCTTTTAAGAGCTGTTATTCATCAAAATTAATGGTGTGTGATTTATCAAAAAATTTTTATGGTTAATATTTCTATTTATGGTTGAGAAAACCTTTCTTACCCTAAGGTTATGAAGATATTTTCCTACAGTCTAAAAAGTTTTATTGCTTTACTTTCACATTTTTTATTTACAGTTCAGTAGATTTTTGTGTATAGTGTGGGTGAGGGATTAAGATTCATTTTCTTTTCTATATTGACAATCACTGGTCCTAACACTCTTTATAGCAAAGGCAATACTTTCCCTCTTTTTTCTGCAGTATCACTTTTGTCACAAATCATATGTCTTCATTTGCATGGATCTGGGATCTTCTAGCTTATTCTATTAATCTGTTTGCTTAATCTCATGTTATTGCTTACCACCTTAATTTTTGGTGCTTTGTAAGAAGATTTGCTGTTTGGTGAAGCAAGATCTACCTCTCTTATTTTTTTTTAGATTGAGGTATAATTGACACATAATATTACATTAGTTTAGGTGTTCAACATAATGATTTGATATTTGTATATTTTGCAAAATGAGCACAATAAGTCTAGTTAACATCCAACACCATTCATTGTTAATAAGTTTTTTTTTGTGATGAGAACTTTAAGAACTATTCTCTTAGCCACTTTCAAATTCATAATACAATATTATTAGCTTTAGTCACCATACTGTATTATATCCCCATTCCCTGTCATTCTTAAAGTGTTTTGTCTCTTGGACCATTGCATTTGGAATCAGAGCCTAAAAGTTCCATACTTAAACTATTTTTGGTTGCATTGAATCTATAGACCAATTTGGGGAGAACTGTCATCTTTGCAGTATTGTCTTCTAATCTGTAAATATGGTAAATGTGTTTTTTATTTACATGTTTTGTAATTTCTTTATAATTTCCTGTGTTTCTGTGTAGAGGTATTATATGTCTGTTACATTATTTTAGGCATGTGATATTTTTTGATGCTCTTATAAAGAATATTTTTGAAAACTTTACTATTCCTATATAAAATATATATGTATGTATAATAGTTTATGTATGTATGTGTATAATGTATGTATATCGATTTATTTGTATTAACTTTTAAGCAACAGTCTTGTAGAAATAGTTAATTCCAAAAGAATTTATCTGAAGATTATTTTGGATTTTCTACTTATATAATCATATCATTGCAGAGTAATCTTGATTTTTATTCTTCCTTTCTAGTGCTATACCTTTTCTTTAGTTTCTTTCCTATTGCACTCTCTAGATTCTTCAGTTCAAGTTGAATTGAAGACATTTTTGTTTTGTTCCTAGTTTCAGAAGGAAAAATACTTACATTTCACCATTAGAATAGTATTCACTATAGGAATTACATAGATATCTTTGATTAGAGTACAGCTATACATCACACATTCTGTATTTGCAAATTTGTTTTTAATTTGTATCCCTTGCCTGTGTAAAGGCTTAATATCTTAGTTTGTTGTTAGATGATTTGCTTAGAATTTTTATTCTTATGTTTAATTCACTATTTATGTCACTAAAGCTACTATAATGTAAGCACATTCAATTTAGAAAAGAATTGGAATATTGTGCAGAAAAAAGAAACAGATTTATTATAACTTAGGCTGGAACACTGCAGTAAGAGCTTAATTCAGTAAATAGTTGATATTGTAATCAGTGTGTGGCTCTATAAAATATATTTGCCTTAAATGGATATTGATGTGACTAAAAATCAGAGGTAATTTGATATTTTTTAGAAGGAAGGATGAGATGGTTTATTAAAAACTGATGATTTATTAAAGAATTAATTTAGTGTTACAGTACTTGGGTTGCTATACCAAAGAGGTATAGAAGAGCATGAAATAAGATGATATTACTTGGGTAGATGATTCTCTCTTTTCAGCAAAAAGCTAATATTAATTTTTCAGATTGATTTTATGTATGTGTATAGTATATGTGCGGGTGTGTGTATATACAAAATGTATATAGGTTAAATTAATCTGATACGGTGTAATCCTATTTCTTAGTTTATCCTTTTCAAAATAGATAATGTATGTAGTTTTAGAGGCAGCAAAATACTAAATTTAGATTCTTGTTAAAAGTGAAAGACATATATTCCACATATTCATTTTAAATTGTCATCCTTATGTTTCTTTATAGATTAGAATATGGCTACATATCCCTGCTGTTATGCAGCACATTATTCCTTTTAGGACCTATGTTATCAGGTAAGTTTACAAACTCTTTTCTGCCTGAGTATCAATGTAATATGTTTACATGATTTATAACCGTACAGAATCCTACTGTTTTAAAGTCCCTTGTACTCATGTTCTCTGGAGAAAAGTTTAATTGACAGTTTGATGTATAGTATTTTTTATGCATGCATAGATTTGTAGTTAATGTTTACTTTTAAGCAATTTATGTTGGACTTTTTTTTACATGAGTATATGGAAAGAATTAAAGAGATTAACAATGGTTACATGGTATTCCACTATATTCAGTCAACAAATATATGCTAAGTATTATATTCTAAGCACTGGGGATATAGCAGAGAAGAAAATATTTCTTTTTTTGCAGTCTGTGTACAAAATAAGTAAATGATATTATAGATCATCAAACAGTGATGAATATTTCAGAGAAAAATAACAGTAAAGGTGGATTGAGAGTTGTAGAGGGTGGGTCATAATTTTAAATACTGGAATAGAGAAGGTCTCATTGAGGATGAGGTGACTGTTAAGTTTTGTAAGTCTCGGCCTAGGAAGGAAACCTATGAAAAGGATAGAGAAAGAATTGTATTGATTAGACTTAGAGTTTGAACCATTAAGAGTTCTAAGGTTGTATTTCTTGCTAAGTTCTTTATACTTTTTCTCATTCATTTCAAATATTTGAGTGCCTTCTAATTCCCTGTTACTGTTCAAGTTGTTTGGGAAAGTGTCAGGAAAAGAAACAGATAATGACAAATGTTCTTCAAGTAAGGTAATGTGATAGGGAATATAATATGAACCTTTTTGAAAGGTGGCATCTGAAGAACATGAATCAGCTAATCAAATGATAATTAGAAGGACCTATTTAAGGTAGCAGGAATATAAAAGCATAGGCTTTGAAGTTGGAAAGAATATGACATATTAAAGAAACTAGAAGCAGAATTGTCTGGAATATTGTATGTATTATGAGTTTGGATAAGCAAGGGCAGATTATTCAGGACCTTCAAGCCATTGTTAGTTTGGATTTAATTTTAGCAATGGAAATCTATTGAAGGGTTTTAAGCAGATGAATCACGATGGTTTTTAAAATATTACTTTGGCTTTTAAGTGGATCATAAATTATGGGGGGCGGGGTTGAAGTAGAGAAGATAGGAGACCAATTGAAAGGTTAATATATTAGTTCTGGAAAGAAATTATGGTTACTTGTGCAAGGATTATTTGTGACGATTTTTGAAAATTGAATGGATATAAGTGAAAATGAAATCAAGATTGATGATTGTAGAGTTTAAGGAAAAGAGTAGTATCATGGATGACATTTAGCCCCCACCCCAATTTCTCTTTCATGCTGTGGGTGTCATTAACCAAGATTGAAAGACTGGGAGAACTTAAAGTCTTAATTTTGATATGCCTTTGGGACGTTAAGTAGCACTGGCAAATTGGGAGTTATAAGCCCGTAATTCAGGTCCTGTCACATAAAGACAGGACTTAAAGACCAAGGGAGTGAACAAGGTCACCTGCGAGGAAAATGTAGAAAGAGAATAGAAATGAGCCTAGGATGGAGCCCTGTGTCACTTTTTTTGGTTGGGTAAGAATCAACCCCCCGCCCCGTCCCCCGCCCCGCTGCCCCGCTGCCCCGCAACTTAGTGGTTTGAAATAACAGCTATTTCTTGTTTCTCACGGTCCTCTGATTGGCTAATTCTTCTGGTCTGGGCTGACTTGGCTAGAACTGGATGCTTTAGGGTAGCCTCACTCATATGTCCTGTGGCTGGCAGGGTGATTGGTCTTGGTGTGTGTGTGGGGGAACTCATATATCTTGCAGTTGGCTAGATGTCATTTGGAGTATTGACCCCAATTCTGTCTTTCATCCAGCAAGCTAACCTGGGTCACTTTTCTTTGTGGTGGAATAGTTTCTAGCAAGAGAGGGCAAGCTCAGAGGCTTTTCAAACTTCTGCTTATGTCACATCTCTTGATGCCCCATTGGCCAATGGAAGTTTCAGGGCAAAGCTCAGATTCAAAGAAGTAGAGAAATAGATAACACCTGTTGATGAGAAGAGTGGCAAAGTCACATAAATACTTCTGTATAAAGTGATGGGAGGAAAATGGGGTCTTTTTGCAATCCATTACAAGCCCAGAGGAGTCCTAATGTTGAAAGGTTGGATAGAGAAGAGGAACCAACTAAATAGAATAGTCAGGACCCGAGAGGAAAACCAATGGCTTGTGATTTTTGGAAGCCAAAAAAGAATAATGTTTAAAACGTACACATTTGAAAGAGTTTTGGCTGTGTAGGGGAGTAGATATATTGTTTATATGAAGTTAGTTGAAATTTACTAAAGCAATTGCTGTTTACATGATAGGTATTAGAGAACAGTAAAGCTTTACTGGAGGTGCAGAATCCTATGTTAAATGACTTGACTCTAGTTGCTAATTTAAGTTGGCTTCTCAGCAAAGGACACAATGCTAAGGTCATAATCCTTGAAGCATCACTTAAAATGTTTTAAGTTGAGACTGTTAATCCCAGGATGCCATGTTCTGCTATTCTAAACATTTTGGAGGCATGGATCAAAGGAATATTATTGAATCATTGAATGGTTTTTAGAAAGATTTTGCCAGTTTTTGTATATGTTTTATTTCTGAAACATTTCAGGTATTTATGCAAGCTCTCTGATCAGGAGTTAAGACAGAGTGCAGCTCGCAACATGGCTGACTTAATGTGGAGCACAGTAAAAGAACCATTGGACACAACGCTATGCTTTGATAAAGAAAGCCTAGATCTTGCCTTCAAGTACTTTATGTCACCTACTTTGACTATGAGGTTGGCTGGACTAAGTCAGATAACGGTAAGCTATATCTGCTTTATTTTTGGTCATTTTTTATTCACCTTTCACACTATCATCATTACCATAATAATACCTACCACTTATGGAGCGTTTAACCTTATACCAAGCATTGTGCTAAGTATTTAACATGTATTACTTCGTATGGTCCTTACAAATAATTTCTATATTTTCCATGTTTTATATATGAGAGACTGAGGCTTAGATTTAGAAGGATATATACCTTAGGTTTTTTTGATTTCGGGATCCTTCTTCGTCACTGTTTCTTTTTTAACTCTTCAGTTTACATTTAGAGACTAATTTTTTCAGACCAATTTGGAAATTTTAAGTAGCTACTTAATTCATTATCCAGCCAGAAGCCACAGATTAATTGACCATAGGCCAAATTCAACTAACAGAAATGTTTTGTTTGGTTTGCACAGTAGCAAATACTGTTTTAAATAGAGAGAAGTCGGTATTATTGGCTTCTCTTGTGGGGTGAAGAGGAAGACCTGATATTTATAAATCTTCTTGCATAACAACAATTTCCTAGAGCTAGATAGTTGTAGTCTTTAGAATACATATGCTTCCTCTGGTTTACCAAGGTCTCCGTTAGCTTTATTCCTTTATATTTTACACTTGTTCTTGTGGTGTGGTTATTCTGAAATAGCTAGATTTTACCCATGTATTGGACTTTGAAAATACAGAAAATACTTGTTGAAACATTTTCCCAAATTAAATCTTAAATGTGTTATTTACAGAGCCTTTCATGAAATTCTATGTCAGTGACGTATTATTGATGCCTTACATTAGATTTTTGTGTTTTTCCCTTATTCGGCTTTGTTTTCTGTAGGTTGTGTAGTAGAATAAAGCATAACTGTTACTTGTGGAATTAATTTATTTAATGTTTTAATATGAAAAAGGAAATAGCTAGACTCAAGGGTGTGTGTGTGTGTGTGTATCTGGTTATCTATCTTAAAATTTATAATTTTGATCTGGTTATTGATTATGATCTATAAATATCAAACCATGTTTCTTGACCATTGCTAACATATACAACAGTAATTTTGGAAAGAACTTTTAATTTCATTTTCTAATTATAGAATCAACTTCACACCTTCAATGATGTGTGCAATAATGAATCATTGGTATCAGACACCGAAACGTAAGTAGAAGCATTTTTTATACATAAGCAATACCATTTTAATATGTGGCTATCTACATGGTAAATATAATTATGGATTTGATTGAAGTGTTTATTAGAAATTCTTTGCCTTGTGGCTTCATTTGTATACTCAGTATGCTTTCAGAGCAGTATATTGAAACATTTCTTCATGTTTTTAAAACATATGCCAACATTTGGACAAAATACAAAAGAATACTATTTATATAGGAAAATATAGTAGTAAAGAATATGGTACTGGTAGTTTCAGAAAGCACACTTGATGTAGAAAAAGAAAAGACCTTATTTAGTGTATCTTATAGGGAAAACCAAGTTAATGATGCTAATATATGAAATGTATTTTTATGGCTTAGGGATTTTCACATTCTTAGAAATATTTATTCCAATATTTATTCCATTTAGTTGTCCTTCCAGTATAGGAATCAGTTTTCTGATCTTAGTTGGACAGTAATATCTTCTGCTTGAACAGAGTTATAAAGTTAAGGCTTTAGAAAATTTTTAATTATATGAATGAGTCATAGTTTTGCTTTACTTTAACTTTCGTGCATTAATCTTAGTTCTGCCCTGTGGAGCTAATCTCAGTTTTACCCAGCTCTTCATGAATTTGAAAACTAGAAACTATGTCTCTTTACTCTTCTTCAGGATAAAGAGTTGTTATTCCTCCAATTTTTCTTCACAGGGTATAGTTTTTAGATTACCAGAGCAATCATTTACCTCTGGCAACATTTTTCATCAGTGGTCCCCTTAAAATGTTTTGTCCAGAATTGGTCAGAGGTCTATAAATTCTGGGTTATACTAGGAGTGTTACTTTATATTTTCAGGACATTATATAGGCTATACCCAATATATGTAAAATTACAGCTCTGGATTTCCATTCAACCCCTCAATGCTCCCCCTTCTCCCACAACACTACCTAATAAAATCTTAAAATTGTCAATGTAAAAAAATAAATAAATAACCCCACACATCCAGGCTGGGATGTGTTTATGTTGCTGAAATAGTTGATTGATAGTAAGAAGGAACTTCGTTTAAAAAAGTATAAGGAATATACATCCTACGGAATGGTTAAGAGAAAACGGAAGAGAATAAAAGTTTTGAGAATAGTAGTAGAGACAGTTCAAGTTGGATAGAGAAGGGAGTGTGCAGTGTGAGAAAATTGGAGCAAATAGAAAAAGTGTGATAATTGTTGGGGCCTGTGAATTGGGTCTTTTAAAGCAGTTTTATTAAGGTACAGATACTGTATGTATATATCATAAAATTCACTTGTTTTTACAAAGGAATTTTAGTAAATTTAGAGTTGTACATCTGTCATCACAGTTCTCTTCTAGGACATTTCCATCACTTTCAAAGTGATTCCTTTTGCCCACTTGTAGTCAATCATTCTTATTCGTAGCCCCACTAATCTACTTTGTCTCTATAGATTTGCTTATTTGGGTATTTTATATAAATGGAATCATATGATAGTGGTCTTTTTAATTTGGCTTTTTTGAGTTAGTATACTGTTTTTCTTGAGGTTTATTCATGTTGTGGTGTAAATCAGTGCTGCTTTGTTTTTTATTGCCAAATAGTATTACATTATGTAGATATAACACAATTTGTCCATTTACCAGTTGATGGATATTTTAACTGTTTCCACTTTTTGGTTAGTATGAATAATGTTCCTTTAAACATTTGTGTAGTCTTTTGTGGTTATAATGTTTTCATTTCTCTTGGTAGATACCTAGGAGTATAATTGCTCATTTGGATGGTCATTTTATGTTTAACTTTTAAAGAAACTGTCAGAAATGTTTTCCAGTGTACCTGCATTATTTTACATTCTCATCATCATTTATTACATTCTCACCATCATTTATTATCTGTCTTTTTGATTATAGCCATTATGATTGTGAAGTGGTATTTCATTATGGTTTTAAATTGCATTTCCTCAATAACTAATGGTATAGAACAGTTTTTTGTATGTTAATTATTCATTCTATTTCTTCTTTGGTGAACTGTTTGTTCACCTTTTTGCCCAGTTTTAAATTGGGTTATTTGTCTTGTTTTATGGATTAGCAAATGATCTGTGCTGCAGAATGTTTGAGTGTGCTTAAGATTTTTTATTCTGTTATTGTTGTACAGACTGTTCTATGGATGTCTCTTAGGTCTGATGAATGTGTAGTATTGTTTGTCTTTTATATTCTTGTTAAATTTTTGCCTGTTCTGTTCATTATTAAAAGTCAGATTTTGAAGTTTCCAACACCAGTCGATATCAGGGTATCTAGGAGTTGATCCTCACTTTGTGAGTTTCCCTACTTGCTGCAACTTATTTGTAATCCCAAAATCAACACTTGTGCTTATACTGTGATTTGTGGAAATGCACAGAGAAGTAAAAAATTTGAGTCTCCAATCATGCACATTCTCAGCTGAAGTCATTCAGGGCAGTGCACTGTGTTCTTGTTTCAGCGTTGATACAAAGATGACCAGAGGATGAAAATAATAGGAGGCAATGCAATGTAGTACGAGAAGCTCTGGCTCTGGGGTCAGTTGGATGGGATATGAATTCCAGCTATAGCACCTTTTAGTGGGACAAGTCACCTAAGCACTTTTGAACCTCATTTTCTTTTTTAAAAAATAGAGAAAGTAGAATCAGCTAAGATAAGTTGTTTTTAGGATTTAAGATTTCAAGCGTTCATAAAGTAATAGCTAATGCAGTGTAGCTACTTAATAGAATATAACTGCCATGAGTAACAAGAATTGACTGTATTGGTTGTCTTTTTGTCACTTCAGTTTTATTACACACACACACACACACACACACACACACACGAATGCTATTCAGCCATAAAAAAGAATGACATTTTGCCATTATGACAAAATGGGTGGACCTTGAGGGCATTACACTAAATGAGATAAGTCAGACAAAGACAAATACTTTATGATCTCACTTACATGAGGACTTTAAAAAACAAAACAAAAGGCCCCCAAGCTCATAGACACAGAGAACAGATTGGTGTTGTCAGAGGCAAGGGTGGGAAGCAAAATGGGTGAAGGGGGTCAAAAGGTACAAACTTTCAGTTATAAAATAAGTTAGGGGTATATTATACAGCATGGTGACTATAGTTAATACTGTATTGTGTATTTGAAAGCTGGTAAGTGAGTAGATCTTAAAAGTCCTCATCACAAGGAGAAAAAAAGTTTTATAACTATATACGGTAATAAATGTAAACTAGATTTACTGATGATCATTATGTAACATATACAAGTATTGAATCTTATGTCATACACCTGAGACCAATGTTATATGTGAGTTACCTCATTAAAAAAATGAAGTTTTTTTTTTTTTAAAAAAAGGACCTAATAAAGGAAAGCAATACTGAGATATAGAGAACCAAAATGGCATAAAAGATAAGAGGCTCTGTTCATTCCTCTGGCAACCAAATCAAAGTTGTGATGGAAACAAGGAGCAGTAGCAGGGAAAAATCACCTGGGATCTTTATGAACAAGCCATACAGCTAGTGAGAAATCCAAGAAAGCACCCTGCAACAGCAGAAGGTAGGACGGGGCGAGGACGCGGGGCTGCCCGGTCTTCAGCGGCTGAGTGAGAAGAAGGCTGTGGCAGCAGCAGAAGCCTCTTAAAGGAGCCACATCTGCGAGCGGATTTTCCTGGTGACCGACTTGCTTGCTCTGACCACCAGTACCAATTCAGCTACATGCAGGGGGCAACAGGGACTTACAGGGAGACATTGTTGGAGTGAGGGCTGAGGTGAGATTCGCTCAGTACAGAAGTGCCTGAGGTATCCATTGTTCCCTGTTGAGTCCTCCTCCTTAGCAGTGTGCCAGACAGAGCATTGCCATAGCCCTAACATCCTCAAACTGGATAACATAGGTCGCTTTGCTCAGAGGATTCCCTGAAACCCCGCCTCCCCCAACTCACAGCCCCACCCAGGCCCCATCCAGGTGTATCCTCAGTGAGTCAGGTGCTCCTTGCTGAGCAGTGCCTAGACTCACACTGGAAGCAGCTGGCCTCTTTCTGGTGTGGCCATTTGAGAGAATTATAAGCACAGCATCTGTGGATTGCTTGCTGAATCTTAATAGTAGCTCCAGAGGGGCAGAGACTTAGGCTAAATTTGGCCTGCAGCTGAACCCCTCTGGACACTTGCTTCACAAATCCCCACTAATAAGATTGGGAGACTTAGGAGCTTTGCTTAGTACTTAGAAACAGAGACGGAAAGGCAGCCAAAATGGGAAGACAAAGAAGCAGAAACCATATGAGAGAATAGAACAGAGATCCAGATATAATGGAGTCAAGTAATATAACAGATGCAGAGTTTAAAACACTGGTTATAAAGATGCTCAGTGAACTTTTGTGAAGTGTAGATAAATTTAGTGAGAACTTCAACAAAGAGATAAAAAGCATAAAAATGGAAATGGAAATTATAAAAGAACCAGTCTGAAATGAAAAACACATTATCTGAGATGAGAAGTATATGAAATGGAATAAACAAAGGAATAAACAGTGAATAAAGAAAAGGATCACGTGCCCTATCTAGAGGACAGGAAAGCCAAGGACACTCAATCAGAATGGCAGGAGAAAGATGCCAAGACTATAAAAATAATTTAAGGAGAATCTGGGACATGGTTAAGGGTCTAAATATCCATCTGATCGGCATAACTGAAGAAAATCAAAATGTTGAACAGCTGTTTGAAGAAATGATGGAAAACTTCCCTAACTTGTTGATAGAAATTTACATAAAGCCCCAGGAAGCTCAGAATTCCAAAAATCAGGGATCCAAAGAGGTCCACACCAAGACACATAATTAAAATGCCAATGGTTAAATACAAAGAAAGAATATTAAAAGCAGTAAGAGAAAAACAGAGTTACTTCTAAGGGAACACTCATAAGACTGGCAGCTGATTTCTCAAAAGAAACTATGCAGGACAGAAAGGCTTTGCAAAAAAATATTCAACAGGATGAAGACGCAGGATCTACAACCAAGAATAATTTATCCAGCAAAGTGATCCATTTAGAGTTGAAGGACAGATAAAGAGCTTCCCAGGCAAAAGTAAGCTAAAAGAATTTATCACCACCAAGCCAGTATTACAGGAAAAGTTGGAAGGACTTCTTTAAGAAGAAAAAACATGTATCAAAAACAGGAATAAAGAATGGTAACAACTACATTCCTATCAACAAGTACCTCAAATGGAAAAGAATTAAGTGCTCCAACTAAAAGAGTGGATGAATGGAAAGGAAAACAAGACCCCTACTTGCTGCCTATAAGAGACTCACTTCAGATTAAAAGACACACACAGACTAAAGAGAAGGAGATGGAAAAATACTGCTTTGATGGACCTAGAAGGTATTTAAGTCAGAGAAAGATAAACACTATATGATTCACTTATTTGTGGATTCTAAGAAATGAAAAGAACAAACTATTCAAAAACAGACTTATATAATGGACAGACAGAGGGGATAGAGGTTGGGGGGTGGCTGGGAGAATGGGGTGAAGGGTTAAAAGAATAGAAATTAGTAGCTGATGAATGGTCACGGGGTTGGGGTGGGGTGGGGAGCACTAGCATAGGGAATGCAATTTGCATGAATACGTTGGCTAGGTTGGAGGGTCAGGGAAGGGAGGGAACAACTGGGATTGTTTTACAAACTATATAGATGCCTAACCAATGTGCTGTATACTTGAAACTAATTAAAATAAATAAATTTTTTTAAAAGCAATACCGAGAGATAATTTTAATATTCACATGAGGGCCATGTCTCTTTTTCAAAGGGAGTGAGTTGGGGGGGTCTATGATGGCATTTTTATATAAGGGGAAGAGCCTCCTTTGCATTGCCCTGGCGGAAATGGGAACTTCAAAATAAATCTTAGTTCTGTGAAACATTTGTCTTTAAAGGAGTTCTGCAAATGGATTATAGTACACATTGTGTACCTAAAGTTACTATATATGATTTGTATTTAATCATACCCTCTGTCTTCTTCTAGTCAAAGGCAAACAGTAAGTCATGTTATTGCCCTAAGTTATTCTTCTAAAGTGAACCACTCTAGGATGCACTTAATGTTAATGACATGCTCTTTTTACCCATTAAAGCAGGGGGTGATAACAATTTAAAAGAGGATTCAGGGGTTCAGTATTAGCTAGTTCAGTTCAGCGACTTTATAGAACATAAGTGCCATGAGTAACAAGAACTGCCTTTATTGTTTGTCTTTTTCTCCCTTCAGTTCTTTGGGTTTGGGGACATTTTTGTTAGGTTCATCTATGTTTATAGTTCCTGATCATTTCATTCTTTTGTAATTATGAAATATCCCTCTTTGTTTCTTTAAAACAGTTTTTTGGCTTAAAGTATATTTTGTCCGATGTTAGCATAGCCACTGTAACCTTATTATGCTTATTATTGTCTTGGCATCTTTTTCCATTCTCTCTCTTCCACTCTTTTGTGTTTTTGGATCTAAAGTATATCTCTTGAAGGCAGCATATCGTTGGATTAAAAAAAAATCTAGTCCTACATTCTCTGCTTTGTGATTGGATTATTTAATTCTTTATCTGTTAATGTTTATGTAGTTGGGTTCACGCCTGCCATTTAGCCTTTGATTTTCTATATGTCTTCTGTCTTTAATTTTTCTTTTATTGCCTTATTTTGCAGTATGTAGGTATGTCTTAGTATACTATTTTAATTCCATTGATTTTTTTTTTTATTGCTTTAAAAATTTTTTTCTTAGTGATTGCTTAGTGAGTTAGAGTATGCATCTTAATTTATTACTGTCTACTTCAGATTAATAATAATTTTAGTAAAATATGGAAACATTGCTCTAGTATAGCTCTATTTCTTTGTTTCTAATCAGAAGTCAACTGTTAATCTTAGTGTGGTTTCCTTATACATGCTTAGTTCTTTTTTGCTTGTTGGTTTCAGGATTTTTCTCTTGGTCTTTGGCTTTTAACAGTTTAACTGTGGGGCGTCTAAGCATGGATCTCCTTGTGTTTGTCCTAGTGGAGTTTGTTGTGATTTTTGAATGTGTAGATGGAAAATTTTCATGAAATTTGAGACGTTGTGGCCATACTTCAAAATTTTTTTCTGTTCCTCCACTTTTTCTGGGAGTATCATTATATGTATGTTTCCAGAGCCCTGAATGGTTGTTATTGAAAACGTCATCCAGTTTTATGCTTGCGTGGTTATAATAACAGTTCTTAGATATTATAAAAGTCTCTGGTCTCCTTTTAATGTCTTTTAGGAAACTGAAAGAATGAAGTTTATTTTTTAGAATTATTTTCAGTTGAAATTTTTTGTGTGCTATGCAAATTGGAGGATTGAATCATGGATTTTAGCTTCTGTAGGGTAATCTAGAAATAGGTAAAATATATCATTAGTAGTTTTATTTTAATGTTTTACCTTTTGAGGCCCATATATCTAATTCATAGATTTTAAAACAATTTTTGAAATAAGTTTTTTATTGAGTATAATTCTTCTATGGATAAACAAATTATTCAATCTTTGTATATGTAATTTATGTAGATGAAAAAATTTGAAATCTTTTACTGCACATTCTACTTCAAAACCTATTTTCTTCTACCCGCAATATACCTATCACCACTTTTTTTATTAAATGTTTTTCTATAATAGCTGTTTAAAATTTCTTTAAAGAAATAGAGAATCTAAATAGGTCTGTATTAAAGAAATTTAATTGAAAATTTATAACAGAAATCACCATGTCCAGATATATTCATTTGTGAATTCTACCAAATATTTAAGGAAGAAATTATACCAGTTCTTTGCATTTTCTTTCAGAGGATAAATGCAGAGGGAATCCTGCCTTATTCTTTGAGGCCAGCATTACCCTAATACTAAAACATGAGAAAGAGATTATAGAAAAAGAAAATTCCATACCAGTATTTTTCATGAACATAGATGCAGAAATCTTCACAAAATATTAGCAAATCAAATCTAAGAATATATTAAAAAGTTATATACCATGACCAAGTGAGCTTTATCTCAGATATTGAAGGCTAGTTCAACATTTCAAAATCAGTTAATGTAATCCATCATATTAGTAGGCTAAAGAAGAAAAGTCATAAGGTCATAAAAATAGATACAGAAAAAGCATTTGACTAAATTACTCATTTGTGATAAAAACTCAGTAAACTAGAAATAGAGGGGAACTTCCTCAGCCTGATGAAGAACATCTACAAAAAAACCTACAGCTAACATCATACTTAATGGAGAGAAGTTCAAAGCTTTTTCACTAAGATCAGGAAAAAGGAAAAGGTATCCCTGTCACCACTGCTTTTCAACATGTTGCTAGAAGTCCTACCTAATGCAGTAAAGCAAGAAGGGAAAATGAAAGGTATACAGAATGGGAAGGAAGAAATTAAACTCTTTGATTGCAGATAACATGATCATCTATGTAGAAAATCTGAGAGAACTGACAAACTTATGGAGCTAATGAGCAATTACAGCAAGGTTGTAGGATATAGTTAATGAACAAAAGTCATTTGCTTTCCTGTATACCAGTAGTGAACAAAAGGAATTTGAAATTTAAAACATGGTATCGTTTACATTAGTACCACAAAAATGAAATACTTAGGTATAAATCTAACAAAATATGGACAAGCTATATATGAGGAAAATTATAAAACTCTGATGAAAGATACCAAAAAGAACTAAATAAGTGGAAACATATTCCACATCAGTGGATAGGAAGGCTTAAAATTATAAAGATTAGTTTTCCCAATTGGATTTATAGATTCAGTACAATCTCAGTCAGAATCCCAGCAGATTATTTTGAGGATATCAGTAAACTGATTCTACTTTATATGAGAGGCAGCACACCCAGAATAACCAACAGTATTGAAAGGAAAACACAAAGTTGGAGGCCTGACACTACCCACCTTCAAGACTTATTGTAAATATTGTCAAGACTCGTATAAATACAGTTCACTGATTTTTGACAAAGGAGCAAAGGTAGTACGATGGAGCAAGGATAGGCTTTTCAATAAATGGTGCTGAAACAATTGGACAACCACATCCTCCTTCAGCAGGGAAATGCAAATTAAAATAACAATGAGATTTCATTACACACCTATTAGAATGGTCAAAATTCAGAACAGATACCACCAAATGCTGACAAGGGTGTGGAGCAGCATTGCTGGTAGGAATGCAAGAAGGCATCAGTCACTTCGGAAGACAGTTGTTACCCTAACTTTCCAGATTGTTTTTTGCTTGTTTATAAAGTCAGGTAATATTACCATTTCTTTTATTTTATTTGTTATTCTTTGATTCAGTTGTATATAATCTAAATGTTTAATTGTATATAATCACTTCATTATAATTGTATGGGAACAAATGGTTTTCAACTACATTGCCTTTTAGACATGGGCAAGAATGAAGCTAATATTTTTTAATGTATTAACTTTTTATTATTTGATTTTAGGTCCATTGCAAAAGAACTTGCAGACTGGCTTATAAGCAACAATGTAGTAGAGCATATATTTGGACCAAATTTACATATTGAGGTTTGTGGATGATTACATGATTTCCGTGCTCTATTAAAGAGAAGCATATTTTTAGAAATTAACTATAATAAGTTTTTCTTTCCAGATTATCAAACAATGCCAAGTGATTTTGAATTTTTTGGCAGCAGAAGGGCGACTGAGTACTCAGCATATTGATTGCATTTGGGCTGCGGCACAGGTAATATTAACAATTCTCATTTATTAAGTGCTTTCTCATTATATGTTCTAAGTGCTTTACTACTCCCCTATGAGGTAAGTTCTGTTATCATCCTCATTTTATAGCTAAAGAAACAGACCTAAAGTTGGGAATGGAACCTATGAAGTCTGGCATCAGAATCCATATCTTACTACTGTACTACTGGTAAAATTGAAGTAAATGAGTTAGTCTATTGGAGATTTTTGATGAACCATCTTGGTTTATTAAGAGACATTTCTTGTAATTTTTATTTACGTAATGAACCCTTCTATCCTGAACGTTGTATTGGTACATTTCTTTTCTATTTTTTTATTTATTTAATTTTTTGAATAGGCATATATTCACATGGTTCAGAGTCCAAAAAGTAAATATAAAAGGGTATGTATGTTACAGATTCCCCGCCCACACCCGTCTCCTGGGCATGTCCTTTTTATTCTCTCAGGGGCATCATGGATTTTCTGTTCAAATGGCTAATTGTTAATGTTGTTCCCTTGTCTTCCTCTTTTCCATAAATGTTGCATACTAGACAGACTTGGCTTTTATGCTTACTTTATCCTGGAGATAATTTCATATCAATATATAAAACACTTTTTTTTTTAAGACTCCAATATCTTTCATTGTATACACGTTTCATAATTTATTTAACCAATTCCCATTCATAGGCGTTATTCTTTTCCTAGTCATTTCTATTATATGCATACATTAAGTACCTTCTAACAGTCACTTTTTCTATGTGCAAAGTTACTGTGTAGGATAAATTTCTACTTATAAATAGAATTGTTAGATTAAAGCATATGTGTGGTTTACTTGTAAATAATGGTGTGATGATGGACTTGCCCCTTATCCTCCTTAATACATTCTGTCCTGAAACTTCTTGATATTTGTTAAACTGGTGAAAAATGATATCATTGATTTTTAAAAATTAATTAGGATGACATTGGTTAATAAAATTATGTTTCAAGTGTACAATTCTATAATACATCATCTGTATATTGCATTGTGTGTTCACCACCCAAAGTCAAATCTCCTGTCGTATATTTGATCTCCTTTTCTACCACCCCTCGACCTTGTAACCACTAAGCTGTTGTGTCTTTTGAGTTTTGTTTATTTGTCTTGTTTGTTGTTTTCAGTTTTATATCCCATATATGACTGAAATCATATGGTTCTCAACTTTTTCTTTCTTACTTATTTCACTTAGCATGATCATCTCAAGATCCCTGTTATCACAAATGGCAATATTGTCATCTTTTCCACACACACACACACACACACACACACACACACACACACTACATCTTTATTCAGTTATCTACTTCATTGATGTTTTTAACTTCCATTTCTTTTACATGAATCAGGTTGCAAATCTTGTGTTTCAGAGACATTTTTGTGTCTTTTTTTGGGAATATCTGTTTATAGTCTTTGCCATTTATCAGTTGCTTTACTTGTTTTCTTTTTCATATGAGATCTTCAATGAAATTGGGCTTTGGTGTGTGTTGAGTTATGACTATATTCTACTGTGATGTTTTTTGCTTTGCTTAAGGTGGTTTTTGCTATTTAGTTTTAAGTTTGTGGCTTCAAAGTTGTGGTTACATTCTTTCTTATGGCCTGTGGATTTTGTGTTGTGGATTGAAATAACATTCTCCACTACAAGATATAAGAAAATGCTCTTTTAGTTTTTTTTCTGTACATTTTCTGTTTCAGTTTTATATTTTAATTAATCTTGGATCAATTAGAATTTATCTTGGCTTAAGGTGTCATGTGTATATCCAACTTTTTCTTCCCCATTTTTTTTTTTTAACGTAGTTCCTGTCTTGTTCTTTCTTTTTCTTTGTGATTTGAGATACTAATTTATCTTGACTGGGTCAATTTCTAGACTTTGTAGACTGACCTATTGGTATATCTAGTTATCACCTATTGGGATTGGTAAACTTATTCCCTACAGACTGGCCACTTGATTTTATAAAGCTTTTTTGCAGCATAGCTTTGCCCATTCTTTTACGTATTGTCTGTGGCAGCTGCTTCCAAACTGTAATGACAGGGTACTGTGTTTGTAACAAAGACCCCCAGTCCTAAAATATTTACTGTAATATAAGTTACCTTAACTTATCCACAGTCCTAAAATATTTACTGTCTGGCCCATCAGAAATATTATTTGCTGATCCCTGGGGTTGTACTAATGTCTTAACTTTTTTTCCCATCTGTCTTTGTGATATTTTTAAATATCAGGTAGGGCTGGTCTTTCCTCTTTATATTTTTTAAAGAATTTTTCTGTCTCATTTATTTTTCCATATGAATTTTAGCATTGACTTATTCTTTAAAAGTACTGTTTTTAATTTGAGGAGAGTTCAAGTTCTGTCTTTTTCTACAAAGCATGAATGCCATTTGTTTTCATTTGTATCATTCAACATTTCAGAGTTACTTGTATATAGATTTTATTTCATGTTGTTTATTTTTAGGAATTTTAATTTTAATTTTGCTATTATAAGCAATTTCCTCATACTTTTGTTCATTATATTTGTTTCTTTGATGATATTTAATGATCACTACATATATACATAAGCTTTTTAAAATATATAAGCATTTTCAAGTTTTTGATTACGTGCCTTGTTAATTCTCAGATTGGTTGTAATTTTTCAATACAGTTTTTGACTTTCATTTTTAATATGGTATTATATCACTACATTTTAACAAGTTAAAGAAACAATTCATATTTCAGAGTAAAGAGAAATTTTCTTTCAGAATGTTTGAACATGTTATTCTTTTTAGTAGACATAAAATTTTTATTTTGTTCACAGCAAGACCAGCAAAATATTTTAAGTAATATAGAATAAATAACTAGAAATAGGGAGGCATTTTTTTTTATTGAAACTGAAATTCATCAAATTGATAATTAATATAGTCTGTTAGAAATTTTAGCATTTTATCCTCACAAAACTGTGGTACTATTTGCAATAACTTAAAACATCTTTAGACGATTATTTAACAAGATAAAATACATATGTTTTATGGATTATTTAATTTGGGTGTTTTTATGGTTATTGCTTTACTTTTGAATCTATCATAGATTTAGAAAATAAAGAAATTTTACATTTTGAGTTCTTTTAATTCAAGCACCTACTATAACTGCTTTCAGAGTGTCCAATGTTGATTGATTTCATGTACTCTCACCTGAATCTTTTTTTCCTTTCCTGTGAAATAAGTCTCTTTTTTAAACACAATATACAAACTTTATTTTATTTTTATTTATTTTTTTACAGCATGTGTTACCTGGTTTATTTTGAGATTGTTTGGTATTGTTTCTCTCTCAGCACCCCTCATTTCAGAAGGCCATCATACACACCCACCACTGAGTAGCCCCCTGCCTGCAGCTGCCACAAACTATTTAACAAAAGTAACAGGCAAAGTCAAATAGGCACTTATAGGAAGAGAACAACTGACTAGAAGAAATTTTATCTTAAACACCTTACAGTAACCTACTTGCAGTTGCATTTAACTGAGTTCTGTTGCTGTAAAGAATACAACTTGTGTAGATATGGATTTGTACATTTTTTAAGTAGTCACTGACTACTTACCTTATATAAACATACATTAAATTTGTAAAAGATTAATTGACGATCCCCAGATATGCTTCATTTTTGTTGATCTTTTGGAAGATGTCATCTAAAGAGAAGAATATGTGGTTCTGGCTCATGAATAGTGTAGTGAACCCATCCTAGACTCTCTTGGACACCAAATTTCTTCCACTCCTCTTCAAACATCAGATGGATTTGGGGTACTTGTTTGAAAAGTACTCTGGGTAACATGTCAGTACTCATAGTGCTCAAGGAGGTACTTGATCTGAGTAGTAGATCTGCTTATAGGCCATCTTGTTGGCAGGTGGGTAGAGGGGTGATGGGATGAGAAGAGTGGGTGCAGTGGACAAAAAGTCTACGTATGGCCAAAGCAGTGATTCAACTGCAACCTGGAATAAGTTTTTGAGATCACTTTGCTCATCTGAGACAGACAGGTACACGTGATTCACTTAGTAGTTATGGATCGGCTATTGCTCTTTTCATTGTTTGTATCACAGCTCTTATAATGGAATCTAAGGAGAAAATAGACAAAGGTGAATAGACAAAGGTAACAAATGGGAAACATATCAAAAGAAGTGCACATAGTTTATAAATATTTGAAAAATGCTTATCTTTGTTTATAATTAAATGTAGGTTCAAATAACAATACATTTTCACATATCGGTTAATATTATGTTTTAAAAAATACTATATTGACTGAAATGTGGTATAACTTTTGGGGAACAATATAGCAATTCTGTTTCTGGTAATTTATCTTACAGATATATGTACATGAATATGTTTGCTACAGCATTGACTGTATTAGCAGATCAGGAATGTAGGACTAGTTAAGTTTTGGGAAATCCATATAATAGTATGCTTTGTGGCCATGAGAAGGACTGAAATTCCTGACTATGTTCATGTGGAACAGCCTCCAAAACTATTTCTATTAAACATTGCATAGATAACAGATCTTTTATTAAGAGAGAACAGCAAGTACACAGTGTGTTCTCCCACCATGTGTTAAACCAATTAAAAAAAGAAGGTGCACATACATACATGTACTTTTTTTATTCGCAAATGCCTGGAACTATTTTGGAAAAATACACAAGAAATTTTAACAGGTTTGCTTTTGGAGAAGCGGCCTAGGATAGGTGGGAGACTTCCTTTTTATTGTCTGAGATTTTTATCATTTGAAATTTTTATGTTTATATTAGTTTTTCATTAAATCTAAAAACTAGTATGTAAAGTTACAGTAAACATTTTGACATTTAAATAACTTTCTCTACCATTTTAAAGCTACTTACTCTTCTGATTTGATTGAATTACCTCTCTACATCTCTGTACCCTTTCACTGTAGTCTTTCAGTAAATAGGACAACAAAATAAATTTCAGAATCTTTTCACTCTATTGGAATTTATTGTTACTTTCCAAATTTGAAGAACTTTAACACAAATTTATCTTAAAATGGGCAATAGCTTCTTTTAGGATAGATTTTCATATCTTAATGACAGAAGTTCAATTCTCTAGGATTTTAAAGGTACTTAAATATAATCTGATTCAGATGTTCATTATGCTCATTTTGAAGAGAAATGATCCATAATTTTCCTGAGATTCTCAAAGAGGGGGCTTAGTAATGACTAATTTCAGAAACACTAATATATATTGTAGTGGTTATTTGCTTCTGCATGTGTACTTCCACACACATATAGATTACTGCTTAATGAGACATTGCACATTGTTAGCATGTGATGTTATGACTGTACTTGAATTATAATCTGGCCACTGCAGTCCCCTCCTCTATGTTACACCTTATGATTTCAATCCTGTTCCTTCCTGTCTTTTTAGGAGCTGTTACAATGAGTGTTTATTACTTTGGTACTATATACTGAAACCCCTGTCTGTACTGTATTCTTTTATGTTGTTTGGTCTCTTCATATGCCTTTGCTATCCATTCATATTTAAGAAGGATGACTAGGTAAATGGTCTATATATTCTTGGATTTCCGTCTGGCAACATTTTCTGTAGTTCTGATGGAGGCACAGTGATTTGTACTTTTCTCCTTAGTTTCACTCGGATTTCTGCTTGGGAACGTAAGAATGAATGAAAAGGGGTACCAATATCTATATTTAAAAGATATGACTACGTATATGTAGTTGATATAATAGCTCTAGCTAGAATTTTAGTAGTGTTGAGTAATGATTGTGAATGTGAGCATTTTTGTCTTTTTTCTGATCCTAGTGGAAAATCTTTCAGTCATTGACTGTAGAGTATGTTGTTAGCTGTGGGGTTTTCATAAATACCCCTTATCATGTTAAGGAATTTCCTTCCTATTCTTAGTTTACTAAAAGTTTTTATCGTGACAGAGTATTGGATTTTGCCTTTTCTGCATTGAGGTGATTGTGTGGCTTTTCTCTCCATGATGTATTACAGTAATTGGTTTTCTTATTGAACCACACTTGCATTCCTGGGATAAATCTCACTTGGTCATAGTGAATAGTCTTTTTTAGTATGATGTTGGGTTTGATTTGCTAATATTTTGTGGAGATCTTTTGTATCATTTATAAGAGATATTGTTCTGTAATTTTCTATTTTTATGAAGGCTTTGGTATCATAGTAGTGCTAGTCTCATAGACTGAATTAGAAAAAATATTTCCTTTTCAGTTTTTTGGGGAGGGTTTGAGAAGGCTTGGTATTAATTTTTTTTAAAAAAAATCTTTGGTAAAATTCACTTGTTAAGCTGTGTATTTTAGTACTTTGCTAGAAGGGTTTTTTTTTTTTTCCTTTTAATGATGCACTCTCTTGTTATAGGTCTATTAACATTTTCTATTTCTTCTTGAGTCAGTTAAAGTTATTTGCAAGGGATATGTCCACATCTCCTATGTTATCTAATTTTTGGTGTGCAGTTATTCATAGCATTCTCATATATAGGTTTTTTGATGATGGATGTTAACAAGATTTATTGAGGTGATCATTTCACAGCCTATACAAATATCAAACCAATATGTGGTACACCCAAAACGAATATAATGTTATATGTTAGTTGTATCTAAATTAAAAAAATGAAATATGTCCTGCACTCATACATTTTTATTAATTGTTGAAATAATATGTATCTTCATACTGCTTGGCAGATTACCACTGCCATTGTTGTCTGAGAGCCTCCCATTATCCCAGCAGCCAGGACATTGGGATACCCTGGATCTAGCAGTCTTATAATTTTTTTAAATGTTTAAGTTTGGTAGTAATATTCCACTTCTCTTTCTGATTTTAGATATTTTCATCCTCTCGTTTTTTTAGTCAGTCTAGTTAAAAGTTTATTTTGTTACTCTTTTAGAAGAGCCAACTATTGGTTTCATTAATTTTCTCAGTTTTCTAATCTGTATTTTATTTATGTGTTTTAATCCTTACTTTTTCTATTCTAATTTTGGGTTTTTCTCCATTTTTGAGTTCCTTAAGTTGTAAAGTTAGATTGTTGATTTGAGATCTTTTTAAATGTACATTTAATAAATTTCCATCTGTGTACTGCCTTTTCTGGATCCCATATGTTTTTGTTGTGTTTTTTGTTTCATCTCTAAATATTTTCTAATTTCTTTTGTGATTTCTCCTTTGAACCATTGATTGTTTACAAATGGATTGTTCAATTTCCACATATTTGAAATTTTCAGTATTTCTTGTAGTATTGATTTCTAACTTCTGTTGTCATTAGTGAAAATACTTTGTATGCTATCTGTCTTCTGAAATCTATTGTGACTTGTTTTATGGCCTAACATATGGTTTGTCCTGGAGAATGTGCCATGTGTAGTTGAGCAGAATGTGTTTTCTGGTGATGTTGTGTGAACTGTTCTTTATATGTCCGTTAGGTCTATTGTGCTGTACAAGTTTTCTGTTTCCTTACTTTTCTTCTGTCTAATCGTTCTATTATTGAAAGTATGATATTGATATTTACAACTATTGTAGAACTTTTAATTTTTCTCTTCATTTCTGTCCATTTTTCTTGAAACTTTATAATTATACCTTCTTACTGTATTGAATCTTTTATTAACAAATGATGTCACTCTTTGTCTCTGTTAACCTTTTTAAAAAAAACTTTATGGTTAAAAAAACACATAAAATTTACCTGCTGAACCATTTGGTAAGTTGTACTATTTTTAGCTATATTCATATTGTTGGGTAACATATCTCTAGAACTTTTCATTTTCCAAAACTGAAAGTGTATACAAATTGAGCAACTAGACGATTTTCCTTTCTCACAGTTCTTGGTATGCATTCTAGTAACGTCATTTTGACTACATATTTCATGTTAATTGGAATCACCTAGTATTTGTCCTTTTGTGACTGGCTTATTTCACTCAGCCTAATGCCTTTAAGGTTCACCCATGTTATAGCCATGTTGTAGCATGTGACAAGATTTCCTTTTTTTTAAGGCTGAGTTATTTTTCATTGTATGTATGCCACATTATGTTTATACATTCATTTGTTGTTGGACATTTGCACTGCTTCCATTGGCTATTGAGAATAATGCTATAATGAACATAGCTGTGCAAGTTCTGTGCAATTTCTCTTTGAAATCCCACTTTTAATTCTTTTCAGTATACATCTCGGAGTCAAAGATTGTTACATGTGGTAATTCTTATTTTTCTAGTAACCTCTTAAAAATTTAAAGTCTCTCTCATTTGATTTTAATATAGTCAATCCATCTCTCATTTATTATTGTTTGCCTGGAATATCTTTTAACACCCATTCACTTTTAACATATTCGTGTCTTTGGATATAATGTGAGTCTCTTGTAGACAGCATGTAGTTGTATCATGTTTTTTTTTTAAATTTATTCTGCTTATCTCTGTCTTTTGATTGGAGAGTTCAAACCATGTATATTTAAAGTAATAACTCAAAGAGGAATTTGTTTTCAACTTTTCTTACTGTTTTTATCCATTTAATCTGTTACTGCCTTTTTGTTTAGTTGATTTTTTTGTAGTGAAAATTTTTATTTCCTTTATTTCCTTTTGTCTGTATTCTGTATATGTTTTGTGTTTAACATAGGAATTTAACATCTTGAAGTTCTAATGATCTAATTTGAATTTACGCCAGCTTAAATACCATACAAAAACTCTGCTTCTATACAGCTCCATCCCCTTTATTTTTGTTATTAAAATCACAAATTGCAGCTTTATACATTGTGTGCCCAATTACATAGATTAATAAGAACTTTTTTACCATTTGTCTTTTAACTGATGTAGGAAATAAAAAAATTCCAATAATACTATCTTTAAATTGTTTATGTATTTACCTTTATTAGAGATCTTAATTTCTTCATTGTGGTCTAGCTTCCTTTTATTTCATTCTGAAAGACTTCCTTTAGTATTTCTTGCAGGGAAGTTCTAGTTGTAATGAACTCCTTCCGTTTCTGTTTATCTGGGGATATAATAATTGGATTCTCATTTTTTTAATGACATTTTTGCCAATTATAAATTTTTGGTTGAAATTTTTTTTCACCCATTGAATGTATCAACCCACTTCTGTCTTCCAAGGTTTCTGATTAGAAATTGGCTGATAGTCTTACTGAGTATACATATCTGGTAAGTTGCTTATCTCTTGCTGCTTTCAGGATTATTTTATTGTTTTTGGGTTTTGGTAGTTTAATTATAATGTCTGGGTATAGATCTCCAAGTTTATCCTACTTGGAATTTGTGGAATTTCTTGGCTTTGTAGATTCCTGTCTTTCATTATCATACTGGGGAGTTTTAAGCCACCTTTTCAAATATACTTTGTTTTCTCTTTTTCTGGGATTCCCACAGTGAGGACATTGGTAGGATTGGTGGTGTCACATAGGTCCCTTAACCTCTGTTAAGTTTTCTCCTTTTTTCTTTCTGTTCCTTATAGTCAATAATTTCAGTTGTCCTATTTTTAAGTTTGCTTATTCTTCTTCCTCATATCTGCTTTTTAACTGCTCTAGTGTCTTTCATTTTAGTTATTTTCCTTTTCAGCTTTCTAATTTCATTATGGCTCCTTTTTATAATTTCTGTTTTTAATGATATTCTCATTTTGTTCAGGCATTGTTTTTCTGTTCTTGTCCTTTAGGTTTTTAAACATCATTAAGGAAGGTATTTTAAGATCTTTTGTCTAGTAATTCCAATAGGTGGGCATCTTTGGGTACAATTTCTGTTGATTTATTCATTTGAATGGGCCATTCGTTAATGTTTCTTTTTATATTTTGTGGGATTTGTTTGGTGGGTTTTTTGTTGTTTTTGAAAACTGGACATCTGAAATTTTTAATGTGGTAACTCTGGAAATGAACTTGTCCCCCTTCTTTTTTTGATTTTTGTAAGGTGTTTCTGTGCTAGTGCTCAGCCTAGTAGGAAAACTTATGCTCTTTTCAGGTCTTTTCTGAGCCAGTGTCTTTACTTTGGAGTGTGCAGTGCCTTTCAGAATTCCCTTACATAAACAGTTGTTATTGAATGTCCAGTAAAACTTTGTATGACTCCTTTTAATCTCTTGGTAGTCACTCTAGCTGATAGGGGTTGCAACATGGCAGCCAGCCTCTGTGCTTACCAACCAGGTGTAGCAATCTGCAGTCAGAACATAGAAATTTGTTAGAGGGCATTATCATTATTGCTCACTCTGACTAGCAAGCTGCATTAGAATCACATATTGCTGTTCCCACAGCTGCCTACCTGCCGCAAGGTCAAGGAGTAGAAAATTGGGTAACTGCTATCACACTGAAGGTTGATATTGACTGATAGTAACTGTAATTTACCAGCCAAGCTTTCCCTTGGAAGTACAAGAGTACACATTCATGCTAGAGTTTCAGAATAGTTAAATCAGTTTCTGCCGTAACAGTTGCTATCTAGGTATACAGATGGATTCCTGGCACTCCCTGCTCTGCCATTTCCGCGGACATTCTTTTCTTCTCTTTTCTTTTTGATAATCTGTGAAGAAGAGTCTATGAACAAGCTTCACATTATCATCTTTACCAGGAACTCAAGCCATGCAATCATAATGCTTTTTCTGTACTTCTTGAATTTGCTTTCATAATGTACACCTCTAATAAAAGAGCCTCATATGGTTTTTTACCTCAGTGATAGGATTATATAATTATCTTTCAAAGGTCTTGTTACTTAAAGATAACCAATATGGTATTTGATTATGAAAATTAAGTCTATTATGGAAATCTCATTTTATTAATGATTAAATTGTCAGCAAGTCAGACATTTATCATAAAGTATGTTTTTAATCGCATTTTTAATAGGAAAAGTATAATCTAATAGTTATTGGCAAAAAGCAGTTATGAACTGTATAGTCTAATTATTATCAGTTTTGTTTTTTTTTTAGGTGAGGTGACCCTTGGTAGACCTCACAGATTTCAAGGACCTTGTCAGCTTACAATCCCCCACTATGTTTTTATTTTTTAAATTTTTTACACTTACAGCACCTGGTCTTCCTAGGTGGTCTCCCATCCAAGTACTAACCGGGCTCGACTCTGCTTAGCTTCCGTAATCAGACGGGATCGGGCTTGGTCAGGGTGGCATGGCGTAGGTTATATAGTCTAATTATGATGTTAATTAATACTATATTAAAATTAACGTTCTTAGATAAGACCTGCATAAGCGGCATAATTATAATTGATGATTTCCTTCTAAAAATCAAATGATGTTTTTGGTCTTAAAGTGTGCATTTGTTTTTTTAGTGGATAATTAGTGGTGTTGAATTAAATAGAGTCGAATAAATAATGTAGTTTGTAAGAAGTTGCCCCAGCATAAATGAATTCCTTCAATGTTATTACCTTTATTTCACCTTCTTTTTCAAAATTAAATTCTTTATATTTACCTTGATAGGGGAAGCAGTAGAAGAGAGTTCATATGATTTATGCCTGAAAATATAAAACTCAGAGTTTTAGAATAGAAAACTCTACATTTCTTATAGACTTTCTATATATCAAAGATAAGTAGGATGTCTGAACTTTCTACCTTTGGAGCCCTCAAATTGAGAATTACTGACTTATTAATACTTGTTGCTCTATCTTGATTTAGTAGCTTTATGGCTATAAAAGATATTTATTTTACATGACAGTGTAATATTTGGTAGTCATATCTTTGTAAACATACTTTTTCTCATATTTACATAATTTTGTTTAGTATAACAACAGAGACTGTCTATTTCTGGTTTATTATTATTTAGATGTTTATTATAAGGGAGTTTCTGTTGTGTACTCTAGAAAAATGGATGTGTTATATAAATACTTTGCAACCATTTAATATGGGAAATATAGTACATTTAAAATATTTAACTTGGTTTCTCTAACTTGTTATTTTAATCATAATTGTCTGTGTTTTAATTTATTACTTAATTTGTTTTTATATTCATGATATGCACATAAATTGAGAACTTCTTTGTACTTAGATTCCAGAAACTATTTATTACAGACTTTACTCTTGTGGTTAGAAAATTAATCTTGTAGTTTGGGTAAGATAAAGTTCTACTTAAGAGGAATTTTATTTTCACAATTTTATTTACTGCTACTTGGTAATTAGCACTTTACCAGCATATTAAATATTAATGTACCAGCCACCTTGGCTTTTAAAATTATGTAACTTAAAAAATGAAACTATATAACTTTGCTGTTCCGTTATTTATGTAGTGTAATTCTTTTCGCTGTTATTGCTATCTTTGTTTTGTAGTTGAAACATTGTAGTCGGTATATACATGACTTATTTCCTTCACTCATCAAGAATTTGGATCCAGTACCACTTAGACATCTCCTTAATCTGGTCTCAGCTCTTGAGCCAAGTGTTCATACTGAACAGGTAGGTAATGGTAGTTATGTTTTGTAATGTGAAAATTTTTATGTGATTCAGTTAATTTAACTGTTAGGTGTTGCCTAAAACCTCTAATTTCAACCTCTCTCTCTCTCTCTCTTTAAGACATTGTACTTGGCATCGATGTTAATTAAAGCATTATGGAATAATGCACTAGCAGCTAAGGCACAGCTATCTAAACAGAGTTCTTTCGCATCTTTATTAAATACTAATCTTCCCATTGGAAATAAGAAAGGTTAGTAAAGTGTAATGTATTTTTTGAAGTATGTTGCCCAAAGTTTATAACTCAAATTTGAAGTGGTTTCTGCTAAGTAGTTTCAGTTCAGCCTCAATTTCAAAATAAGTTTGAGGTGTGTGCTACAGTGTTTGTGAAAGGATAAATAAATTGGGATTAGCTCCGCTTTTTGGCTATCATTTCAGGTGTTTTATATTTACTTTTACATGTATATAGCTTTTCAGGACTTTCTAAAACTTTATCACTTTACCCCAGTTTTTGTCTCCTGACGTCGTATACTACACTTTTCTTAGGCTTTTTTGTGCAGGCACCCACAACTACTACTGCAGATGGTGGGGACTTATTGCAGATTTCCCTACCTGTATCTTGTTGATTATGTAATAAGAACAACTGATATGCTGTCCCAAAGAAGTTCAGTCATTTAGAATATATCCCTCCTGTTTTTTCCTTTTCCTTCAGAGGAAGAAGAGCTCAGAAGAGCAGCTCCATCACCTTGTAAGTTGAGTCTTAGAAATGCATGGCAAGATGGCTTATACTTTTGTATTGATGATCATGTAGAGTTCATTGATTTTATATATTTGTATTAGAGTCATAAAGTTGGATATATTTAAACCATTAGTATGTTGACTTAATTGAAATCATATGTATTCTCTTTAGAAATACTTGGTAAGTGCTAATATATTTGCAGATTGTGTTTTCACTACTTAGTATAAAGCTTTGGTTAATCAAAGAATCAAGGGACTATGTCATTCTGGTAGATTCATGTTAGTACAAATTAGAAGTTAAAACAAAAAATCTATTTAATATAGGGTCACCTGCAGCTAGTCCTCAAAGCAGTGATAACAGTGATACTCATCAAAGTGGAGGCAGTGACATTGAAATGGATGAGCAACTTATTAATAGAACCAAACATGTGCAACAGCGACTGTCAGACACAGAGGTATCAAGACAACCCTTTCCCCTACCCCTAAAGTGATTTTTGGGTTTCCATCATGTTTATCCTTAGAACTGGGAATATAACATGATCTATGCTGAGACCTAATCTTTCTTTAAGTAATTTATTGAGGTTATTTACTTTCCTTTGTTTTTAATTTCATTTTCTATCGTTCAAAGGAATATGTCAACTCTGGCAGCCTTTTAAAAAGTACAGTGTGTCAGTGTCAGTTACTCTTTCTTACTAGTTTAAATATTTATTTAAATCTATTTGTTTCTAAATATAGGAATCCATGCAAGGAAGTTCTGACGAAACTGCCAACAGTGGTGAAGATGGAAGCAGTGGTCCAGGTAGCAGTAGTGGACATAGTGATGGATCTAGCAATGAGGTGAATTCTAGCCATGCAAGCCAATCAGCTGGGAGCCCTGGCAGTGAGGTACAGTCAGAAGATATTGCAGATATTGAAGCCCTTAAAGAAGAAGATGAAGATGATGATCATGGTCATAATTCTCCTAAAAGCAGTTGTGGTACTGATCTTCGGAACAGAAAGTTAGATAGTCAAGCAGGTATTTGCTTAGGGGATTCCCAAGGCCCATCAGAAAGAAGTGGGACAAGTAATGGAACAGGAAAGGACCTGGTTTTCAACACCGAGTCGATGCCATCGGTAGATAATCGAATACGAATGCTAGATGCTTGTTCACACTCGGAAGACCCAGAACATGATATTTCAGGGGAAATGAATGCTGCTCATATAGCACAAGCATCTCAGGAATCTTGTATTACACGCACTGGTGACTTTCTTGGTGAGACTATTGGGAATGAACTATTTAATTGTCGGCAGTTCATTGGTCCACAGCATCACCATCACCACCACCACCACCACCACCACCATGATGGGTAAGTCTGCTTAAAAATAAACAGTTTATATTTCTTTTAGGGAAATAATTACAGCCTATATTTATTCAATTGCATTATAGTCTACATCATTGCTATCAAATAGGAATATAATGTGTCCTACAAATGCATGCCACATATATGTAACTTTTAATTTTCTAGTGGGCACATTTTAAAAAGCAAAATGAAACAGATTAAGTTTAATTATAAATGTTATTTAAAGCAACAGTATCTAAAATGTCTTCACATGTAATCAGTCTAAAAATTACTAAGATTTTTTTTGTACGAAGTCTTCACTATTTCATGCATATTTTATACTTATACCACATCTCAGTTTAGACCAGCCACTTTTTACATGTGGCTAGTGGCTATCACTGGACAGCACAGATCTAGGTGTTTAACTCCTTGTAATAATTGCTTAAAAGCAGGTATAAGATTGGTAGTGGAAAATTGCATTAAAGTATGGTCATAAAAAGGGAAGTTTTACACACATTCTAATTTTAGGGTATTAGTAAGGATAAAGCTTTTCGATTATTTAAGAGTAAGTGATTCTGTCACTAGTGTTATAATATTGGGCGAAGTACTTAATTTTTCTTCTCATTATTTTCTCATCTGTAAATAAGAATAATAGTACTCATCTTGGTTTATTGTTAGCATTTCATAAGCTAATATGATTGGCACATAAAAGCTCAATAAATGTTAGCTGCTATTTATTATAACTGTCATTACAAGTAGTAATCTTTGAGTCGATGATGAAATATGAGTATATGTTTTATTGGGATGAGTTTTCTTAGACTTGACAATTTGCCAGGCCTTTCAGAATTCAGTATGATTGTTTTGGAGAACTACATATTCACATATATTACTACTATATTTCCTTTGCCTTGTTCTTGTCACTAACCCATATGAGTTTAGGTAATTTTTCTCAACCTTGGCAATATTGACATTTGGGCCAGATAATTCCTTGTTTGGCATTAGCAGCAATGTGAATGCTCTCCTGTGTGTTGTAGGGCAGCATTCCTAGCCTCGTTCCTTAGATGCCAGCAGCATCTCTCAAGCTTTGATAACCAAAATTGGCTCTAGACATTGCCAAGATGTCCCTCCCATGGGCCAAAATTGCTTATGATTGAGAACCACGGGTTTATGGTCTGACATTACAGATATGCACGTTCAAAGTTTTCCCCAGAATAGCTCATACTGAAGACAAAGCAATTAGTTCATAAAACTGAAAAATATATTCAGTTTGTCACATTCATATCTCTTTCAGTTTTTTAACCCACACCAATCTCCTACCCCATTGACCTAATGATTTGATTTTTTTTATGTTAGCATTTTCCTTATTCTTTGCATATGATACTACTTGTGAGTCTCTTTAAGTGAATCCTAAACTTTTCTTTTTCATGTTATTTTTCATTCTTTTGTCTTTACCTCCTTAGAGCATCCAGTATTGTTATGTTTTAGAAGTGAGTGCTAAATAGGTGTTTATCAAATTAAAAGTCTCTGAATTAATATTAACCATATTAAAATGCAGCCTTAAATTGAAATGTTTTCCTGGTAGTGATCTCATTTGATTCTGCATTTGTATGAATAAATGGAAACAAATTTTAAGGTTCACATTGTGATTTGAGTTCATAAAACAATTATGTAACAATAAGTTTATCTTTGATCATCTTTTGAAGTTGTTTCAGTGAAGTGTGTTGATGGTCCAGATAACGTGGATATATTGTAAAATTAATATATAGTTCTGACATTATAGGCTTTTTATTTTTTGTAAAGCTGTCAACATTCCAAATTGTTAAAAATAAAACAAACGTAGCTTTGTTCTTGAGTGTGTTATAACTTGTGCCAAATGTTTTAAGAGATATTTTTTGTTATTCACAAACTGTAATTTAGTGACTTTGTGTTCTTTTCTATGTTACAGGCATATGGTTGATGATATGCTAAGTGCAGATGATGTCAGCTGCAGTAGCTCCCAGGTCAGTGCAAAATCAGAAAAAAATATGGCTGATTTTGATGGTGAAGAATCTGGATGTGAAGAGGAGCTAGTTCAGATTAATTCACATGCAGAGCTAACATCTCATCTCCAACAACATCTTCCCAACTTAGCATCTATTTACCATGAACATCTCAGTCAAGGTAAGGTTCTGTAGTAAGTAAAGTGTATTACTTTCTTTGAAACAGGAATAATTGATATAACATTTTAAAACAAATCAGCAGTTTATGTTAAGATACTTAAATGTTTTTGCCAAATAACTTTCATATAGTAGTTTTTTTTTCCAAGGGAGTGCAATTATTATGAATACTCTGTTATGAGTATAAAATCTGCAGTTCCATCAAGTGATGTTTAGGAGAAGAAATAAAAAAAATGTATAAAAATTATAGCTCTGTATTTTAGAAAATATAAGGCTTTATTAGAAATTTTATATATTTTCAAAATTATAGTTGACATATAGTATATTAGTTTCAGATATACAACACAATGGTTAGAAATTTATATAAGTTATACAAAGTGATCACCCTGATATATCAGTGCCCATCTGACACCATATATAGTTATAATGATACTACTTACTAACTGTATTCCCTATGTTATACTCTACATCCCCATGACTATTTTGTAACTACCAACTTATACTTCATAATTCCTTTTCTCCTTTACCCATCTCCCCAACCCAACAGCTTATCAAAATACTCTCTGCATTTGTGAGCTTGTTTCTGTTATGTTTGTTTGTGTATTCTGTTCTCTAGATTCCACATACAAATGAAATCATGACATTTGTCTTTCTCTGACTTCACAGTACCCTCTAGGTCCATTCATATTGTTGCAGATGGCAAGATCTCTTTCTTTTTTATGGATGAGTAATATTCTTTTGAATATGTGTACCACGTTTTCTTTACCCATTCATCCACTGATGGACACTCAGGTTGCCTCCATATCTTGGCTGTTGTAAATAATGCTGCAGTAAACATATGGATGCATATGTCTCTTCAAAGTAGTATTTTGGGTTTCTTCAGATAAATACCCAGAATTGGGATTACAGGGTCCTACTTTGTGTCTTGTTATAGCATTTGTTTTAAAGTCTATTTTGTTTGGTATAAGTATTGCCACCCCAAATTTTTTGGTTTTGTTTCCATTTTCATGAAATATCTTTTTTCCTATCCCTTTACTTCTGGTCTTCATGTCTTTTGATCTGAAGTGAGTCTCTTGTAGGCAGCGTATGTGAGGGTTTTGTCTTCTTATCCATTCTGCCACCTATGTCTTTTTGATTGGAGCCTTTAATTCATTTACATTTATACTGATTGTTGCTAGATCTGTATTTACTGCCATTTTATTAATATTTTTGATTTTTTTTCTTTTCTTAAAGTCATTCCTATAACATTTCTTGTAATACTGGTTTGGTAGTGATGAATTCTTTTAGCATTTTCATGTCTGGGAAGCTCTTTATCTGCCTTTCAATTCTAAATGATATCTTTGATGGATAAAGTAATCTTTGATAGTAGGTCCTTACTTTTTATCACTTTGAATATTTCCTGCCACTCCCTTCTGGCCTGCAAAGTTTCTGTTGAGAAGTCAGCTGATAGTCTTATGGTAGCTCACTTACAGGTAACTAATTGCTTTTCTCTTGCTACTTTTAAGATTCTCTTTTTGTCTTTAACCTTTGACATTTTAATTATGGTGTATTTTGGTGTGGGCCTCTTTGGGTTCATTTTGTTTGGAATTCTCTGTGCTTCCTGGGCTTGTATGTCTATTTCCTTTACTAAGTTAGTGAAATTTTCCATGATTGTTTCTTCAAATAGGTTTTTAATTCCTTGCTCTCTTCTCCTTCTGGTACTTCTATGATGTGAATGTTGTTAGATTTGATGTTGTCCCAGAGGCCCCTTAAATTATCCTCATTTTTTTTGGATTCTTTTTTCTTCTGCTGTTCTGATTGGGTGTTTTCTGCTACCTTATCTTCCAAATCACTGATTCGATTCACTGCCTCATCAAATCTGCTGTTGATTCCTTCTGTTCTTCATTTCAGTTATTGCATTCTTCATTTCTACTGGTTCTTTTTTATGTTTTCTATCTCCATTTTTATGTTTCATATCTTTTTGTTGAAGTTCTCTCTGAGATCATTGAGCATCCTTATAACCAGATTTTGACTCTGCATCTCTTTGAATCATGCTTGTCTCCTTTTTGTTGAGTTCCTTTTCTGGATCTTTGTTCTCTTTCATTTAGAATATGTTTCTTTGTCTCCCTATTTTTGACTGCATCCTTGTGTTTGTTTCTATGTTTTAGGTAGAGCTGCTGTGTAGTAGAGTGGACTTATGTAGTAGGTGTCCTGTGGGACCAAGTGGTGGAGTCTCCTTGGTCATCTGAGCCAAGTGCTCCAGTTGTGTCCCTTATGTGGATTTTGTGTGCCCTCCTGTTGTAGTTGAGTGGTGTTGGTTGCTGTTTGCATGTCATTGGGAGGGATTGACCCTCCAGCTGATTGGTTGTGAGGACTGATTGTGAGGATTGGCCGTGAGTACAGTGGAAGAGCTATTGTGCAGGGGCTGACTCTGCGAAGCAGGATTTGCTTTTTAGCGAGGCTCTGGTGTGTGCCCACTCTTCCTTAGGGTGTGTTTTTTTCTAGAGATGGTTGGGTGATGCTCTGGTGTAGTCTGAAGCTGACTACCAGGTGTGTTGGTTCTGGGGCCTTTTGTGAATGGCTCTGGTATAGGCCAAAGTCAGCTACTGCCTTTTTCCTGCCTGGGGCCACTTGGCATGAGCTACAAAGTGATTTGCAGATGGTTACCACTTGTTCTAGGCTTGGAGGTACATGAGAGAAGGCTATGCTGCGAAGTGAAGTCGGTTGCCACAAGTGCTGGCTTGGGATTTGCTTAGTAAGAGGTACAGGATGTGCCAAGGCAACATGCTGCTTATTTGGTGTTTGTGAAACTTTCAGAAATTTGGAGAAGATCTGCAGTATGAACCAGGACAGTCCGTTTGTATGGAAAAGCTACTGAAAGTGGCTTGGGTGGGCCAACAAGTTGGGTGGGGTAGGGTCAGGGAATTACTAGGGTCGGGGGAATGGTGTTAGGTGAAGGGGGCTCAGATATGTTGGCCACCTGCATCTTCACGGAGGGAGTGAGGAGGGCTTAACAGACAATGGATTCTATCAGCACTTTTGTCTGATAGAAAATTGCCCCTCTAGCCTTCACCCTGAAGCCAGATAATTCAGTTCTTCTCCATATGTCTTTGGCATCTATTGTGCTGTTCTAGAGCTGGAGCTCAGAGCAGGTGAGTCTGTAATTGAGTAAGCCTGTGTGCAGGCCCTTTAAGAGGAACGTCTAGGACTCCAGCAGCCCTCCTTTTTACTCAACCTCAATCTCTGCTGAATTTCACATACAGAAATTGTGGGGACTTCACCTACTGGCACTAGTGCTGTAGGATGGGTAGCCTGGTGTGGGTCTGGGACTCTGTTCCTCCTCATAGGGACCCTCCGAAGCTGTGATATCCCTCTCAATTTTCAGCCACCATGTGTGGGTATGGGGGAAGCCTGTTCTGCCTCTCCACCACTCCTACCAGTCTCGGTGTGACTTCAGTATATCCTTAGTTATTGGACTTTTGTTCAGCTAGACTTCAGGTGGTTCTCTTTGATTTTTGTTTTGTAGTTTAGTTGTAATTTTGATGTGGTTATGAGAAGAGGCAGGCACTGTATTTACCTGCTCTGTCATCTTAATCAGATATTCAGAAATCTTAGAGCTTAAAAATAAATTACACATTATCACATATTGAATGATTCCATTTCTATAAAGTGTCTAGGATAGGCACGTTTGTAGAGATAGACCATAGATTAGTAGTTTCCTTGGACTAGTGGGTTGACGGGAAATAAGAGGAGGGGTGACTGCTAAAGAGCAAGGTGTTTTTTTCACCTGGGATGAGATGCTCATAAAAACAATGATTCTCATCACTCCAAATCTAAAATAGTAATAGGACATGACCAGATTTGAAAGAACGGAGGTTAGAGGAGGTTAAAGAATAGTTGAAGAAAAAGGAGGAAAGAGAAAAATTAAGAGAGAGGAAAACAGTTTTAGAATTGGCAATTTAAAGTTCTTTATTCAACCTCTTTCATGGTTAAATACATTCATCACTTGCTAGCCTAGGAAATGAGTTTTGGGATGCCAGTACATTGCAAACTAAGTAAACTTATCTATTAGAGTTATTCTAAAAGGTTTTGGTCAGACCTAGAGACACATCTTGTGGACCTTTGCAACAGCTTACTGATATCAGATGTTACTTGTATGTAATCTAGATAAGGTTATCTTATGTGGTTTTTTTTTTTTTTGGTTTGTTTATTTTTTACTATTGTGTTATTGTGGTTGTTGAGAAATGAATGGGTTAAGATTGAGGTCATTCGAACTTGACATTATATTAAATTTTGACCAGTTTTCTATTATTCCATTTTCCTTTTATACAGTATTGTGCATATATTTTATTAGATGAAGTTAGAAGTTGTGTGAAATTAGTAAATATTAATGCTGTCCAAATCTTCTTTGTATTACTGTGTATTTAATACTCTAAAGAATTCTTCCAACACAGTAAGACAGTTCAGTTTAGAAATGGGCATAAGGTTTGAAGATACAGAAATGGTAAATAAATACATGAAAAGGTGTTCAGTATTTCTCTAGTCATCTGGAAAATGCAAATTAAAACCTGAATGCCATGCTACTACCCAGCTACTGGAATGGGTGAAATTAAGGCCTAACGATAACAAATGACACTAAGGATGTAGAGCACCTAGAACTCTCATACATTGCTGTCAAAGAATATAAAAATAGTATAGCTGGTTTTGAGAACGGTTTCTTATAAAGTTAATGTGTACCTACCATGTGACCCAGCAGTTCCTGTTCTAGTTATTTATCCAAGAGAAGGGAAAACATGCCCACAAAAAGATGTGTACATGAATGTTCATACCTGCTTTATTCATAAGAGTCTCAACTGGAGGAATTAACTGGTAGATAAACAGATTTGCGATATATTCGTGTAGTGGAATGCTACTCATCAATAAAAAGGAATGAACTGATACAAAGCAACACCATGGATTAATAGCAAAAAAAAATTATAAGCAAATGAAGCTAGAAAGAAGGGTACATACTGTATGTAATTTATATGCAGTTCTAGTATATTTGAAAGTAATTTATAGTTGTTGAAATCTACTCAGTGATTACCTGAAGGTTAATGGTGGATATTGATTGTAAAAGGTCACAAGGAAGCTTTTTGTGGGGTGATAGAAATGTTCTATATCTTATGTATTTACATTATGTTTTAATAAAATTAAGAATAAACACAACCAAAAAAAAAAGTTATGCCACAGACTAGGAGAAATATTCGCAGTTATATCTCTAGTAAAGAGCTTAAATCCAGAATATACAAGAACTTTTACAACTCAATAGTAAAACAATTAAAAAATGGGAAATTATTTTTCACCAGAGAAAGTACATAAATGGCTGATAGGCAGCTCAGCATCATTAGTTATTAGGAAATTACCAACAAAATCACAGTGAGATTTTATTGCACACCTATTAGAATGACTAAAGTTGAAAAAGAATGACCATACTGTTGTGATGGGGAGGATGTAGAGGAGCAGGAACTCGTACTCTCATATACTGTTTGGTGGGAATGCAAAATGGCACAAACGTGTTGGAAAAGAGTTTGGCAGTTTCTTCAAAATACATTTACTTTATGACTCAATAATTCCAACACTAAGTGTGTTTACTCAAGAGAAAGGTAAGGTTATGTCCATTCGAAGACTTGTTACATTGATGTTTATGGCAACATTATTTATGTTAGCTCCAAACTGGAAACTGTCCAAATGTCCATGAACTGGTAAATGTATGAACAAAATGGAGTATTTCCGCATATGGAATATCATTCTGTAATTAAAAAGAACACACTACTGACACGTGCTTCACAATAGATGAACCTCAAACATCTTGCTAAGTGAATAAAGTTAGGCATAAGACTATATAGTGATTCCATTTAACATGAAATTTCTAGAAAAAGCTAATGTGTGGGGATGGAAAAACAGAGTAGGACTGGGCAATGGGATCCAGGGATTAATTGCAATTAGGTAAGAGGTAATGTTTTCGGGTGATGAAAGTGTTCTAAAACTGTATTGGGGAGTGATGGTTGCACAGTTCTCATTTTAATGAAATCAATGTATGTGTATAATCCAGTAAGAGAATTTTATGGTAAAGCTGTTAAAAAAGAGAAAACACAAAGAAGCATTTTCTTAATATGAGAGAATTAGTGAGAATTTATTTAGCCTCATACTTAGTCTGAATTGTTATAATAAAATCTTTGAATCGAATTGGATGTTTTGAGTAAATCATCTCCAATTAAAATGTTTTTTTAGAATGTAGGAATGTTAGATGCTATTCAGAAGGTCATTTAGAGGAACATCTCATGGCTATAGTTATTTTACATAAATTTTCTTTATGCTTAATTTGAGTTTCAAGTATTTATGTAAAGTTCTCTTGACATGTGAAAAATACTAAATAATCATTCTTAATTATAAATAGTGAAGAGACTTTGAAAACTCTTTATCACTTCAGTCTTACCAAACTTTAAACAGTACCATTCTTTGCCATTCATAAAGCAGCTCTTATGCTAATCTTGTAATTTTATTTTGTGATCTAAGAAGAAATGTATTGTTATACTTTTGATTTGTTCACTTTATGAATGCTGTAATTTACTTCTCAGTTTTAGCCAGCTGTGTTCCTCCATAGTGTGTTATATTTTCCCCTCCTCAGGACCTGCAGTTCATAAACATCAATACAACAGTAATGCTGTGACAGATATTAATTTGGATAATGTTTGCAAGAAAGGAAACACTTTGTTGTGGGATATAGTCCAAGATGATGATGCGGTAAGTTAATTAATAGAGCCAAAAGACTACAAAATTACAGCAAAATGCAATCAGGATAAACAGTAACTTTATGTATTTTTTGTAGGTTAATCTTTCTGAAGGATTAATAAATGAAGCAGAGAAACTTCTCTGTTCCTTAGTATGTTGGTTTACGGATAGACAGATTCGAATGAGATTCATTGAAGGTTGCCTTGAAAATTTAGGAAACAACAGGTAAATGGGAATTTAAAAATTTTTTATATAGTCAAAGTTCATTTTGTGTATTATTGACTAGGTGTGCCGAATTCATAGCATTTAATTTACTATTATCAACCAATTTTATAGTAATTTTGGTTTTCATAATTCAGTTTAAAAACTTCCCTCACAGGATTTATATTTCATCACTTAAGCTTGTTGTTTTTTCAGCACTTTTTGATACTCTTGGTTAGATCCCCTCCGACAGAAGCAAAGGAATAATAATACTCTCTTCTTGATTCTGGAAACAGAGTTGTCATTACTCTGTGTTCAAATTAAAATTAAATGTTCTTGAACTGTGTCATATTTTATATATAAAGGAAGCTAAATAAGATGAGTGAAGTTAAGCTGAAATATAAACACTTTAATAATTTCCTGTTCTTTTATCTGGATGGATCATTTGTGTCTTGACTTCTGTAGCGTATAAAGAATTAGGTTAGTGATTTTTCTCTAGTTTGATTTCTGCCATATATTTATAATCTACTTATCGGGGCTCAAACAATTGCCACAAGTTTCTTGATATTTTAACTTTTGTTCCATTGTACAATTTTAGGTTTATCTTGTCTTATACTGCTCTGATATTGTTTCATTCATAGCATAGTGAATTCAGTTATTAATTGAATGTTATTTATATCAATAGAATGTTTTCAGCTTACCTCTGTCAAGGCCTGATTTAAATATCTAATTTTACTGAACGTTTAAGTGCTTCAATATATATATTTTTTACCAATTTGAATTAGAAAAAATATGTGCAATATTTTCTACTTTTGGTCTTTAAAGGGCTATAATTTGAACAATCACAATAGAAAAATTGCTAGTTATTGCAGGTATGGGAAATCATAATAGACCTCTGTTAATGGATCAGTTGCCTCAATTAGCATATATTGTTCAAAAGGAATGCTTTTAATGGCTGGATAGTGTTTCATCATTTCCATAGGTATTATAGCAGTTAATTTTTAAATGTTAATTCTTTTATAACTCTTTGTGAAACCACCAGTTTTTTAAAGTGGTTGAATCAATTTATATTCCTCATGTGTGCATCTGCATACCTTGTTATCCAGCAGCCCTACTAAATGTGGGCCCTACAGAAGTATTGAGATGGTTACCAAAAAAACACATTCAAGAATGTTCATAGCAGCACTATTTAAAATAACTAAATATTCTTTTAATAGCTACCCTAATGCCAAAAAAAGAGTAGGAAGGAAATAATGTATAGCAATGATAATGATGAACTACAACTGCACAGAATAGTGTGGCTGAACCTCACAAACATAGTGTTGAGTGAAAGAAGCCAGATCTATCTCTGTTACTCTAATTTTATGATGTTTAGAAACAAGAAAACATATTTAGTAGTCAGGGTAATGGTTACTGTTATTCTGTTAATGGGTTGTAACTGACTGGAAAGGGGCACAATGAAACCTTCTGGTATGCTGGTAATGATTCGTTTCTTGATGTGAGTGCTGGTTGCACAGGTATGTTAACCTAATATATTGAACTGCCACTTAGATTTATATATGTTTTTGCATGTCTGTTATACTTCAATAAAAAGAAAATGTGAAAGATGAAATTATTGCATATGTCAGTGATCATATTTACAAAAATAAAGATTCAGATGATCAAGAAATGGATGGTACTATATATTGTTTTTATATTTTACCCTTCATAAAGACTATATTATATTCACGATTTCATGTTAACTTGGTATATATAATTTATAATGATTGAATAGCATTTTGTAGAGACATTAGTCTTCTTAAGATATGGAGTTCAGGATTAGGAAAATATTGTTCAAATGTGACTTTTAACAGAGGACCACCAGCAAATGTGTCAATTCTATTAAGGAAACATAAAGTTGCATTGTTAATTCTTATTAGGAGTACTACGCTATTGCCTAGTTATTTAAGCTTCTAGTTAAAACAGAAACTCTTAGAATCAAGCAAAGAACTAGGACATTTTAAGGTAGTAGTGTTCTTGAGTCTCAAGTTAGTATCTTGTTACTCTGGATCATTGAACCTTTTTGTCCTAAACACGTTGTTGCCTAGGATTGTGTGTTTTGGTGTTCAAAAATTTCACTCTTGGAAAAATTTCTGAAATGTAAGTTTGAGTATAACAGTTCTCTTTCATGTTGAGTTTTGTAAACATATCAGCAGTCAGAACTTTAACATCAAATATAAATTGTCACCAAGCAAATAAATTGATTATCTTTCTTATTTTGTACATGTTATTGAATTCAATCTACAATCCGTATGTACTTTATATCATTTTCCCTTTTAAATTTGAGTTTGAATAAAATATTCTAGTATTTGGGGACCATTTTGAATTGATCATGTCTGAATTTTGTGATTTCTTACATTCTTAAACTTATAGCACTTAAAATGTGTGGCTTCTATGTTCTTTGAAAAATTTTTAAGGAGAAAAATTGGAATTTTTATGATCTTAGGAAAAACTTTAAAAAATGTTTTAGTCATTTAATATGTAATTCTTTCTTGGTAATTCAGTTTTTATATTATAAATTGTGGAGAAAAGCATTCCCCTTAGGAAGATGAGTCCCATTTCTACATTTCTATTTTTGGTTGTTGTTTAACATGAACCAGATCATTATTTACTCAGCCAATGTCCATCCATTCACTGCCTAGCTTCCTGTTCTCTAATGTCAAAGATCATATGCTTGCTTCAACATAACATTTTATAAAGTTAAAACATGTTTATTGTAGAAAACTTACAGAGTATATTTAAACAATCTAGACTCTTAACACCATTGACCACAAGAGACGATTAAATGAGATTTTCAGAAAATATACAACTGTTTCATACTATGAGATGCCATAGTTTCTTCTTAAAGAAAATAAGAAATGGAATTTCTTTCTAGTCTTTGTTTCTTTGTATGTTAGAACCATTGTTAAAATCACACTTGGCAAACAATTTAAAAATATGATTTTGTGATTTTAGATGGAATTTTTCTATTTTTTTCTTTGTGAGATCTTACTGATTTTATCCTTGTAAAGTTTTAGGTCAAATTTATTTATATGTATATGTGTGTGTATATATATATATATATATCTGTTTGCTCTAGTTTATTATGTCTTAACTTTTAGGGAAAACTCCACTAAAGTTTCTGAAGTTTTGACCAGGGATTTTAGGTAAAGAATCTAATTCTCCTTGATCCTCCATGGCCTTATCCCAAACACCATTACTGTGCAACTTGCTAAAAAATATTTTATATTTTAATATTTTAAAATATACTTTATAATGTTAATATTTTAAAGTAAAGAATATTTACATTGCACTTACTGGGTATCAGGCACTTAACTATTTTCATTACTTCACTAAATACTTTTAATGCATACCAATGTGGTTTTGATCCTCTAACATGTCATTTCTTCTGTCATCTGGTAGTATTTTTTTACTGTCCTTGTTCTTCATGACTTACAGTATTTTACAAAGTTTTTCCTCCTTCCTTGAAACTTTTGCCTTTTTTTCTTTGCTGGTTCATTATTTAAGCAAGTAATATTCAGTGTGCACCATATTCAGGGATTTTTAATAATATTTTGCTCTCATTGAGCACACTTTAATGGTAAACACATTAAAGGAATATTCTTTAGGTGATGATGAATGAAGAAAAATAAATCTGGAAGGAATTAAGAGGAATAAGAAAGTTCCTGGGGCATTGGAAGGGTGTTATTTAATATAGAATTGTCATGGTCATCCTTTCTTTTGACAGTTGAGAAAACATGAATAAAGTGAGGAGTCCTGCAGGTAGATATTTAGGTAAAGAGCATTCCAAGTAGAGGCTATATAGCAGAGGCCCTGAGGGGCAGGAATGTGCTTGTGTGTGTTGAAAGGATAGCAAAGAGGAAGATTGGAAGGAAATTAAGTTAGAAGTGAGCATCAGAGACATATCACACAGGGCTTTGTAGTTCAATTGAAGTACTTTGGATTTCATTCAGACACAGGAAGTTTTATTTTTTCTCTAATTTCTGCTACTCAGTATTCGCCACTGTTTTCCTCCCATTCAAAAAGTAGGCATATTGGGGGATTCTGATATCCCTGGGACCCTCTCAAAGAGTAGGCATTCATTGGGGTCTTGCTTGTATACCATACTTGTGGTTAAGGTGCCAACTTTTCTCTTTTTAAAAATTCAAGAAGCTGTATTGGTTCCTGAGCTTAAAAAAAAGAAATTTGGTATCTTGTTAGAGTAAGTCCTTCTTTCAAGACTCAAACAGCCAACTTCCTTGCCTACTAAGACTTTTGAGATTTGTATGTCAGTATCTTCCCTTTACCCGCCTACCATTCAGAAGATAGGCATACTTGGATCTACTTTAGTTCAAGTGATTTCCAAATCCCTTTTTTGCTTCTTCATACTTGAGGTATATGGTGTGCTTTTATTATTAACATCATTCCCAATGCAGGGATTTTCAACTTGGATACAGATCATATTAAGTAAGAATTGGGGAGAAAGTGATAATTTTTATAGTTTGAAAAAATATTCTCTACATTATTGCTGCTCAGAATGTGGTCCACAAACCGGCAGTCTATCATGGGTGATCTTGTTCGAAATGCAAAATTTCTGAACTTACCTGAGACCTACTGAATCGGAATTTGCATTTTAACAAAATTTTCTCAGGTGAAGCAAGTGCACCTTAACCTTTGAGAAAGCCTGCTCTAGATAACTTACCTAAGCTACTGCTTCCTCTTTCCTTTGATTAAATTCTTAGGAGCATCCATGATTTGTTAAAGAATATGTACATTTCTTATATGTACATAGTTAATGTACATAATTTTCATGAAAATGATTACCTTTAAATGCTCTTCATTTGTTTTTATACTCAGGTATTTAGAGTGTGTTTTACTTCAGAAGTCTTGGTGGATCGAAATTTTAAAACTTGATTTCTTGCCCCAAAGTATAAAATAAGTATATATTTTAGAAAAATATTTTAATGTTTACATACTGTTTATTAAGTCATTTTTCATTTAAGATTTTAAATAGCTGAATTTCTGTAAAAAGCTAAAATTATTGATAGTAAAAATTATTTTATTCTATAAATATGTTTTTGCCGTTTCAGATCAGTAGTAATTTCACTTCGGCTTCTTCCAAAACTGTTTGGTACTTTTCAGCAGTTTGGGAGCAGTTATGACACACATTGGATTACAATGTAAGTAAATGAAAGTATTCATTTTAAAGATTTTTTAAAAAATTATAGTTATCAAAGAGGTTTTGAATAACTTAACTAGCTTTTATTCTGTACCAGGAAAATTTGAGTTTCATGTAGTTCTAATGTTTTTTTAGATTTCTTAGAGTGATGTCTCTTCCATTTAGCCCCATGGAGATTGTAACCTCATCAGTAGGAAAATGTGACTTGTATTCTTTGTAGTTTGAGGAAAATACTGTAAGCAATTAATGCTATAATTTTAGGGTGAAGATTTTTAGTATATCTGGCCATAGCTAAGGACTCCTGAAGAAGAGCCACACTACAATAAACACTCTAGGATGCTTTTCATTTTTCCGTTACTAGGAATTTGTTCTAGACATTACATCATGTTAGGGATAATCTTGACACCACCCTACCATTACTCCTTTACCTTTATAGAGAGCTTATGATTAATTATGGTAAAAAATTCTTTCAGGGATAGATAGTACTTAGCAAAATTGTTCCAGTTTTAGGTAATAGTCTAGAGAAAGTTGGCTGTCACAAGCCCTTTATTAATCTTTAAGAGTGTATTATTTGCTTTATTCAAAATAGACTTTTGGAGAGATTTCAGAGACATTTAAATTTTAGGAAAAATTAGACCTGTTGAAGGATTCATTTGTGAGGTGAAGTGGGATGGCTTTTTACTTTATTTCTTAAATCTAAAATTAGATGGTAAGAGCACTCACTGGCTTGCTTTCAAAGTGAATGCCATTTTACAAAATCCTTAGAAGTGGATGCAATAGTTCTAAATAAAATGACGTTCTTTAGAGTTATAGGCCTTGCTTATTGCTCTTTGAAAGGGAATCTATTTAAGCTGAACTTCTATTATTCTTTTTAAAGCATCTTAGACAGTTTCTTTTCGTTTAATACTACAAAATGACTCTATTTGTGAATGCAAGGAAGGTCCTTGAGAATGCTAAACAGAGGGATGAAGGAAAACATTAGCATCCTTTAAATACAGGAATAATAGTATGAGTCCTGTTTATACTTCCCATAGTGTTTAATTGGCTGAATTAATTGGTGACATACTGTAGCCATTTGAGGAGGCTTCATGTTAAAAAGTAACAAAGGGTAACATTCTTATAGAAGTGGCAGACTGAATATTCAGTTACTTACCAAGCACTTGAACCTAAGTATATTGAGTTGAAGCCCTTTAGCTTGTTCCTTAAATGTAAGTAAGCTCAGTTAATGACACTTCTCAGGGTTTCCAACATGAGACTGGTATCCTAAATCTCATCAAGTTGATCACTTAAAAGAACTCTGAGCTCCTATGGTTAGTTGGCATCAATAATAACAAAAATTTCCACTTATTGTGAATCTGTTAGGCACAGTAGCAGTCAATACATCATCTCTTAAACCAGCAGTCCCCAACCTTTTTGGCACCAGGGACCAGTACTCCTATGAGAATCTAATGCCTGATGGTCTGAGATGGAACTGAGGCAGTGAGGCTAGTAGCACTGGAGAGCAGCTGCAAATACAGACAAAGCTTCAGTCTACTAGCCTGCTGCTTACCTCCTGCTGTGCAGCCCTGTTCCTAACAAGCCACGTACCCATACTGGTCTCTACCAGTCCATGGCCAGGATGTTGGGACCCCTGTCTTAAACTCTTAGGACCCATATTTTAAAATTGGAAATTGAATTAAAAATTAAAATCTTTAGATAATCAGCAGACAGACTTCAAGAGGTCAGGTTACTTGCCCAAAGACATGCAGCAAGTATATTAGAATTGGCTTTAATTCGTTTTCTTTGTATCACTTGATCTTCATTAAGTGATTGGCATGGTGAGAGTAACTTATTTTGAAAACGGGGCTATAGCCAAAACATGATGTCAGTTACATTAGAAATTTTGGACTTTTAATACTTATTCATCTATACATTTCAGCAGATACACGGCTAGTTAAGTATTGTGTGAGATAGATTGTTAATTGTGGAAATTATGGACTCTGGGATCTCTGATTGTATTTATCACTATTTCTTTTTTAATTCTAGTATTTCTATCTTATTTTGGAGCTTAATACCTGAATATTTATTTTATTTTAAAAAACTGTTAAAAATAAGCAAATTACATATTGACAGTAAAAAAAAAACTGATTCAGTAAGTTTATATTTTATGTATTCCATATGCCAGGCACTCTGCTAAATTCTGTTAAATAATGACGAAGGCACATAGTTCATTCTTAATATGGACTGTATCCTACTATTTTCTATATTAATTCATGTTATTTATAATTAGCACTCTGCCAGACATTTTATTCCCTTCATAGGGATTGAGTATTTTGAAATTAAAAATGATAATGATACTTTAAATTCAAAAAAGTTAAGGTGCAATGCTTCATATCTTTTTACAATTCAAATATAAATAGAGGGGGTGGCTTCATAGTGTAGTGGTTAGCATGTCTGCTTTACACGCAGAAGGTCCTGGGTTTGCACCCCAGGTGGAGCCAGGCCCCCTTGGGGAGCCGGGGATGCCAGGCCCTGGGTGCACCCAGCAAGCATGTGGGAGGAAATGCCCCACCTTCAGAGATCCAGTTCTTAAGAGGAAATGGTAACATCCATAGGTCAGGGGTGGAAGTGGGGGCGGGGAATTAAAGAGGAGAACAGAGATAAATAAATAAATAAATAGAACTTATAAATTTTAATAAATGAATGATTTTGCATTTAAATATTTTATAGATATACATATTGCATCCTAGAATAGATTAATTTTCTTATCCTATGCCTTTAAAATTATTTATTCTTTCAATTGGTCTAGGTGGGCAGAGAAAGAACTGAACATGATGAAGCTTTTTTTTGATAATTTGGTGTACTATATTCAAGGTGTAAGAGAAGGAAGACAAAAACATGCACTGTAAGCATCCATTAATTACTTTAGTTATGTTTATGTTGATTGTATAAGTTCCCAGTGTTTCTACTTCTTTTTTTATATAAGAAATTAATGAAAATTTTGTAAAAATTTTAAGAGAAAGGATTTTTTTTAAGTTGAAGAATTTTATAAGGGTATTTTTTTAAATAATTTTTTATCTTAGGGGGGAAATGTAGGTTATATAACTTTGGTGTTGGTTAACCTTCACTGTTGAGTCCTGTTCAAAGTCATTGTATTCAAGAATCAAAAGTAAATTTTTTTCCGGAAATCGTCAATATTTTTGTCTTAATGTATTAGGGCATTGATTCGAAAATTTTTAAAATATCTCCTTCCAAAGAAATATATTTAACATAGTTAATTTGAAACATTTTTCTTTATTATTACTAGATATTATTAAAAAATTTAGGACATGCGTGGAAAGTTTAAGAACCATGATGGTATAACTGGTTAATATTTCATCATTAAAAACCTTCTCTTGATATATAGAAGTGAATTTGGATAGGAATTGGTAGAAATTGGTCAGTGGTATAGCTGTGTGTAAAGCCTTTTAGGGAGATGCCTGCTCAGAAGTAAACATGTAAAATTCAGAAGATTTCTGCTTGAGAGTCCATTGGTGGGGATTGATGGCCAAGTCGGGGAAACCAGCGTAACATCAGTATCAGCATGTCAGTGAGTAAGAGAAGTAGTGCAGTTTTTATTGAGAATATATCCACATGGAAAACTTCTACATGAATAGAAAATAGACTGGAGAAGTGTTCGGAAAAAACAGACTTATTCATGTATAAAAATGAATTCACTGATATTCTTCTCTCACAAATCAATTTTTTCTCCAGATTTTTCCATGTCCTTTAGAGTACCACCATCCTTTCAGTCAACTAAAACTTGGAGACTTGGACCCCTTTTGTATTCTTTTGTTTCCAGACATGAATAATGATAATCATGATGATAAAAATAGCCAATGTTCATTGACACTATGTGCCAGATACCATTTAAGTATTAAGTTTTAACTTAAGATACACAACAAGTCAACTGAGGTGGGCAGTCTCATTTTAAAAATGAGAACACTTACACTATGAGATACATAACTTGTCCAAGGTCACACATTTTATAAATAGTGGAGCCAGAGTTTCTATAAACCTATTTTATAAACACACATTTTATAAATAGAACAGTCTTGTTTTCTGTAATTCATATTCTTGTCTGCTCCATTGTACTGTTGTCAATCTCTAGTTCTCTTAATGCTAAAATATATCTCATGTCTTATTTTTTTTCCAGGGTTGAATTTTTTTATTTGTAGTAAAATATATGAACTAAAATTTACCATCTTAACCATTTTTAATGGTACATTTCCATTGGTATTAAATACATTCATATTGTTGTGCAACCACCACCACCATCCCCATAACTCTTTTTATCTTGTAAAACTGAAACTATACCTATAAATAGTTACTCCCCATTGTCACTTCTCTCCAGCCCCTGGCAACAACCACTGTCCCATGTCTTTTCACCAGTTGCCATTCCCACACTGTTGTAGTCCTTTTAGCTAACCTCTGGATCAGTCATCTTGCCTCAATATGCCCTGTGATTGTTAATTTCATATTCTTATTAGAAAAGCAGTATGATATTTTTGGAAAGCACATGAGCTTAAGAATCATACAGACCTGGATTTAGATTATGAATCTATTGTTTTGACCTTATTTCAGTTGTTTACCTCACTTCATAAATTCCAGTTGTTTACCTTATGAGTTTTTATAAGAATTAAATACTTTATTAAGTTGCATCTGACACTTAGCAAATTATCTGTAAAATAAACCTTAGAACAAAGAGATATCTGGACTATTTTGGTATAACTCCTGTGTTCCTCAGGCTGTAAAACAGAGTTGCACATTTGTTACTTTCTGAGAAAGCACACTGACTTCATGAGTTTGTGACAAATTACTTCCCATTTCTTCAGTGGGCATTATAGTAGGAAAGTTCTAAGATTTTCACGTAGGACAAAAAGATTCTGTGGCATGAAAGATAATACATTATTTTCTAAATGAACATATTTCTTGGATCCAGTGGCCTCTAGAGAAGAAAATCCTATCTGTGTCAGTATTCAGGATACAAAGAGAATGAATTTTTTAAGGCATTAGTTTGTCACTGAAGTTTTATGCCTGTGAGGAGATTATTTTTGTCCCATATTTCCTGTAATGTCAAGCCATGGACAAACCCATAAGCACTTGTCAGTATTGATATCATCTTTGTTTTGCATCTCAAAAAATTTTCTGGCTGATCATTTCAGTAGCCAGTGGGACCTTGATGGAGCAGACAGTCCTTTCAGGAGCCAATGGTTCTACTGTGGAAGCTGAAGAAAGGATGATGAAGGGACTGGATCCAACCTTCTAGGGTTATCAGTACCTTACTCTGAGATGCAAGTATAGGGGAAGAAAATATTCAGGAAATAAAGGCACTTTGTAAAGGATAAGACTTTTTTCCCTTTGATATCTGTGACCAATGTCCCCCAGACTCAGGATGAGAGAAGTACGGTAACTTAATTGAAGTCACACAACTGATAGAACTTGCACTCGAACCTGTACCCCAAGGCCTCTGCTACAAAATCTATTCTTTTAGTAAAAGGACAAGAAGCTGTTAATAGCTGTTTTTGAATTTATATCAGGATAGCATTCTAGTCTGTTAGTTAGTATATTTACTATATTTGTTGCTCCTCTACCCCCAACCACTTGGCTAAATGTACTTTCATCTTCACAAAGGGCATTGCAACAGAAATGAAGCAAAAGTTCATTTGTTTGTTTATTTATTTATTTAGCCAACATTAATATGAGACAGTAAAGAGCAATAAAGGTATAGCCAGCAAACTCAATCTTTAGAAAAGTGTAACTTTTAAACTTCAGCAGTGAGTTTAGTGTAATTTTTGAAGCTAGCTAGTTTGGGTAAGCTTTCAAAAATTTGTGCTTACTTGAAGATTATTGGAAATTAAGTTAAGAGGCTCTTTGAGTCTTTGAAAGTGGAAATATAGATCAGAGCTCAGTCTTGCTGATGCATTTTGTTGACAAAGATTTGGGCATTTCATCCACAAGTAGCCTTTTGATTTGTAACATAGAGATAACAACTCATGATTGACTTACTTTCATTGAGTGCTCAGGTGCTTATGAGACTAGAATGTTGTAGTATCACACAGTTTAATATGCAGTCCACAGGGTTGCTTAAAGGAATCTTAAAATGGAAACCTGATCATTAGCCTCCTCACCCTCCAACACCCTTCAGTGACTTCCATCTAGATCAGCACCAAACGCTACTGACATTTTCGCTAGCCAGTCTGGCCCTAGTCTGTACAGTTTCAGATACATCTACACTTCTTCCCGTAAACCAACACTTACTTTTTAAAATGCTGTTTCTTTGCAAATGGCTGCAAAACAAATTCCCAGAGAACCGTGTAAAATCACCTACTTAACAAGCTTTCAAAGCAATTCCTACTTTAACCATTGAATTTTGTACACATGAAATTTAATTAATTAGATTCGAAATGACATTCAAAAATGCCAGTCGTGTTATCAGCTGAATTCTTTATGATCTAGATTTGTGGAAATATTTTATTAGTATTTCCTGTTTAAGGAATATGGTTATATTACTGGAGGGGGACAGTGATAATGAAACATGCAATTTCTAGATAAAGCTGTAGTTTTCTAGTGTAATTTATGTGCATATTGCATAATTTTAAAATGACATTTTGTTCCACTGTTGAGTTCTTAGATATTTTCTTGTCATCTGATTTGAAAATATGTTTTCTAATAGTTTACAAGTTTTTATAATTTGTTAAATAACATAGCTCTCAAACATAACATTTGGTTTTATGACCATTTTTTGTGTAATCAATGTTATATAATTAAAATATTTAATCATTATGAGTTATGAAAATGGAATTTTACTTCTTTGGTATAACTTAAGATTCAAGCCAGTAAATATTTAAAAATAATTAAGCAATGTGATCTTTCAATGAATTACTTTGATGGCTTTTTAAATACAGGTACAGTCATAGTGCCGAAGTTCAAGTTCGACTTCAGTTCTTGACTTGTGTATTTTCAACTCTGGGATCACCTGATCATTTCAGTAAGTTTTATAATGAGTGTTTTAATCAGTTTTTAGATCTGTATTGATCCTTGAAGAATAGTCCTGTTAAATGTACTCCTACCATTAGTTCTACAGTGATTAAATTTTTGTCAATAATGAATATTTTCTCAGTCTGTATGGCAATATGAGTGTGACCCTGACACATTCTTCAGTCTCTGAAAATGCCAGTTTCTCGGTGGATAAACAACTCATTTTCAGGAACAAAATATTTGGAATAGGAGAACATATCACATTAGGGTGATTGCATCTCTTTTATTACCTTTGGTTATAGAGTCTTCCTATCACCCCATTTGGAAACAGTCATTGTCTATATATTATTATTGGGGCTAAGCTTATCCAAAATTGCTTGGTTTCATAGGTGATAGAAACATTTAGAGACCCTAGTTTTATTTAGATTAATTTCAAACTCAATTTTATTAGCCATTAATTAATCTTAAAAAAATAGAGATTGGTCTATTATATTCAGAATGTAGACTGTGTCCAAACCCACATGCTAGATGTTCTCAGAAAAGAGGAAGTTTGATTCTTTTGGCCAGAGCTCCTTTTCTCTTGCTAGAGTGGTTGTCTCAGTCTCCACAGTAGTCTTTTTCTGTGTGTCCATGTCAACAAACCTCATTAGTAAGGACATTCTCTTTTTTTAACTATGTTAATTTAGTCAAATTGATGAGTATTTGACTAGCTTGAAAGGTATTACAACTTTTTAAAGTCCATATATTTATGTTGGAGATGCACCATGTTTTTATCTTAACCATTTTAAGTCTATCATTTTTTTTCAAATCAGGCTCTTTGTAACAAATGCCACTAACATAACACCAACAGATTTAAAAATGAAAACCCCTGTTTTCGATAGGAAACTAGTTTCTTATGTTATTAGGTCATTTATCATACCAGTTATGTTGGATACCATACAGGAAATAAATAATATAAAATATAAAAACCATTTCTTATACATGGAGAAGTCAAACCAAAATAAATATTATCAGCATAAATAATTTCACATGACCACTAAGTTTCATGTTTGCTTAGTATAGATTCTCACTGGAAAATGTTAACCATTTTTCTTAGTATTTGAATAAATTTGAATTATTTATTTTGCTGCTCTCATCCCAGTGAGCATAGTATAGATTCTTTGTGCATTATGGGCTTACAATAGTTACTGTTCAGATAAATCAGGTTGAAAACTTTACTTCCTCTGCGTGATAATTTTGCTTCTCTTACTGACTCAGTTCCTATCAGATATAATATAGTTACTCCAAAGTTATATTTAATAAGTTAATACTGATTTTTCAATATACCAATAATTATATTTTTTAAACTTAATAATAACAAAGGTTATACATTGCCATTGAATGTGGATTGGTGATTTAGTTATCTGTGAATGTACTTCTGTTTTATCATATGGTTTCCTATGATTAACCTGGATAGTATTTTTTAGGACTCTTACCTGTTTTCTTCACTTATCTTTTTTCTTAGTTAATGTGTTCAAATTATACATTAAAGATTGTTTCCAGGTTTTGTTTTTTTTTTAATATTGGCTACCAAAGGCACAAGTTCTTTTTAGAATAAATAATCTAAAATTACCTATTTATGTGAGAAACTGATAGGATACTATTTTGCAACTCAAACTCTTTGCTGGTATTGCTACTAGGTAAATATTTTCTGCAGTGTTTTTTCATATTTTGGATCTCATCTGCTTTTCCCAAAAAAGAGAGAGGTTTCTTATGATTCTGTCATACCTTCATATCCCCTCTGATTCTGGGAAACAGTCAACAGGCTTTGGAACCCCTTATGATATACTCTTTTTAAAAATTATTTATTTATTTTTATTTTTTATACCTACAGCAGCTGGTATTCCTAGGTGGTCTCCCATCCAAGTACTAACCAGGCCTGACCCTGCTTAGCTTCCAGATCAGACAAGATTGGGCACGTTCAGGGTGGCATGCCATAGCCTTACGTTATACTTTAGAAATCCCTGTGATGCTTTTATTCTAGTCTTTTAGATTGTCCATTTTTCCATATTCAGACTTGTAATTGCCTGTAATACCTTCTCTGTGAAAAGTTCTCTCAGTTCCTTCTGCCACATTTTGGAATCATGTACTATTTGGTTCAAAGTACCATACAGATTTAATTTATTACATTGGCTTCCTAACTAATCATATCCTCTGATCAATTTTAGCAATCAGTTCTCTTTTGCTTTATTCATCATAAGGATCCTTTTTTTTCAAAGTTTACAAAAATAATGGTTACTAGCATATGTTGTTTATCTACTGTGTGCATAGGATGAACTTTGAACGTGATATCTACTGTATTCTTAACCCTTAAACCTTAGAACCAACTGCTCAACTTTTAGGATTACCTTCCCTTAATCATGTTTACTGTGATACAGTGATATCTTCATATTTCAGGGAGAATGATTTTCTAGACCAAATGACTCTTCTAGGATTCTATTGGTATATTTTTAAATGATTTATAAATGGATTATATTTAACTACATTTTAAAAGCATAAACTATGTGAAATCTCTTACAAAATAATTTTTATAAAATGCTATAAAATATCTCCTTTGTATTTCTGGGTATATTGATGCTTCTAGTACATTGAATTAGGACCAAAATGTATGTACCATGATTCAAAGATTGTAATTTTTATCTAGGGTTAAGTTTAGAGCAAGTCGACATTTTATGGCATTGTTTAGTAGAAGATTCTGAGTGTTATGATGATGCACTCCATTGGTTTTTAAATCAAGTTCGAAGTAAAGATCAACATGCTATGGGAATGGAAACCTATAAGCATCTTTTCCTTGAGAAGGTAATTTTATTTCTTGACAGTTTTGTTGTTTATCTGATTTTTCATATATCCTTTTTATCTCAAAAATAAACTGTATTTTTTCTTCTTTTGAGTTTTTTTTTTTTAAATAGACAAATATACTGTTTTTCAGTAGTGCTTACATAGGTTTTGCCACTTAAATTTACTTTAATTTGTACTCCGCAGTGCTTATATCAAACAAATATTTAGTTTATATTTAGAAAACTGTTCTGTTCCTTAGCTAAAGTACTTACACTAACAATGATTAGAATAACTCTTTAGGCCAAATACAAATAAGAAATGTGGGGAGTTTGGGTGTTTATTTTTTTAAATCATTTATAATAACATAGTAAAATTTTCAGGAGTGGTACCCACACCCCGTAGTGTAGAGCTGTGTTCTGTGACTCTTCTTCAGTTAAGTGGTGGTTGTTTCAGTCAATCTAATGGATAATAGAAGCCAATCTTCAAATTTTTTTTGTAGACTCTTGGGAAGATATTTTTAGGAAGTGTTGTCATGATATTAAGATATTCTTTACCTAATTTTTGATTTCCTTTATCAGAAGCAACAGTTAGTTCAGGTGATAATTTTCCATTTAAATTTTGAAACATCAATGATGAGCCAATCAGCTTTTTAATAATTTTTATGCTTATTTTTGAGAATATAAGGGCTCCTTGCAAACTATCTCATGAGTTTTGGTACATGTAAATTAAATCACTTAATGCAAGATACAGCTACAAATAGACCTTGAGGTATCTTAATTTCAAGCCCTGACTCATATACAAACCATAGATATAGCTTCCCATCTCATAAATGTGCATGGTATAGGTATATAATAAGTAATAAAAATTTTTAATTCATTTCTCTGATTTGAGTCTACATCTCAAAAATTGAAACATAGCAGATACATTTTAATTATGACCTGAATAAAATTTTCATTCAATTATTATGTATTTTTTAAAATTATCACTGAAAATCTGAGCTGATACATTTCCTTTTATAATGTTTTCAGTAAAATTGTTAATTTAAATATGTTGTTAAATTCTATAAAATAAAATTTGTTAATTACCACACTAAACCAGCTTAAAAACATTTTTTTTAAGATGCCCCAGCTAAAACCTGAAACAATTAGCATGACTGGCTTAAACCTGTTTCAGCATCTGTGTAACTTGGCTCGATTGGCTACCAGTGCCTATGATGGTGGTTCAAATTCTGAGGTATGGATTTTAACTTTATTTTATTGGGTCACCTTGTGGAATTTTTGTTTCATTCCTCAGATTACTGAATTATCTTATATAGTTTATCAGGCATTGAATTTACTAACTACGAGACTTTTAATCCTAGGTTTTAAAAAGCTTTGTCTTTTGGTTTTAAAAAGTTTTATAAAGCAAATTTGGTGGTTTTTCATTACCAAAGATAACCTTGGTTTTGCTTAATGAAAACTTACATTTCTTGATTAATAGAGAAGAGGCCATCTGAGTGTTACCCTAACAGCTCCTAGATAATATAATCAAGTAGTTTTGTCAAGTAGAAGATTAGTTGGTCTACAATCTGATTTTTATGCCATTTGTTGTGCCTAGACTTTTAGTCGCTCTTGGACAACTCCAGAGTCCTGTTGGTAACCTCTATTCTCAAATATAATCAACCTAAATCATTCTGACCATGAAGTATACAATTAGTTCATTAGCTGAAGACTCACAAACTACTAATTAGTCTTATCTGTGGGTTAGAGTTCTATTTGCCTAGTTAGGTGGCTGCTAAGTTTTATTGGATGTGGACCGTTATTTGAAAGTCTTCCTCATTGTACATTCCAGGTTATTATTTGATAGCTTTGATTCATGTCATGTCCACTCATATCTTTCATTAATTTTCTTCTGAAATTGAAGTTTTATTATAAGGTAACAAACTATGTTAAAGAATACTTTTAATTGTATCTAGATAACTCTCATAGTATCTAACCTTTCTTTCTTTGTTTGAATAGTGTTCTTTAAAAAAATTTTTTTTGGTCCTCTTACTTTGATATTACTATGGTAATTTTATTCAACCAGCCAGATCTGATTTAACTAAGAGGCAGTCGTACTCCAGTTTTGAGCTAATACTGCTTTTTAAGTAGTTGATACACTGAGATTGTTCAACCACTTATCAGAGGGATATCTTTCTTCACCTTGCACAGCTTTTGAGAACTTTCACGCTCCACTTTTTCTGTAATTTTCAGTGAAAACATTCTCTTTGTCATCTCACAGTTAACATAAGCAACAACTTGGGTTAACATATTTTATTACATTTTCATTGAGTACCTGAAAGCGGAGACTTTATTAGAGTAAGTTCTATGAATGCATTGAAGCATTGTTATGCTAATAATTGTATGTGCCTTGTTTTCTTTTCTTTGTAGTATGTTTTGGGAACTTTCCCCCACTATGTAGTCACAAATTTTGAGTTGTTAAACATTACACATTTATAAAAAAGTATTTTTAGAATCGATACTCGTGTACCTCAGTATTTGAGGAAATTTCCAAGTGTTTTATCTTTTTTATTATTATTTGATAACTCTTAGTAGTAGGAATTGCCTTTTAAATACTTTATAGAATATTAAAACTCTTGAATATTATATGACTTAAATTTGTTATTTTAGTGTTATCATTTACATTGTTTGACAAATAATATTTATAGATGTCGTCATACTTTTCTTGCTTAGCTTTGTGGTATGGACCAATTTTGGGGCATTGCTTTAAGAGCACAATCTGGTGATGTCAGTCGAGCAGCTATCCAGTATATTAACTCCTATTATATTAATGGTGAGTGATTTGAAATACTGCCTAATAGGTAACTTTTTATGTGAAATTTTTTTGTTTAGCTATAGTTCATTTTTTTAATATAGCAAAACAAGAATATACGGTTGATACACATGTCTAAACATCTGATTTTTCAGGTAAAACGGGTTTGGAGAAGGAACAAGAATTTATTAGTAAGTGTATGGAGAGTCTTATGATAGCTTCTAGCAGTCTTGAACAGGAATCACACTCAAGTCTTACTGTTATAGAAAGAGGACTCCTTATGCTGAAGACACATCTGGAAGCATTTAGAAGAAGGTAATTTTTCTATACCACATCATTATAATGAGTTTCAAGCTTTTTTATTGCTGACATGTTCAAAAGTATTCTTAAAATAGAGTTTTTTTGGGGGGCAGGTAGAAAGCATAACTTACCAAAAATGAAGGGCTAGTATTAGAAGTAAGTTTTATTCATAATATGTACCATATAGTTGTATAATAGGCAGTATTGCTTCTCAGTAAATATTATAGAGCTTTAAAAATATTAGACTCTAAGAAGATATGCATGAATAAGAATTTCTAGACAGACTTATATCTCTAAGAAAGTATTACTACAATTGAAAAGCAGAACACCACTACCAAAAAAAGTTTCACTAAAATCCTCACCAACATCATCAAATAGTCTCTCATAGTTGAACCAAGTTGAGTTTGTTTCATTTGCTGTTTTTTTTTCTTCCTGGACTAGGAGACAGTATTTTAATTTTGAATTTCCATTTACCATGGAAACATGATCAAAAAGTTCTGTGTTAATGAATATCTGTATAATTAATTTAGACATACCCTGTGTAATACAGAAATAAAGCAAATTAACATTTATGAATATATCGACTGAAATGAAAGGTGAGTAGATAGTTTTAATTAAGAAATTCTGTTAATTAAAAATCATGAGTAAATGTAAAAGTACAAAGAACTGTGTTGAAAAAAATTGTTAAAATTAATGATTTTCAACTTCAGAGCTTAGTTTGATAATGAAAAATCATAATTGATATTTATTGACATTTTAAAATATCAGGAAACATTGAATAATAAAAATATTCTACACATTCCTTATAAATAACATGGTTCCATGGTTTAAAATATGTGGTCATCGTAAGATTTTTTATTTTGATTATAATGGCAATTTGGAAATTCTACTTAAATAATTCCCTATGTTTTTAAAGAATGTGTAAGAGAACGCTAGAGTTTTTTTTCCACAGAATCTTCACACTGCCAGGTAACTTTTACCATTTAAAAAAATAAATAAGCAAATATTGTATGTCTTATTCAAATTAATAAAAAATACATACTCATAACATTTAGATATTACACGAAGATAATACTATATAAAATAAAAATTGCTGTAATCTATCTCTTCCTATCAGAAATAGTTAACCATTAATGATACGATAACTGTAGTCTTCCAAAATTTTCTCTATGCTGCAGAGTCCACAGATAACAAACCAAAAAGGGCCTGTTGATTCATATCCTTAGTCCTTACACGTTACCAGTGTTTTAAAAATAAGTACTTATTTTAAAATAAATTTTTTTAGGGTTCGATGATGCATTTATAAAATTAACGAATTTAATTTAAAAAATTCCTTCTCAGATATATAGTTTTTTTCTAACTCATAAAAAAATTGTCCTATTCTTAATAGAAATCTTTGTAATTTTTGTTGTACTCTAAAAGTTAATGTTAGTGTTAAGTAGTTTTTATAAATACTTATTTTGTAGGTGACAAGTAGAGAAACTAGGAAACAATTGAATATTTAAAAGACTTAAGAGCAAGTTTAATAATTCAGGTATTTTCATGCAAATTCTTATGCAGTAGTATATAATTTCAAATGCTTAATGTGCTTAGTACTACTACTAATTTAAAATTGCCTAATGTTTATAGAACGAAAAATGAAGTAATTATTGTATGTGTGTGTATTCCTTATATTAAGAGAATAAATTAAAACGTCATTTTTAAAGATTATTATTATTTTTTTTATGAGATAAGGTTATAATTAAACAACTGATTCTCAACCAAAAGTAATTATGTTTCCTAGGGGACATTAGGTAATGTTTAGAGACATTTTTTATCATCACAGCTTAAGGAAAAATTAGGTGCTATTGGCATATAGTGGGTAGGAGACCAAGGTACTGGTAAACATCTTATAATGCATGAGACAGCCCTCCTCCAACAAAGAATTATTGGGCCCTGAAATATTATCTGTGATTACTCTTTTGCTCAGTAATAGAAGCTGGACATTGGATTACTTCTAGGAAATTAAGTCCTTTTATTCCCTTACTTGCCCTCCTTCCATTCCAGAATTGCTGATTAGAATAAGACATTTATAATTTTTTTTAACTGAATTCAGGTACCGTGGATCCTGTCTTCAACAACTAAAAATCACTTAGAAAATTGACAAATATTTAGTGTCATGCTAGATGCCTGCATCTTTTGAGATAATAGTCTATGTAATTCATACTATAATTTTAGCAGTCATGGAATTGGCTTTCAAATTGTTAGGCTAATTAACATATTTGCTAGAAAAATTTCTCTGAAAAATATTTCTAATACCTTTTTTTCCCTCTTCTGAAATAGGAATGACAGCTTGCCATTTCTCTTACTGAATTAGTTTGTTTCTTTGAATTCATACTGCATCTATTATCCCTCACCCCTTCCTTTGAAATAATCATCATAATGGGATTTTTTTCCTCAGTAATTTTTCTTGATAACTATTTTTAAGAATTTTTAGCTGTATTTATGCCTATAAGTTCGATTCAGTGTAATGACTATAAACTTAAAATTAGTTCTGTAGAGTATGTTGGAATGTGCTAGAACCTTTTGTGGGCTTTTTCATTTCATAAAATATTAAAAACTTCAGTAACATTAAAATGATTTAGAATTATCTTGCCTGTGTGTGGTTTTTGTGTTTCAGGTTTGCATATCATCTCAGACAGTGGCAGATTGAAGGCACTGGTATTAGTAGTCATTTGAAAGCACTGAGTGACAAACAGTCTCTGCCACTAAGGGTTGTATGCCAGCCAGCTGGACTTCCTGACAAGGTAGTACATAGTTTCAGTTATCAAATTAATAACATTCCCCAGTTCAAATATCTATTCTTTTCGTATTTTTAAATTGGTTGCATCTCATATTTCAGATGACTATTGAAATGTATCCTAGTGACCAGGTAGCAGATCTTAGGGCTGAAGTAACTCATTGGTATGAAAATTTACAGAAAGAACAAATAAATCAACAAGCTCAGCTTCAGGAGTTTGGTCAAAGCAGCCGAAAGGGAGAGTTTCCTGGTAAGTCCAACAATTCAAATTTTTATATTTTCTAGGTTGTATTATATATAAACTGTGAACCTTTACTTCTTTGAAGACTACTAACCATGTTCTTGTCTTCCACCCACCTTCCCCTAACCTTGGTATGATGCCATTGATTTTTAAGCAAGAGTTAAAAGTTGCTTCAGATGTTATTTACAAATATTTTCTCTTTTTTTTTTTTTTTTTCAAAAAATTTTACTTTTGGACGTTATTTAAAAAGCAATTGGGAATATTAGTTTAAGTTTCCATATACTACTTAGTACCTAATTTTACCCTCTAAGTTCTTTTGCCATTTTGATATATTTTGTTCTTGTTTTATTCTGGGGCCTGTGAAAATAATGCACACATAATTTAAGGGTCTGAAATTATAACAGTCTAAATATATACTTTGGAAAAAAAGATTTTAAAGTTTTAAAAGCTGCTTCTTTTTAGTACTTTTCACCTGCCTGTGTGCAGTGATAATTATTTAACATCTTTAAATAAGAAGCCAAATATTTTACTACAGCATGATTAAGGTAAAGCCATATATATATGTATCTTCTAGAGAAGCAGATATTAAATTTTGGTCTTGAATAATTAATAAATATTCTTGGTAAAGAAGAATAGATGTTGAGAAGTCTCCCTCCTATCCCCATCTTTAAACCATCCATTTCCCTTTTCCCAGGGCAAACTTTGTCTTTTCTTACATATCCTTCAAGAGATACCAAGAGATAATTTAAGAATACACACACACTTAAAACACAGTTGGTAACATACCATTTATATTCTTCTACCTTTTGCTTTTAGTACTTAACATTCTTAGAGAACATTGCATATTCATGTGTAGTAGTTCATGTAGAAAGTTACCTCATTCTTTTTAAAGATCCTCAATCTGTAGTAAGGTGGCACCATGATTTATTTTATCTATTCTCTATTAATGGACAGTTAGGTTGTTTCTAGTCTTTTACTATTGCAAATAATGCTATAGAGAATATTCTTTACATTTAATTATCTAATACATGTTGGCTAAATACCTAGTTATGGAATTTTCAGGTCGAAAGATATCTGCTTTTGTTACATTGAAATGTGCATAAAAAGAGAATATAAAATGAGTAATAATTCAGTGAAAAGCACCCATGTTCTTACCACCCAGATTATTAGAAAGTATTTATGTATCCCTGCCTAATATCATCTTTTCACTTCCCCTTAACACTATCTTGATTTTTTAGTTTATTATTCTTTGATACTTATTGTTTCACTTTATCGTTGTATGTATTCTTAATGTGTTCAGCTATGTGAAACTTGATAAATACAAACTTAATGGATTAAGGAAAGGGGAAGTATGGCTGCTGTCAGATAAAGGATCACAGAAGAAATCAAACTAAAGAATGCTTTCTTTCACCTTCTCTAAAGGTTAATAAGGCCTCATCTAAGGATATCAGTGGGAAAGTTCTCAGTTATAGGTCTTGGTACAGTCAAGACATCTCAGCACTGTAATGTTGACAAGAATAGGAAAATCCAACAGAAATGCAGTCTCGGGGGTGGTGGTGGTGGTGGTGGTGGTGGTGGGTGTGGGTGTGTGTGTATGTGTCTGTCTCTGTCTGACTATCTTATTTCTTCATGACCTACTTTTGCTCTCAGGAGTAAATCAAAGTAGAATTTCTTCCATGAGATAATGTGAATGTCTTCTGCCAATTCAAGTAGTTGGACATGAAGGCAAGAGTAGAAACTTCACTAGCATATAGTAAAGACAATCCAGGTACAGATAAGAATTTGGGCTATGTTCACTTGCCTTTCTTTCCTCAGATAGAGAAGATATTACAAAGGTAGCAGGGATTTTAGTCTTGATCGCCTTCAATAATGCATTTGTCTAGTCACACTGATCCTACTGATTGTCCTCCAAGTTTGGTGCACAGCAGTAGAATATCCTTCATCATCATCCTGGTAATTGTCTCTATCCTATGTTGGATATCCTGTTTCCATACCTCTTTATTGATTCACTTTTTTGTTTTTGCTGAAATACAATGCAAATGTCTAGTAGTTTCTTGAGAGAAGGTTGATGGGGTAATGTTTTTGATTCTTTGAATGATCAAAAATATATTTTTCATGTTTTCATACTTAAATGGTAATTTGATTGGGTAGAGAATTCTAGATTGGATATAGTTTTCTTTTAGAATTTTAGAGGTATTGGGTTTCTGTTATTGCTGTTTAGAATTATGAAGCCATTTTGATTTCTGATAATGTCTTACATACCCCATTTTTTTTCTCTTGTAGCAATTAATATTCTTATTTTTTATGTTCTGAAATTTTACAATACTTGGCTTGAACATGAGTCTGTTTTCAACAATTATGTTAGGTCCTTTAGTATTTAGGTATTTAGTGGACCCTTTTATTCTGGCAACTTTTATCTTTAAGTTTGGGGACGTTTTCTTGATAAATTAATATTGATTGATTTCCTTCCATTTTATCATTTCTCTCTTTCGAGAAATTCTTGATTATCAACATGTTTCATCCTGTAGACTATCCTCAGTTTACTTTTCTGTTTTATTTCTTTGAATTTTAACTCAGCTTCCTGAGAGATGTTCTCAACTTTATTTTGCAAACTTTCTTTTGAGTTTTTCATTTTTACTGTCATACTTTTAATATCTAACATTCCTCTTTTTTTGTTCACTGAATACTCCTATTTTCATGTAGTTGAAATATCTTTTTGAGGATACTGGTACTTTTTTTTTCAGTTAGTTGTGAATCTTTTTAAACCCAGATTAATGGTACTTGCATTCTCATTAGAATGTTTAGCTAATTATTACATTTTCTATTAGAGTCATCTCTTTTTTTTATTCTCTTTTACCATGTATAACATTCTGGCATTCTTTATTCTGTGTATATATTAAAATTTACATTTGGTTTAATTATTTTTTCTCTTTCTAATGAACTTTCAAACTATTTGTACTGTGAAGTCTTCTGATTATGAATGTTCTCAAGCTTTTGTTGTTTGGGAAAAAACATTTTGCCTTCATTTATGAAGGATATTTTCACTGGTGTAGAATTCTAGGTTAGGAGGCTTTTTTCTTTTAGGGCTTTAAAAATGTTTTCCCATTATCAGTTAACTTGCAAAGTTTGTGATCTAAAGTTTGTGGTTTTTATTTTCATCTTTTGTAGACAATATATGTTTTTAACTGATTGGTTTTAAAGATTTATTTTGACATTTGTTTTCAGCAGTTTGATAATTGATGTGCCTTTGCATTAATGCAGTCTAAGTTTAATTCATCTTCTTGAGTCTATGTTTATAATGTTTGTCAAAGTTAAAAAAGGTTAGCAGTTATATATTTTTTCACATTTGTTTTTTCTTTTCCATTTCCCCTTGCCCAAATAGCTGAGCCTTTGATTGTATCCTAGACTGTTTGCTAATGTCTCACAAATCACTGAGGTGCTGTTTTTTCCCCTTTCTTTTTCCTACTTTTTTTCTCTTCTCTCTCTCCCTTTCCCCCTCTACTGTCTTCTTCCCATTCCTCCTCAGTAGTCTCTCTCTTCCTTCCTTTTTCACCAGGTGGAGATCATGCTCTGTGCCAAATACCGTCCTCTCAAAAGTATTAAAAGAAAGACGCTCAATTAATTGTAAAAGCCAATTCAACCATTATAATCAAAAGTTAACATGTAACATATACTACATATAGACCTATCTCAGATTTCAAATGGAGTCCAAAATCCTAAATAAACTATTAGCCATCTTATTTCTCTTTTGGAGCAAAGTTTACGCATGCTTAGAGTAACTAGGAAGCAGGTCAACTCTATATTATAATTCATCACAACTAAGGATTTTTTATCTTAATATTGTAAAAAAGATCAACAATCATAGATTCTATTTGATTATATCAACAAGATAGAAAAGGTCATTTAATAAAAATCTACCAGAGTATTAAAAACTTTATAGAATTTCTGTTCATTTAATTTCCAATGGTTTTCTTGATAAACACTTTGCTTTACTTTCATATTTCTTCTAGTTTTGTATTATATAAAATGAGGTGGATAAAACATAAGTACCAGATGAGAGAACCTAGTCTAATGGACAATATTATGATGACTAGGAAAGTAAAGAAATCAAGTGCAATTAAATAGGGTAATTTTAATGCGAGGTCTGTGTGGAATTATGAGAGGATAAAAGTGTGAGATATATAAACGAACACTTGACTAAGTGAATATTCCTAGCATGTCTGTACAAAATATTATAGAGATGCCAAGTTAATTTATTTCTTTATATAGTCTACCTAAAATCTTAATGGAATTATTTTAAATTTGATGAAATTACTCTGAATAATAAACTGTGTAAATAAACCAAGCAATGTATGGAGTTTTGAGAGGAAAACCCAAAAGGATAATAGGGATTAATTATAATGCTATTATACATTTAAAAATTACAATAATATCATTTTGGTGAAGAATTGTTAAGTAAATAACAGAATAGATACAAAAACAGCCTAATATTAAATATGTGACATATTTAATTTGGGGGCAGAAAGAAAAATCTTACTTCTGTCTAATATTCAGGATGTATTTAAAGTGTTTTTACACACACACACACACACACACACACACACACACACACAATCCAGAAGAAATATGATTGAATATCAAACCATTGGGAGGGCCAAGATTCCTAAGCTTAGAAATAAAGAGAAGAGAAAGAATCGTAGAATTTCACTATACCACAGTTAGCTATTTGGTGCACAATAGTTGTACTTAAGAAAAATTGCTGAAATGAATCTTACCGGAGAAACTTATTTTTCTTCTCTTTTTGAAATATGTGAGAGAATTTTCTTATTTGTGTGAAGGGAAATGGTAATTTAAAATGTTATATATTGTTATGCAGAGCAATAGCCCTGCTTCACCCATTTCTGAAAATAGTGTTTGGTGCCTAGCCAGTAGTTTTTCCACATTATTAATAAAATCAAGCATTTTCTTTTTAAAAAAATGTGGATTAAACAATAATTAATTTGTAAATGTCTGCTATGTTCTGGTGCTAGAAATACATCTGAATATAGTAAAATCTCTGTTGGAACTGGAATTTTTTTTTTTCTTTATAGAGGAGAGACATGCTAAATATATAATGTCAGGTGCTAATATGTGCCTTAAAGAAAAATAAAGCAGAGTAAGGGAGAAATAGTGAATTATGGCTCTTAAATTCAGTGGTTGAGAGGAAGGCCTTTTAGAGTTCATGTCTGATGAGAGAATTGAAGGAATCTAATGAGTCGTGTGAATTCTTACGCTGGAGCATCTTGGGCCTTGAGATAGGAACATACTTCGTGTTTTCAAGAAAGAGCAAAGAATAATAAAGAGGAGAGGGAAATTTTTATTAAAAAAAAAGAGCAAGGAGGCTGGGTGGCTAAAGCATACTTGGGTAGGGATAATGGTGGGAAATGAAGATATGGCAGCAGAAAGGACTTATGCATTTTAGAAATAAATTGCCCCGATCTATTGAGTTTATTAAATTTACCATAATCTTGTATGTCATAGTTGCCCTTTTTTCTTTTCATGTCAGAGCTTTGTTTTTTTTTTTTTTCTTTCCCACTTTGTAGTCTGGAAGAGAGAATTTAATCATTATAAATACTTGATTATTACTTGAGTAACTAAGGTATTAATGAATCTGATTCTTCAGCAGGTCTTACTGGGGGAAATGTAGTTTCCCAGAAAGCTGTATAGTGTTTTCACTTGTAAACTTTTTTATATTGTTAAGCAGGCAGGAATTGATCTAGTTAGACTGGTGCTAGTAGAGAATTCTTTTGTAATTTTTACTGCCTAAAGCTAACCTCATACAACGGAAAATAATTTATGAGCATGTTTAGTACTATCTCCACTTTGTTCAAGAATTATATTTAAGCTTAATGTCCATTAGAATTATTTGCTATAATTGTGTATTCATATCAGCAAATAAGTTAACTCATAAACATGTTCAGTTACGTTTTTCTCCTGTTTTTAAAGGAGGCCTTATGGGACCTGTCAGAATGATTTCATCTGGACATGAGTTAACAACAGATTATGATGAAAAAGCACTTCATGAGCTTGGTTTTAAGGATATGCAGGTACACATAAATGCCGTTTCAGTTTTAATCATCTATTGACTGTTAATAGTAGAATAGTTGAAAGTATAATTCAAAAAGAGTTCTTACTGTTTTTGTTATATTAAAATTGTAAATGAAGTTATTTTATATGTGAGAAATTTATTCAATTGAAAACTTGATATGTCTAATTATATGCTGTTTTTCCACCCTATTGCTCTTATTTTTAACAGATGGTATTTGTATCTTTGGGTGCACCGAGGAGAGAACGGAAAGGAGAAGGTGTTCAGCTACCAGCATCTTGCTTACCACCCCCTCAGAAGGACAACATTCCAATGCTTTTGCTTTTACAAGAACCTCATTTAACTACTCTTTTTGATTTACTAGAGATGCTTGCATCATTTAAACCACCCTCAGGAAAAGTGACAGTGGAAGATAGTGAGGTGACTACATCATTTCATTCTCCAAAAGTCTTATTTTGTCTTTCTGTTGAAAATAATTTTCTCAGTATTCTCTTAAGAGCAGTAAAACCTAGGAAACCATTTATTTATTCATTAGTTATTTAACCATCTAATCTGATCCAGGTATACTGTTTTAGAAGAATCAAAATAGGCACAGCTTCAGCCTTCTCCAGTGGGGAAGACAGATAATTGACATGCCTAACAAATAGTTTCAAGTAAAAACAGATAAATGGTTTCAGATAAAGATAGGTGCTAAGACTGAATATGATGTGCCATTATTAGGAAGTGATGTTAGGCAGTGACCCATTTGTATATTACTTGGTCAGGAAAGGTTTCTGAGGGAGACCATATATAATTTGACCTGGAAAGATAAAAAAGAGTCAACTAAATGAAGAGAATAAGGAATGATCTGGATGGAGTGATATGATTCCTGAAGCCCTTGATGTAAGAATGAGTTAGGCAGGTCTACGAATTGATAAAGAGCTAGCGAGTAGAATGTGAAAGGTGGTGGGAGAATGGAATGAGAGGAATGAGATTGGAAAGGTAGGCAGAGGGAGAGACATATGTTCTGATATTTGTTTAAAAGGTAATAAGTTTGGCAAGAATAGAAAAAGGTATAAGGAACCTAATGTACTAGTCTAAGAAAGAGTTGAAGGTGCCTGGAGTAGAATAGTGGTAGTATAAATAAATTAAGTAGACAGCAGGTCAGAACAACATAATTTGTGGTGAGATTGTTTTCTGGACTTTTAGGAACAAAGTTTGTGGTGGATTAGCTTAAGAGTGAGGGTGACTTGGGTCCAGGAACAAGGAAAACAGAGATGGCATCCAGTTTTCTGGCTTGAGCAACTGGGTAGATTCTGTAGGTGAAGAAAAATGAATACCTATAGGACAAGTGTAGCTGTCAAGTAAGCAATTGTATATACGAGTTTGGAGCTTAGAGAAGAGGTTTGGTCTGGAGAAGTTTGTGGGTTATCACTATAAAGATGGTAATTAAAATCAAGGGTGTTAAGAAATTACCTAAAGGAATCATTTTCAGTCCACTGACTTTTTTTTTTAATACTTTTAAATGGACACATCCTAAGATGTTTTCGTTGATGTGCCTCATCCAGTGAATCATTATTTTGTGATTGAGTGGCAAATAATTAATAGTAGTGCTTTGATGGCTTTTCTCTGATGGCTGCTGTTCTGTTTCTTTCCTAAGAATGTTAAATGACTTTCTTTCATCCATGTTTCCAAAATGTGTTTTATCGTAGATGCAGTGGTAGCTGCTATTGAGTCCTCTGTTTCCCATAGTCTGGTTTCTCTTATGGTGGCATATTCTTGAATTTCTAAGAAATCCTCTTTTATTCATGCAGAATGATTAATAATAGATTTCTCATTTCTTCACCCATTTTATTTTATGCCACAGATACTTAATGACTTTTTACTGCATGCCAGCACTGTATTGGCAGTTTAAGAGATAAAGATAATTAGAAGAATTCCCCCGTTTTCCAGGAACGTTCTAGTGTTCTGTGCAGTATGTTATGGGAATATAAAGGAGGGAAAAATTTAGGGAAGGATTTTGCAAAAAGGGAGTTTTTAAATTGGATCCAGCTGATGATGAGAATGAAGAGAAGCATTACAGATTCACAGAAAAATGAATGGCATGTTTGAAAAACTGGGAATGTGAGTATAGTGTGATTCAAATATAAAAGGAGATTGTAATCAGTACCACAAAGAGAACTGTATGAGATTTTTATTCTTTGTAAAATGGATTGTCATCATCATGGAAGGTTTTAAGGCAACAAAAGGAGGTTGTTCTGTAGACTTTTAGGAACAAAGTTTAGGTGTTAGTGTGGAAGATGTATAAGAGAAAACAAAGACCAGAGGTAGCAAGACAGATTAATAGGCCATTATAATAGTTCACGTGAAGCCAAAACCAGAAAGGAAGCATTTACTTTTTAGCAGATATTTTACTGAACTTTGTGGCCAGTGTGTCATTGTTGATGTGAGGTTTTTTTGTTATACAAGAGTGTTTCAGCCTCGAAGAAGGTTACAAATAGAAGAAAATAAAGGATCTTTTCACTGTGTGTTACTCATATCGTAGGGCCTTTCTTTCATAACATAGGACGTAGTCATATATAATTGGGAAACATTTTTTCTTAAAATCGTTTTTTTTGCAGAGTTCAGTCTTTTTTTAGTATATGTGCTGTTGAAGCAAGCACCAGTCTTTTTTTTTTTTTTAACTTGGTCTTTACTAAGGAATGAATTTTATTTTACTGAAGAACTTTCAATGTCATTTCCCAACTAAAGCAAAAGGGTTACTTGGGTTGTTTTTCTTCATTAAGGTTATGAAAAGCAAGGCTTACCTCAAAACTCTAAGATCCCCTTGTCTTCAAAGTACACTAGCTTTATACTAGTATATAAAAAGAACTAAGTTACTTTTTATAGATGTATAGAATATTCCTTTGGTATCTCTTAGACTATATTATACCAAAAAAATTATGACAGCAGCAGTAGTTAAAATAATAATGTATAAATTCATACTCTGGAAAATTCCAAAGTGTAAATTAGCTTTTGTTCCTTATTTATCTCTTGGGGTTGTGCTTTATTTAAAAAAAAAAAAGAAAGAAACTTGCCTATTTCTTATATGCTTTCTGAGACATTCTTTAGCTTATCTATTATTTCTGCACCTTGCAGAGGACAAATTTAACAGATGATAATGGAAAAAAGTAGGTTCTTTAAAAATAATTTGCTCTCCTTTTTATTTGTGCTTTTCTGAGACTGAGAAATAAGGTATGGATTAGCAAAATAAGAGAGACAGGTATTCTCTTTGCCTAAATGTAAGGTTAAGGATTTAGTTCACCAGGTCTTTGTCATTCTTAGAATAGTGACCTACAGGGAAGAAAGAGGTGACACTCATATTGAAATTTACTTAAATGTCTATAAAATAGTCATTTTCACTTCTGTTTGAAAAATTCCCTGAGGAAAGTGGCCAGAATTACAGGTCATGTTTTTATCTAGAAAAGTGTTCGATGACTAGTTAAAAAAATCACAACTTTGATATAACTTTTAATTTATTAAATAAATGTATTTACCATGTAAAAAATGATTTCTCACTTTAACAAATGGTTTACTTCTCATTTTTAAAGTAAGACAATCAAATTGCAAATTTGATAGTGACTATGCAAAAGTGGTGTTTACATTTATTTTTTTGAAAACTGATAAGTCTTATGTAGTTATTCTTATTTATACAGAGTCTAAAATGTGAAGAACTTCATCTTCATGCAGAAAACCTCTCTAGACGTGTATGGGAGCTACTGATGCTTCTTCCTACATGTCCTAACATGTTGATGGCATTCCAGAATATCTCAGATGAACAGGTTAGCCCATAGAATCTTTTTCTGTTCCGGAGGTTGGCACCAGTTTACATTCTTATTTGACCTATATATTTAATAAAATCTTTCCCATTTAATAGCTAATAAGTGTCAGTTCATTTTCATTTAATTATTAGTGAGGTAGAGTAATATAGGCTAAACATATGACAAAGACGTTTACTAAAATTATCTTTAGAAAATATGGACTTGTCTTTATATTAGTGTTTTTTCATATTATTATATGTTCTGAATATTGCTTTGTTTTTGACAGCAAAAATGGTTAGAGAAAATACGGTTTAATGACATGCATCAGTGCTTATTTTGGATGCTCATACAAGTCACCTGATAGAATTAGGGAAAAAATGAGACAAAGAAATTTCATATATTTGTTAAATTTAATATATATTTGTTAATTTCTCATGTATGTTTATTAATTACCCCACATGTGTGAATGTTAGATATCTTTCTAAAGATATCCATTAAAATTAGAGATTATTTTTTTTAAGCTATGTAATAAGAGGTTACTTTCTGGAGATACCAATAGAACAACTATAGGACAAATGAAAAACAATATCTTAGTATTATGCTAATGGTTATTTATGTTTTGGGACTTTGTCATGTGATTTTAGAGGTCATGTATCTCAGATGAATTAGAAGTGAAGGAATGGGGCTGGAAAATAATGGTTTATGACTTAGTGTGCATCTTTGAGAACAATATCATTGTTAGAGCTACTCTGAGTGCAAATAACAATTTTGTAAGTTGGGAGTAGAAAATGACAAAATTTTAAATTTATATATTTGCATGTGACTTAAATGGGTTGATATAATTTACAGGCATTGAATATAAACTTTACTACTTCAGTATCCTTAAAAGTTCATGCATTTAACGAGGCTGCAATGTTTTGTTTTTTTTTAAATTGGGAAGATGGTTATTTGCCTTAACTGTTATGAAAGCTAACAAGATGCAATTTTTTCTTATACTGCTATTTGTGTATTTTAACAAAATTTAATGAATAATTTGTGTTTTAAGCGTACCATTGTATCAGTTAAATAATTGGTCTTCACATGTTTGAATATATTTCAATATATGTGTAATATTTGAATTTTTTATATAGTATCAGTTTCTTTAAATTTTTTTTTGGAAGGGGTTCCCTTAGTAAACTGGTGTAAGAAACTTATGTTTTTCTTTTGTTAATTTAAGAATAATGATGGACTTAATTGGAAAGATCTTCTCAAAATTAAGAGTGCTCACAAGCTATTATATGCCTTGGAAATTATTGAAGCACTGGGAAAACCTAACAGAAGGATAAGGAGAGAGTCAACGGTAATTGCATTTCCATTATTATCATTACATGTTTATATTCTCTCTTGAGCAAAATTCCAGAGTATGTTATCATTTAAATCTAGAATAATTTTTTTCTCCTGCCACCCTCTCATTATTAATTTCCTTTACCTTCCCCACAGGGAAGTTACAGTGATCTTTATCCAGATTCAGATGATTCAAGTGAGGATCAAGTGGAAAATAGTAAAAATTCCTGGAGTTGCAAGGTTCGATTGTATGTTTTGAAGTATGGTAATAAAAATAATTTTATCTCTGATTTTTCAAAAGTAGGTACCATAATTATTAATTAGTTTTAAACTAATTTATTGTTAAATAAAACATAGTTTACAAATTATGTATTATATAAATTAGGGGTCAACAACCCCCAGGCTGCAGATCAATTCCAAGGAACTGGGCCACACTATAGGAGGTGAGCAGTGGGCAAGCAAGCCAAGCTTCATCTGTATTTGCAGCTGCTCCCCAACACTAGCATCACCACCTCAGTTCCATCTCGGATTATCAGGCATTAGGTTCTCATAGGAGCACCAGTCCCTGGTGCCAAAAGGGTTAGGGACTGCTACTCTAAATCACAGTAATAAGCTTTGATTATTTAATGCCCTGGTGCTTCGATTTTTAGAAATTTATTATGTTTTTTCTCCATTAGAATACTGTTTTGGGACATCCCAATGTCTGGGATTAAATGGTTAATAGAATATAAAGGTATAATACAGTTTTGCAAGAATCTTTTCTAAAAAAATTCTTGAAAGTTTGCAGTATGTTATTATTTGCATGGAAGTTATTTTGGTTAAATCAAAGACAAATACCTAAATTAAAGATATATTTTACACACACACACACACACACACACACACACACACACACACAAACACACAGTTATTGAATTAAAAAGCAAGTCTTAATTACAATATATAGCTGCTTTTCTCTTACCATTACTCTCACAATTAATTACAGTTTGTTGCTGCTGGAGGACTTCAACAGTTACTAGAAATTTTTAATTCTGGAATTCTGGAGCCTAAAGAACAGGAATCCTGGACTGTGGTAAGTGAAAATTCACTGTTTCAACCATCTGAAATAGTTATCCAGTTTTAAGCACTTCTGTTTCCCATTAGTAAGTGTAGCTTTTGCTACATCACTGTAGCAAAGAAGAATATGGAGTATAGTAGAAGTAACTTATTTTTAAAAATAATGTGTCCAATGAAGTAATTACATAGGAAGTGTTCTCCATTTCAATTCTGTTAATAATTTTTAAATGCTGAAATTAATGACTGTGAACAGTGGCTAATTCATAAATGTTTTTCCTCTAGGTTGATAAATTATAAATATATAGACAAACTTGGGATACTTTTTAAAAAAAAAACTTGCTTTATGTCTTTAATTTTTTTGAAAACATCCTTTTTCATTATTTCATTTTGTTTGGACTATTTTTCTTATATAGCAGCACTACTCAAAAATGTGTTCCCAGACCATTTTTAATTGGTCTGCAATGAAATAGGTACAGAAATTGAGAGTAAGACTTCAGAAATTTTTATAGTAATTGGACATTACTGCTGTATTTTTAATAGTATTTTACAAAATTATCAGTACTCAACAAAATGAAATTTTTTGTAGATGGTGCTTTACTACTATTAACTTGAAGCACTATTCTATAATATTAGGGAAATAAAACTGCTTCTGGAATATTAAAAATTTCATAATGCTATACTGCACATCTGGTTTTGAGCTAAATGGAAGGGATGTTCTGTTTCCTGTCCTCTGACAAAGTGGAGTAGTATTATCAAACATTCCATTCAAATATTAATTTCTTATTACTTTTTTCTAGAATTACCTTGGTACTTAGAAGTCAGATGTTTTTGACTTAATATCAAATGCCACTATACATACAAAAGGTTAATGAAAAAAATACGTCTAGAAAACATTGCTATCTTACCACTGGTTTTAGTACTTTGAGAATAAAAACAAGACATTTGTATTTTACGTATTTTATTACAAAAAATTTCTTGTTAGAATAGATACCTCTATTACAATAATTATTGTAGTTCTGTGTCTTATGGTTCACATGTCTGTCTGTTTTATTGTTAGTCTTTGTCATCCCATTAATTTCTCAGAATTATAAGGTACCTTTTAGTTCTTTGGCAAAGTGGGAGAATTTACAGTATTTAATGAGTAGTTACGTGTCATTTATGGGAATTTTGTTTATAAACTGCTCTAAGTTTAGTTTTAAGTAAAGTTAACAGGGACTGATGTTAGAGGTTTTCTCTGTTTCCTTTGAAATTTTGGATACTTTTATTACTAATAAGAAAAGTTCACTACTGTATCTCACACATTATAGCCTGGCAATGCCCGAGATGGAGATGCCAAGTATACATAAGATACAGGTTGCTTTCAAGTCACCTGAAATAACCCCTATTTATAATGCATCTCTCTTAATAGATTATAGAACATTTACAAATACAGAGTCATTCTTGTTTCTTAATCAATATTATTTTTTCCTTTAAAAATGAACTTAGTTGACATATTCTCATAGATTAAAAAATTTTGAGATATGATTCACATACAATAATACTCTTTAAATGTATAAATCAATGATTTTTAGTATGTTTACAAAGTTATGCAACCATTACCACTAATCCAGAAGAGTTTCATTACCCGCAAAAGAAACCATATACTCATTAGTCACTCCTCATTTTCTCCCAAATGCTTGAGCCCTAGGCACCTACCAATCTAATCTTGTATCTCTGGATTTGCCTATTATAGACATTTCGTATAAATGGAAGTATACTCTGTGTGTGTGTGTGTGTGTGTGTGTGTGTGTGTGTGTGTGTGTGTTGTGTGTGTTGTGTGTGTTGTGTGTGTGTCTTTTGGATGGCATCTTTCACTTAGAATATGTTTTAAGATTCATCCTTGAAAGTAGTGTATTATCCAAGTTCATGAAGATTGATGTTTTCTTTTAAGAATTTTACAGTTTTAGCTCTTATATTTAGGTCTTTGATCCATTTTAAGTCATGAAGTTGTATGTCATATGAAGTTGAGGTATACTTTTCATGCAGTAAATAATGCACACATTTGCAAAGTATAGTTCATGATTTGAAAAATATGTATACTGTGTAATCTTTCAACATAATCAAGATATAGAACATTTTTATTACCTCAGAAGTTCTTTTCTTTTACAAGCTATTTCTCCCCCTCTCCCAACAACAATTTATACAATTTCATGAAAATAGAATAATAATGATATGTATTCTTTTGTTTCTGGCTTCTTTCACTCAACAAGTATTTTGAGATTGAATATTGCTTGTATTGGTAGTTTTTCTGGAGTTAGTTGTTGTTGTTTTTGGACGTGTAAAAGTTCCCAGTTTCTTAATTCTCTCATGAAAAAAATCTCTACTCTATCACCAGAGATGGAGTCACTGATTAGGTTTTACTTCTTTTTGGCAACACCAACACCAACACCAACTGTCCTTTGCAGTCCCCCTGACTTCATTCTGTTGCATTCCTTTTCTTGAGGTCTTTTCTTCTCATCCAGGCCATGTCTTGCAAGTCTGTGTTTTGGTTCGTTTCTCTTTGCATAATCCAAGGAATCATAAATCATGCCAAAGACAGTTGTCTTGCCACCAAAGTGGGTTCTGCATCCAAGTGAAAAGATGATATCTGGTGTGGTCTTGTATATTTCAGCTAGTTTTTCCTGAATTTCTGTCTTAGATACTTCTGCTTTCCTCGAGTGAAGGATGTCGATGACTCTTTATTTTCACTGAAGTAGTCTGTTGGTCATGAACTTCGTGGTCTGGATAGTTACTATGCTGTTCATGTTGGTGCCGACCCTTAAGCAGCCAGGAAGGGAAAGATGTTAAGTTTGTTTTGTTGCTGAATAAGTTACCCATCCTGTAGGTATACTACTGCTTATTTATGCATTCACCTGTTGATGGACATTTGAATTGCCAGTTTGGGGCTATTATGAATAAAGCTGACATAAACATTTATATACAAATCTTCTGTTGGGTAAATAACAAGTAAAGAAATTGTTGAGTAATACAGTAAGTGTAAGATTAACTTTACAAGCAGCTGCCGAACTGTTTTTAAAAGCAATTGTATCATGCAACAACCGTTTGCTTCACATCCTCACCAAGAGATGGTGTGGTTGGTCTATTTTAATTTGAACCATTCTAGTGTGTGTGTAGTATTATCTTGTGGTTTTGTTTTGCCTTTCCCTGGTGACTAATGATGTTGAGCATCGTCACATGTGATTATAAATTATAGCATTTTAAAAACCTGGGAAAATACACATAACAAAATTTATTATCTTAATCATTTTTAAGTGTATATAATTCAGTAGTATTAAATACATTCACATTGTTGTGCAGCTATCACCCCATCCATTCCCATAACTGTTTTCATCTAGTAAATCTGAGGCTCTTTACCTATTAAACAGTTACTTCCCATTCTGCTTTCCCTCCATCCTTGTGGCAGCTACCATTATACTCTCTATCTCTATGATTTTAACGACTTTAAGTACCTCATATACGTGGAATCAGACAGTATTTGTCTTTTTATGACTGGCTTATTTCACTTAGCAAAGTGTCCTGAAGCATCATCCTTGTAGCACATTACAGAATTTCCTTCCATTTTAAGGCTGAGTAGTAGGTCCCTGTATGTGTGTACACACACACACACACACACACACACACACACACACACACACACGCCCACATTTTATCCATTCATCCGTTGATGGACACTTGGGTTACTTACATATTTTAGCTGTTGTGAATAATGCTGCTGTGAACATGGGTGTACAGATATCTTTGAGACTGCTTTCAATTCTTTTGGGTATACACCCAGAAGTGGAATTGCTAGATCCTATGGGAATTCTATTTTTTTTTTAACTGAAACTGCCATACTGTTTTCTACAGCAACTGTACCATTTTACATTCCTACCAACAGTACAAAAGGATTTCAATGTCTCCATATCTTCTCCAACACTTGTATTTTCTGTGTTTTTAGAAAATAGTAGCCATTCTATTGGGTGTGAGATAGTTTCTCATTGTAGTTTTAATTTGTACTTCCTTAATGATTAGTAAAGTTGAACATCTCTTCATGTGCTCATTGTCCATTCATATATCTTTTCTGGAAAAATGTCTGTTCATGTTCTTTGCCCATTTCTGAATATGGCTATTTGGGGTCTTTTTTTGGTTGAGCTTTAGAAGTTTTCTCTATGTTGTTGATATTAATACTTTAGCAGATATAGTGTTTGTAAATATTTTTTCCCAGTTTGTGCATTGCCTTTTTATTCTGGATATTCTTTAGATGCACAAAATTTTAAAATTTTTATGAAGTCCTATTTGTCTGTTTTTTCTTTTGTTACCTGTGCCTTTGGTGTCCTATTCAAGCTATCATTGCCAAATCCAGTATTTTGAAGCCTTTGTCCTATTGTTTTCTTCCAAAAGTTTTATGTTTTAGATATTATTACATTTAGGTCCTTGACTCATTTTGAGTTAATTTTTGTGTATGTGTCAGATAAGAGTCCAACTTCAGTCTTTTACATGTGAATATTCAGGTTTCCCAGCATTTCTTGAAAAGGGGTGTCCTTTTTCCCATTGGATGGTCTTGGCACCTTTGTCAAAAGTCATTTGATGTTTTAATAATATTAAATCTTCCATCTATGAATATGGGATGTTTCCATTTATTTGTCTTTAATTTCTTTCAGCAGAGTTTTGTAGTTTCATTAAGGAGCCTTTTACTTCCTTGATTAATTTTTTTAAGTATTTTTTTTCTTTTCGATGCTATTAAAATGTAATTGTTTTTGTAATTTCCTTTTCACATTGTTTGTGTATAGAAATGCAACTGAATTTTGTTTGTTGCCTTTGTAGCCTGCTCCTTTGCTGAATTCACTTATTAGTTTTAAGGCCTTTTTGTGAAATCTTTAAGATTTTATACACAAGGTCATATCATCTACAGCAGAGATAATTTTCTTAATTTTCAATTTGTCTTTTATTTCTATTTGCCTAATTGCTAAGGTCAAAACTTCCACTACTATATTGAATAGAAGTGGTGAAAGTAGTCATTCTTGTCTTGTTCCTGATCTTAGAGGAAAAGCTTAGAGTCTTTCTCTGTTGTGTATGATTTTCACTGTGTGTTTTTCATATATGGCTTTATTATGTTGAGTTGGTTTTCTTCTATTCCTATTTTTTGTGTGTTTTAGCATGAAGTGGTGTTGAATTTTGTCATGCTTTTTGATCATCTCAATTGAGATGATCATTTGGCCTTCCTTCACTTTGTCGATGTGTATTACATTGATAGTTTCTTGTCTTTTGAACCATCCTTGCATTCCAAGAATAAATCCCACTTGGTCATAGTGTATAACCCTTTTTATGTTGCTAAATTCTGTTTCTAATATTTAGCTGAGTATTTTTGCATCAGTGTTCATAAGGGGTATTGGTCTGTAGTTTTCTTGTGTCTTTGTCTGGCTTATGGGTTATGCTAACCTCATAGAATGAGTTAGATAGTATTCCCTCCTAATCCTTCTCAAACTTTGGTGAAGTTTGAGAAGGAATGCTATTAGTTCCTTAAATGTTTGGTAGAATTTACTAATGAAGCCATTAGGTTCAGGATTTTTTCTTTTTTGGGAGATTTTTGATTCCTAATTTAATCTCCTTACTAGTTATGGGTCTATTCAGATTTTTTATTTCTTTGTGAGTGTTGGTAGGTTTTGTGTTTTTAGAAATTTCTCCATTTTATGTAAGTTACCTGATTTTGATTTTTTCCTGGCATACAGTTGTTCATAGTAAACTATTACAATGCTTTTTATTACTATAGAATTGACAGAAATGTTTTCAGTTTCATTTGAGTTGAGTGATTTCACTCTTTCTTAGTCATTCTGACTAAGATTTTGTCAATTTTTTGTTCTTTCTGAGGAACCAAATTTTGTTTTTATTGATATTCTCTTGTTTTTCTATTCTCTTACTGTTGATTTCTTTAGTATTTTCTTCTAGTTTTGGTTTTAGTTTGTTATTTTTCTAGTTCCTTAAGTTATAAAGTTAGACTGTTGATTTGAGATCTTTTTTGCCTTTTCAACATAAGCATTTTTATAGCTATAAATTTTCCTATTAGCACTACTTGCACTACATCCCATAAGTTTGTACTGACTATGCTTTTTATCTTTTGCAAAGTGTCTGTTCATACCTTGGACTTTTTTTTTGTCTTAGTAAAGAGTTGCAAGACTTTTTTCCCCCTCTATCTGGATAAGTTTGCCAAATATATATATGTGTATGTATACATACATACATACATACATACATATATAGATAGATAGATATAGATATAAATAGATAGATATAGATATAGATATATGTAAAATATTCCCGCTCTTATCCATGGGGATATGTTCCAAGACTTCCAGCAGATGCCTGAAACCCTATACATACTATGTTTTCTTCTATACATACACACACTTTACAGCTTCTCTTTGGCATATCCGAATTGGCAGCATCACTTTGCTTGCTCAGTGGGGCTATTATTAAGTAAAGTAAGGGTTACTTGGACACAAGCACTGTAATACAGAAGAGGCGACTAAGTGACTAATCCACATATAGAGTGTGGATACCCTAGATAAAAGGATTATTCATGTCCTGGTTGAGACAGAGCAGCATACTATGAGATTTCATCACATTACTCAGAACAGTGCACAATTTAAAACTTATGAATTGTTTATTTCTGGAATTTTCCATTTAATTTTTTTGGACCATTTAATATTTTTGGACCATTGGATAATTAAACTGCTGTAAGCCAAACAGTGGATTTGAGGGGACTGTTGTAGTGGGAATATTTGCACTCAGTCTGTGGCTTGCTTTTTCATTATATTAACAGTGTTTTTAAGGCAGAGAAGTTTTCAGTTTTAACAAAATTTGTATCCTATTTAAGAAGTCCCTGTTTCAAGGTCATAAGATTTTATTTTGTGGTTTTTTTTTTTCTGTAAATTTTGCAGTTATCTTTTACATTTAGGTTTATCATGCACTATGTGTTAACTTTTGTATATGTGGAATGAGGTTGAGGTTTGCTTTATTTATATATTTTTCATATGGGTATCCAGTTTTCCTAGCACCATTTGTTGAAAAGACTCTACTCACTGAAATTTCTTGGTACTGTTCCTGAAAACCAGTTCTGTTTTCTGGTATATTGGCATGGATATACCACTTGGCAGTAGGATTAAGAAAATAGGAGGAAAAGGACTGTTGAAAAGAAAGCTCTGAATTTCACATCTTTTACATAAGTGATATTTTTATTAATTTATTTAAAATATTTTTAAATAGTTTTAAGTCAGTTAGAAATAGTACACCGAGGACATGGTTCCATAGTGTAGCAGTTAGCATGTCTGCTTTATATGCAGAAGGTCCTGGGTTTATGCCCCAGTGGAGCCATGGTCCATGGTCTTCGGACATGCCACTGAACATGCCTGATATCTGGTCTCAGAAGCTAAGCAGAGTTGGGCCTGGTTAGTACTTCCACCTAGGAAGACCAGGTGCTGTAGGCATAAATAATAATAAAAAATAATTTTTTAAAAAAAGAAAGAAATAGTGTACTAAATACTTAGTTATTTTACCAAAGAAATATTTTATTTTATATGTTCATATGTAAGTGCAATATTTTCAGTTAAATAAATTTCTAGAACTGTCACTTTGGTCCTGGAATACTAGAATATATGCCACTTGTGTGGAGAAACAACTTGCAATACTCTCAGTTCATTTTATAAGTAGGTAAATGATACCTTTGTTAGTATTTTAATAATTTTTTAAAATTATAGTACATTTTGAGTATAGTATATTTTTTTAAAAACCTTGTATCTGTTACATTCTTATGTTGTTGTCATGATAGAAATGCAAGTGTCATTTCCATTTCATTAAATATACCCTCTTGGTATCTAGATACTTTTTCTTCATTTTTCTAAAATTGTATTGTTACTAACTGTAATGCATGAGCAGAAAATTTTATAGCATATGGATTAAGTACTAGCTATAATGATTTTTCATTTTCTAGCCTTTAATTTCAAATTGTATCGTAGCCATACTAAATTAATGAAAATGGAGAAATGATGTTTTTTTTTCTTATCCGCAGTGGCAACTAGACTGTCTTGCTTGCTTGCTGAAGTTAATATGCCAGTTTGCAGTAGATCCATCTGATTTGGATTTAGCTTATCATGATGTCTTTGCCTGGTCTGGTATAGCAGAAAGCCATAGGAAAAGAACTTGGCCTGGCAAATCAAGAAAGGCTGCTGGTGATCATGCCAAGAGTCTTCATATACCAAGATTAACAGAGGTAAGTACAGAAATTATCATTAAATTGAAGTAATGAGTTCTGTTTATGTTTTAGGAGAGCATATATATTTTTGCTTTTACAAAATGAAGAAATACACAAATGCAAGAAATAGAAGTAATGCTATCCTAGATTACCACAGTATGACTTAAGAGCTGAAGTGGTGCCTTCATTTTAAAGCAGTAGTAATTATGAAGCAATAATGCTTTTCTGTTCATCGTCCAATATGCAGGAATGAATTATATGGCATTTTAATGTTATCTAACTGTAGGAATGAGTTCATTATTTGGACTCAGTAATATCTGTACTAAGTGTTATCAGGGTCCATTCAGGAAAACAAACCACACTAAGTATTTCAACAGAGGAAATATAAAATACAGAAATGATTTTACATGTATGTGTTAGAAGGCTGAAAAAACAAAAAGGGAATACTGAGGTAACCCAGACAAGTAACCATTCACCACCCCCAGGGTTTGAGGAGCATATGGCAAGAAAAGTTTGGGGTTTTCAGAAATAAGCTTATACAAGGGACCCTGTTGAACTGAAACTTAGGCCTCTGAGAAAAGGATTTGGCTATTGCTTCTGAAACCAACTTCTTTTTCTGGGTAAAATAACTTCTGGAACAGTGCTAACTGAAAAAGCAAGGGGGTAATCTCTAGTATCTCAGGTTGACAGAACCTTTTAGGAAGCCAGCTGGAAAAAGAAGGATTTAGTTTGACATACCAGCCCTATTGCAGAGCAAGTTTATAGAATGGTAGATTTAGAGCTGAAGGAAATGGTACAATAACTAGCACATCCAGCATTAAAATTAGAATTACTTTTGACTGTGGATTCTTTTGTTCTTATAATCAAATATTTGCATTTCCAATGTTTCCATCAGTGAACTGGGAAGTGGAGAGAGATGAAGACAATTTTTTAGTTCTCATTTTGTAACCTTTTTGTAACCTTTTGAGGCTAGCACCTCACTTCATACCTGCTCAAGAAACACCAGCATAATGAGTTGTTACTGATACCGAAATATTGTGGTGATCCTAGGTTGGAAAATCCTGGTAAAAATGGAAACCTGAAGCATATGTCCCATTTGGAATTTTGAGAGTTAAATGGGAAAAATGCTAGTATTTCAGGTCATTTACAGCTAATACAATTAAAAGAGACATAGGAGCTACAGTGTAATCTAAATGTGCTCCACAGTGTTGCATGTTGTGAACTGTTTGCTTTACCTTGCATTGCTGTAATGTTTATTTATTTTTGTTCTCAGAATAAATTTTCCAGGTTACAGTTAATATAAAAAGCTCGATTTGATTGTATTCCTTTCTATCAGTTCACTAAATACTTCTGAAGCTTTTGACCCGTATTAGTGATTTCCTGTTGAGATATTAATATTGTGTGTGTGTATTTGTAATACATACAGAGTTTGGAATGAATTGGTTTTTTTAAAAAAATGTATGCAAATAACATTCTGATTAAAAATAGTTCAGAATATACACGTGAACCTTCTCTCCAGTCATAAGTGACTACCATAAATAGCTTTATGTGTTAGTATTTTTTACTATACATATGCCAGTGTTAGGTTTTTATAGTTTGCAAAAGGTACATACTATATGTATTTTACAGTTTGTTTATTTATCATAATAATTAGAGCCTAATATGTAAATCTAAGCTGTTTGAGAAGAATTGTTGCACTAATTCTGGAGACAAAGTCATCCAATTTTAGTATACTATAGATAGTAATTTTTTAAATTTATTGTCATTAATTCTTTTAATTTATTGTCATGCATTCTTTTATTTGTTCTCCTAAATAGCCTTTTAGAAGGATCAGATTCCAAAATGGACTTTCAAATTCCAGCCTAAACATAGTTAAGTTTTCCTGATTTTGCGCAGGATAGGTTTAATTGATGTTCCCTTGTTTTGCACATTTGACACATTGTATATACTTATGTTAGAGTGCTCTCTGTGTTTTTTGCTGCACATCTCCAGATGGGAACAGTGCCTTATATAATAAGTGCCCAGAATGAGAATGCATTCTGCCCTACAGAAGGGATTCAAGAATTTTTCATTAAACTAGCAAATTATTTTTTCCCTATTATGTAGAGCAAGGACTAGAATTTAGAAATTAAGTATTTTATTAGAATCATGCAACTTGAAAGCTAGCAAGCTAATTTTCATTGAACCTCAAGTTTTTCACCTAGAACCCATACTCTGTATCCCTAGTATATTATATTGCTTTTCTATACTTACTTTAGGATAGTTGAGGAATCTTCCACTGCTTGACTTTTTTTTTATTTCAAAAGTAAAAAATGTTTAATTCTTCACTCACTGCCCCCAAAAACCACTAATATGTAATAAATATATTTTTTTCACCCAGTAGGTTACATGCAAGAGAATTTGTGGATCAAATACACAGATTAGTTTTGCTTGTGTATTTCTGAATTTTGAATATTTTCATTTTAAAGTTACTGTTTTTAACCTTGGTTTCAAAATTCTAGTTTTCTAATATTTGATATTTTTATAGTATTTTCAAATAGCCATTCTTAAAATGTTTCCTATAGATAAAAATTAAAATAATATGGAGTCTTTTGTTAAAAATACAGTTTTGTGTTTTAATGTATTTAAAGACTTTTTTAATTTTTTTGTTTTAAAGGTATTTCTTGTTCTTGTACAAGGAACCAGTTTGATTCAGCGACTTATGTCTGTTGCTTATACGTATGATAATCTGGCTCCTAGGTATGAAACTTTTAACATAACTTATGTATGTATTTAAAGTAAGAACATAGTGTTTTAAAGCCTTATTTTGAAAAAATTTAATACTTAACAAAAACTGTGAGGATGTTTCAATGAATTCTCATACTTTTTGTCTAGATTTGCATATCATTATCAACATTTTGTCAATTTTTATTACATAACCATGAGTGTATATTTGTGTCTGTGCAAACACATTTATTTACATATTGTCCTGAATCTTCAAGAGTAAGTTTCAGACATTATGACCATTTACCCATACATACTTCGATGTGTATCTTTTAAGACCAAGGATATTTTTTTAAGTAAAATATTCAAATTTAGAAAATCTAACATTGATATAATACTGATATCTAAACAATCAGTTGCTATTCATCTTGTCTCAGTATTCTTTATAACAATTCTTTTCCTGGTCCAGGATCATGTACTGTATTTAGTTGTCATATTTATTCCATTTCCTTTAATTAGAGGTACTCTCTTAGCCTTTCTTTGATGCTGTTGACATTTCTGAGTCACATAGGCCAGTTCTTTTATAAAATATCTTTCAGTTTAGGTTTCCTGATTATTCCTCATGAATAGATTCAGAGTATACATTTCAGCAGGAATACTCCATAAGTAAAGTGTCTTTCCCAATACAATCTGGTGATAAACATTTGTCCATTATTAGCGATATTGCTTTTGATCAGTTAATCTGGTTTCCTGTAGGTTTCTCTACAATAAGGTTTCTGATTTTTCCTTTGTAATTAAAAGTAACCCCTAGGAATATATTTTGTAACTGCTTTAATTTCTTTCTAATAAAATTTTCATTCATTGATTTTTAGCATTCAGTGATGATTCTTGCCTGAATTAAATATTAGTATGTTTACAAACTCTAGTGATTTTCTAATTCTTACCATTCCTTTTATGTTTATTAGTCGACATCTTTGTGAAGAAGAGCTTTCTCTTCTGTTTATTTAGTATCAATTTTTAAAAATTGATATTGTTGTAATTCATTACTAGTAGTATTCGCTTTGCTAAAACTATACTTGAGTTGGCTTCTTCAGGCTTGTTAATGTGTCCTTTTGCATACCTCATTATTTGGCATGGAGGGGAGGAATGTTTTTTCCTATTACTGCAGGATCTTCCAGGTTTGTAGTTTTCCTTGGTCCTAGGATGAGTCATTTCTTTAAGAAGTCTTAGTTCGTTTTGGTGGGGAATCTACAAAATATGGGTACTTGGTGTTCTCATTGCTTCTAGTGTTTCCTTGCTTCTAGGCCCTCGATTAACAGAAGTACAGAAGTTACCATTAAATTATAGTAATGAATATATGTGATATGATCATTGCTAATACACGGGGACCTGACTCTATGCCTTAAATAATTACATAAAGTACGTTAAAGTGTGTAAAGTTAATTTCCAACTATTCCGTAGGTGTTATTATGTTGGACTGAAGTTTGCTGTTTCACTGAAATGATTTATAAAGCTGTGTAAACACCTTTGAAAGTGCTTAATCCTATTTATGGTTAATAGCTAATTAACTGTTTAGATGCTTTTTAAAGTCACATTCATAGGCAGTGGTTGCATATAAATGACATGATTACTTAAAAAAATTTTTTAACGTACTTTAGTGTCTGTCTCACTTGAATTCACATTCATTACTTGATTAATATCTGTGTTACCCCACTAGGCTCCAAATTCTATACAAACTATATCTGATTTTGCTAACCATTATATTTTCAATGCCAGGTACCTTATCTCAGTGTTATTAAAGCTTATTAATGGATAACATGGGGAAATGAAGAAAGTGCCCTTGATTTGTATGATAAAATATACTTTACACCCCAACCACCAGTTACTGTCCAGCTAAATAATTCTTAATTCTTCCTCCTTGTCCTCTAAACACACATTCTACCTTTTTATCCCACACATTACAATATATTGAGTTTAGGCAATTCATCGATGACATTAGTCTGCTTTTTGTTCACCTTGTTAACCTCAAAGAATGAAAAATAAATGTGCAGATTTGATATCTGTTGCTGCTCTTCAAGCTGATTGACTCTGTGGCAATTCTTATTTTTCATTCCACCAGTTCCATTCTTACCTCATTACAGTCTTTGAAATGTGAGCTCCCCTACCCCATCCCTATGTTTTCTCAGCTCCTGTTTCTGCATTGTTATTTTTTCATAAGCTCTGACCTTCAGTTTATATGGCGCTAGGATGTTTATCAATTACAACACTTAGACAGAACTTTTTGCCTGTGTTATCAAAAATCTTCTAATGCTACAGATTTAAAAGGTAGATGGGTAGGTTGCTATGGTAGAGTTAAATATAGTATACCAATATGATAAAAATTAAAATGTAGTATGGCCAAATACTTAAAAATTTTGACTTCTTAGCACCTTTTACTTCAGTAATTTTGGTGAGCCTTGCTTTTTGAGATTTTGAAAGGTATTTTGTGAAATATGATGAGATGGGGATCGTAGAGATCAGTTTTTTTTTTTAACAGCTTATTTGTAAGGCAAATAAGCCATATTTAATCATTTTGTTTAAATGAAAATTTTTAATATTTAGATTTCTTTAAATTGAGATAATATTTTCCATTGAAGTTACTAAAGATACCGTGGGGAAAAATGGAGTTGAAATCCTATAGAATTAAACTAAGCAGTTTTCTCTACTTTTTAATAATTTACTTTTAACCATTTTTGATAGAAAGTGGCATTAACAGTACGAAAGTGTTAAACAGAAACTTTCATGGCTAAAAGCTTTTCTGAAAGAAAGGGTTTATTGGGCCAAATGCCAGCCAGAAAAGGACCACATCCTAGTGGGGGCAATAAGTCTAAATCACCAGCAGCAGGGCTAGATGGAGTAGGCAACATTGACAGCTGTTCTGGAGTTAACAGGCTCCTTTATACATTGTTTTGTGAAGAAAGATGTACGTTGTTTTGAAAGAATTTACATTGGCTACAGATAATGGGGGGGGGGGTGGGAAAAGGTGAAGTGGGGGCAGTTCTAGGGTAGGTGCATAGTCTCTAAGGAAGAAACATTTACTACTTTTGATTGGTTGCGGGAAACTGTTCTGAAAGTTCATGCATAAGCAGGATGAGGTGGCTTCTGGTGGTTGCTGTAGAAGTTTCAAAGCTCCAGCATACATTCAGGAATGTGAGCAGTCTGTTGTTAGTTGCCCCACAGCTATTAAATGGTTAGATACCTTTGTCTCTTTCAATATCTGGCCCACTATAATATAACTTAGGACATCTTAGAATTTTTTGTCCTGTCAAAGGAAAGGCATTTTATGTTAATATATGATTATTTTTTAAGGAGTCTCCAGTTTTGACTCTGAACTGTTAAAACCTTTCTCTTTGTAATACACGTCTTTAGTAACTAAATTGTGAGCAGTTTTTGAGGGTTCATTTATTGGATTCACTCAAATTTTATTAAATCTGAACATTCATTTGATGTTTGCTATAATAAAATTTTACCAGTGATTTTAAAAATAAAAGATAAAGACCATAGCAAAAGAAAGTAACTTCCTTAAAATCTAATCTTTTGGGGAGAAAGTTGTATATACTTTAAAGGATATGCAGTAATAGATTGAGTTTTTTTTAATTCATTGCTGAATTTAATTAGTGGTTTTATGTTTTTACTTTACAGAGTATTGAAAGCTCAGTCTGATCACAGGTCTAGACATGAAGGTGAGGGTTCAACAAAGTTAATTTTTAATAGTAAATAGTTGGATAACTATATTTATAATATCTTTAATAATGATAATTGTGTTTTCTTTATAGCACACGCCTTTACAGCTGTATTTTTTTTTCTGATTTTTCTTTAGTTTCACATTATTCAATGTGGCTCTTGGTGAGTTGGGCTCATTGCTGTTCTTTAGTGAAATCTAGCCTTGCAGATAGTGATCATTTACAAGATTGGCTAAAGAAATTGACTCTCCTTATTCCTGAGGTAAGATAAACATTAAGATTAGTACTGTTGCTCTTTATTTTTATATTACTAGCATTGACAATAAAAACATTAAGAATTATATAGTTCTTAAAGAGCTATATAGTTATATATGGAAACAAATGGACATGGTTCCATAAGAATATCACATTATCTGGAACGCGCTTATTTAATCCTTTAAGATCTAGAGTGTTTTGAACTATGTACACTTGAGTGTGAACATTAAATATTCTGTGGCATTCATATTTGTCTTTTTCTGAAATATTTGTTTACAGAGTGATTCTTTTGCTTTTGGATTTTGTTTTTTTTTTTTCTGGTTGGTGGTTCTTGAGTATTTTGGTAATTTATTTATGTTTTAGAGAAGTTTCTTTTGCTTTTCTATTGGACTATATCCTTAGATGCAAGAGAGATGAAAAATAAGTCAAATATATTTTCTTTTGATTTCATTATTGACATTGAGGTCAATATAATTTTCACTAACTGTATCTTGATATTATTTCATATTCCTAAATGAAATAGTAGAAACACACTCTCAGGATTCACTTAACCACAACAATCACATCGTCAATAGACAGCACTGTCTAAAACTGTAGCTCTTAATTGAATGCTTATGTGTTCTTGTTCTGGCTCTGTCCCAGATAACCATTGTGATATTTGGGCAAGTCCCTTAGAATCTGTAAAATGTTCTAGTTTAAGTACTTTCTAAATATCTTGTAGTTATGAAAATATTTTATTTTGTTACTTAATCTTATAAATAAGTTATGAATATACTCTACTCAATCCCTTTTGTATTTGTTGTGTTTATTTGTTGGTTTTATTTCACAGCCATATTTGGGATTTCTAAAATACGTTTTTACATATTAGTATATACTTTGGGGTACTTTATTTGAATCATATATAGTATTTACATGCATGAGAATGTGATCAGAACATTGCATTTTAAAATACTTTGCTAAAGAAGCCACTTAACATATTATTTCTGCCAACATATTAACCTTAATATATTAACTTTTTAGTACTAATTAAGACTGTCTTTGGAACTTGCTTTTTCATTTAGATTGCAGTCCGTCATGAGTCTTGCAATGGTCTTTATAAGTTATCTCTGTCAGGGCTGGATGGAGGAGACTCAATCAATCGTTCTTTTCTGCTGTTGGCTGCCTCAACATTGTTGAAATTTCTTCCTGATGCTCAAGCACTCAAACCTGTCAGGGTAAGATTTTACTGTGTTCAGGAGCAGTTTTTGTTTTTGCAGTTTCCTTTGGCCCAGGTTTATCACTGTATGTATTATATCCTTGCAGTAATTATGAGTACGTGTTTACCGTATATAATTTTTACAGAGAATAATAGTTATATAGTTCTTAAAATGACCGCAATATGACATGTGTCCATGTTATACCTGGAAATGGAATCTATGTGCTTCGATTTTAGCTCTGTGGGATCTCTTACGGATACTCTGTTTGGAAGTAACATTTGTTCTTACTTGGTTGTGGGCCTTGTGTTAATAAGTTAAAGACAGAAACATAAATGTTGCTTTCTTCTCATTCAGTCACGCAGATTTTTTTTTTATTCTTATGATATTCCGAATTTTCATTTTTTTTCCCTGCTCCAGTGTATGTATACTAGCCTTGTAAAAGACTTCTACCACATGAAAAATCCAGAGTCCATTAATAAGTAAATTTTACTAATCCCAGAAATACGATACATTGTAGGATTTACATTTTTCTCCTCTATAATCTATCATCGACTACTTAAGAAATATAATGAGTTCATTTTTTAATTTCAAAACTGACAGGCCATTGCACGTGGGTAGATTTATACATACTCATGTTCCATAGGTTCTTTTGTTCCCACATTTTCAATAAATTCTTAATTTGTATCACATTATTTAGCATTATGTCATTCATGTATGTTCCAAGTAGGTTATAAGTAATTTGAAGAGTAATGTTTTTCTGAGAGTTCTCATATTATTCACTTATGAACCTATTCTGTTTTATAATAGTTCCATTTTTTTTTTTGTTAATATATGAATACTGTTTAGTTTGTATTGGGATTTAAATTTTTTCATAAAGCCTGTAGTTTCTTAAATATACTGTAATTTTAAGTTATTTCTCTTTTTAAAATGTTTTCACAAAGTTAAAATTTTTTTTTTAATAGATAGATGATTATGAAGAAGAACCAATGTTAAAACCTGGATGTAAAGAGTATTTTTGGTTGTTGTGCAAATTAGTTGACAATATACATATAAAGGACGCTAGTCAGGTATGTTCAGGAAATACATTAACTTGTTAATAGAGTTGAATTTTGTACATGTGTTTTCTTTATAGATCCTTATTAAAAGCGTTTTTATGAGTCTGTGAGTTAACAATGTCATAAGTTTTCCACTGTATTTATTTATGCCTTTCTATTCTGCTTTTCTTCTTTTTATTTTGTTCTTTGTTGTAATGTCTTCATCTGATACCTGTAAGTAGTTTCCTGTCTCTTCCAAGTAAGATTTGTGGATGTAAAATCTTATTTGGAACATGAAATTTAGACTTTAAATTTAAATGCAGCTTTCTATAATAGCATATGGATTTGGAATTCTGAATGTAAATAAAATTATAGTTCAAAAAGAACTCATTTTAAGCTAAAATACTGTCAGTTTGCTGATATACTAATTATATTAGAGTAAAATGTTTTTATCCAAAGAAGTGTTTAAAACAAGTTTTTCAAAGACAAACTTGCCAAATAAATGCTTATTTTTTCTCCTTTATAAATTTAGTAAGCACAAATGCATCTATCTGACCTCAGAAAAAAATGAGAAACACTTAAAATACACATAAACATTTAGTAAATATTTTCTCTCAATTTTTTATGTTTCATAGTGTATGTATACTTTACATTTAAAATATCCTGTAGTGTCTGAACTTTCTATTTTTAAGAAACAGCTTACATGTGATGAATTCTTAGTTTTCTACTTTTCATTTGAAGAATTAATATTGAATGTTTTAACTTTATTATTTATAAAGTATGCCAGGTGAACATTAATTGTTTTAAATCTAGGATTGACCATTTAAAATAGGAATCTAATATTTCTTGCTTGCCAAAGTTACTTTCCTTCATAAACATCTGAGTTTCTTCGAGAATCCTCTTAAGTTCTATTTTATAAAATCTGAAAAAAATTTTTTCTCAGTTATAATGAGAATTAAAGCATTCTGAAATTATTAAATGTACATTGATGCTTATTTTTAATGCCTAATTTAAAGGTGCTATTAAAAACAAACCTTAATGGATGAATTGTACAGTATGTGATTGCATCTGAATAAAATTATTAAAACTTGAAACAATAAACTTTAGTATCTTCTCAGTAAATATATCATAATTTATTACTATTTCATTGTATCTTTTTTAAAGGACTATCAGTGATGTGTTTACTTCTATAATTTTATTAATTGACCATAATAAGTAAAGCGTTATTTGTTATTTAATAGGTATATTAATGAATTTGGGAGAACCGAATTCTTGTTACTGACAAGGAAAGAGTTTTTTGTTGTTGTTGTTTTAATAATCTCTGAACTACTAAACAAAAATTTATATTTGAATTTTGTATTTTCTCTTTGTATTAAGACAACGCTCCTTGACTTAGATGCTTTGGCACGACATTTGGCTGACTGTATTCGAAGGTAAAATTTGATGTGAAATTGACAGTTATATTGTTGAGAAAAGATAAAGGGTGTAACTGTGTGAACTAACTTGTTTTCTTGTATTCTTTTGTGTAGCAGGGAGATCCTTGATCATCAAGATGGTAATATAGAAGATGATGGGCTCACAGGACTCCTAAGGCTTGCAACAAGTGTTATCAAACACAAACCACCCTTTAAATTTTCAAGGGAAGGACAGGTAGGCATTAAGACATCCAATGTCTATATGAAATTTGATTGGAATTTTTGTTATTGTTTATGGATATGTGAAATTTTCTTAAACATGCAAACATTAAAAAGTTTGTTAGAACTTTATTGGGGGTAGGAAAAGTGAACTTTGAATAAAATGAACCTTGAAATATAAGTCTTAGCTTGTTTTTAGAATGCAGAAACAAGTTTTAATTCCTATGATTGTGTGTAGAGAGGCAAACTCTAATAGTACAATTTTGTAGGATTGACTATTTTGAATTAATAATTTACACAACGCAATTAATAAGTAGTCATATAGAGTACCTATCTTACTTCATATTTAAAGGATAAATTGACAAAATCTATTATTGAATGTTTGATACACTTAATGACTCTATACCAACACATGTCTAATTACTCTTTAGTTTAAATTATTCACTCTTCCATTGGCACTTTTGCCATTGTCTGCATTGACAGGAAGATTGTCCTGGGCATAGACTAAGGATTCTTGAGATAGGCTAAGGTGACAGTCATATCTGTCTTAAATCTGTGCTACTTCCCCTATTCCACAAAGTCCCCTGTGCTAGTTCTAAGTCCTTTTTTAAGTTTTCCATTACACTTGGAATAATTTGATTGAGTAATAATAGCCTTGCTGGTTGAAGTCTTACATTATATATGAACCAATATATAACTTTTATTCTAAAATATAAATATATTAATTGCTTTTTGATAACATCATTATAAAGTAAAGAATCATTGTAAATATGGAAAAAAATTTAGATAATGCAAAGAGAAGATTCCTATATATAGTTTGATTTCTCATGATGCTTTGGTGATGGCCTTCCAGGACTTTCTGTGGCTGTTAAAAACACAAATATATCATTTATATTACATTAATACCAGTATGTGATCTGCTTTCTTCATTTAAAAAAATGACTACATTAAAAAAAAATTTTTTTAATTGAAATACATAAGAAATCATCTTTATTGGCATATTTCTCGTAAAAGAACATTGTAGGAACACATTTGCACACCTGTTACACACTCATATAAATTCTTAAATTTGATTCATTTTAAACAAAGTACATCACTTTACAGTAGGGTATACAAAATAAAATCAGCAAAAGAAGAGCAGAGGACCAAGTCTGGTAGATCGCATGTACATGCTTCTAAGAATCCTCTTCCAATGGAGTTGCAGAGGACATACTTAATTCTCCCAGCAATGAGTGTTACAATGCATGTGGTGTTGTCTACCAGGGAAGCTCTCGAGTCTAGGGGTCCAGAGTTTTTATCGGGGTGAGTCATATAGGCATATAGTATCTGCATAACTGACCACAGTCACTGAAATTTTAGATTCCCAGGTTGAAAGCAGTTATTCAGCATAAATCAAATACAAACAGGCAGTGAGCCACTTTTATCACTTAGGGAAAGTTTTATATCAGAGGAGGAAACTTTACCATTCAGGTTTCCAGATAACAGCCAGGGCCAACTTGACAATCCCGCATTTCTAAATGGATAGCAGTCTCAGGCTTAAGTATATTACCTCTTTTCTGTACACTACCCCAGGAGGTTTTATACCCCAGAACAATGTACCGTATTAGTATTGGAGATGAGTGAGGGAGGTAATTGGTCCTTTGGTACTTTACCAAAGAAGGTTAAGAAAGAACAAGTGGGAAAGGTGACCCTTTCTCAGGCAGATCAAATTTAGGAAAAAGTACATCTGGATTGTACCTTACATGGTAAACTTGGCACCTCAGTTTGAACTTCACTGGTATAGAAATTAAAGACTTGGTGTCTAAATCCTGACTCGGGCACCTGCCAACTCTGTGACTTCACAATTTTTGAATATTATCTGGCACTTAAAAGTTCTCATGAGTAATTTGCCACTTTTGCTGCTGTTGCCACTATGATTTTTATTAGAGTGAAATGGGAAACTTAAATAAATGTGCAGGCAGTCAAGATAGGGAGTAATGAGTCCTTAACAAAAACTTTTGGTCACTTAATGGAGTGTAAAATAATAGTGTTGTAGATAGGAATCTGTAAGAATGAACTGATTTAGGTATCAAGAGGGAGGGAAGGTAAGAGTGACAGTGATCCCCACCCATTCTCTTTTCTCTAAAAGAAATGATCATTGGGAAGACTTTCAGACAATAGTATATATGATGCCACTTTAAGTTTTTAAAGTCTTTTGTAAATTGTAGATTGTCATATAACCTAGTTTATGTAATGTACTCGGTCTTTCTCTTTTTTCCAGGAATTCTTAAGAGATATCTTCAATCTCCTGTTTTTGTTGCCTAGTCTAAAGGATAGACAACAGCCAAAGTGCAAATCACATTCTTCAAGAGCTGCTGCTTATGATTTGTTAGTAGAGATGGTAAAAGGATCTGTTGAGAACTACAGGCTAATACACAACTGGGTTATGGCACAACACATGCAGTGTAAGTATGCTTTTCCTTTAATCTTTCGTATGCAGAAATGACATTTTTAGAGGGCATGATTTAATAAAAGAATTTGCTGTTCATACACTTTAACATTGTAAATTGTTGTTGCTAGGATATTATAGAAGTTAAAAAGTAAAAATTTTTTTTAAAATTTTTAAAATTTTTAAAAGGTGAGAAGGACATTTTATAGATATCTGAAATACTTAAGCACTTTTTGGTTAAATAATTTAGTGCTTAGTAAAATCAAGTTGTGACAATCCTTTGAATTTTTAGGAAATGAATTAGTTTTACTATGTGTTCTTACTAATTTAAAAAATTAATATATATAATTTATGTATATATTAACTAAATATATAATTGAGGTAGGTAGTGTCTGTTAATAAAAACAGAATACATTATGTTTAATAGTTTGTTGGTGGGGGTGCATCTTTTCCTCCCTCTTTTTTCAGCAGCTCATGCACCTTATAAATGGGACTACTGGCCTCACGAGGATGTCCGTGCTGAGTGTAGATTTGTGGGCCTGACTAACCTTGGAGCTACATGTTACTTGGCTTCCACTATTCAGCAACTTTATATGATACCTGAGGCAAGACAGGCTGTCTTCACTGCTAAGGTACAGTTTCCTCACTTTAAAAGTTAAAACTAAAGCAAAGTCAAATTTTGTTGATAAATCTTGACTTTTTTTCAGTTTACTAAACTGTTATTTGAGAAAGTAATATATGAATTAAAAAAGAAAATTTGATTACATAACTAGCTAACTCATATGTTTTAATTATTTTTACATTTCAATAGATTACTACTAACATTGTAGTATAACTTATTTCTCAAAGGAAAGCATAGTTGTGAAATATACACACTGAATGTATACAGTGAACAGGATATTGTCAGTAAAAATAAATTCAAATTTTAATCATATAGAAAATAAGCAAAGCATAAAGCAAAGTAGGAAAATAGTACCAGGATCATTAAACTTGTTTCTTTAATATTTATCCCAAAGTAAATTTGATTGCGGGCCTAGTTGTTTAGGTAAGCTCCGCTTTGTTATTTTCATTATTTGTTCTTTCCAGTTTTCATTCTTTTTTACCATGGACTATTTTCAGTTTGTCGCTTAGCACTGCTTTTAAAATTTCTTGGAAAACGTTCTTTGTTTGCACTCAAGGTTTTGTTTTCCTCCATCATGTCATTGTGATGTCCTGGCTCCCACCACCCCCATCAAAGTGTTGGAATTCTTTATATATCGCTAATCAATTCTTAATATGTTTGAGTTAATGCTTTAAGGCTTCCAGTTTATAGTATACTCAGTGGGCTTCCAGTTTATAGTATACTCAATGACTTTGCTTTTTGGCTTCAGTTACATTGATATTTTTAAGTTTATCATCTGAGACATTATGATTAGAAATAGTTGAATAATTTATTTCATTTAGCATGTGGAAATTTTGTGACTAAATTTGCTGATCCTAGCTGCATAAATTTGTAGAACAAGTTATTATCAAAGAAGCATGTTTTCAGTAATTTTCTTTAGCTGATGATTTAGCTATACTTGTTTTTTTCATTGTCATATTAATGACTACCTTTTAATCATTAGCACTGTCAGGAATTAGTATATATCAACAGAAAGAACAATCAGATCTGCTAATTGTAAGTCTCATAAGTGGTATTTTTGGTTAAGAACAGAATTTGACTTGACTTTGGAAAGTGCTCTAGTTAATGGGCACTTGATTATTTACGTGAAAATGTTATTTTTATTCCCTTTTCTGATGTACACAGAAAGTTTATAGAAAACTACATATATTTTAATTGTGGTAAAATGTACACAACATAAAGTTTACCGTAGTAGCCATTTATTTATAAGCATACAGTTCTCTGGTGTTAAATGCATTCACATTGCAATCATCACCTCCATCAGTCTCCAGAATTTTTTTACTATTCCCAACTGAAACTCTGTACCCATTAAATATTTGACTCCCCATTCTCACTTTTCCTATACCCCTTGCAACCACTGTTCTACTTTGTGTCTCTCTAACTTTGACTATTCTGAGTACCTCCTATAAGTCAATTCATAACAATATTTAGTCCTTTTGTAACTGGCTTATTTCACTTAGCACAGTGTCTTTAAGGTTCATCCATGTTGTAATATGTATTAGAATTTCCTTCCTTTTTAAGGCTGAATAATATTTCACTGTATATATATATACCACACTTTGTTTATCCATTTGTCAGTGGACACTTTCTGTTTGCTTACTCCTTTGGCTATTCTGAATAGTGCTGCTATGAACATGAGTGTACAAATACACATTCAAGTCCTTGCTTTCATATCTTGTGTATATTCGCAAAATTGTAATTGCTGAATCATATAGTAATTCTATATTTAGTTTTTTTGAGGAATCAACATGCCATTTTCCAGAGTAGCTGTGCCATTTGCATTCCTATTGGTAGTGCAGAAGGATCTTAATTTCTTCACATCCTTGCCAACATTTATCATTTCATGTTCTGTTGATAATAGTCATCCTAATGGGTGTGAACATGTATTATTTTAAGTAGTGAATACATAGATATGTAGGGTACATATTTATTTAGAAATTGCACATTTGATAAAATATCTTTGGTCTGACTTGATTTTAAAGAATTCAGTCACTTCTGTTCTATAGCTGACTAATACTTTATTCTCCAATAATGAAAATATAAATCCAGGTCTTCATCCCTGAACACTTTTGTATTCTGGATTATTAACAATTTACATGTATTACACACACACACACACACACACACACATACATACATACATATAATGGAAAATGTCAGTTTATGTGACTGTTCTCATAATTTCATGGAATGTTAGACCTACTATATGCCAAGAATATAGTGTAATTATTTTTGCCAATTTGATTACTTTTAATTCTTATTGCCTTAATATCATATAGTTTTATGATAGCTATATGTTGAACAGATCCCAGTTTCAGTGTCCTTATCTTGTGTCCACAGTTGAATATATGCTCCTAAATAACAGCCGTATTACTTGCACTCAACACAAATAACTAATGTATGCTTTTGGCATATGGGAAGCTTATTCCATGAGACTATCAGAGTTTCTTCAAAATTATGACAGGTAGTAAGATAATATTTCACAGGTTTATTTTAATATTTAAATAAGATATGGTATATCTAATAACTATCTAGCATGAATATAAGACTTTCCTATAAGGCTGATGTTCATTACTAAATCTCTAGTGAATGAGTCTAGCCAGATTCCTGAATCTCAGTTAATGGTATTGGAAATATTTAGAGGATTTTCAAAGATCTTGGCCAGTATTACTCTGCAATGTTAAGGATCTCCTCCTGTTCTAGAAAAAAATAAAGGTATATGACTTGATGAAGGCGAGTATCATTTTTTTAATGTGTAGATTTATTGTAGAAAACAACTTAATTGCACACCTAAAATGTTTTTTGTTTTTACAAAATCACCAACTTTTAAATCAGCATTGCACCAAAGAGTGTTGATCTGGGAAGCAGTTTTCTGAAGATCTTTTTATTCATCTTTCTTACGTAGTAGTAATGGCAGTATTTATATAATGAACAAAATGCTCCAATTTTTAAAATGCTCCAGTCACTGAAGAAAGAATATACCGTATCTATGCTCTATCTACACATAACTACAAGAATGAAAAAAATAGTGTTAAATACATTGTAATACTTTCTTTGAATGTATAATTTACTACCATCAGTATCTTTTAATGGAAAGTTTTCTTTTGACTTCCAGTATTCAGAAGATATGAAGCACAAGACCACTCTTCTGGAGCTTCAGAAAATGTTTACATATTTAATGGTATGTTTGAGAATCGTGTATGGAAAACTATTTAGAATATACCATTTGACAAAGCTGAAAACATTAAATGGAGTTAATTTGTATTGGCCTTGTCCTGAGTGTTTACTCTTAATTGATCAGTTATTGGTATTTTTTGTTATAACTTTTAACAGCTATTACTCTACATCCTGTTATTTGTCCTTTGAAGAATCTCTTGTATCTGATCCTTTTCCTGTCACAGGGTCACCCTCCTTAGGGTTAAAGTTTTCGGACTGATTTCTCTTTGTCTTTCTTAATTCCTACTCCCAAAACTATAAAAATAATCCATTTTTTAAAATAGCAAATATTACTTCCCTGTTCTTAAAACTCTTCAGTGGTTCTTTATTATGAACAGAATAGTATTCAGGTTCATTAACATTGTACATATTCTTTGTGATATTTGCTCCCTTCCTTCAACTTCCTCCCCATATTCAGTCTCACCTTATAGTAACTATAAGCCTTTTGAAGCCCATCACCCTGTTGCTTCATCACTTGTGCAGTTATTTATGCCACTTCTTCCTGTAGAGCTTTTCCCTCGGCACTCTTCTTTGTTTTCTTCCTTTTGTCATCCTTCAAGAATCAACATGGTTTTCACCTCTTAAGAGACCAAAGATTCCATAGTGTCTTCAAGTCGCCATAAATAAATCTATCATACCATTTGTATTTGACAGTTAGTTGTCTCACCTGTTAGAATCTTGGGGACAGAGATTATATCACATTTATTACTGTATTTTTTTAGCTTCTGATTCTTAATAAGGACTCAATAAGTGAGATTTTAAACAAAATAGTCATTCCTTCATTCCACTTTTAATCTTCATTTTACAGAGTTGAAATGTCATCTGAACTGACAAAAAAGAAAACTGTAGGAAAACATATTCAGCCTGCAAATATTTTGTATTTTATACTTCACAATACTAATCCATGTTCTTTGAGTCTCAAAATCTTTTCTAGAAATTCCTAGATTTAAGAAACACAAGTTTTTAAATTTACGATAATATGAGCATCTTTGGCACCAAGACTATTAAACTGAAAAATGCGTGAATATCAAACAAAAATGAGGGAAAAAAAAACATTTAAACCTTTGTAGATTTATTACCTGTTTTGTTGTTTTGATGTTTATTCATGAAACTTGTGATAATTTACTTATTTTTATTTAAAACTTACATTTGTTTGATTGTTTTTTATTCCTTTTTTACATACCCACCCCCACTTTTCCTTTACAGGAGAGTGAATGCAAAGCATATAATCCTAGGCCCTTCTGTAAAACTTATACAATGGATAAGCAACCTCTGAATACTGGAGAGCAGAAAGATATGACAGAGTTTTTTACTGATCTGATTACCAAAATTGAAGAAATGTCTCCAGAACTGGTTAGTACCAGAATACTGAAGTTTCTTTGAAATTTGTACAGATTCTCTCAACTTTACTGACTTTTATTTGTAAATTTTTTTATAGAAAAATACTGTCAAAAGTTTGTTTGGAGGTGTAATTACAAACAATGTTGTATCCTTGGTAAGTATTCTACCTGTTCTTTGCTTTTCGGAAATCTTAATATATATTTTAGTTTAGTCTGCTTAATTAACCAATTTTTGACTGTTGGTTGGTCAGGATTGTGAACACGTTAGTCAGACTGCTGAAGAGTTTTACACTGTGAGATGCCAAGTGGCTGATATGAAGAATATTTATGTGAGTAATATATATTTTTAGACTTTTTTTCTGCTTTTAACTATTTATATATAGCAGATTTGTTTGTCATCTTGAGAGAAAATTAACTTTCATATTTTCATCTATTTTCTTCATGCTTTACTTCTCAAATAAGAATTAAAGGTAGACCACAAAGCTAATTTTTCCCGATCAAAATTTAAATACTTTACTTTTGAAAATTTTAGTAAGATTCACAGAACTTTTTGTCAGTATGAGGGGAAAACTGATTATTTACTGAAATTAAAATTTTACTTTTTTAAAAAAATTTGTTTTCCTCTGTGCATTTTATCTTAATTGTAATTAGTGATTTTTTTATTTTTGCATGCTGTAAATAATAATATGAAACTTAAATGTGGCTTTATACACAGGAATCTCTCGATGAAGTTACTATTAAAGATACTTTAGAAGGTGACAACATGTATACTTGTTCTCATTGTGGGAAGAAAGTACGAGCTGAAAAAAGGTATGTTTTTGAAATGCAGCTTTTATCATTTGATAGATTATCAAATGGATGTAAAACACAAACCTATGTAAATTAATGTTAAACTTTTATGAAAATTATCTGATTAGGGTTAAGGTTGGCTGCTTGGATTCATACAGTAACTTTTCCCTCAGTTATTGAAGTATACTTTCAAACACCCTTTAAATTTTTTCAAAATTTTTGTCTTAATCATACATTTAGCAAGGTTTGCCTGATACCTTAGCTCTCTGCTCTGTCCTCAGTGGAGCATAATAGTCTGTCTATTCATGAACTGAAAACATCCTTCTCTAAATTTGCAAAGTGAGAGATTTTTTTCTTATGAGCCAGCCATAAGGTGGCCAGTTTAGGACTGTGTAGTTAGGTAAAGATATTTCGGTTCTACAAGTGAATATTGAATGACAAATAGAAATTAGATTGAAAGAGTATCTTATTCAGTTAGTTCCTAGGAACAAAAGCAAAAAAATAGAAATGACCTTGTACAGGTAAGAAGTTCAGGATTAATCCAGCCTGCTTCATTTAGGTAGAGGATTTGCAGTGATTAGTAATAGAAAACAAGATTGGTAATGTACAGTGACATCAAATGATTAAATCTAAATTTTGGGATTATCTTTATCATTGATTGAAGCCATCAGAACATCCGCCTGAGAAAGAACATAACTGGATGTGAAGAACAGAGACTTAAGCCAGCCTAAAAGTGCAGAGGAAAAAGTGACGGAATCAAAGCTAGGAAAGAAGGAAAATCAGGATAGGGTAGTAACTCAGAAATTGAGGAAGAAAATCTCAAGAAGAAGGTATTTAATTGACGACATTGTTTGCAGATATGGGGAAAAATGACAGCTGAGAAAAAGCATTGAGTTTTCCAAAAGTAGTTTAGTTGGATGTTTTGTCAGGTTGTAGCATAGAAGCAGAATTGTCAGGGTACATGACATCAAGTATAGATCATTCATTTTAGATGTTTGACCAAAAAACAGCAGGGAAGATAGACTCCAGAAAGAGCTGTGGGATCAAACAGAGTAATTCTCTAGGTGAAATAGATCGGAGTTTGTTTAAGGCAGAGAATGAAAAGCCATTGCTTCAAATTGCTTAATAGAAGATTTCTCCAGGTAAATTATGCATTTGAAAGGAATGGTATTCTTTTTCTTAGTCTCTAAAGTGAAGTTATTTGCAAAAGAGAAAGGTGGTAGGTGGACATAATTGAAAGCATAACTGTGCTGGCAGTTACAGGGAGAAGACAAACTCATCTGACAAGAGTTGGGTTAGGGTAGGAGTTAAAAACTTGAAACATTCCCTTCTTTTAGCTAATGTGATTCGTGTGTGTGTGTGTGTGTGTGTGTGTGTGTGTGTGTGTGTGTGTGTTTTAATATTGTCTCATCTCCCAAGCAAAGTGTTATTCAGTCTTTTGTGTTCTTACCATCCTTTCACATGTCTGTGATAACAGTAAATGTGTAACAAAAGTGAGCTGAGGATCATGTACTGCTATCTTAAAACCTCTGGTTTTCTCAGCTATTGATTCTTTCCTGAATAATTTTATCTACCACCATAATATTAATCTCCGTTGATATGCTAATGATTTTCAAATTATTTTATGTAAGTCAAAATGTTGTGCTGTGCTTTTCCAGCTGTTTTATTTGTGTGTTTTATAGATTCAGTAGGTTTATAACATAAATTTTCATCACTTCAGATGTGTTTGACTTTCATCCTATGACTTAATCAGTGGTCCCACTGTACACCACAAATCTTTTGATGAGTTTTAGCTTTCAGGATAAAGTTCATACTCACATTACACACAAGGCCCTTCATCATTTGACTCCTTTATTCTTCTGTAACCTCATTATTTATTTGTCAATGTCCCAAATAATAATGATGAGTTTTTTAAGACTTATTTCCTGTTTGTGATATCCTTCTCATCTTTTTTATTTCCCTAAATTCCTTTATTTTTAACCTCTAGGTTTAAACAAATTGTTTTAAACCCTAGATAGTGAAGTATTATTCCCTGAAATTCTTGTTATAAATTCAAGTTTTTATATATATTTTGTTTAAACTGAAATTTTGGTTTTTTAAACTTGAACTAGCAGTATGTCTGCTGTAAGATTTTGGTAACCAGTTGACCTATTGCTGTTGTAATATCAGTCAACACTTTTTTTTTTTTTTTTAATTTTGGGCTCATATCAAGTGTAGAAACCTGCATAGTTATAAAGTTTAGTAGTAAAACCTTTTCATCATTGCTCAGAATTAATTAACCTTTCATATGCACATATCCCTCACCCCACCCCCAGTTGCATTCATCCTTTAGCAAGTGTTCAGTTATCTACTATTACCTCTGTAAACAAGCATACACACACACACACACACACACACACACACACACACACACAGATATAAGTCCTTATTGTAAATTTCTTTATATTTTTGCATCTCAGAAGTACGGAGATCGTGCATCACGTAGATTAGAAGGACTTCTAATGCTCAGATTTGGCTATCTCAGGGCAACACTTATTGAATAATACTTGCTAAGCAGCGTTCTAGAAGTTGAAGGGAGTAGGCACTTTTAACTCAATTTTACAAATCAGGCATTAAGCTCAAAAATGTTAAGTAACTTGTGTAAGGTCATACATCTAGTAAATGGTACAGCCAGCCTTCGCATTTCTAGTTCAAAAAAATAAATACTTCAATCCCTGTTACTTAGGATAGAAAAGAAAACTCTGTACCAAAGACTTCTTGCCTTTGAGTACGATATGATTCCTTTAATGCTTCCATCGTAGCTATATATATCTTCATGATGGTGTTTAATACAGTCTACTTTGTAATTTTTTGTTTATTTTTCTTATCTAGACATATAGGAAAGCCCTTTCAGAATGCAAAAAGTCATGTAAGAGGGGTGGATATATGTACCTATGTGTGTATGTATGTGTGTTCCCCTCTTACATTATTGAAGTACTTTTAAAAGACAATTTTAAACAAAAGATATTTTTTCCTTTTTCTTTCTATCTTTCAGGGCATGTTTTAAGAAATTGCCTCGCATTCTGAGTTTCAATACTATGAGGTATACATTTAATATGGTTACGATGATGAAAGAAAAAGTGAACACACACTTTTCCTTCCCATTACGTTTGGATATGACACCCTATACAGAAGATTTTCTTATGGGAAAGAGTGACAGGAAAGAAGGTAATTTTCCATCTCTTTCTCTTGCCTAGATTTATTGTAAGTCTCCATAACAAGATAGTCATAAAGTTGTAATGAGCTATACATTTAACAAAATTAAATTGAATCTTGGAAGAATATTTTTAAAGACAATATGGCACAATCAGTTAGTTACCACATAGTATCTACTAGGACAGAGGCATTGGGGACATGGTATTAAAGAAGATAATTCCTACCCTTGTACAGCTTAAGTCTAGTGAGCAAGTATTATATCGAACTAGAAATCCTGAACATGATACGTTGTCAAATATGACTGACTCTATCACAGATCTAGGGGAATCAGGGAGAGCTTTTATGAGAAAATGACATTTAAGCAGAGCTTGAGTAAGAGCTAGATTGATAGGAATGGCTAGGCTCATTGTGTGGGGGCAGGTGATGAGATGGGCAAAAACAGTGGCCAGATCATTTTATTTGTAGACTATGTTAATTTTTATCTTTATTCAGTGTGAAACCATTGGAAGATTTTAAGCAGGGAACTCAGATAGGAACCAGGTGGGATCTGGAAAAGGTTGCTCTGACTACAGTGATTGAAATGGATTAGAGGATGATGAAAGGGGTGTGGCGAGGCTATTCTGGTAAACCACAGAGATGGCAGCGTAGATGAGAAGGCGTACCAGTAAGGTTGGAAGGAAGTATATGAAGATAAGGTTAACAGGACTTGACTGAATTAATAAATAAATCCAACAAAGTTACCCATTTACTATGTAATTTTGTATTCTTATGGTAATGGGAATATAGTGACAACAAAGAACAAGGTCTCTGCCCCGATGGGGCTTATATTTTAGTCATTCTTTTGCTAGAGGGAGAAGGAAAGTCAAGAATAACTAGGTTGCTAGCTGGAACAGCTAGATGAGTAGAGTGGTCACTATTTCAAGAAGATCTCAAGAAAGGGAATGTGTTCAGTAGTATCGAATGCTAAAAAAGAATAGTTCCAGCAGGACATGATGGAAAATAATCTAACATGTAGAAGATCTTTGGTTATCTTTATCAGAGTAATGTAACTTGGTTGTTGCAATAGGAAGGCAGATTGCAATGAGTTAAAGATGGCTCTTGGTTCATAAGTAGTTACTTCCAAGTTGTTATTACTTCTTCAGACTTGTGATTTTTCAGACTTCTGTGCGTATGCACCTCAAAGACTGCAGAGATGAGGAATGAAAATAGATGAGAGAAGAAAGCAGAACAGGCCCAGCTCTTGCCTTTTCCTTTTTTCGTTAGCTAGACAAGTTCCTAAAATTTACGTAATGAGAGTCCTGGCAGTGTTTTCTTTGTTTAAAAAGTTCTGCTGATGTAAATTTTTAAGGTTTGAAGAAGCCACTATAAAGTTTAGGAAAGAGAATAGTATTTTGACCTTTATACTCCATTGCCTGGCATTTAATGAGTGAATAAATGTTTTACACTCAGTAAACGGGAGATGAGAGGTGTGACCAATGAGCATATAGTGTATTCTTTCAAGTGAAGAACTTACTCTTTCTTTGAAGAGATGAGAGAAGATGATGGCTAGCTATGAAGGAATATGGAGTTATGGGAGGAAATTAAGTTAGGATTTGAGTATGTTTAGAATTTACAAGAAATGAGCCAGTAGAGATGACATGTTTGAGAATACAGGTGAAGTTAAGAAGGGGACATTACTTACATACATCTTACTTTTTAGAACTTTCATACCTTTTGTAAAATTATGGTAAGACTGCTCAGGAAACTGCTTCATTGTGTTTTTCATCATGCTGCTTCTATGGGTGGAAGTGGCAGAAATTTATGCCAAGATAAAGGAATTTGTTAGGCCACAAGTGATGCATTCACTCAGACCCTAGTACATCCAAACTCCTTGGCCACTGCTCTGACCGTCAGCCATTTTTCCCTCTCCACCTAATTGTCACTTTACTTTTCAGTTTAGACTGTGCACTCATATTAACCAAATTTGCTCTCACTTATTTGCTTCTGATAATGTAATCATCCCTTGGTATTCTCAAGGAATTGGTTCCAGGGCCCTCTACAGATACTTAAGTCCTTGGATGCTTATGACATAGAACAATGCACGTAGTCGTCCTGTTATATCCATAGATTCCCAACCACAGAGTTCTAACCATGGATCCAAAATACTGTTTTCCATCTGCCTTTTATTGAATCCACAGATGTGAAACCTGCAGATACAGAGGGCCAACTGTACTTTTTCCTTTCTGTGTGATGCTGGGAATACAGATTGTAAATTATGTGCCATCTTCAAACTTATTACACCATTCTGTAGTTTTTTCCTTAGTGTCTTTAATACCTTTCAAATTTTAAGTCTTTATAGGTGGAAAGTATATATTTGATTTCTGTCTACATAAATCTCCTAATAGAGTGTTTTCTATTAACTAATAAAATGCATGCTATCAGTATAGTACTCCATTTTCCTTAATCAGAGACTAAAAGACATAAATATGTTAATGACCTTTCAGATCTTGTATTTGCCTGCTCCTAATAAAGGTAATATAGAATGCTTCATTCAAATTTATCTGTTTCAAAAGAAACAGCCAGATTAAACAAAAAGAACATAGTTTATATATTTTATTGATATTGTCCATAGTTATGCACTAACATGGGGATTGTTTTTCCAGTGATTTGTATATATGTTCTTTAAAATTGTAGGCTTTGGATCATGAATAACTAACAGAGTTATTTTGTACCTATTTTAATATATAAAGTATCTGTGCCTATTTATGTACATTAAGTATATAAAGTGATTCTAAAATGTCACTGTGTAATTTTCAAAATTATTGCCATTATTTTATGTAAATCATTTCAGGTTTTAAGGAAGTCAGTGATCATTTAAAAGACACAGAGAGCTATGAGTATGACTTGATAGGAGTGACCGTTCACACAGGAACAGCAGATGGTGGGCACTATTATAGCTTCATCAGAGATATAGTCAATCCACATGCTTATAAAAACAATAAATGGTGAGTTTTAAATATTCTTGAGATTTTAAAAAACGTTTTCTATTTTGAAACTATTTATGTTTTCATGATAGTTTTCAGATATGTTTTCTGATTTTAGTTTTCTAAAAACTTTCTATAAAGTTAGGAAAGGGGTTAGACAACATTTTTAAATGAAAACAACTTTCAAAAGATAATATGAATCACTTGTTCTTAAACTTTATGGATCTCCAGACTATTTTGAGAATTTGGTAGATGCTTTCCTGAGAAAAATGAACACACACACACACAGTTTTGCATACGACTTTATATTCATAGACAATATTGAACCTTCCAAATCTTACCTATGTTCACTCATTTAAGAATTATTGTTTACTGAATACCTTCTTATAGGGTGGCCACAAAGTTCTTATATATTCTAGTTAGAAGGTAGCCCGCATGCTCCACTCTCTTCACCTTTTCCACTTCTACACACATATTTTTTAAATTATGGTTGGAAGTCATTAAATCAGTCCTTAATAACTCTTTTTTTTTGGTCTTTAGATGTTGTTGAGAGTCTCATGTATAGAGACTGTATCTGTGCTGTCTAGGGGATACTGCTTTGAACATTTACATTGGTTAATCTGTGGTTAGCAGAATAGTTTTATTCAACTATTTCTCGCTCTTTAAGCCATCATCAGGTCCATGATAACTTTTACTTTTTTTATCCATTTAAATATATTGCCGTGAGTATATTTTGAATCATTTTCGATCATAAGTTTTTAAATGGCATCTTTATCTTTGGAAGTTGTCTCATCTCTTAATCTTTTCTGTCCAATAACTTTACATGTTCATATTTATGCACATTTTATATATGTATTTTTTGTGAATTCTTGTTACTCCATTATAATGGATCAAATTTTAGGGTAGTTGTGACTGTTGTAAAATTATATTCTCAATTTCTAGTGGATTAGAGTTGTCAGAACAAGAGCTTAATTAGAATTTACCTAATATTAATAATAGTTTGATCAACATTTATATCAATATCTAATCTAAGTATTTTTAAGTAGGCATATAGAGATAGTACATACTTGATCAACATTATGTGCTCTGTTTTAGGTATCTTTTTAATGATGCTGAGGTAAAACCTTTTGATTCTGCTCAACTTGCCTCTGAATGTTTTGGTGGAGAGATGACAGTAAGTATTATTTAGAAATTAAAAATAAAATGATTTGTGACTTTCCAGATGCTTTGCAGAGTCATAAAATCCCATCACAGAATCACTTAACTTTCTTTTAATCACTAGGATTAAATCTAAAATTTATTCAGCTGGTATTTATTGGAAGTTTAGTTATGTTTGGAGTATATACTAGACACTGGGAAATATTTAATTACTATTTCTGCCGTCAACTGATTAAGAAGGTTAAGACTTACAATTGAAGAATTAAATAATAGTCTAGGAATTGAATTGCATTGCCATGAGCCTTTTTGATTGAGTAAGGTGTTTTCTTGAATGTTTCGGGATTAGAGTCAAAAGAAATTACTGTTCATTGACTTAAATGAAAAAATTTTGACAAGGAAGGATGAAAAAGAATATCTTACCTGTTAATTAGCAATAAGGCATAAGAAAAGATAATTAGGTTGGGTAGTAGTATAATAATTTCACTCTTCATAGGCAGTTTATCCTACTACCAATTTTCTGAAAACTGATTTAAAATAACCCTGCTGATTCTCACAAGTATTAGTCATTTCCATTTCAGAGATAAGCCCAGATAAACCTATTTTTTTGCTTTAATAGATGTGTTTATTGTAAAATAACTTCACATTCTGGATTTTAATGAAGCACTTTTTTATTGCCTTTTGGTGCTTGTATGTACGATTCTGAATAGAAAAAGAGAAGTAGGACTATTTTGTTAATACTTGGGGATGGGTACAAGGAAGTAAATAATGAGTTAAACATTAAAGCCATCACTAAACTGATAGCATCTCTAAATATTATTCCTAGGATAGTTCCTAAAAAAAAAAAAAAGAGAAAGAAAGAAAAAAATGAACTCTGCACACTTCTTCTCTTAAGAAATAGTTTTTCAAATTGCAAATTCATTTTATCTTCTTATACTTTATATATTTTATAGTAAAGTACCTTAAAATATGTTTTGAATCTTCACTTTCTAGTACTCTTAACCAAAAACTTCTGTCAAGGATTTTTATGAGTGCAATGCTACTTGAAAACTACTTACAAAGTATTAAATTTTTATTGAAATGTATTATATGTAAATATAGCTGAGTATACCCATTTCCTAAAGAAGGAAAACTTATTTTTTACAGACCAAGACCTACGATTCTGTTACAGATAAATTTATGGATTTCTCCTTTGAAAAGGTAACCATTTCTTTCATATATAATTTGACATTGTTTTCTTTTTTCCATGTTGTCTACTTTTATAGGTATATTTTGTCAAAATGAAAATATACTTTTTCTTCCTTTTACAGACACACAGTGCATATATGCTGTTTTACAAACGCATGGAACCAGAGGAAGAAAACGGGAAGGAATACAAATTTGATGTTTCATCAGAATTACTAGAGGTATAAGTTAATTTAACTTTAGCAACAATTTAAAAGCATATTTATCTATTTATGTGAGTAATACTAGTACTGTAATATAAGAACAGGCTATGACAACATTAGGATCTATAATCCAGTATAGGCCTTAACATATGACAAGTGAATGTAAGTGAATGAAATTAAAGAGAGTGGAAAATAATTAGTAGCAACATTGAAGAAAAATAAAGGTAAAATGATTGATTAGAATTAGGGCAAGTTCACAAGTAACTTGTATGGTTGGATTGCTGTAAGGATTGCACAAGTGTATAGCAAGAGTCCCCAACCCCCCCCCAGGCCATGGACCACACAGTAGGAGGTGAGCAAAGCTTCATCTATACTTGCAGCTGCTCCCCAGTGCTAGCATCACAACCTGAGCTCCAACTCAGATCATCAGGCATTTAAATTCTCATAGGAGCACTGGTTCCTGGTGCCAAAAAGGTTGGGAATCGCTGGTGTACATTGCATGTGTATTTGCAATACTTTTGAAATATGTATTTTACATATTTAAAAGTATATCGTGTAGTAATGAGGCTTTCTTTATTTCATAATATAGTAAGTGGTAATGTTACTTTAATGTTTTAAGATTTGTAAAAAGTATTTTACCACTCAATCAATGTATGTTGTGTCAGTGTCATAAACTGAGTCAGCCAAAAGTACAAAAAGTCAGCCTTCAGAAAGGTAAACCCATGACATACTAATGTAAAGTGAATGAGGTTAAAGGGAGTGGAAAATAATTTTTAGTGACATTGAAGAAGAATAAGAAAGGTAAGGTGGTTGATGGAATTAGGGCGACCTGATTTTTATGAAAAAATCTTCAGAATGATTCCATTCAGTGAGAAAAGTAGCCCTGTTATACACTTTTGCAAATCTCTTTAATACCTGTTAATAGAAGGCATTTGAGTCTTATAATAGCTTCTGTATTTGGTCTGTTATGAGCCCATTTATCATTTAACTTCTGGAAAACTTCATTGTATGCTTAGGAGAGATTGAAAGTAAAAAACAAGGCAGATAACATCATAGTATCATTAAGAAAATTGTTTTGACCTTACACCCTAAAAGTGTCACAGCAACACCCACAGCGCTCTGAATCATTGTTTGAGAAGCACTGATGTACATTGTGCAAAAGGGAATCCCAAGCCTTTTCTTGTAATAACAAGAAAAACAAAGTGAACTACATGAGAATATTCTTGATTAGAAAGCTAAACCATTTTTTCCTATCATTGTTTCAGCTCATTAATTTAAAATGAGTATGCACATACACATTTTACTGAAAAATTAAGTAAAAATGTAATAACACAGTGTTACTCTACATTAATATGGATTTTAGATATTAACTGGAATCTGATTAAATTTATACAATTAAAATAGAGCTAGTAGCAGACTTTCTCAAAAGATAAATAGAAAATTTTAGAACCATAAAATATATTTAGTAAACATAAATTGTAGTGACTGTAATAGATAAAGCAAGTAGAGTGCTCGGAAAGGGTAGTTGAATTGGGAGTGCTGGGGAAGGTGATTAGGAAATGTGACCTTAAATTTCAACTTGAAAGTTAGTGAGAAGTTATGTGCAGAATACTCCAAGTAAAGAGAGTGTTAATGTACAGTCTTGTGAGGAAGGGTAGAGCTTATTGGAATGTTTCCTGAGCTAGAAGTGACCTCTGTGGCTGAGATGATTAATAGGTGCAAGGAAGAATGGGCCAAGATGAAGTTGGATGGATTTATGGAAAACAGGAAAGTTGTTTCTTCTGATCAGTTTAGTACAGCAATTTCACACTTAGACATACCCAGTTGGCTCCACATACATTGTATCGATACAAGGTAAAATGGACCACCAAAAAGCAAGATGAATATTTCTATAGAACAGAAATGGAACAATTAAAAGCACTAAGTCTGGTGGAAACCACGGAACTACCACGTTTTAGGTCCAAAGCAGATAATGGTGGCCAGCAGTTCAGCTTTTGTGGGCTAAAGAGGACAAAAATTATGACACAAGGTTTAGAGCCAAGGTCCTGGCTGGAAGCAAGAAATTTGGAATGGGGCTTCATTGGTATGAAAAGAGACTGAATTGGTGAATGCGTGAATGCTGTCATACTCTCCTTTTGGCTACAGCTTTATAGAAAGCTGTATGCTTAGAAATGCTAGAGGACCAGGAACTCTGAAACAAGACTATTCAATGACTAGGCTGTGGTTTTCCAAATATAATGTGGAGCAGAAACCCTAATACGTTATGATTATAACACCTGGTTCTAGAGTAGAGGAGTGGACTGGGGTCAGGGGAGCAAGTAGAGGTAGTTGAAAATCTTTAGGGGGATAAAGACAGTAATATTAATAATCAGAACATAAGTTTGTTCAAATAAAAATAATTTTATGGAACTGACAGTGACTTGGAGCATGTTTAGGGCATTCAAAAATATGAAGGAACATAAAAACTAAAGTCAGCATAGTGATTTTTCTGGGCTACTATCAGAAATAATCTTTCATGATTTTTATAAACACGGAAATCACTTTTCATGTAGGTCTGCCAATCTGAGTTAAATTTTTTTAATTTTGCCAGTTTTTAACATAAACATTTCTCTCATAACTTGTTCTTAAAATGGAATATGATGTAGTTTTATACATTTATATCCTTGCTCTTCAGACAGATGGGATTTCAGAGTTCTTTCAAAATCTTTATAATTGTTGAAAACCGTCATCACTTGAGATAGCCAGATACATAATGATAAATTGGAGCAGGTTTAATAATTTATTATATTTCCATGTTCCAAATACCTGTAAAAAATCAATATGAATTTTAAGTGCATGTATTTTTTGGAAGGGTTGTTTCTTTTAAAGCAAGTCTTTTTTTTCCTACCTAATAAAAATACTGGTAAAATATAATGAAACAAATGCTTCCTGGTATCTGATGTTAACATTTTTTTTCTTCAGTGGATTTGGCACGATAACATGCAGTTTCTTCAAGACAAAAACATTTTTGAACATACATATTTTGGGTAAGTTTGGTAAATTTAATAATAGAATTTTTTTGTTACACGTTTCATTGTAAGATTTTATATGTAAAAATTTTAATTTATTATTTTTAAATCCTAGATTTATGTGGCAGTTGTGTAGCTGTATTCCCAGTACATTACCAGATCCTAAAGCTGTGTCCCTAATGACAGCAAAGGTAATATATAAACCTTAGATAATTTTTCCAAAATTGATTACTCTAAAATGATAGATTTTTTAATTTTTTTTTCACAGTTAAGCACTTCCTTTGTCCTAGAGACATTTATACATTCAAAAGAAAAGGTATGTGTTTTATTTTGTGAATTTTTATGTCATTATCAGATATCTTTTGGTTTTTACTGTTTTTGGCATAGAAGTCCTATGCCTTCAGTAACTTCTTTCTTTTTCTTTTTTTAGCCCACAATGCTTCAGTGGATTGAATTGTTGACCAAACAGTTTAATAATAGTCAGGCAGCTTGTGAGGTAAGGTTAATAATTTATCAAACAGTGCATCACTTAAGATTCACTTTTTTGTTTTGTTTTCTTAACTTAGATGCTGTAGCAAAAATCGTATTACTTATTATAAATTATAAAGAGCCCAATGTAGATTGTTCCTAAAATTACTAGATAGCTGGAAGTTATAATTTTATGTATCATATCTATTATGCTGATTAAATAATTTTTAAGTTATTTAAAAATTCTTGGACTCTCCAATCCCCGTCCCTATGTATTAAAAGGAAAAACTGTAGAAAATTCAGGACTACCAGATATCTATTAACTACTTTTGAATATTATCAGAAATACTTAAAAATACTCCCTTACCCTTCTGAAAAAATTCATATATCCCAGAAGATTAGTTTGTCCAATTTCATTTTCTCCTATATTTCATTATAAGAGAGACACATCCATAAAGATAATCTGCTCACAGGTAATGATCAGTTAATCATATTACCATCTTAATATTTATCATTTTTGATTAGCTCTCATAGTGGTATAGGCCTTTCTAGGAATGTAAGTCTTATAAATTTCCAAGAGGTAATAGACAGCAACATAGTATGCAATAGATGAAATTAGTTGAAGATTTTTTTCTTATATAGAAGGTTATCTAATTATATTTTGTAGCAATGAAAGAGAATCTGATTATTGAAAATTTCAAATACAAAGACATAATTTTTTGAAACTTTATAATGAACATTTCAAAACATGCATAAAAATAGAGATATATATTGAACTCTCCTGTACTTAATTATCCAATTTCAACAAATAATAACATTTTTTATTTTCCTTTATTCCTATGCCCCCATGTCTTTTCAGCTGAAGTATCTTAAAGCAAACCCAGATACCTTATTATACATCTATATATACTCAGTATGTATCTCTAAAAGATGAGGTCTTAAAAATATGTAAATAACATGATTCTATTCACTCCTTATAAAATTAGAAGCTATTAGAAGTAATATCCAATACCTATTTCATGTTCACTTTTCTCTAATTGTCTTAAAAATGTTCTTTTCAGGTGGTGTGTTTAGTACTCAAACAAGGTCTACATTTTGTTCTCATCTCATAAATCTCCTTTCATCTATAACACTTTTTTTTCCTCTTTGCCACTTTTCATTTGTTCTGCAGGATTTTCCACATGTTGACTTTGACTCATTGAATTCTTCTGGTGTTATTTATCATGTTACTAATTCTCCTCCCACTTCTTGATTTTTTCAAAGCTGTTTCATAGATCCAGAGAGTTTATTAGGTCATAATTTGTTTTGCTTTTGTATCTTTATAAGTTTTTCTCTAGTTTTTGCACTAGGTTATTTGCCTTTGGAACTCTGAAGGAGTTAAAATTCTCTATAGTTGTTAGTAATTGTGTGTATGAATAAATAGGCTGTACAATTCAATAGAGTAGTTAAATATGGAATTCTTGAAATCAATGGGAAATTGTTCTTAGCTTAAAGAAGCATGTGTTTTATCAAGAGAGCATAATTTGTTTTTAAACATAAAGTAAATCATACTCAGATCATATTATTAATAGGAACAAAAGATTTTACAGTACGACGTTTATGCAGACTAAGAGGAAAAGAGTATTCCATCTTATTGTGGTAAGGATTGCAAGTTGCCATCATGCATGTTGTGCACTATAATGTCAGTGGCACCCATGGAATTCTATAAGAAGATGTGATCCTGATTGTGACTTTAGGCATTTTAGATTTTGGATTTTCTAAAAATTGAAGAATCTCTTTAGTTAAGAACTTAAAAATAATTGAAACACAGACTAGAAGTAAAATCCTTCTGTGATTTTTATCCCATTTAACAAGTATTGGTTGAATGTTAACAATCACACTGTTTTCTTTTAGTGGTTTTTGGACCGCATGGCTGATGATGACTGGTGGCCAATGCAGATACTAATTAAGTGCCCTAATCAAATTGTGAGACAGGTAAGAAAAACTGTATTTGAAAAAGAAGTGGCTTTCAAGTTAATTATTCTAAATTTGCTTGTGAATATGTTTTAACCCAGCTTTTAAAGTAGTTTGAAAAGATTTACCTCTTATCATAAATGTCATTTTGCTATTGTTTTCACCAGCCTCTTTTAGGAAATCAGCTATCATTCCAATCAAGTGATTTAAATCATTCACATTTCCTGGTTATAGGAAGATAGCTATTACCACCTATACTCTTTATGAATTATAATGATTTTTTTTCCCCCGCATCCTCAGTTATTCTAACCATGATAGGGTACTGAAATGGCTTTGAAAGTTAAGTGAATAGTATGTAATTCATTTCTATAACAGGTTCTAATTGGAAAATTTAGACAAAGAAAATGTAAATACTGCTTTATTTTCATTTATGGCACAAACCCAAAACTTTGATCTGAAATTTGCCACTTTCCAGTTATTGTTGAGATATAATTCTTATACCATAAAATTCACCAATGCCTTTTTAAGTGTAAAATTTAGTGGGGTTTTTTAAAGTATATCCTCAAAACTGTACAGCCATCATCTAATTTTATAATACCCCAGAGAGAAGCCCTGTACATTTTAGAAGTAACTCTCCATTTTATCTTATTCTTTCTCTCCAACCCCTGGCAACCACTATTCTACTTTGTGTTTCTGTGAATTTGCCTATTCTGATTATTCCATATAAGTGGGATCATTCAGTATGCGGTGTTTTGTGACTGGCTTCTTTGATTTAACAATGTTTTCAGTATTTATCCATGTTGTACCATGTATCTGTACTTCATTTCTTTTTATTGCCAAATAATATTCCATTGAACAGATATTCCAAATTTTATTTATCCATTCAGCAATTGATGAACATTTGAGATGTTGCCACTTAGGGCTATTTTGAATAATGCTGCTATGAATATTTGTATACAAACATTTGTGTGGACATGTTTTTAACTTTTTAATACATACCTAGGAGTGAACTTGCTAAGTCATATGGTCACTTTATTTTTAACACTTTTTAGGAACTACCAAACTGTTTTTCATAGTTTCTGAACCAGTTTATATTCCTATCAGCAATCTATGAGGGTTCCAGTCTTGCTACATCTTCTTCAATATTTATTGCTGTCTTTTTGATTTTAGCCATCTTAATAGGTGTAGTACCTCATTGTGGTTTTGGTTTGAATTTTTCTAATTAATAATATTGAACATCTTTTCATGCGCTTATTGGCCATTTGTATCTCTTACTTAGAGACTCTCCACTAGTTAGTATGGTTTTGTGAAGCTGTTTTTTTTGTATTCTCTCTTACTGAATCTTGCCGTTTGTTGTTTATTCCATTAGTGCAAAACTGAATATTGTTTTTCTTGCTAACTTTGCCTTATGTCTTTAGTCTGTAGTTGAGACTCCAGGAATGCTTTAGAATGTCAAAAGATAATCTGTGGGGAAATATAAGTAGATGGCAGAGAATTTTGAATGATGCAGTTTTCAGTATCTTTGTTACCTGATGTTAGCTCTTTGGTTGCTATATTTTTTCATTTATAGATGTTTCAGCGTTTGTGTATCCATGTGATTCAGAGACTTAGACCTGTACATGCTCATCTCTATCTACAGCCAGGAATGGAAGATGGGTAAGAAATAACTTTGAACATTTTATTTTTAAGCTTTTTGGTGATCGGCCTACAAAGTTTTCTTAACAATCCACAATGAAATATTTATGTTATTCTATTTTAAAATAATCTGTAATAATACTAATCAAGAAGGGAAAACTTTTTGTTTTATTTTTAATTAAGTGCATCTTCAAAATCCTCTACAAAGGACTTTGATTTCATCTTTTTGTTTGGTTTAATTTAGCCAGACATAATAATTGGAATCCAACTACTTATGTTATTGTAATTGGTATTTATTATTACAAAGATGAAAGAGAGAAATTCAGATTTTTAAAAATATTTCTTTTCCCAGAATTTCTGTCTCCAGACTTCATACTCTCTCTATTGTATATTAAATTGTGTTTTCAGGTCAGATGATATGGATGCCTCAGTAGAAGATATTGGAGGTCGTTCATGTGTCACTCGATTTGTGAGAACTCTGTTACTAATTATGGAACATGGTGTAAAACCTCACAGTAAACATCTTACAGAGTATTTTGCCTTCCTTTATGAATTTGCCAAAATGGGTGAAGAAGAGGTGAGGCTATATTTTCTTTATTTCTGGGATTATGCACTTATTTTCAGTATTTAAAACAATTGTTTTTATATCATATTTTAAGTCAGTATTTTTGTCTTCAGAGCCAGTTTTTGCTTTCATTGCAAGCCATATCTACAATGGTACATTTTTACATGGGAACCAAAGGACCTGAAAATGTAAGTCCACTTCTGTCTAAGAGATTTAGAGGCCGTGTTTACAAGTTTGTGTCATGGGAAATTATTAGCTAATAGAAACCTTTAAAGTCCCTTCGGGCTCTGATAGCAGATTTTAAGGGTCTATGTTTGGTTAATATTTCTAATGGATATAGCAAGATAAGAAACAATCAAGTAATAAATTTCACTGATAAGGACCTGGAATAAAGCAAATAAATTTGAGCAAAATGGTGACCACCTACTTTGGTGTTTGGTGTTTAGCATGTTGTTTTGGTGGACATTTTTGTTTGCCATATTTTTTAAGCCCTTTACTATTACATTTGTCAGAGTCTTCCAAAAAATATAAGCTGATCTGTTCATAAAGTATTACATGAATTTTGATGTGTCTGTAATGACCACTTTGGATTGAATGCTCTATTTGCATTATTTTATTTAATCTTTTTTGCAACCCTAAGAGGTAAGTACTTTTGTTATCTCTGTTTTATAGATGAGGAACTTGAGATATAAAGACATTAACTTGTTTTAGATCACAGTGAGTTGGGCTTTGATTTTTGATCAGACTCCTAACCTAAACTATGTAACCATGATGTCATAATGCTTTGCAGAATATGGACAGTTAATGTCTAATTCTGGCCTATATGGCTGCTAGTTTAGTCCACATGAATCTCTTTGAAATACCTACTATTTGGATTATCTGAAAACTGCAAATAAGGATTCCTTAATTTGTATAACTAGCAGTTTTATTAAATAGGAAATACTGTTTTATGATACTCATATAAATTTTGATCCCGATTTATCTTCCAAGGGGCTCACCTCTAAGAAAAAACAAATTGTGAAAAGATTTATCCCTTTAGGTATAAAGTAAATAGTCATAGTGTAGAGAATCATTACTCTTTTATTGTTCTGCCGAATAGGTCTAAAATTGTCCTGAATGTGGTATAGACTTTTAAAGCTAGGGTTAGACTTTTGAGTGGTTGTTTTTCATGGTACAACTCTTGCCCTCATCTACCCTGGATAATTATATAAAACAATCAAGTTATATGCTCTTAAGATAATGTTAAAACTAATATTACATTAAAATTGGATTTTGTTCTGCTCTAGCCTCAAGTTGAAGTATTGTCAGAGGAAGAAGGAGAAGAAGAGGAGGAGGAAGAAGATATCCTCTCTCTGGCAGAAGAAAAGTACAGGCCAGCTGCCCTTGAAAAAATGATAGCTTTAGTTGCTCTTTTGGTTGAACAGTCTCGCTCCGAAAGGTGAAATGTTTCAACATTCAAAATGCTTAAAGCATGTTTGGTTTTATTCTTTTTACATAATTGTTCCACCACTGTTAATTCAATAGCTTTTGTTATTTAATTCCTTTTAAATAATAACACCACTATTCATCAACTTTTGTAGCATAAGTATTTCAATTCTTTGTACCAAACTCATACTTTGCCTGAGTCATGTTAGAAATACACATTGGAGAAATTATACAGTAAAATATCTAGCAAAATTATACGTGCATTCATCTTTTACCTTAGCAACTTCACTTCTAAGAATCTGTCCCCAAAATATAGAAAGATGTATGTGCAATGCTGTTTATTCAAGCAGTGTTTATAATAGCAAAAGACTGAAAATGTCCACCAAGAGGAAACTAGTTAAAAAACAGGGCATACACTCAATAGAATACTCTACAGTGGAAAAAAAAAGTAGTATGAAATATATCTGTACTACCTTGGACAAACTTTAAGATAAATACTAAGTGAAAAAAGCAAGGTAGGAAAAAAATGTATATATGTATAGTATGCTACCTTTTTAGAAAGGAGAGGCTGTGAGAAAGTGAGAGAGTGAATGTGTGTGTGTCCTATTTGTGAATTGATCTACTTGCTGAAATTTATTTGTAATCCCAAAATCAGTACTCAAGGAGCTTTTATAGCCATTTGTGGACTGCAAAATGTACATGTGCAAAGCAGCAAAAAAAAAAATTCAATTGCCTATCATACACCTTCCCAGCTGAGATCTAATGTGGTGACACACTACCTTCTTGTTTCAGTTCTCATATTGTAAGCAAATGTCCCTTCCATAGTATATGCCACATTTTTCACATTTATGCTTCTTGTTGGTGATTTAGCTCTTTAAAGTGGCCCCCAAGCATAGTGCTAAGTGCTGTCCTGTGTTCCTAAGCTCAAGAAGGCCATAGTGTGCCTTAGAAAATATACGTAGTAGATAAGCTTCATTCAGCTATGAGCTACATAGTGCTGTTCGCTGTGAGTTCAGTGCTAATGAATCAACAATGTGTATTAATTAAACAAGGTATCTTTAAATAGAAACTCACATAAAACAAGGTAACATTTTGATCGGTTGACAAAAATGTTGTGACTGGGGCTCACAGAAACCTGACCGTCTCTTTCCCCTATGAGCAATGATTGAGTATTCACTAATTCACTGTTTGCAGCACTTTTTAGAATATAAGCACCACAAATAACAAGAATTGACTGTATTTTTTTAAATTGAAGTCTAAGTCAAAAACAAACAAATAGTTTCCTTTGGTTGGGGGCAGGAAAACAGGTTGGAGGGTAAAGGAATGAAAGCTTGACTTCTTTGAATATACATTATTTTGTTTTTTAGATTTAACTTTGGAATCATGTAAATGTTTAATATAATTATAAGTAAATTAATAAAATGCAACCCTAAAAATCAAAAGCAGACTGAAACGAACCTAACTGTATATTGAGCTCTGGTGGCATAGCCACTGGAGAGAAATCAAAGTAACTTTAGGACACATTAATTTAACTCTAAATTGCTAGTAGGATGTACCTACAGAACAAAAAGAATTGTAAAATTATTCTAGACTACTATCGTTGGTAGTATAATTAGAATTATTATTGTGAAATTTTTTATATTACAGAATAAAGCAAATAAGTAATTGTTAATGTCATTAGAAACCAAGATTTCCAGCAGAAGAAAAATACAAATATAAAATAGAGTTTTTACATAACTTCTTTAAAACTGAATTTGGAAATATTGGTAGAATTTATCTTGTATTTTTGTCTTAAAACAAACAAAAATGTATTGCGTAACCTCCATTTTCTGAAAAGGCCTAAAATCCCATCCAACTCAATCAGTGAGTGCCTCTGGCATCTAGATTGTTGTCTCTAGATACCATTTCCCACTGGAAAACATCAGAGTTTCTAGGAAATATGGCCAGTTTCATGTCTTGGGCAAGAAATGAATGGGAAGTCGGGAATGTTCTGTCGTTTTAGAAAGCAAAGAGGCTATCAAAGCCTAATGAAGTCATGTTAAAAGGAGTCAAGAGCCAACTTAAGGAGGTTTCTGTTGGTCGTACATTGGACAACCTGAGCATCAATAATAATAGGAATAACTATAAGTGGACTAAAACACAACACAGATGTTTAAGTCCATGAGTTCATAATGATATCTAAAAACAAAATTTTAAGAAACAACTATTGGAGTTATATTAGGAAACCAAATCATAATTTTGGAAACCTATTAAAGGAATGATATTAAGCACTTATGTTTACTTAAAAGAATTATACGTCGTGGCAACCAAATGGTAAGTGAGAGGTAGTTCGTCATCAAAGAGGTATTTGAGCTAATAAACGAGCATGTAATACTGGAATTAGAATATCAAGATTTTGCACCCCAAATGAAATAATGGACATAGGAAATGATCATCATTGGCTGAAAACATTACAAAAAGATAACTTTTCATTATATGCCTCCTAATGATATCCATACCACCACCTACAAAGTTGTCTTGGCTTAAAATTTCAAACCTAGATTCGATCGAGTCTTTAGATCTAACTACCAGTTTACAGGAAATATAGGGACATAAGAACATATTATACCACCACCACAAAGGTACAATCAGCAAAATGGAAATGTGGGAAATTCTGCAGGAGAAATCACCTGCTTTCTTCAACAGATAAATTGCAAGATAAAAACAAAATCAGAGGGGAAACTAGTAGTCTAAAGGAGATTTCAAAGATATTTCAGCCAATTGCAGCAGAAGACTTTATTTGGATCCCGATTCACACAGATTAAAATAATTGCTTTAGAAACTTAAGGAAACTGTACAGTGGATACTGTATGCTTTTAAAGACTTATTGATTTATTTTAGGTGTTAATAATGGTAATGTGGTTATGTTTTTTAAATTTATCTGCTAGAGATTTAAGGATTAAATGATAAAATATCTGTAGTTGCTTCAGAATAGTCCACACTGAATGATTAGGAGGCACAAAAGAAATAAAGACTGGCCATGAATTGGTAATTCGAAGCTGAATAATGGAATATTTACACAGTTCTTGCTATTTTTGTACTAAAGTTTTCCATAATTTTAAAAAATATACAGTAAATAATTTTATACTAGGAAGTGAAACTCTCTAGTATTTCTTATAAGTTCATTTTGTTTTGAAGATTCTCGTGTCAAAAAAAAAAACTATGTTAGACCTATCCTAGTGTATATACCAAAAGAGTAAATTAACTAAATGGAAATAAAGTAGATTTGAGCTTCTGTGTACCAATCCTGGAATCTTGAAAAATTGTCTAAAATATGTCTGGCAAGCAAGTCTAACTAGCAAGAAAGTTCAAAAATCATTTTATGATGGTTATTTGGTATCGTCGTAATTAAATTGACAATTTTGATGTGTGTAATGATATAAATAACTATAAAGTAGTACAGAGGGAAGAAAAACTTATTTCCACTAATATTTTCTTTCAGGCATTTGACATTATCACAGACTGACATGGCAGCATTAACAGGAGGAAAGGTAATACCTTTTCTATATTATTAGACCATTTGATAGTCTCAAAAAATAACATGACAGTTTTTAAATGAACAACTTTTGCTTTTAACAGGGATTTCCCTTCTTGTTTCAACATATTCGTGATGGCATCAATATAAGACAAACTTGTAATTTGATTTTCAGCCTATGTCGATACAATAATCGACTTGCAGAACATGTAAGTGCTAAGAAACAGTTTTAAATTTTTTTTGTTAATTTTATTTTTCCAATCTGGCTAAACCAGATATCTTGTTAATTTTAAAAAGAATATTCTGTAAGTCTCTTCTTTCTATTTTAGATCGTATCCATGCTTTTCACATCAATAGCTAAATTGACTCCTGAGGTATGTGGACATTTGTTAATTCGTGTTTTTAAAACTATTGCCAGCATTGACAGCACTTTCAAATGAACCTTTGTAATTTGTTCTTGAAAGAAATTTGTTGGGGGAGGTCTCCATAACATGTCAGCCTAGTATGTAACTTGAATAAACTGAATTAGCTCTCTGTGTCTTATCACAGATGTAATTTTCTCAAATAAAGGTTTACCTATAAGTTCAGCGTATTAGTGACACCTACTAAGCTTTAAAGTCATTGGTTTTAAGCTTATATTATAATTGTGCCCAAGAAAAAGTAGACTAACCGGAGCACTGCATAGGTGGAAAGTATATGGAAAATAGAATACAGTATCATACAAAAATATTTTTGTAAAATGGAAATGCTACAGCGACTTCGATAATACACATCAAATATTAATAAATTATCCCACAGATATCAAAGGTTGCTATAGGGAATTTTTTAATATAAAGTTTTCTAGAAACATGGTTGTCTCCTTAACAAGAGTTTCAATTTTTTTTTCCAAATTGACATCCAGAAAAATACATGTTTTCTATTACACTTGGCTCCCATGCAGTTGACTTTGTATCCCCAGCTGATCCTGCTGCTTTATCATAGCTCAAGTTCATATGCAGGAATATTAAGAGCTCTGTAAACCTAACACAGCAGATTTAAATGTGATGTATAACAAAAGTTATGTGTGTTTCTTTCCTCCTGGAAGAGATAGATGGGTTAAAATAGACCTAACTACATAGTTTTGTATGTCTTTTTCAGGCAGCCAATCCTTTCTTTAAATTGTTGACTATGCTAATGGAGTTTGCGGGTGGACCTCCAGGAATGCCTCCCTTTGCATCTTACATTCTACAGAGGATATGGGAAGTAAGTCTTGCAGCAGATATTTCAGGATTTACTTTTCTGAGAATTTTGTCTAATACAGTCACTGTCATTATAAGTACCAGTTTCTTTCTGCTTGAGAAATTCAAAATGGATTTAGTAAGTCACAGTTTAAAGGAAGAAAAGATGCTTTAGTCAGAAGGTCTGAGGGAAAAGTGAATTCTTGGCCAGTCTCCCAGATGTTGAAAGACTTTCTCCTAGAGTTATAAACAGCCTTCAGCCAGTCTGAGGTTCTCATTGCCCTACCCTCAAGAAAAGATTACATTAAGTGATAGAAAACCTAGAAATACAAACCCAGGTGTTTTCAGCAGTTGACAGAAATGGTAGAGGAAGCACCAGCTGCTTCCTTTCTTTCAGAGTTACCGCTGAGGTCACAGAAGTTCTCCTTAGCAAGAGTTGGAAAACCCACTCTCCAGACCAAGGGTCGGCAAACTTTTTCTCTAGCCAGATAGTAAATATTTTAAGCTATACTGTTTCTGTTGGAATAATTCAACTGCTCTTTTTTGCATAAAACCAGCCATGGACAATACAAAAATGAGTGGGTATGATTGTGTTCCAATAAAAACTTAAAAACGAGCAAACCACAGAATTTGAGCCATAAGCCATAATTTTCCAACCCGTATTCTAAATTCCTAAAATTCAGTTTTCCCGTGAAAAAAATCTCCCTAGCATTACAGCAAGCTAGATTTTATTCTCACTTGTAACGGATTGAACCAACAATAAGAAAAGTAAAGACGAGAAATTACAGAGCATTGAAAGCACTTTTAAATAAACTTGCAAACTTAAGACCTAAAAGTCATTGGCGGTTTTTATTGGTCATATCTTAGAGTGCTTGATTATTGTAATTTTATTTTGTAAATTAATGACAAATTTTCCTGAACATTTACTATTTAAAAAAAAAAGTGGCTTTAAAAATGGGGAAAACATGGTTGAAACTATTTTTAGGCTCTACCTTTCAAAAAACTCTTTCAGCTTAAGTGTTTAATGGTTATGCCAAAATTAAGTAAAAAAGTAACTGCTCATTCAGTTGTCCTTATATTCTGTTCTTGTCATTTTATTTATAGGTAATTGAATACAATCCTTCTCAGTGTCTAGATTGGTTGGCAGTGCAGACACCCCGAAATAAACTGGCACACAGCTGGGTCCTACAGAATATGGAAAACTGGGTCGAGCGGTTTCTTTTGGCTCACAATTATCCTAGAGTCAGGACTTGTAAGTCAAATACTTAGAATTTAACCATTTGTTAAAAGTTTTGTTTTTTTGTTTTGTTTTGTTTTTAAGGTGGCCACAATATGCCCATTGTCGTATAATGCAAAGGCTCTTAGAGATATTGTTCTTAAAGGCCAAAGTCATACTAGTATTTGGAAACCTGTAGCAATGTTTTACAAATATCTACCAATGTTTTGGTTTTTTAAGGATAGGAAACTATGTCCTTTCTTGGGTAACATCACCACCGCTACTATTTTTGTTTCTTTGCTTAGTAGAGTGACAAAGCATGATTAGCATTAGTAAAAAAGAGTAAAAGGTCAGAAAATCCTGTCTTAAAAGTAATTGGAGAAGGCTAAAAGTAAAGAGTAATAAAGACATAAAACAAGCTGAGAAAATATTCACTGAACTTCTGGGAGTTAAATGATACACACTTCATTATAACCAGGTTATGAGAGAATAAACATCTTGAAAGACAGATGACAAAAAAAGAATATAGATATTTCACAGCATAGAAAATTGCCTGTAAACAAACATAGACTATGTTCTCTTTTGATAGTATTCAAAGAAATAAAAATCAAAGTAGTTAATATTCTAAATTTCTTTCAAATTTAATCATCAAAATGGTATTCGCTAGCTCTCTACTGAAATGGCCTAGAATCAGTGACACTCCAGTAGCAACAAGCACATCGAACACACAGATATGCTTTTCTAAGTATTGTTCTCCAATAAAATGAGTCACGGCTCCTTGGAGAAATTAGCTGTTTTTAAGACTGGCAGGGAATATGTAAGATGATCCTGGAACATCTCGTAAAACCAGAAGAATGGGGCATGTCAAAGGAACATTGAACCAACCTGAAAGCACTTCCAATGGCCAAAGCTGGAACAGTTTCTATTTATGGGGGTGGGGGGGAAACCATAATACTGGATTGTAACCCAAAGTATAACTGTTCATGAGTTCATACTGTTATAAATAAATAATTGAATAAATAAACAAGTGGAGAAGAGACAAATCCTCCCATACAGAAGAATGTCAAGTAATTTATGTACATCCTCTTGCCAAGGAGGTGGAATATAACTCCCCAAACCTTTTGTATGAGCTTAGTGACTCTCAAAGAGTAAAGTGCGGGGGATCCCGGAAATAACTTTTCCCGGAAACTTGACAAACATCAACTCAACCAGGTGGTTAAGTTTGACATCATACCTGAAAATTCACGTTGATAGCATGTACCCTTGATATAATGTGATGCAAAGGGCACTTGACTTATGTGGTCTTCCACCCAAAAAACCTGTAATCTGAGTCTAACCATGATAAACATGAGACAAACCCAATTTGAGGGACATTCTGCGAAAATACCTGACCTCAAAACTCTCAGGGTCATCAAATGCAAGAGAAATCTGAGAAACTGTCACAGCCAAGAGGAATTAAGGAGACATAACAACTAAATATATCTTAGAACCGTAAAAAAAAGAACATTTGAAATCTAAAGTTGTAAAGTTTAGTTAATACTAATGTACCAGTGTTTGTTCCGTAGACACAACCAAGGTACCATAGTAATAATAGATATTAACAATAGGGGAAATGAGGAAGGGGCGTATGGGAACAGTCTGTTCTACTGTTCTAAAATAAAAGATTTATTTAGGCAAACACCTTTCAGTGGTGGGTGCACATGGATTGGCACTGGCACTCTTCTTATAGGCTTGTTTTTCCTGTCAATATAGGGAACCTCACTGTAATTGGACATTTGTGAGAGCTGACATATGCTGGTGTCATTCTTCCCTTGACTTCTAAACATAAAGCAATTCAAAAACTGAACCCCCTAAAAAAAAGTTTTTTAGCTAGCTGTTACACCTAATATTCATGACAATACTTAGGAAACAGCATTCTCATATATTGCAGTGACATTGTTAAGTTAATATTATTCTTATGAAAGGCAATTTACCAGTATGTACCAAGATATCCTTAAAATGTTTTTCCCCATTTTAACTCAGTAATACTATTTCAGGGATTCCAGTATAAGTAAGTCATCCAGTGTATTGGATACCCAACAGCATTATTTATACTCATGAAAAATTAAAAGCTGGGTGTTCATCTAGAAAGTAAAGTGTTATAATGCATCATTTTAAAATTATAATAGTGAAGATTATAGTAACATCAAGAAGTGTTTTTTATATAATGTAACTTGAAAAAAGGGCCCAAATATTTGAATAGGATGAATATAATTTAAAATAAGAATTAGAGTAACATGTATAGAAGAAAAACTGGAGATACTTCTAAATCCCTACAAAACAATTTTAAGAAATGACAGAATGTTCAAAGTAAAAAAGAAAAATTGAGACATAAAATAGTTGAGTTGCCATATAGAAATGGAAGTGGATTTGTTCTGAGTTCAGCTGAATATTTTTTAAATCACAAATGACTTTTCTCAATTGTAGTATTACACAAAAATTGATCAGGATGATAACTACATGCCAACTTTTATAATTTGAAACAGATATCAAATTGAGCCTAACTGAAAATAGATTTCCGGAGTGCTGTTCTGTGTAGGTGAAGAAATACATAGAAATGGAGTATTGTGTAGAAATAAAGTTTAATTTGAAATCTGTAAAATAGATTAAAATAGATTACAATTAATTTTAGAAACACTTCATTTGCTTTGGCAGTACAATGGAAATTATCAAATTATAGGTAGAATAGTGGGAGACAGAATTAGTAGGTGTATTGAAAAGAATCAAACTAAGGAATTGGAGACCTCGAAGAGGTTCTGTAGTGAATGTTAGGAGTGTTAGCTTATAAATCTGACAATCTAGGTTTGAATTCCAGTTGTGCCACTTACTAGCTGTGTAATATGGGGCTGTCTTACTGTTTCAAGTCTTGAGAGAAAGTGGGGATAAAAAGAGTGCCTTTTTTTGTACAATGTTTGGTGTTAAATAGTAAACATTCGATAAATGTTAGCAATTCTTGTTATCGTTTTACTCTTATCGTTGTCGTCATTTCCCAAGGCCAAATCTAGTCTCTACCTCTTTATCTATGTGACCTCGGTCATTGCTTTCCAAGATTCAGATTTTTTTATATAATATCACCTATGTCCAGGATGACGTGAGGATTAAATGAGATAATATTATAAAGTACTTAGCTCAGTGTCTTGTTCATAGTAACTGCTTTTACAGATGGACTCAGCTAATGAGCCATTAGCCTCTCAGATTTATAGCATACACTTAATAACATTTTTCAGGTTTGTTGAATGAAGGAGGGATTCTTTTTTGTGTGCAAGGTTGGCCTAGAAGACTTAAAGATTTTCCAAAGTTAATGTTCTATAATTGTCACATATATAATCTTTTATATTACAAAGGACTTTTAGAAGATCTCATTCTCTCTATAACGTAAGTACATTTTACCATTAGCAGTAAATTATTACAAAATAATTTACCATTTTTTGTAAAGAAGAAGAAAACTAAGATCTTTAAAACTGAGTAAATGATTTGACCATGTCAGATAGCCTTAATGTAGGTCTTCTGGTTCCATATGCTATGTTCTTCCTGTTGAACTATATTGTTTCCTAAGAATTAAAGAAGTGATAAGTGGGAAAATTCTACATTTTAGGAAAGCTGAGCAAAAGAGGTTGAAACCTGTTTCTGCTAACACAGTTGTTGTTCTCATCATTCCTTGGTATCTTCTTGTGGGGCCAGTGGTAGATCAGAAAGATAATAAAAGAAATGTTTATGTCCCTTAATTTTTATTTATTTAAATTTTTAAAGGGAAGAGTGGCTTTGTGTTTAATGACTGCTCTTCAGTCTATATCTTGTAAGGTTCTATCTGACAGTTTTGTTTTACATTTTATAGCTGCAGCTTATCTTCTGGTGTCCCTTATACCAAGCAATTCATTCCGCCAGATGTTCCGGTCAACAAGGTCTTTGCACATCCCAACCCGTGACCTTCCACTCAGTCCAGACACAACAGTAGTCCTGCATCAGGTCTACAACGTGCTCCTTGGTTTGCTCTCAAGAGCCAAACTTTATGTTGATGCTGCTGTTCATGGCACTACAAAGCTAGTGCCCTATTTTAGCTTTATGACTTATTGTTTAATTTCCAAAACTGAGAAGCTGATGTTTTCCACATATTTCATGGATTTGTGGAACCTTTTCCAGCCTAAACTTTCTGAGCCAGCAATAGCTACAAATCACAATAAACAGGCTTTGCTTTCATTTTGGTACAATGTGTGTGCTGACTGTCCAGAGAATATCCGCCTTATTGTTCAGAACCCCGTGGTAACCAAGAACATTGCCTTCAATTACATCCTTGCTGACCATGATGATCAGGATGTGGTGCTTTTTAACCGTGGGATGCTGCCTGCCTACTACGGCATTCTGAGGCTCTGCTGTGAGCAATCTCCTGCATTCACACGACAACTGGCTTCTCACCAGAACATCCAGTGGGCCTTTAAGAATCTTACACCACATGCCAGCCAATATCCTGGAGTGAGTAAAATTGGTTACTCTCATATCTGTATCCTCAAATTGTTTGGAAATAACTTGTTTTGGGAAATGGTGACAAAATACAGGAGTATAGTCTAACTTTAACCATTCTTAGAGACTTAGTGTGTTTTCTTGAATGTATGTGTAAAATGCTATATTGGTTATAAAATTTTTAAGTATATGGGTACTTAGGTTGATGTTTAAATGTTCTCTCTAATGGAACTTACCTATTTTAATTTGGTTTTGTAAATGTGTTTTTCATATGTACTTAATGAAAAAGCTTTGTGGTACAGTTTTTGGAAAGTATTTACTATTTAGATATTTATTATCAAGATCTATATGATATGCTAAGCTGTGAGCTAGATAGTATTTTATCTTTGTTATAATATTCCCTAGTATTTTTTTCTCACACTACAGTCAAATGAATAAAATTGTTAAGGGGTCTATCAGAATACAAATATATGCAGTCTAAATCTGATCCTTTTTTCTCTGCAGACCATTTGTAGGTTTCATATTAAATTTAACTCCCTCTATGTACAGCTGCCATTCCTGAATATTTCTTTTTACTGTCTTCTCTTTCTGTTGTAAACAGAAGATTACACCAAGAGGGTATAAATCTGGGAAGTGGGGTCAGAGGGAGAGGGCAGAACCCTTTTTAAAGCTGTTGTTAACCCAGAGGCCACAAACTGCTAATATTAGAAGTTATTTGCTAAATAGGAGATGGTAGGACTAGAGAAGTGAGCTTTTTCAAGACATTCAACATCTAAGAGTTCAATCAAAAGAATACAATAAAGGGTATTTTAAGTATTGGTATCCTCTTTCCTGTCGTTTAGGCATAATGTAGTGAATTGTTTAGAATTTCTCACCCTGAAAGAATAACCTAATTTCCAGTGAAAAAAGTTAGAATGCCTATAATAAAGAAAGTGATTGTATCAGAAAAGGTTCAAAGCCAAAGCCATAGTACAGAATGAAAAGAATGAGAGCATCTGCCTGATTTAGGATCATGACAGGCTTTATTAAGATTCAGTGGATTTATTTCACATTCACATAATATTTGATTTAGTTAGTAAACATGTCCATAGTTAAATATACCTTTGAAGAGTGCTGGGCGAGTGAGAATGTTTATTGTTTCTTGCCCTTGACGTCAGTGAAATGTAACATCTTTTATTGTGGAATTTATTAGAGATTTTAATGGAAACAATGCTTAAACCAATTTTTGCCAAGTAACAAACCAGCTATCATCAGTCGAGAAAGATCATACCAAATATTGATTGGCATGAAGGGTTTTCTCAGAAAGTCTTAATTCAGGTGTAATCGAGGGCTGTAAAGTCTTTGTGACAAAGTAAGGATTTCTCATTTATTAAAGAAAAGGGAACAAAGGATCATTGTAGTTTGTCTCTGGGTGCACATGTGAAGTTATAAAACTTAATACTTTGAACAGTATTAAGACTAAAAATGAACTGTATTTACTTGTAGTTTTTAATCTTCCTGAAATTTGAAGATTTTCTTTTAGTGAATTATGTATTTCTTAAATAGAATTCATTGCTAATTTTATAACTATTCTTGAATGGTAGTGTAATCTGATTTATTTGTATAATTTTAAGAGCTGGCTAACAAGCATAACATTCAGAAATGAGACGCAAATGTTCTAAAATATTTCAGGGTTAAAAGATCACTATAATATTTATTTGTCCTTTTTAGGCAGTGGAAGAACTATTTAACCTGATGCAGCTTTTTATAGCTCAGAGGCCAGATATGAGAGAAGAAGAATTAGAAGATATTAAACAGTTTAAGAAAACAACCATAAGTTGTTACTTACGTTGCTTAGATGGCCGCTCCTGCTGGACTACGTTAATAAGGTAAAAATATCTGTTTTAGTGTTTTTTTTGTTTAGTTTTTCTAGGTGAGGGAATGGGGACCATACTTTTGACACTTAATAATAATTTAAATTACTTATAACTGAAAATTTACAATTCTTTAAGGTTATTAGGGAAGCATTTATGCATTTAGTTACCTTGGAAGAATTTATATTTTGAAAATTAGCTACTTTTGAACAGGTTCTGTTTTGTTTGGTTTTGGATTGTGTTTTATCACAATCATAGAATCCTAGGGATTGGAAAGAGCCTTAATGTACAATCTTCCACCTAAAGCTTGACTCTTCTTCTCTGGAGCAGTCATCCAAACTTATGCTTGAACAGTTTTGTTCCAGGGGCCTCCAGAAACAGCTTTATCTTTGGATGAGTTTCACTGTTAATATGTTTCTCATTCTGTTTAGCTCAAATCTACATAAATTTTTTAACTATAGGAATTAGGCAAAATAACAAAACATGATCTTTCCACTTAATTCATTGTTTAGAGCAACAGAAGTTTATTGAATGGCTATAAAGGAACTGCTACAAATTACATTTATTACCCTTTAACTGTAGAAATAGAATCCAGGTTAATTTCTTAAAATGAATCTATGTATTTATTACATCTAAGACTTGGAGGTGATATCCTTTATTAGATGCATATTTTTTGGCGTTTCTTTTGTATCTTTAAAAAAATGTTTTAATTAAATTTATCGGGTTAACTGGTTAATAACATTAAATTTTAGGTGTACAACTTTGTAATATAAAATCTATATACTCTATTGTGCTCACCACATGAAGCTTAGTCTCCTTTTGTCGCCATGAATTTGACCCGCGTTACCCTCTTCATCCTTCCCCTCCCCCCTTATTCTCTGGTAACCACCATTCTGTCATCCTTATCTATGAGTTTGTTTGTTGAACACTATAGTATCTTAAGCTGTTCAACCCAAGATAAGGTTATTTCAGATTATCATCTTCAGGAAACTTTTCAATTTGAATCTTTATTAATAAACAAAATGAAATTAAGCTTTTGCAAGGACTCTTTAGAGAGATTTAAAATTTTTTTGACATTAATTTTGAATACAGTTGTTTTCCCAAGATTTACTACTTGAAGTTTATTTTTCAAAAAAAAGATTTGGAGCTTTCATAATTCTTTTTTGAAAAAGGAAAGAAAACATCTGATTAAAGTGAAAGGTTTTCTAGTCTTGCTATATAACAGCAGTTTCCAGTACCTAATACTGAAATAAGTTCTGTTAACAAGAGCAAATTATTTATAAAGCCAACAGGTTTTTAATTTTTCTTCACTAATGTTACCCTTTTTTCCTCAATACCCACCTAATGAGTGCTTTGATAATACAAAGGTATTTTTTTATTATCCAGAACTTAACATAATTTAGAAGATCAACTCGTTATAAAAATAAACATTGTTTATACTGAAATTTTAAAAATATTCCCATCACACCTCTCTTTCACCATTGCGGGTAATTAGGAGTTGACAAGATATTAATAGACATAACTATTCTCTAAGTTGCTTAGAGGATTTCTTATTTATGTTATCTCCTTTTATTGAGTTACTAAGAAATAGATTTAGTAGTATCTATTCTGTAGGTAGGAAAGTAGTTTAACAATTCTGGTTTTTTTGTTAAATCACTTAAGTGTTCTGTTCTGGTTCAGAGTTCTCAAACTGTACTTTAAATATTTTTCTAGTGCCTTCAGAATACTATTAGAATCTGATGAAGACAGACTTCTTGTTGTATTTAATAGAGGGTTGATCCTGATGACTGAGGTAAATATTTTATTGTATTTTACTGTAGATTTATTTCATTTTAATTTTCTCATCAATACTTCTTGTTTTGTGGATAGAGTTTATTCTAGACTGTTTTACCGGTATCTGGATTTTAATTATACAGATCAGTAAATGCTAATTTATATTCCAAGAATAATTAGGTTATAGTTTTTAGGGTGCTGTTTTCTTTTCCCATAGTAATTCCATACTTTCTCCCTCATTTTGTGTTTAGAACAACCACTCTAAATAAACTGGTTTTATTCATTTAATTTGTAAAGATAGAAACAGAAGAAATTCTTATGATTTAATCAAGAACATATAGTTTTTCAAGAGCTCACTTATTTGACAGAGTTACGAAATCTGAGATTAGCATCATCAGAGGAAGCCAGTGAGACTGTTATACATAGTAAAAATCAGCCATTCATTCTTCCCATAATTCTTGAAAATCTACAACTGTGATATGATTTTAAGACACAGAGGTGCATTATACTCTTTAGTCTACTAGTGGAGATAAGAAGAAAGAGTACATGTCAAGGGTTCCATGAGATTAAGGGGTAGGATGTTTTTTTCCTACCTATAGTTAATAGTATGATAGAATAAGAATACAACATGTTTAAAACTACACTTTGAAGAATTTAGACTTGCAGTGGTAAGTGGGAGAGCATTTAGATAAATGACTTAATAAGCACAGAAGCAAGGAAGTATTGGTTGTGTTTAAAAAGTGTCAAGAATTTCTGTATAGCTAAAGCAAAAGGTATGTGAAGAGGAATAGTGAAAATTTCATTCAATAGGTGTTTGAATGTCTGCTCTGTGCCAGACATTGTGGTAGGCACTGGGGACACATCAGTGAACAAGACAGCTTACAGGTTAAGTGCCTTATGAGTACATTGTTTAGATTATGTACTGCCACAGATTCTAGGCTACAAATTTTGATCTTTGAATTCTGAATAGTATGTAGAGTATGGGGAATCGAGAGGATTAGATAAAAGGTACTTGTGGCATAAAATGAAATAGGGAAAAACTAAGGATTTAATTAAGCTACTATCGTTAAAGGAGTTAATAGATTTAACACGGCGTATAATTAAAGGAATTCCTGCCTTTGAGCTCTTTTACTTTATTCAAAACTACTGTTTTGAATATGGCTGATAGCCATGTCACCATTGTCTTTCCTTAGAAGCCCTAGGAAGTTAAAGCAGTTAGTTACCTATTCTTCTGTCATTGCCTGCTGCTTTATAATCTCTAAGGTTTATAATCTTAGAGCAAATAGTAACCCCCCAAAAATAAAAATCTGATTAAACAAACTATTCCTCCAAACTAAATAGTATAGACAGAATATCAGAGCTCTGAAGAATGAAGACTGTTTTGTATTTAAAAAGAGCTGAATGAGAGAATTTGACTTTAGGATAGAAAGCAAATACATTTGCTTTATGCTCATATACATGTACATAGTCTGAGTCTGAAAACATCTGTATAGAAAGTGAGCACTACCATTTCGTCGCTCAATAAAGTAAAAATGAAATGAAGTTTTCCATTTTTTTAAATCACTTGTAGTCTTTCAACACGCTGCATATGATGTATCATGAAGCCACAGCTTGCCATGTGACTGGAGACTTAGTAGAACTTCTATCAATATTCCTATCGGTATTAAAATCTACACGCCCATATCTTCAAAGAAAAGGTTTGGTTGTTCCTATTTCTTATTTTTTGTTAGTTTATTAAAGAGCAAAATAAGGCTTTTAAACCCTGTGCTTCAGAGAATTTGTCTTTATCTCTAGTTTTTGTAGAGAAAATGGGGCTAATGATAGCTAATCATGAGGAGATGTTTATCTTGACTTCCTGATAAAAGATTGGAATGCTCTTGTTTATTTTCTTTATGCCTGCCTGAAAAATAGGCAAGCATGCTGTAAGTGTCAAGATTTAGGAGACTGAAAAACATTTCCAAGCACAGTAAAACATGGAGTATTTTGTGAAGGTTCTCCAAGCTGGAAACTTCATAGCTTAAATTAGATCATTTTTAGGTGTAAGAGAAGTAACTATAAAACATATCTCTTTTGTGTCCCTGTAAGATAGTGTAAACTCTGAATTTCTTATAACTTCTTGGAAAATAGGATATATTCATCACTAAAAATATGCTTTAAGAAATCTAGCAGGTTTAATAGTAGTAGCCATCTCATGAAAACAGTCACAGCTTTCACCCAAAATGTTTACATAATTAATTTGAATATTTTGGTGTTAACATTCTGTAGTTTATAATAGAAATTAATTGTGAGGAATTTTGTTCTCAAATGACATTTATTTATGCTTTTGTATTTGCAGATGTGAAACAAGCATTAATCCAGTGGCAGGAGCGAATTGAATTTGCCCATAAACTGTTAACTCTTCTTAATTCCTATAGCCCTCCAGAACTTAGAAATGCCTGTATCGGTAAGTTACTTAGAAAATATACCTGTATAAAAACCCAGTGGAAGAACATTTTTGTGGGACTTTTTAAAAAATAATATGTGATGTTAAGTTCTGTAGGGTTTGGAAGACATATGTACTTTTCATCTATATCTCACACTGGCCAGCAGGTCCTAAGAAAATCGAGTTTTATTCCTTAATATGGCCAATAATTATCTGATCATGGGCAGGTCACTTAATATACCTCGGCTCTTTGACCATAGGTTATCTTTAGATCTCTTGCAGCTACGAAATCTTCTGACCCTGTATAAGCAAGGTAGAATTATGCATATACAAAGTAGAACTGACAGTGTGAAAGGCAGTGGTGGTTATTTCTCTGTGTGTTCTTTTCCCTAAAGATACTTCTTAGTAGCTGTTCTTACACTCCTGAGTATTTTACCTTTTTATTGATTGCATATTTATAATAAAATGATAATTTGCGCCTGTTAAAGGACCCTCCCCCCATTTTAAATTTACATTGAATTTTTTACTGCCTCAGAAGCCACTTAAAAATCATCTTTAGAGGCTATAGCTATTTATTTACAGTTTCTCAAAATGACAATGGCTATCACATATAAGCAATCAGTCTTGGAATTACTGGCCTAAACTTCTCCAGCAAGAGAGGAGGGGCAATCTCTGGTTGCCAGAAACTCTGCCAGTAGCCTGTCATCATAAGCTATACTCCTATGCGAGCATGAGAATCAGTCTAGCTAGCATCATGAAACACTAAAAGTAGACTAAAGATTCTCTCTCAGATCCGAAGAACTTCAAACCTTAGATTTCTTTCTAAGCTACTCTGGTTGATTTTATGAAGACATGTAACCAATGTACATTAAATATTTTCTCATTGTACTTCTCCATAATGCTTCTCTTGGATAAATGATATGCAAATAAATAGTTTTATACTTCGGTTTCTAAATGGTAGCCCTAATGTGGTTAGTAACTCTGCTGCTAATGCAGATTTGATTGAACATCAGATAAAATTTCTCCTAATGTTTTAGACTCATTAAAATTTTTCAGCTGTCACCCTGCAGCTAGTCACCCCAGCAGGGTTTGTGAGTTTGAAAGTAACGGGTAGACATACTCCAATTTTTTAATACACAAATTGTATTTTTATTTTCAGATGTCCTCAAGGAACTTGTGCTTTTGAGTCCCCATGACTTTCTTCACACTCTGGTTCCATTTCTGCAACACAACCATTGTACTTACCATCACAGTAATATACCAAGTACGTATTCATCTTAGCACAGTACTTGAATACGGTTGGCATTTAATCTTTCTGCACACTGAAACATGGAGATTTATTTTTTCTATTTATTCTTATTGTACACTTACTTTTAATGTCTTAGTGTCTCTTGGACCTTATTTCCCTTGTCGAGAAAATATCAAGCTAATAGGAGGGAAAAGCAATATTCGGCCTCCGCGCCCTGAACTCAATATGTGCCTCTTGCCCACAATGGTGGAAACCAGTAAGGTATGTTGGGATGCCAGGAAAACCATGTTTCTGTAGTACACAGTAATTTGAAATTTTCCCACTGGCAGTTATGAATATATTAGACTTAAATGACCATCTTGTGGATCCTAAAAAGATTAGACTCATTTGGACTTTTTCCTTTTAGTGCTCTGAAATGTTGGTTGAATATTTGCAAAATCAACAATAAGCACAAGTAGTAAGTTTTTTTCCCTTCAAAAAAACCCTAATAGAAGGCCTTATTAGTATTTTTCACTAGGCTAAATTATAATTGGGTCATAACTGGATCATATATCTAAACTTGAAAAGTCAAGTTAGGTACTTATTATTGTTTAAATTTGGCCATGTAATCAGTGACTTCTTTTACTGCCCTTTGATTATAATCTTTTGACCTAAGCCTTATATCACAATTGTTAGATTTATCATCATTTATAGTCTGATATTTGTCCTCTAATGCTTATTCTAAAATAATGCTAAATCTAGATTATAGAGAGAAGCTACATCAACACAGGATAGTTTATTTTAGTTTTAACATTTTTTAAAACAAATTTCCCCCTTTATCTTTCTCCACCCCACTTCATTCAAACTCTTCCTTGCCCACTATCTTTGGATCTTAAATATACTTAAGTTCTTATGAGATAAAGTATTAAAAATAACACTATAGTAATCATTACAGAAATAATTTGCAGTCTATTTCAAAAATCAAATTTAATTCATTCTTGATATGTCTGTAGAGCTAAGGTATCACATTTTAAAATCTTACAGTAATTTTACTTTATTAAAGTATGTAGAAATAATGGGTAATTTTAATTGATAGCATTTGCACACTGAAAATAAACTTGTGACAGTTAAGATCTTAGTGACATTACTAGAAACTTGGAATTTAAAACTAGGTTCTTATAGAATTTAAATATTTAATCAACTTTTTAGTTAAACTTTTTACATTTGCACAAAATATGCTCTTTAATTTATTATACAATTTAAGTGCAACCATTTTATCATCTTTAACCTTCAGGGCAAAGATGACGTTTATGATCGTATGCTGCTAGACTACTTCTTTTCTTATCATCAGTTCATCCATCTATTATGCCGAGTTGCAATCAACTGTGAAAAATTTACTGAAACATTAGTTAAGCTGAGTAAGTATAAAAGATGAGCAGTAAATTCCACTGAATTATTTTAAGCCCCTAGCCATTCAGAAAGGGGAGGAAAAAAAAAAGAGAGAGAATCTTTTTTTTCTTTTTTAAAGTGACTGTTTAAAAATATTAATTATTCTTGGGAACATTTTTATTTTTATTAAGAAAACACCAACTTACTGGTTTCCATTGACTAGTTCTGCCCAGAGTTTCAGCTGGCCTATAAAGGAGTGTGGAGTAGGGCTGATCACTTTTATGCATAGAAGCCTAAGTCCTCCTCCATTTGCCCAGCAGAATTTAAAAAACAAAAACTGCTCTGCTTAGGGAGACAGGCTTAGATGGACTTCCCCAGCCCTGATCTTGAGGGTAAGGTGAGATCTATAGTGCCAGCTGTGCTTTGGAGCTGGCAACACCAAGAGCAAGCAGAGTGGGCTTGCGAGGGTGAAGCGGAGGTGCATATATGAGTAAATTAGGAGGTAAGTCTCATAAAATAGGTGAGTAAGAAGAAGGGAAATTTGAAAAAGAATGTATGAGAAATAGAAAACAAAACCATCAGTGAATTATGAAAGAGGGAAGAAAACTCAAATTACTTAATAAATAATATTGTCTCTCCAAGGATGTGCTTGAGAGCTGTTAGAGAATGCTCCCTTTGGATGACTTTTTCTAGCTGATAAGTCTTTGAAAGACATGTAGCCCTTCTCCAGATGTCCCCTATCTCAGAACCTCCAGAGTTCCCAGCTCTGTGTCTTAATTCATAAGTGATGGCCCAGGATCCAGTGTTCTATAGTTTTGTTTCAGAGCATGGGAAGTGAAATGTTAATGGAACCACCACCCACGTCAAGAAATAGAATATTACCACACCCTAGAAGTACTCTGTTGCTCTTTCTCAATCACATCCCCTTCCTTTCCTGTGGAAAAGGTTTTGATTCGTTATAAGTAGGGCATAAGATGTGAACCTACCTTAGGTTTCGTTATTCAAGAAGAAGGAAGTGGTAACAGCTGTCAGGGATAATTCTCCAGAAAAACATCTTATTGGTAAGTGATTAGAGCATCTTCAGATTTGAAAGGTTGTTCCTTCCACCTATTATCTGTTCACACACACACACACACACACACACACACACACACACACACACACATACACACGGTTGAAGTACCAACATGGGTGGTGGGAGGGGTAAGGATATGCTCAGGTTGGCCATTTCATGATTACACAGTTGGGTCATGGCACTTGGTAAAAAGCTAAAACCTAGCAGTGACGATGATCAGGTATGAGGGAATTTCCAGGAGTTCTAGTAACACAGCCTTGCTCCCTGATAAGGAAAAGACTTGCTGAAAAGTTCTTGGTAATTGTGTTTATCTGATTTATACCAGAAATTATGTGAGGAGCTATTTTAGCTACTTGAACAGTTCTGACCAAATAATAGATGTTCTACCCTTTTTGGAACTGTCTTCCTCATCAACACAAATACACAGTTTCAGAGAAGTTAAACAGAGGGAAGAAGGAGGAGGGAAGGTAAGGACACAATACTTAGCCATCTACATTAGCTGAATCAACTTTCGTGATATTTTATACTCCCATTACTCGTATAACCCATTACTCGTATAATCATGAAGCACTCGATGCTGTCTCATAGTGTTTAGTTCTCCACATAAGCACTATTTTATGGAACTTTGTACGAGGATGGAGATATTCTCCAGCTGCATTACCATCCACAATATGATAGCCACTAGTCATATGTGAGTTTTGAGAACTTGAAATGTGATTAAGAAACTGAATTTGTATTTTATTTAATTTTAACTAAATTAAATTTAAATAGCCCAATGTGTCCGGTGGCTTCTGTATTCAATAGCACAGCTGTAGATATAAACCAAAACCTTCACAAATGGAGCAGGAAAGAAATTTTTCATGGTTGTATCTTAGTTAATACAGACAAACGTTATTTGGGATATGAAGTAAGACAAAGACCTCCAAACAGTGCTTTCCTTATGCCCTTTATATATGGAGAGATTAAGTCCCAGTGTAAAGTTAACTCCTCCTTCCAGCTGAAATGATTATTTCCAGGGAGAGGCACCTAGGAAAAGTCTTGAGAAAAGCAAAGCCCACATTAATGACTGACTGTAAAGGGAAGCAGAGAGTTGATAGGGAGTTTTGTTATAATTTCTTCAGGAAATTTTATTTGGCAATTAGAAGAAAAGGCAATTTTAAACTTATTATGTCCTTAATCATTTGAGTCTTGAGGTTAGATGGCTCAGGGCCCAGAATATTGTGACCATAGGTGGGATTGTTTCGGACACATTGGATTGCAAAACATTTCCATTTCTGAAGAAAATTGTTTGTGATAATTCTTATATGAATAGATTTTAAGGTTTGTCAGGGGATAAAAAGGAATTATGTAATAATTATAGGTTAGAATTGCAGGGGATAGAGTTGCAAGTACTAAATATAAAATAGGGAAGGTTGAAGTGCTTTTGAAGTGATGATAGGCATCGTGTTGGGGGAGACAGAAGTGGGGAGAGAATTCAGGGAGGGGAAACAAAGCTATTGACTCCATGTGAAATAACAGTGTGTCCAAAACCACAGTATTTTGGTATTTAAAAATAGCAGAGTTTAGCCAAAAAAAATTCTGAGAAAAATAAGAGGCATTGGCACTACTGGTTTCTAAAATACTAAAGATACAATAATTTTTTATTTTATTTCATAGTATTTAATACATATACATAGTTCACAACTCAAAACAGTATCACAGACCTGCCCCCTATTTTTATTCATCTTTGTTTATGCTATTTTGGGGGCATAATAACAGCAAATAGGAATTTATTTTTTTCTTTTCTTATATAAAAATAAACTATAATGATTATAAAACCATGTTATACAGATACAGCTATACATAGAACAGTGGAAAAACACCAAAAGAAACATTAGGATACACAAGGATTTGTTAATAAAAATTACATATCAGATTAGCGGTGAATGGGTGGTATTGAGATAATTGGTTAGCTGTCTAGGGAGATGGAGGGGGAAACCTTTAAAACCTACGTCACTCCTTAGACCAGGATACGTTCCAAAAGGATTAATGGTTTAATTGTGAAAAGTAAAATCATAGAAATATTAAAGAAAAACATAGAATTATGTGGATACCACCTTGAGATGTGAAAAACCACGTTAACCAGGACACAAAACCCAAAAACAGTAAAATAAGAAAAGTCTTGTCTACATAAAAATTGAAAATACTACATGTTAAAACATGCTATAAACAGAATTAAAACACAAAATAGCTAGTAGGAAAAATATTTGCATTCTTAACAGATACATGGCAATCATTGCCAAATTACAGAGAGTTTTTACAATTCAGTATGATTGAACATAAAGTAAAATAAAGAACTTGAACAGGCAGTAAACACACACAGTACATGTTTGGTAACCAAATGAGAAGTTGCCCAGCCTTACTAATAAAGCAAACAACAATTTCTTTTTTTTCAAGTATTAGTTAAAGTTTAGATGATATGCATACTTAAACAGTTTTAGGAAAGAAAAGATCTTACAATGAAGTCAGTTTGGGGAGGCAATTTGGCATTATCAGTTTAGATTGTTTATGCCCTTTGATCCAGCAATACCAGATGTAGGAATCCACCCTGCTCTACTCCTAAGAATGTACAACAACATACATAAAATGTTTACTTTCACTTGATTTGTTTTAAGTAAAAATTGGAAACATCCCAATGTCCATCAATAGATGCTTGAACTAAGTAAACCATAGTTCATCTGTATCATATAATCTTTAAAAAGATAGGAATTGACCTTGAATTGCATGAAAAAAGCAAATTGGGAAACTATGCAGAATATAACTTTTTTTAAACAAAGGGAAAAATCAGTATATGCTAAAAGAAAACCATAGAGGATTATACTTTAATTGTATAAGGATAAAATTATGGAATGTTTTCATTTTCTAAAGATTAATATCTATAAGACAGATTCTTGTAATGATAATAAACTGGTTTTATATTTGAGGAAAACAAAGTTTTAAAGTAATATAGAAAACTAGTACTGCAAACTTTCATGGTCTTTAGGTGCCATAGTTCATGCACAATTAACAATAAGATGCTTAAGTAGAATTAAACTTAACAAACCCCTAGATTTCATCATTTAATTAAATAATTTTCATTTTCAGAGGTAAATCAAGGCTATCACTATTATTATTTAACATTGTTTTTGAAAGTTTTCTTAATATGGTAAACAAAAGTATAAAATAGTTTTTTTGCAAGTAACATGATATACCTAGAAAAACCACAATCTTCAAAATCTCTAGAATTACTAAATTAGTTGGTAAAACAGAATAAAATTACAAATTATAAAAAGCATAGCTCTGGTTCATGCTTCACCTGTGATTCAAGGTCATACTGATTGGAGAAACAACTGGCACCTTAGGGTAAATATATTTTAGACCAGTGCCAATCATTTAGTATAGATCAGAAGCCAGCTTTTACCAGTCCGCCAAAGGCACATGCATTCATTCTAAGTTAGTATATGGTAATTATATTTAATAGACATTTATAATTCTACTTATTAGACCAGTGTTAATTTACAAAGAGGAAGGACTGGCACAGGGATCTGAACGTTCCATGGTAAGGCCAGCAGATTTTTTCCAGTAACCTTCATGGGAAGCCGAATAAACAACAGTAGGTTGCTTAGGGGGTATGAGGTCAGAGCAAGGGGAATTAGAAGGATCAAATGTGTGGGATTCTTGGGCTAAGATGTCTTGATTCAGTGTCACAGTGGAGCATTAGTCATTAGTGGGGCTTTTATCTACTTCCCATGAATAATGCTTGGATATAATAAACACTCCTATAGAAAACTAGACAAAGAATCATAATATAATTCAGATAAGAGAAACCCTAACTAATAAATATACATATGAAATATTCCATCCTCAGCAATGATTTGAATTACTGCTTTATCTACAAAAGCAATTTTTAAAATTTTTTCTTTTGATACACTTGATAGCTTCTATAGTATAAGGTATTACTAATGAAAAGATAAATTTGCAGCAGTTTTTAATTATTGTGTATTCCTTTGTGAGTGAGGATGAGGAAAGATAAGTGGTACAAAAGCCAGTATGTTTCAGGCCTGCTCTCCTGTTTACTGGGACAGGGTTTGGATGTGCCCCTCCATAATTTGGCGATTGCATCTCCCTGTGCTTTGCACCCAGTAAGTGAAACCCCCAGAAGATACTGGAGAAGTGTGTGGAGTAAGATGGCATTGACCTCTGCCTTAAGTCATAGTGCCAAGATGTACCTGATCCTCCATGCTTTGTGAAAATGTTAGAAAAAATTGAAACTCTGTTGCTCTGAAGCAATGTCCTTTCTTCCAAAGGAGGTACAGCTCAAAGAGGGAATAGGTAGGACTCTGAAAGAGGTGTCTTTAGCTCACCATTGGTATTTGTTTTCCAGAATGTGGTATACAAGATGGTCCAGGAAAAATAATTTTTATATAAGTAAATATGCATGGATCTTACTGTATTATAAAAATACATAACTAGTACACCAAACGCATGATTTCTTTGATGTTGTATTACCCAAGATGAGGCTAATAACATAAGTAAATCTAAAGAAGTGTTGACTAAACAGTATAGGTAATGGACAGATAAGAAGATGATACATGAATAAGTTTGGAAAAACACAAACACTGATTATTTAAAAGATCTGGGCTTTAGAATCAGATGAATCTGGGGTAGACACAACTATATCGCACACTGGCTTTGGGGATTAACCTGAGCAGATTACATAATCTGAGCCTAATTTCCTCATCCAAAAAAGGAGCAAACCTTAGGATAAAATAACACCTGAAATTGATGAGAAAATTGTGATTACCTGACATATCTAACGCAATAGATGCCAATATATGTTTCTCTCTTCACTTGTAAGGAAAAGATACTTGTGTCAGAATATCGCTTGAAAGTGATCTTAGATCATAGAAAGTCTCCATGTTTTTTATTTGTTGAGGTAGTGCTGGCTTTTTGGTAGTTGTGGAAAATAGGAATAAAGATTGTTTTACTTTGAGGGATATTTGAGGAAAAACGAATAAAGATCAGAGAAACATAAATTGTAGTATGCAGTCTGCTTTGACATGAGAGGGTTTGTCAGGGCAGCCTCTAGTTCAGTGGTTGGCAGACTTTCTGCCAAGGGCCAGATACTAAATATTTTAGATTTTATGGTCTCTGTCACATACTGTTTGGCTGTTTATTTTTTCACATTCCTTTAAAAATGTGAAAACCCATTTTAGTTAACATGGCCATACAAAAACAGGCTGTGGGTCAGAGTTTCCGAAACCCTGCACTACGTTATGAGTAATTATGATCAGGAACATGGGTGCAAAGAAACTCTCTTCCCTGTAGCTAACAGTTTTGGTGACATGTTCTTGTTTGCTTATGTTTATTGGATAAAGGAGAAAGATGATAAGAGTTTCCTTGGGTCTTTACAAATGGATTAGTCTTGACAGGAAAATAAATAAGCCTACCCACAAAAGGGAGTCTAGGCATTCTTGGATGAATAAATTGGGTGATTCTGACTTCCTGTTCTAATCCTTGGTCTAACCCGGAGGTTAGCAGACAATAGTCTGCATGCTGCCTGATTTTGTATAACCAGTGAGCTACCTGCAAGCTAAGAAGAGTTTTTACATTTTTAGATAGTTTAAAACAAACAAACAAAAAACTAGATTATTCTAAATATTTTGTGATACATGAAAATTATCAGATTCAAATTTGTGTTCTTAATGAAATTGTGGCTGCTTTAACACCATCTCTGTAGAGTTGAGTAATTGCAACAGAGATCATATAGCCACAAAGACTGAAATATTTACTCTTTGGCCCTTTACAAGAATAAGTTTGCTGACTTCAGATCTAATTCATAATGTTTTCTTAAATGCAGGGGGCAGGGGAAGGGTAGATTTTATTGTATTTTCCTCCATGACTATACTTTACCTGGGGGTGGAAGTGTAGAGAATGAGAAATTTACTTAACCACTATGGTATTACAGGTTCTTTGCTTTGAAAGGTCAGGGAGCAGAGGGTAGGGAACATACTTAACATCTGGTATAGTCAAGAAGAGGAAAGGTTAAAACAGTAGAAGTTCTAAATAGAATGCTGATATAACAGCTAAGTGTGGTCCACCCAAAAGATCCTGGGGACAAGGCTAGAAGCTATTAGACTGAGAGCAGTGTTTACATATGTCTACCATGAAGATAATTCTGTCTTTGGAGAAATAAGGTAAAAGAAGGGGGAACAATATATTCTCTAATTCTTCACATCCTCTTTTTGACCTTGCTCAAACCCCCTCTCCTCACCTTGTAGTCTAGCTATTCTGTAAAAATTATCTAATAAGCAGAGTGGTACCTTAATACAAGAAAGTTTTGGAACCACTTGCAGTAAACTTTATTAAACTGTCCCAAATAAAGTTTCAATACTGAAGAAGCAGAATTGGTTTAAGTTGCCTTAGGTCCTTCTGGGAAAGAGGTGTGGGATATAAATAAGTTCAGTCAAAGAGTACTGCATTCTAAATTATTTCACTGGTTAACACACTGGAATTAATTCTTCCCTTTAAGTACTTTACATATTTCTAAAACAAAATATACAGTTATGACTAGAAATAGCTATAATATTGTACCTGCAGTTTAACACTAGTAGTGTAATTTATAACCTATTCTGATTTCTTTTCAAATATTAGGTATCCTAGTTGCCTATGAAGGTTTGCCACTTCATCTTGCACTGTTCCCCAAACTTTGGACTGAGCTATGCCAGACTCAGGTAAAGAAAATAAATTTTAGATGGTCTTTCATCTCATCTGGCCTATGCGGTCAGTAATTTTAGGAACAGTGGGTTGAAAACTGGCTGGATGTTGGATATGTTTCAGAATCTTGTTAGGAAAAATATTAATGGAAGTAATAGCTATTAAGCATTGGGCATCTAGTTGCCCTTGCGGTTTTTTACTTTAGTAATTCTGTATCACAGGCTATTTCAAATAAGCAGTTTGTAATTGACTTCTTCACTTATAGGTTGATATAAACAGTTGTAGAAGTCCAAAATAGGAAATACTAGGGGAAGAAGGCATATGCCACTTCTTGGTCTCCCTTACCTCCCGTCTCTTACTCCCTTTCACCATTCCAAAAGCTCTGGCAGAAACCATTTCAGCAATCTGTCCTTTACCTCTTGTCTGTTACCTCAGAGTAGTTTCTCAAGTCTGATGCACTTGTTTTATCAGCAGTCTCATTGAGAACAGGAAACACTGTGCTCTTCTTAAGTATCTAAGAGCCAACCCCTTAAAATGAAGTAGGCACATAAATAATGCTTGTTAAATTGTGGAGGTAGAATGGCAGGTAGAGGGGAAGAAACCAGGTTGGTCCTAAGATTTGGCTCATCCCTTAGATCAGGCATAAAGGATCCCCTCTCTCTTTAGACCCTGAAAAAAAAATACTGTTTTCCTGCTTGGTTGCATCTTTCCATTTCTAGAGGAAGAGATGAATTTGTTAACCTTCCTTTGGCATAAATTTTTACCCACATTATAGTATCTAAAATACTTAAGTCCGGCCGCCTTCCTAAGCACTAGTGTTCTGTATATTCTCCTAACAGATGTGTGTCACATGGTACTGTAATAGTTGTTTCTCTGTCTCCTTGTCCAAAACTGAGCTCCTCAAGTGTAGAGACTTTATCTCAGTCATCTCTACTCCTTGAAGAAATGTCATTTTGTTTTTCTATAGTGGGAATCTTTGAAAGGTTAGTATGCATCGATCCCATTGCTTGGTACATAGTAGACATTCAGAAAATGACTTAACTGGTTGATTTTTGAGCTGAGTGGTCTGTTCAGTAAATTAAAGCAGATCTCTGTTGCAGCTGCTGCTCTCTTCATTCTTGATTTTTTTTTTTCTGTACTCTGTTACTGTTTCCCTATTGTTCTACATTCTACTATTCCCTTTACTTGGCTTTTTTCCCCCCACAGAATTCACCATCCCCCAAAACATCCCTTACAGTCAACCAGGGCTTCTGAAGCCTGTGCCAGCAATCCCATGCAGTGGGCAAAGGCTATGACTGGTAGACCAAGGCAGATTTTTCTGACACTAAGGATCTGAAGACCTAGGTGTTGATCCTACTTGGTTCCTCTAATTTTTTGGGTGACCTCTTGAGCATTTTACTTACCACAGTTGCTAACCTTAGTAAAATATATCATTATGTAATGTATATATTATCTAAACTTAGTCTTATTTTTTAAAGTCTGTTTTGTCTTCCATATAAATGGTGTATTATTAAAACACATGTAATCAATCTAGGGAACATATCTACTTAAAGACATACTACTTGTGTTTAGGAGCCATGACCATTTGAAAATAGGAAAACCAAATTTTAGTAAAATTTCCATATATTGGGACCCACTAATTCTATGTGAAATAGGAAAAGAAGTTTGCTGTTCACCTTTGTAATATTAATTGGGGGGGGGGGGGCAGGTATTTACCAAACAAATCATTGCTGAGATCATATACTAAAAGTTTTAACTGATTTTAGATAATAAATTTAATTCTTAAAATCTGCCTTTTCTCTATTTATGCTTTGGTTACCTATTATCCATTCTCTCTGAAAACATTCTCATCCTATTTGTCCAGTCCTTGTTAACTCTCTTAATACAAGATAATCTGCATTAAAAAAAAGAAAAAATTTGTTTTGTTTTGCCATTCACACATTTTAGACATCTCTTCCTCTAACATTAAAATTCAAGTTAGTAATGTCTTAATTTCTTGGAGGGACAGTTGCTCTAATGGAAAGTTTAGTAGACTTAAGAGTGGCTTTTTCAATATGATTTAAGACTTCATTGTACATAAGCAGTGTGTTTAAGCTTTGCGGTTACTTCAGTGCTCAACCATCAGTACTTCTTCTCCCCACTTTAGTCTGCAATGTCAAAAAATTGCATCAAGCTTTTGTGTGAAGATCCTGTTTTTGCAGAATATATTAAATGTATCCTAATGGATGAAAGAACTTTTCTAAACAACAACATTGTCTACACATTCATGACACATTTTCTTCTGAAGGTATGTTGTACTTTGAAAACTCAGTGTATTACTTCCAGTTAGTTTATGGTTGTATTTTCATTATTTTGGTCTTTTGGAGATTTTTTTCATCTTTTTTTTTTTCAGGTTCAAGGTCAAGTGTTTTCTGAAGCAAACTGTGCCAATTTGATCAGCACCCTTATTACAAACTTGATAAATCAGTATCAGAACCTGCAATCTGATTTCACCAACCGAATTGAAATTTCCAAAGCAAGTGCTTCATTAAATGGGGTAAGAACTGTGTGTAAGGGAATAGTCATGCAGTTTAGAACGCTCCTTAAGTCAACAACTCTAGTTGATTTAAATGATTTTACTATCATAACGTTAACTTATTCAGACTCTAAGTCAAATATGATTAAAAAACTAATCAAATTTTTAAGAATAATATTCACTCTTCCTATTATGTATGTTGCACACACTGTTACTGTGGAGGACATGAGCTAATGTCATTAAATGCTAAAGGCAATAAAACTAAGAGACATTCCCTTTACCTCTGCTTGTTTACATTTCTTCAAATACTACTTGTGATGTTATTGCCTATGGCTCATGAGTAACTGAAACAAACAGATTAACGATCTGCCAGTTATAAAGCCAGTTAAAACTAGGGACTAAGTTGCTTTGTATAGACTACTATGATAGCTATGTCATAGAATGGAACACCCTGCTGGAGATATGTGCTAGCTCTAGTATAGCAGCAGCTTCCTAAGTAACAAAATACTTAGATGCCAGAACAGATTACAGAGATAAGTGAGGACTACCTTGCTATTTATGACATCCACCCAAAATTAGCATAGTTGAAACTTTGATTTCTCGATGAATAAAGCCTAATTTTCTCATGGATCATTTAGGTTTTTTTTTTAATTCCTATCTCAGTTCTTTTTTTTTTTTTTTTTTGCATTTTCAGAAAATGTTAAGTCTTCAGTCTGATTTAAAATGGTATTACTTAGAACTAATGAGATGTAAGAGTATGCTGGCGTTCTAGTTTTAGCATTCTTCTAAAAATGCCTGATAAACCAGGGTAGATTCCTGGAAAAGTAAATATGTATGCTGAACTGTAAACAAAGTGTGTCAAAATGTTGGCTTTAGAATTTGAAATGTTCGTATCTGGGATTTTATAGGACCTGCGGGCACTTGCTTTGCTCCTGTCGGTACACACTCCCAAACAGTTAAACCCAGCTCTAATTCCAACTCTGCAAGAGCTTTTAAGCAAATGCAGGACTTGTCTGCAGCAGAGAACCTCACTCCAAGAGCAAGAAGCCAAAGAAAGAAAAACTAAAGGTTAGCCTTATGGCTTGGTATTTTACGGTGGGAGAAGGGAACAACGCACTAAGTGTAACTGACTGCAGAAATAGCTGTATGTTCAGTCGGGCCTCCTAAATATAAATGCTAAAAAGGAAATTTCCCACAATCCCCTCCAGTATGATATTAAGGACTCCTTTCAGAGAAGTCTGTTTTGATGTTTTTCACAGATGATGAGGGGGCAACTCCTGTTAAAAGAAGGCGTGTTAGCAGTGATGAGGAGCACACTGTAGACAGCTGCATCAGTGACATGAAAACAGAAACCAGGGATGTCCTGACCCCTACTAGCACGTCAGACAACGAGACCAGAGACTCTTCAATTATTGATCCAGGAACTGAGCAAGATCTTCCTTCCCCTGAAAATAGCTCTGTTAAAGAATACCGAATGGAAGTTCCATCTTCATTTTCAGAAGACATGTCAAATATCAGGTCACAGCATGCAGAAGAACAGTCCAACAATGGTAGATTTGAAGATTGTAAAGAATTTAAAGACCTCCACTGTTCCAAGGATTCTAACCTAGCTGAGGAAGAATCTGAGTTTCCTTCTACTTCTATCTCTGCAGTTCTGTCTGACTTAGCTGACTTGAGAAGCTGTGATGGTCAAGCTTTGCCTTCCCAGGACCCGGAGGCTGCTTTATCGCTCAGCTGTGGCCATTCCAGAGGACTCTTCAGTAACATGCAGCAACACGACATTTTAGATACCCTGTGTAGGACCATTGAGTCTACGATCCACATGGTCATGAGGATATCTGGCAAAGGAAACCAAGCTGCTTCTTGACATTAGATGTAGCATGTCTACTTTTAAGGTCCCCCTTCTCCCCAATGCTGTTTGTATAAGTTTTGCTCATTTCTGTTTTTGTGCTTCAGTTTGTCCAGTGCTCTCTGCTTGAATGGCAAGATAGATTTATAGGCTTAATTCTTGGTCAGGCAGAAAACTCCAGATGAAAAAATTTGCATCTTCAGTATCATTTCTAAAGGGCAATCAGATAATGGATATGTTTTATGTAATTAAGAGTTCACTGTAGTGGCTTTCATTTAATATGGCTGTCTGGGAGGAACAGGGTTCCCTGGCCCTGTACAATGTAATTTAAACTTACAGCATTTTTACTGTGTATAATATGGTGTCCTCTGTGCCAGTTTTGTACCTTATAATAGAGGCAGATTGCCTCCAATCGCTGTGGTTCTTATTATCAAAATTAAGTTTACTTGTATACGGAACAACCACAAGAAATTTGATTCTGTAAAGAATCCTCTTTAGCTGTGGCCTGGCAGTATATAAATGGTGCTTTATTTAACAGAATACCTGTGGAGGAAATAAAGCACACTTGATGTAAAAATAATTGTTTTATTTTTATTGACATTACTGATTGCTATTCTGTGCACTTAATTAAACTGATTGTGATGACTTTTCATTTGTTTACATATGTTGCTTCAGTCTTCGCAGATGAAAGTAATGAGAAAACTGAATGGGCGAAGCACTTACCATTTATTCTATTAGAAACGATATGGCAATCCGAAAAGTAATTTATTCCCGTAGACTTTTCCATCCTTTCCACCCTGAAGTGCATAACTGCTGCAGAGAGAAGCATAACACAGCCAGCTCACCCTCACTTCAACATGCTTCCAAATGCAACATGCCACACTGTTGCACAACCTAGGAGCTACCTACGTTAAAAACCTGGAAGTAAAATAAAGAAATGGTATCAACATGCCACTTATTTTTTGTCTTCCTGAACTAAAACTGTAGCTGAAAGCTTGCTTGCTACAAGGACACGCTTTAGCCTGGGAAACGTCAGCTATATGTACTCAGGGATTCACTATTCCCAGAAGGAGCATCTATGAAGGAGGTAAGATTAACAATTTCCAGTTGCTTGCTGCTTCTAACTTAATGCAAAGTTTCATCTTAGTAAAGACTCAAACAATGCTTTAAGTTCTGTTAAAAGTTCAAGGATTTCATCCACTATAATTTTTTTTTAAATAAGAAATTAACTCTATGAAAAGTAATGTCCTTATAAAATCTTTTAACTATTTCAACTACTTAAGGTGGTCAGCTGCAGTAAGTAAACCTTTTATATCTTCAAAATGCTGCTTCTGCCAACAGAATTTCATGTTCTCTTCTTTACAGACAGGAATTCCTTTACAGTCCAATTGTCATTCTGTTTGTCCAAGAGTAGGCACGAAATGCAGTGCGACTGTTGCATAGTGTTCTGGAAGAAAAATAGGAAGCATTATGAAAAGGAAAATTTATAAGTACTACTACCTGCTTTTCACAGGGGGCAGCTTGAGTGTTTTTGGACTCAACAAAGGGTACTAACTGAAAACATACCTTCTGGCCAGTTCCTACATCTCCATTTCATGATCTTTTTATTTCTTAATTGAAAACAAAATCTTTAACTGAACATCAAATCTTTCAGTAAAACTCCTATGTACTAAAAAGAATCCATGAATATATAGTCCCATCTTCCAGTTTGATGTCAGCACCATTGTCCATAATGCCAAAATGTCCATAATAGTTAACATCAAGGACAGAAGTGTCACTACACTGATAACCAGAACAGAACTGATGTCAAGGATGCGGCAGACAACTGATATTTGGCAATGCAAATACTAGTGATGTAGGTGGCAAAAAGCTGAATGTTCTAGACTAAGAGTTGGGAGGAATTATATTTATTTCTTCTAAAATCATAAGCATTTGCACAATTACTATGAAACCGTGGCATGCCTTTATCATTAGTATATATAACATTTTTTATTTGCTCTGTGTCCAAATTAATGAAGTTCTCAGGTTTCTGTAAGCTCACAAAAAAATTCAAGTTAAAAACATCATTGATTAAAAAAGCAATGTTAATGGAAACAAGAGTCAGTTCCCGACTGCCTTTTATTTAACTGTAAGATTACTTACATATTCTATATATTCACCAGTGATGTTCCCATCAAAACATTTGGAATTTCCCTCCCTTTTCAGCTTCTAATATGGCAGGAGATTTAGAAAGTTTTTGTACCAACTAACCAAGGAAAACAGTAGACATGTTATTTTAGCACCTTTTTAACCTAAATGTAAAATACTAATATAACACTTATTATGGTTTTCTTTAATCCTAAATATGTAGCTTTTCTTACAGCTTTCTCTTTCTCTTCCTTGCAGAGGGAAAAAACTAAGTCATTTAACGTATTCCCTAAATGCTGATATATTCACCCCAAAATGCCCATCTTTTCCCCCCCTCAAATTTTTCAGAAGCTATCCTAAGGACTTCTATCACCACAATTCTAGATCCCCTCAATCAGAAAAACATGGCCATAAGAGAAACCCAAAACTAGCTCTAGTTTAGTGGTACATTTTCCCCAAATGTCAGCATTTAAGATACTAACTTGAAAAGTTACTTAACATCTTTCACAGTGAAGATACTGTACAGCTGCTCTACAGCTGTGTCGAACAGTTCTGTCATGTGCAGCACCACAGTGGGAATGCTTACACCCAGTGAAACTGGAGATAAGATGCTGTTTAGATTTTAAAACTGCCTTCCAGTCTGAATAAAACACCAAAATGGCCCATATTCCACACTACACATTCCAGACACATGGAAATAGTGTGAAAAGTCTTTAATGCCACCAATCCTAGTCTTTATTTTGGAAACAGAGCTCATTAATCCTGTGAGCTCTTCAGCTCTGTTCTACTCTCAGGCTATGGCTTAACACTTAATCTTACTTGCATGTAGATATGGCTGAAAGGGTATAAAGGGAAGCAGATGAAGGACAACAGCACTTAAGGACAAAGGTATCAATTCACCACCAGATTCCAAGAACAGTATCTAAAACCCCAATCCAAAGTCTAGAGAAGTTTTTCTATTATGATATGTGAACCCCAAAAGTAACCTGGTTTTGTAATCTGCCTACCAAACAGTGCCTTTAGAATACTATCTTGAATGAACTAAATTCAATATTCATCACACAAAAAGGCCTGTTTTTATATTTCCTTCCATCAAGAAGTGTCATTTCATCATTTTCCCCAAGAATGACAGAATGCAAGGGTGAATTAACTGGCTATCCTTTACAGTCTTCCATCATCAAAAGGCTGTTGAGAGCTTTAAACCATTCTCATTAAGCATTTCCTTTCCCCTTCCCTACATATTGGCCACCAGAGATCCTACCTGCAAGGTGCTCTCGTTCAGTTTCCTTTCAATAGTCATTTCCTGGGTTGCCGTAGTTTTGTTGGTAAAATCATTTCCACTGTAAATTCTACAAAGAAACATGGGAAATGGTTTTAATAAGGAACTTTTTCCTTTTCAGCACAAATAGGCAGAAAACCCAAAACAGCATATAAGAAAATGAAAGACTGATATTTATTATAAAAAGAATTCCTAAGTCATTTTGAGAATATCAAGGTCATTCCATGTTGCATATAAAACAAATTAACATGAGTTCCATAGCAACAAATGCCTTTTATTCTTTTTTCAAATGCCTCATTTTTACTTAGTTTTTGATAAAATAGCAAAAATTTCAAATGTCCTTTTCCAAAAAGCTGTTTTATACAACCAACTACTAATAGCTTTATGGCCTTCACCTACTGTCAAAACCAGACACACTTATTGCATCACCACCACCTCACAAAGCTTGGCCTCACAGTATTCAAAAGCCTATGGGCCAGTCACATGTGTGGTCTCATGGAAAAAGTGGCAACCCCAAACCCATTTATGCCAACACCTAGACACGTAGCAAAGTCCAAGGATGATGTGCAGACATACAGGCCCTGTTGGCCATTTTCCCTGGCAAGTAACTTCTCTAATTTTGGGAAGAAAACAATAACCTCACTTCCACACAGTGTAGGAATTACCTAGGTGAATCTCAATTAACACCTGTAATACCCGCAGTTACTTTGATTCAACAAAGGTTTATCAAGCACCCACTATGTGTCAGGTATTGTGCTAGTCACTGACAATAAAGCAGTGGATAAGACACACCTTCCATGCCCTCATAGAGCTTATAGACTAGCAGGGAAGACAGATGTTAAGTAATTATACAAATGACTGATTAATTATCATTCCAGAAAACTTAATTCTGTAGGCAAAATGGTTCATGTTGTGTATGATACTGATAATCACTCATTATGGCATTACTTGCAACAAGCTCTCAACCTCCAGACTACAGTTTATCCTGCAGCATAAAGAGTTGTTTCTGGAAGATTAGACATCAGCCTACCCTGGGAACCTAGACCACAGTACAGAGCATAACTTGGGTAAATAGAAAAGGGACCCTCTGGTTCAGAAGGGGTGCCTTCTTTACCCGTCTTTAGTGCCTTCAGGTAATCTCCAAAGACATCCCAACCTTGGCAGTGCTTGCAGTTTTCCTAAGATCCTTCAGTATATCCCCATCTCCTTTCTTTTTCACATTCACCTACAAATCAGAAAGATACAAACAAAAATCTGGTTTGATACAGTCTTACAACATTGGGACATAAGGGATGAGAGAAGAACTGTCGATTATGAGAGAAAAAGAAGTGGCTATAAGATATTGCAGGGTTTTTCCTACAGTTTGAGAAGATTTAAGGGTTTTTTAATCAACGCTCCACTGACTAGGTTGGCCAAATTTTGAATGGACTTCTTAGAATGTGAATCCTTTAACTTGCATACAAAATTTTATATGTTTATGTATTACATTGATAATACAGTCCATGGCTTTTATCAGGGTCTAGAAATGCGCTGTCCAGTATGGTAGCCACATGTGGCTGTTGAGCACTCAAAAGGTGGCTGGTCTGATTTGAGATGTGCTATAAAATGTAAAATAATACTAGACTTGGAAGACTCAGTACCAAAAAAAAGAATGTAAAGTAATAATTTTTATATTAACTACATGTTAAAATGGTATTTTTATATATTGGGTTAAATAAAAGCAGTAAAATTAATCCTACCTGTTTCTCTTAACTTTTCTAAAATGGCTACTAGAAAATTTTAAATTCCATATGTGGCTTGCATTATATTTCTATTGAACAGCGCTGGTCTAGAACCCCAAAGCCAGTGTTATGTGGGAAAACAAGTTCCCACATAACATGGCCTCGAGTTACACATGTTTGGCAGGCAGAGTAGGTAAAGGGAAAAGAGAAGGAAGGAGGGAGGGGAGGTGAAAAAGGAAGGGAAGAAAAGGGAGAGAAGGGACAGGAGGAGAGAGGAGGGAGACTGGAGGAGAGAGGAGGGAGACTGGGGGAGACAGGAAAAGAAGGATCAAAATGCTTTGGGATGCCTCTGTGATATTCTCAGAGTGAAAAAAAAAGTGTCAAATCATTTAGTGTCCCTATGATTTAGCTGAGCTGGGCCTAGTCCTAGGTCCCAGTACCAATTAAAGAATTGTTCTGTAGTGTTACCAAGTACTGAATCTAAAAGACCAGTTTAACATGCTGATAGAAAACCACACAGCTGATGGATCCAAATACTGCAAAGTGAAATCACAGCCCCTGAGTACAGCAACCACATACCTGAAGATAGGTCTGAGACAGCCCCACTTTTCTGGCATTTTACAACCTTTAATAAAGGTGAGTCATAAATATGTTGCTCAGTATGATCTAGGTTTAATATCTTTGAAAGTCTTCTTATTGAATATGTTCACAAATCAAAGAAGACCCTTTGTCAAACTATCTGGTTTGGAAAATATAGCTGCTGAATAAATGGTCTCTCCCCAGAACGAAGCTTTCAGCTTAGAGAAGGCACTAACTGAAAACCAGGCTGAGTTACTACACAGGCTCAATTTCCCAAGAGAACTAGGAGAGCCAGTCAAAAGCAACACATACTAATTAGTTAAGAACAAAACAAACAAAAAAATACAACATAATATAACCAAGGAAGATCACAGCTAAAAGCTGAGAATTTTCGCTATCAAAGGGAAACAGCAAAGATGCAAGGAAGGAGAAACAAAATCCTATTCACCAAGCTGTGTATGCTGCCTGAGCACTTTACAGTACATACACTGTCACAGTTATCTGACAATACTTTTCAATGATAAATTAACCCTGTTTCACAGGAAAGGAGGCCACAGAGGGTGCAGTCACCTCCCCAGGCCCCATACCTGGTCTGGGTGGCAGTCTAAGTCTTTTTCTGCTTACTCTTTCCTGTACTACTCTGCTCCACACTCCTTGCTGCCCCCACAGTACAGCAATCCTTGGCAAATGAGCCCTCTATGACTCACCAAAACTATAGCACAGGAATCACAGTCCAATAACGTTTTTAAATGCTCAACACTTACAGCAGAAGCTTGATTTAAAAGAAAATACCTCACCTCAGTTTCATCTACTTCATTTTCTTCAGAAAAGTTTGGTATTTCAATCAATCTCTTGTACTTTGCACCACATTCTTTAATTATACCTAAAATGAGCAAAATGTGTTTTTCAATTACAAAGTAAAAACTGGTTTATTCAAAACTGCCCTGCATAACTGAATAGGGTGCCACCTCACAGGGTGCCACCAAAGCTGGCAAGGTAGGTTCAGGGTTTTACCACCACACCGGTAAAGTGACCCTGTTCTCCTGGCCCACAAGAGGTAAGAAACCGAGAAAAGCAGGGGTAGAGCCACCCAAAATCAGGGAGCAGGTGGAAGGATGAGAGTGGAGTAAGTGGGTCTGTAACCAATGTTTCTTTTTTTCATCCCCCAATATTTATGTCAAAGCGAGATAAAAGGCCATCTTGATGAGTCACAAAAGGGAACCAAAAAAAGGGACAAGTGAGTTCTGATCATGAGTGAGGGGAGGGATGTCTTGGCTTGAGGAAGTTCTGTGTGGACTCCATACAGCTGGATTTCTTTGAACACTAGAGTATTGATTTCAGTGATGATATCGAGATGGCAACATAGGTTATTCCCAACTTTAGTCCCCCTCACAAGACAACTAAGAGCTCTCCACAAATAAGACACAACTGTGAAAATCCCAGAACTCAGAGGTGAGGCTGAAGCAGAGACAGAGAAGGACTGCGTTAGAATGGTAAGAGGACTCTGACCAAACTGCCCCTCCCCCAGGCCAGCACGGAGTTGCACTGAAAGGGCTCCACTGTGCTTTTTTTTAAGGTGAGGCAACCCTTGGTTAACCCCACAGATTGCAAGGACCTTGTCAGCTTACAATCCCTTATTTTTTTATTTTTTACACCTATAGCACCTGGTCTTCCTCGGTGGTCTCCCATCCAAGCACTAACCAGGCCCGACCCTGCTTAGCTTCTGAGATCACACAAGATCGGGCTTGTTCAGGGTATCATGGCTGTAGACTCCACTGTGCTTTCTCCAGTGAGAAAAAGAGTGCAAGGTACACATCTGGGACCCCCATAATTGCTTCCTAGGACCACTGGGAGTCAAAGATGGAGTAGGGGGCAGGGCTTTCGACAACCAGCACTCAAGTCTTGGTAGGCCACGTTTCTGCTTGCAGCAGTGCATGGGCAGAGATCCCAGCCACTGGCCCATTTGCAGAGCCTAGCTGGTAGCCCTATCTGGCTAGGGACCTCAGTTGGAAATTCTGCCGATTTGGGTCTCCAGTCAATGGTTCATAGCCAGCTATGAAGCCCATTCTACTGCTCCACCTCGGCAAGGAAGCAAATCTGCAGCTCCACTCAACTGCTGAGTGCAGCCTGCAGTCCAACTAACCATGGAACCTGGGCAGCCACAGAGCCCTGCCTACAGCCCCACTCAGGCAGGGAGGCAAACTAGCAGCCTTACCCAACTGTTGAACATAGCCTCTAGCCCCACATCACCAGAGATCCTGAATAGTGACCCTAAGCAGCCTCAGAGTCCAGTCTACAGCCCTACCCTACTGCTAAACACAGCTTACAGTCTCATCCTGACAGAGCCCAATGATCCCACCCAATTGCTAGAGGCACCTCCTGCCAGAAAGCCCAACAAGGGACCTTGCTCAATAGTGGAACACAGCCAGCAGCCTTCCTGATTGTGAAGGCAAGCCTGCATACCTCCCCAACTTCAAGGCACAGTCTGTGTGCCCATCTGATCACAGAGCACAGCCTGAAGCTAGGTCCAACCACAAAGCCCTACCTAATGGCCTCGCCTAAACATCTGATCAGGCAGCATAAGCTGAGACCCTACCCAACCAGGAGTGATTGTGGAGCCCAGCCCACAGACCTACCCAATCACAGAGTCCAATCAGTGGCAGAACCCTGATGGAGAACACAGCCAGTGATCCCACTTGACTAAAGGTAATTGTAGAGCCCAGCCAGAAGCTGATGTGACGATGGAGCACAGCTAGCAACCCCACCCAGTCAAGGAGCTCACCCAGTGAAGATGCTAATTAGCATCAAAAAAATACAAATGTGTAAAACACAATGGTAATGATAAATACGTAGTCAAAGTCAGATTATCTAATATTGCAATAGTGGTGCATAATTCACTTACAATTCTAAAAGTTAAAAAACAAATGTATTAAAAATAATCATAACTTATGTGTACAGTAACTTATGGTTATTTTTAATGTTTGTTTTTTTAATTTTTAAAGTAAATTGTAACATCAATTAAATCAGGTAAAAACAGTTAAATTATAACATTTAAAGTAAATCATATCAATAACCTAAAATGTGAGAAAAAAATTACTATATGCTATCAAAGTTGTTATCAGTTTAAATAGGAGTTTATAAATATTTTTTATGTTATCCTCAAAATAATCACAAAGAAAAACCTGTAGTAGACACACGAAGGATTAAAAGGTAATAGGAGTCACAGCATAGGACCATAAAAAGGCATCAAATCACCCAGGAAGCTGGCAGGAGAGGAAGCAAGGAACATAGATGCTACAAAACTCTCAGAAATCAATTAACAAAATGAGAAATTGTAAGCCCTTACTTATCAATAATTATTTTAAACATAAATGTATTAAGTTATCCAATCAAAAGATAAATAATTGCTTAATGGATTAAAACAAAAGAACAAGATCAAACAATGTGCTGCCTATAAGAGACTCACTTTAGCTTTAAGGATACACATGAACTAAGAGTGAAGGGATTAAAAAAGGTATTTCAAGTAAATGGTGACCAAAACAAAGCAGTGACTATACTTATATTAGAAAAAACAGACTTTAAAAATGGTCAAAAGAAACAAGGAGGGTCATTATACAATGCTAAAGGGGTCAATTCATCAAGAAGATATAATAATTCTAAGTATATAGGCACTCAAAATCAAAGCGCCTAAATATATATAATACTAACAGAATTAAAAGGAGAAATAAATAGCAATACAATAATAGTTGGGGACTTTAATACCCAACTCTCAACAATGGAAAAATTATCCAGACAGAAAATCGATAAGGAAATAGATGTAAACAATGCTATAGACCAAGTGGACCAAACAGACATTCCATCCACCAGCAACAGACTACACATTCTTCTCAAGTTCCCATGAACATTTTATAGGGTATTTTATAGGGAAGTCATATGTTAGGCCACAAAACAAGTCTCAACAACTTCAAAAAGATAGAAATTATAATATCTTTTCCAACCACAATGGTATGTAACTAGAAATCGATAACAAGAGGAAAAGCTGGAAAGTTCACAAATGTATAGAAATTAACACACTCCTAAACAACCAATGGCTCAAAGAAATCAAAAGGAACAGTTTTAAAATATCTTGAGACAAATGACAATGGAAACACAACACACCAAAACTTATAGGATGCAGCAGAAGCAGTTTTTAGAGGGAAGTTAATAGCAATGAATACATACACCAAGAAAAAAAATCTCAAATAATGAACCTTAACTTTACAACTCAAAGAACTAGAAAAAGAACAAACTAAGCCCAAAGGTAAGAGAAGAAAGGGGGGGCGGGGGAAGCAATCTATAGATTCAACGTAATTCCTATCAAAATTTCAATGGCATTTTTCACAAACAGAATAATCCTAAAATGTGTATGGAAGACCCCAAATAGCCAAAGCAATCTTGAGAAAGAAAAAGCTGAAGACGTCACACATAATATAGCAAACTATATTACAAAGCTATAGTTATCAAAACAGTATGTTACTGGCATAAAAACAGACACATAGATAAATGGAAAAAAACAGAGAGCTCAGAAATGAATCCATGCATATATGGTCAATTAATCTATGACAAAGGAGTCCAGAATATACAGTGGGGAAAAGACAGTCTCTTCAATAAATGTTTCTGGGAAAACTTGGAAGCATGAGCAAAAGAATGAAACTGGATTATTATCTTATACCACACACAAAATTAACTCAAAATGAATTGAAGACTTGAAATTAAGACCTGAAACCATAAAGCTCCTAAAACAAAACACAGACAGTAAGCTCCTTGATATTGGTCCTGGCAATGTTTTTTTGGTTTTGACACCAAAAGCCAAGACAACAAAATCAAAACTAAACAAGTGGGACTAATCAAACTAAAAAGATTCTGCACAGCAAAGGAAACCATCAACAAAATGAAAAGGCAACCTACCAAAAGGGAGAAAAAATTTGCAAATCATATATTTGATAAGGGGTTAATATCCAAAAATATACAAAGAACTCATATAACCCAGAAACAAAAAACAGTGTGATTAAAAAATGAGCAGAGGATCTGAACAGACATTTTCCCAAAGACAACATACAGATGGCCAGAGGGTACATGAAAAAGATCCTCAACATCACTAATCATCAGGGAAATGCAAATCAAAACAACGAGATATCACCTCACACCTATTAGAATGGCTGTTATCCAAAAGACAAGAAATGGTATTGGCAAAAATGTGAAGCTAAAAGAACACTTGTGCACTGTTAGTGGGAATGTAAATTGGTCCAGCCCCTACGGAAAACAGTTCGGAGCTTCCTCGAAAAATTAAAAATAGATCTAGCAATTCCGCTTCTGGGTATTTATCCAAAGGAAAGCAAAACACTAATTTGAAATCAAAACACTAATATGTGCCCCAATGTTCACTACAACACTATTTACAACAGCCAAAACATGGAAGAAACCTAAGTGTCCATCAGTGAATGATGGATAAAGAAAATGTGTGCATGTACATATATGTATGCACACTACAATATTATTCAGCTATAAAAAAAGAAGAAAATTTTGCCACTTGCAACAAATGGATGGACCTTGAGGACATTATGCTAGGTGAGATAAGTCAGAAAGACAAATACTGTGTGATCTCACTTCTAAGTGGAATCTAAAAAAAAAAAAGAAAAATTCAGATACAGAGAACAGATGGGTGGTTGCTAGAGGCAAAAGAGGAATGGGTTAAGGTCATCAAAAGGTAAACTTCCATTAATAAAATATGTAAGTCATGGGGATGTAATGTATAGCATGATAACAATATTTAATAATACTGTTTTGTATATTTGAAAGTTGCTAAAAAAAGTAAATCTTAAAAGTTCTTATAACAAAAAGAAAAATCTATATGTATGGTTATGAATGTTAACTAAACTTACTATAGTGATCATTTCATGATGTTTACAAATATCGAATCATCTTGTACATCCAAAACTAATATGTCATATGTCAATTTTATCTCTATGAAAAGACTGAACAACCAAAAAGAAATAGATAAATTCCCAGAAACATATCACCTACCAACCCTGAATCAGAAGAACTAGAAAATCTGAACATATCAATTAAGGTTAAGGAGACTGAATCAGTTGTCGAAAACCTCCCAACAGAGAAAAATCCCAGAACCAGATGGTTTCACTGGTGAATTATACCAAACACTTAAAGAATAATTAATGCCAATCCTTTTCAAATTCTTCCAAAAAACTGAAATCCACACCATTCCAGATAGGAGGGAGAAAAGGAGAAGAAATTGACCCATAAGAACTCAGAACCCCAATTTCTCAGCACACTTGATTTTTATCCAGCTGCCTGCCTGGACTTTTTCTCCAAGTGTACTTTACTTTGCTTGCATTACTTAATAAAATCACTTCCGTTTGCTACTTTTTGCCACCTCTTTTCCTCCAAGTGTCAGACCACCACATAAACCTTTTGTGGGGGATCCAAGGACTGAGCTCCTGACTCCCACAATGCAGACACCTGATTGCCAGTAACATATCTTAGAGATATCTGCATTGCCATGTTCAGTGCGGCATCATTTACAATAGCCATGGAAACAACCTAAGTGTCCATCAATGGATGAAGACAATGGGATACATAATGTATAAAATATATATACATACACACACACAACTGCATGTTATTCAGCCATTAAAAAGAAAATCCTTGTCTATGGCCATAGCATCCTGAACGCGCCTGATCTCATCTGATCTCAGAAGCTAAGTAGGGTCAGGCCTGGTTAGTACTTGGATGGGAACACCGGGTGCTCTAGGTGTTAAAAAAAAAAAAAGGAAATCCTGTCATTTGCATCAACATAAATGGACTTTGAAGGCATTATGCTAAATGAAATAAGTCAGAGAAACCACAAATACTGTATGATCTCATTTATATGTATAATGTAGAAAAACCAAACTCATAGAAACAGAGAGAGTAGACTGGTGGTTACAAGAGTTGGGGGGCAGGGGAATGAAGGTGGTCAAAGGATACAAAGGGTACAAACTTCCAGTTATATGATGAATAAGTTCTGAGGATGTGATGTACGGCATGGTGGCTATAGTTAACAACAATGTACTGTATATTTGAAAGTTGATAAGAAAATAAATATTAAAAGTTCTCAATATACATAAAAACCCAAAGTGAAGTGATGGGTGTGTTAACTAACCTTATTGTGATAATCATCTCACAATATAAACATATATCAAATCATCACGTTGTAGATGATTTGTAGATACAATAAGTCAATTACAACTCAATAAAGCTGGAAAAATTAAATTAAAAAAAAAAAAAAAGACCAGAGTGTTCCCTCCTCCCCAGTGGGTTCCCCTTGCCACCTTTGAGACTCATTGATTGAGAAAATACAGGGTGTCCAGGGATCAGGACAACCCCTATTCAGCCTGTCCTCTGGCTGCTGCCTAGGAGTGGCTGGCTCTTATCCTGCAAAGGAGCTGGTTGCTGCTATGAGCTAAGAGAGATGGAAGGGACACAAGGCCATGAGCTTCCCTCTGGGCCCTCAGACCCCTATATTGGGGGGAGGAGGGCAAAGTGGGTGTAAGGAGCCAGACCCTGCTGTAATCTAGCTAGCAGCAGCCATAGAAGAAGGAGCAACTAATATCACATCCCCAGCCAGAAGGTTCCAAGGCAGGAATGGGACTACTTTTGATCCTGGCTGAACACTGCCCTGGGCTCTGCCTGGCTCAAGCTAGCAAGGTGGCCTCTAAGAAGCCCAAGGCCAGTTTACAGTGTGGCTCTCTAACCCGAATTCTCAAGAAAGGAGCTGACCGACTCCTGGGCTGAGGCCCAATCTTTAAGACAGCATAATCCTCTAGGACCAGATCTCTCCCTCCTCCTCTTCCTTTTCTCCTTTGTCTTCACATTCATAATTATTTCAACAAGTATTTATTGAGTATAGATTGTCTACCCTGACAGGTGCTAGGAACTATGGGAGAAATTTATTCAACAAGTACAACGTTCTAGAAAGTGATCTAGGCCAAAACAAAACCAATCAATCCCTGACCAAGAGACCTGAAGAGTGAAAACAACCCAAATGTCCATTAACTGATTAACAGATAAACAAAATGTGCTATATCTGTACAAAAGAATATTATTCAACCACAAAAAAAGAACAAAATATGCTACCTGGATGAACCTTGAAAACATTATGCTAAGTGAAAGAAGACAGTCACAAAACACCACATACTGTACGATTCCATTCATGTGAAATGTCCAGAATGGGCAAATCCATAGAGATAGAAAATACATTAGTGATTGCCAAGGACTGGGGAGTGACGGCTGATGGGTACAGGGTTTTGGCAGTGATAAATTTTTTCTAAAATTGATTGTAGTAATGGTTGCACAATTCTGTGAATATACTGAAAACCAGTGAATTGTACACTTTAAGTGGGTGAATTGGATAGTACGTGAATTATATCTCAATAAAGCTGATACTTAAAAAAAAAAAATCCCTGCCCTAATGAACTGGGAGAAAGGGAAGAACCAGAACAATAAATATTTAAGTAACCATATATAGTACACCAAATACCAGTGCTTTGAGGAAAAATAAAGCAGGGAAGGGAGACAGTAAAAGGACAATATCTGCAATTTTTACAGGATGGAGACAGATGGTTTCATTCAGGATGAAGACCTAAAGTGCCCAAAGGAGCCAGCAGGGAGTATCTCAGAAAAGCGTGCTCTTGGCAGCAGCTCCAGGGATTTTTAGTGCTTACAGATGCCTGGCAGATGAGAGTCCAGGTGAAAGAAAAGAGCTCTAAGTACTGGGAGAAAAGGAAACCCCCAGCTTGTCCGATAAGGAACTCCACCTGTGGTAAGGGTGTGTCTGGAACTACCAACACCAGTTCAGGAGCCAGTTAAGTGCTTGGTTCAGAGCAGTTATAAAAATACCTGCTGAATGAATGAATGATGAATCAAAAGAATCTGCCCCAAGGCTGCCTCCAGCCCTACCTGTCCCCTGAAGCCCCTGTTATCTTTCCAGCCCAGTTTGATGTTCCACTCATAGAAGAAAATCAGCTTCCCTTTGCGGTTGCTGGAGGAAGCCTCGCCTTCCAACTGCTTCAGCTCACTGATTTGGCAGCGACCAGTCTCACTCTCTACGACCATGCTCACCAGGAACTGGCGGAACTTCCCCTTGGACCAGCTGGTGGCATCCCACACCATCCTGCCAGAGGCCAGAAGGGCAGAGCCATGAATGGAAGCCCCAAGTGGTATCACATGCCCAGCCTGGGTCTCAGGGTAACGACTGAGCCCAGCCTGCATAAGCGTGATCCCTCTCAAGGGGCTTAGAGAGACCTGCCACCCTCAAACTTACAAACATACTTCTCAAATCAACTTTCTACCAAATATCTTTTAATCCTCCTACTCGGTTCCTTAAGACATTATTAACTACTAAGTAAAGTAGTATTTTGTCTTAAAAACATCACCTTATTTGGAGGAACAGAGGCCTAGCAATCTGATCAATTGGCAAAAGAACAAAGGCCTAGACCCTATGAAAAAGTAGTAATAACTGAAATAATTCTAATCATAAGACAAATTATCAAGTGTGTCACACATATTTCATGCAAATAATGTTCCTATTTGGGGGAGCGGAAATGAGCTGAGAAAAGTCCATGATGTGTCTATGGTGACAGGGTGAGGAAAGGGGAGGTCAGCTTCTCTGAGCCCCAGGCCAGGGCTCCCCCCAATAAATAATCCCTTCTCAAATTGAGGGCTTTGCTCTGCCCTGGACCTGCCTCAGCATCACCTCGATGGCCTTGAGGTACCACAATCCTCAAAGGAGTTGGGCAAAGATCATCACTTCCTGAGGCTCTGGGGGAGAGAGGCAGAAATAAGCCAGTGTTCGGATGAAGTACAGAAGATGGGCAACCTGTTCAACTCATCGAAGTCAGGGCTCACCGAAGGCCCATCAAGTTCCGTGCAGAGCTGAGATCCAAATTTCTGCTCTTTCTACTACGCACAAACCAAAACGCGCACGCAGACACACCCACACACACTTTCTAGCTTCATTTTAACTTCTAAAAACATCAAGAGGATCGCGTGTGGGAGGGGAAAAAAGGAAGCTCTTAAGGGTACAGACTGTCAAAGTTGAAGAGGTAAGTCAAAGCCGTTCCTGGAGCCCAACTCAACTTTCAAACGGAGAAAACTGAAGCCCCAGAGGCGGTGCAAGTAAGATGCCAAGTCTCTAGACTCCGAAGGCTGTCCTAAACCCTGAGGCTACAGACGAGCCGCGCTTAAAGCAGCTGAGGCAGGGAAAGGGAATCCTCTGCACCTATGCAAGCCCCGCCCTCGGAGGGATGGCCGCGGCCCAGGAAGTGCCACGAGATCCGGCCAGGCCCGTCCCGCCCCCAGGGCACAGGGCGCAAGGGTCTCAGGGAGGCCTCACCGTCCTTCCCGGCGGCTCCTGAGGGATGAAACCCCGAGCCGCAGCCCGGGCGCCCGCCCCGGCCGCACCAGTGCCAGTTGTTCATGTTGGCCCCGTCCTCCCGCTCCTCCACGACCCAGCGCGGGTCCCCTTGGCCCCACTTTGCCATCTGCGCTGGCGGTGCGGCCTCACGGCGAGCTAGGGCCGCGGCGGCGGGGACGAGGGCAGCAGAGGTTGCGGTGCGGCTCCGTCGCCGACGTTTCCGTTCTCCGAGCTCAGAATTAGACCGTTCGCAGCGCCCAGAAAGTGCCAGAAACCTCCGCTCACAGCTTGGCACAGAGCGCCCCTGGCAGAGCGCCCAGGGCCCGCGGCACGGGGCGGCCGGGGCTCGAGGGCAGGGGTGACCGGAAGGCGACGGCGAGCGTTGCGCCCGCGAGTCCAGGAAGGGTACCTGGGAGAGGTCCGGCCCGAGTGGGAGGGTGCGGGGAATGAGGGGGCATGTCGTGGGGCGGGGTTCGGAGGCGCGGTGAGGGGAGAAGTTCCGAACCACGGGGCAAGTCGGGGTATCCGGCAGGGCGGGGGCGGGGTCCCGAAGGCCGGGTCGGGGCGTTGGGAAGGCCCTGGGCCCCGCGGCTGGATCCGCAGTGTAGAAGCGCCTGGGAGGGGGAACCTCGTTCTCCATCCTAAAGACAAGAGACACCTCCTCTCAAGGATCCATTCTCACTGCAGTAATTAGTTTCAGTGGCAGCAAGCGGACGGTCAGGCGCGCCTGAGGGCGGTATTGGCCATGCTGACCGGAAGCGGCTAGTCCAGGCTGTCGTTGGCAGCGCTAACTGTTCGTTCCTGGAGGGGATACGACCCAAGCATTCGATCACCATCTTTGCTCTACGACCGATTTGTGAGGGAGCGCGCCCGCTCGCGTTATTTTCGCTGTGCGCGCGCACTTGACACTATATCCATGTTTAGTCTGAAAGTCCCTTCGGAGTTGGAGCGTTATGTTTCTCTCTTAGACCTCTAGTCTTACGCCTTTCCAACACCTGTCCAAGTAGCACGAGCTACCAAGTTCCCACTTATTTCAGGAATGTTTACATTGTATTCCTGTCATGATCTTTTATAGATGACAAAAGAACGTGATTGCAAGCGCATATTATTACAGCTTGGTGCAATTTTATAATTAAGTGGTTATTAATGACTCTTTTCATGAATCTCCACCTTCCCCAAAAACTTTGTACCAATTGGGAAGGTGTTACTGAGGGGTCTATGAATACTTATTTAGCAAAGAAAACAGGTATGACAATGGAAGGGTGGAAGTACCTGACTGTTACATTCCCGGGTGACCGTTCCTTTGCCTGTGGTCTGTGCTCATCAATGAGATTAACTGGTGGAGAACATTTTCTTTACTTACTAGAGCTACTATATTCAATCATTTTCCGAAAAGCTACAGCAGACATGAACACAGACTGCTTTAAAGTGTTTTGGCCCCAAAACAAATTGTTGGGGAAGAGGACATTTTTATTTCACCTTTTACACTTCACCAAAGGTGTGGACAGCTAACACATGGAATCAAATAGAAAAGAACTTCAATGGCAATACTAGTAGGCACTGTTTTCTTGTGGATTAACTGTGCATCTTCATCCACTTCATAAAGATTATTAATGATAGAGTATTACAAGTTATGATTTAGATATGTATAATTGGAACCTGAGGGGAAACCAGGACATTTACAAAGGCAGAAAGAAACTATAATCACTAAAATTTTAAGTGGACAAAAAATTTTTGTAATATTTATTCAAAAAGAATTTATCCCAATGGAAATGATTTTATTAAAACATAAATGGAAAAGGTATTCTATGAAGATGTTTTTCTTTATTATGGCGACATTGGTTAAAGAAATCCAGTAAGTTTCAGGTGTATAATTCAACAGTGTCTTTTTATTACTGTCTTATTTCACTTCACTTAATGTTTATATGCTAAGTTCATATTAATAGCATAATGTGAACCTCAAGGTTCATCCATACTATGGCATATGTCAGAACTTCCTAAGAATGAATAATATTTTATTTTATATATACACCACCCTTTTGGTTATTTATCTAAGTGTTGCTGGATCCTTGGGGTTGCTTCCACATTCTAGCTATTGTGAATAATGCTGCTACTATCATGGGTTTATACATGTCTGAGACCTTTAACTCAGTTTTTTAAAGACATATTTTCATCATAATTATATTAATTCTAAAGATTTTCTTTGTGAAAGTACTTTATGAAGCAAATTCTTTTAGGCAGTTTAATTCTTGATCAATTATTTGCATGGAGGGAGGAGGTAGATGGGGTAAAAGGGGTCAAATATGTGGTGACAAAGAAATCTAACTATAGATGGTGAATACAATGCAAAAAATATATATTTTTATATATATTAAGGTATATATTAAGGTGTATATATTAAGGTATATATGTATATTAAGGTGTATATGTATATTGAGGTACATATGTATATATACCTTACTCAAACTAAAGCATGAAATGAGGCTCAGAGGTATACCCTTATAAAGCAGCTTATATAGTGAGAAAGCAACTTCTTCACAGTAATTGGTAATTAAGCTACTAAATGAATGACTAAAGTGGTTTTATCATAGCTCAGGGAAACGTCAAGGCTAATCTCCATTTACTTCTGATTTTAACAGGTGGGTAAACATTACATTACAACATTTATTGTGTCCAAGTCTGCTCTATGCTGGAGTGACTACAAAAATGAATAAGATACAGGGCTCAGGTGCTGGTGAAAGAGACCAGTGTGAATGCATCGTAATAGTAATTACAGAGTGCCCTAGGAGCACAAAGGAGAAAGTTTCTAATTGTGCCTAGGGGAATGCAGTGCTCCTGTAGTTCTTTTCTCAGAGGATGCTTGAAGAGTGAATAGAACTCTTGACTTTAATAAAGGAAAGGGGATACCAGGCAGAGGGAGCAGCAGGTGCCCAGGCACAGAAACATGAGGAGTGCATTGCACCAATATGGCTATAATGGAATGATGTTAGGGGGACAGGGGGCACATTGCTCCACCATGAAAAGCCTTGTTTGCCTGCAGAGGAGTGTGAACTTTGTTCTGTAGGCAATGGGAAACCACTGAGGTGATCTACATAAAGAAATGACAGGATCTGATCTGTGTTTAAGAAAAATCATTCTTATGAAAATTTGGACAGAAGTGGGCTAAAAACTGGAAGAAGGGATATTTTTCAAGATTGAAAGGAGGCAATGAATATGAGAGGAATTTGAAAGTGGAATTGGTGAATGGGTCAGATACTGGGGTGTAGTAGAGGAATTATTTTCAGTGACTGGTACTTTCAGCTTGGTTAGTCAACATCACCCCAAGAAACTAGAATGAAAAGAGGCTGGAGATCAGCATTTAAGGGATGGGCAGAAAAGATGGAGCCTGAAAAGGAGCAACTAAGGAAGGAGGAAGAAAATGAAAAAGGCATTTCATCATGGAAGCCAAGGATTGTGATGGAGGGAGCAGTCCACAGTGTTAGATATGGAAAAGTGCAAGTAAAATAATAAATCATTCTTTGGATTTGACAACAGGAGAGTCGTTGGGTCCTTTGCAGAGAGCAGTTTTAGTGAACGATGGGGGCAGAAGCCAGGTCACAGCCGAATATGCTGATGGAGACCAACTGGTGAAAAGAGAGACAGGTGGTGAAGCAAAGCCCCAGAAGCAGTGGGAGGAGATGAGGCCAAAGGCAGGTGGGGATCCAATGCTTGGATCCAAGTCATGGCTCTGCCACTTAATAGTTGAGTGACCTTAGACAAAGTCCCTAACCTCTTTGGACTTCATCGTCTGTAAAATGGGGATAGTGTTACCAACTATCTGTATTATGATTAAATTAAACTGCTAGTAACAAATTAGCAATAACAAAAGGCTATACCAGGTAGCCTTTTATTTTTCTCTCAGGTAAATACAGGCAGTCCATGGTAAATATATTAGATAGACAATCATTAGGGATCTGGGCTTATATCAACATCCTCATACCTACATCAGGGTCCTACATCAGGGTCCAGGATGACTGCTATAGTTCCAGCAGTGAAAATTCCAACCAGGATGAAGAAGAAGGGACAAGAGAAGAGTATATCCTCAAACTGTAAGACATCCCAATGCTTCCACTTAGACCCTATGGGCCATGCAGCAAGAAAGGCTGGGAACTGTATGTAGTCCTTATTCTTGTAGGCCATGTGCTCAGTCTGTACATTTGGGAATTCTGCTACCAAGAAAGAAGGGAAGAATAGATATTATGGGACAACTAGAAGTGTCTGCTACCCACCCAACCTCACCGGTAGCAAGAAGTTAAAGGAATTAATACAATTAAAGCTCTTAGAATGGTTTCAGTCATGTAGGAAGCAATTAATAAATATATATATTTTTTTGTTTTGTTGTTTTATCCTCACCCTGAAGGAAGAGGGAAGGATAAAAGGAAGATGTGCTTCTCTCTTTTTAAGGGCATAAATTAAAAGTTGCAGACATCACTTCAATGGCTGGAACTTAGTCACACATGCCCTGATAAAATATAGGGGAGAGATTGTTACTAAAGGAAGAAGGATGGATATTTGAAGAATTACCCACTTGCACTGGCTCACTGTCACTTCCTGAACCTGCTCCTCCTCCTGCTTCTCTAGGCCTGTGTCATCACCATCTATAGTCATCTAAGGGCAGGTGCTATTCATCTGTGACTCCATCCCACCTTCATCTCCAGAGCCCCAAATCGCACGACATAAGGGGGCACCATCCACACTGTAGTCTACACTTCACAACCAATCAATCCCTGAGGGCTGATTGGACAGCCTGCCAAGTCTATCTCCTATGTTTTTCTTGAATCATTATCTTTCATTCTACCCCAACCTGCTTTGCTCTAGGTCTCTGCCTTTTATTGCTGGATGTTTACAGTGGCCTTCCTAATGGCCTCCCTGCCCGAGTTAGTCTTTCCCTCCAATTCATCCTCCACTGTCTCCATAGCAATCTTTAAACAAAACCATTATAAAATTGCTCTGCTTTACATTCTTTGATAAGTCCCTACATCCATCCCCTTAGCAAAACTCCCTTAAGGTCTGACCTGGCCTGCCTTTCCAGCCCCTCATCTTGGGTCGTTCCATCACCTGCAGCTCACACAGCAGCCAAACTCTGGTGCTCTCCAACACATCTGTGCACTTTCGGGACTCTGCCTGGTGGCTGGTTTCCACTCTTACCTCCTTCACCAAGACTTTGCACTAATATTCTTCCTCTACAAAACTTTCCTTGATGTCGCCTTCTCAGACAGTCATGTTCCCCCCTGCCAGTACCTTATATCATAGCATTATATCATATCATACATTTTAATAGCTCCAAAATCGGAGGACATCTCTAATTGGCAATTTCTTACAACTGCTCTTGACCTCTATTGAAATCGAGGCCTTACACAGAGGGCTTATTTTTGCTTTTCCAAGTCACCTGAGGTGGTACTGTGGCAGGCAACCTTTAAGATGACCCTTAATGACTCTTGCCCCTTGATGTTCATGCTCTTGTGTATCCCCTCCCCTTGAGTGTGGGCTGAAACTCACTTCCAATGAACGGAACACAGCAAAAGTGACAGGATGTCAATTCCAAAATCAGATTAGCAAAGGGCCACCCATCTTCCTGCTCACTCTTTCTCTCTCTTTTAAATCTCAATCTAGAGGAAGCAAGCAAATTTATATATTAGTGACATTTTGAAAATATAAATTCCAGACAGAGCGTTTGTTAGGTCAAAAAGCACGTATACTTTTAATTTTGATAAAAACTGCCCAATTATCTTCCAGAAAGATTTCCAGCATATATCTATGCTTTTCCCCCTCTCCTCTATCCTTTTACTAGTATCATCCATCATTCTACTATTTGATGGATAAAAATATCATTACTATTTTGATTTGAATTTAATTATGAAGTCAAGATGAGCATTTAAAAATTTTTGGCCACTTACTTCTCTGCCTATACATATTATCTTTGCCCATTTCAAAACTGAGTAATTTATATTTTTCATATTCTTATTGGTGAAATAATTGCTATGCATATAAATGTCCTTAATAATTTCTTTAATAAATCATCCTTTGTCATAAATGTTTTCAAAAATAGGCTTTCTCAGCATAATAATCACTGAAATCAATAGTGCTAGAGCCCAGGATAGTTGGTCCGGTGGTTGGTGGGGACTGAGCAAATATATAAGTAAATTAAGCATAATGGGAACCAGGTGTCCCACTATAGGCAAAGGGAGTCATGGAGCTAGTAAAGTTCAGACAAAACCTATTAGATCAGAATTGGAAGTATGGATATGAGTTCATGATCTTTTATAAGGATAAATAGCTATAGAAATAGATATTGTGATGGTTTTAAAATAGGCACACAGTTGCTGTTGGGGTTTTTTTGGTGTGTTAAGGGAGGGAGATTGATGCCTTTTCCTTCAAAAGATAGGGTATAATCCTCCTTGCCCTTGAATATGGACTGAACTTAGTGACTGACTACTCGACTTCTAAGGCTAGGTCATAAAAAAGATACGGCATTCACTTTGTTGTCATTCTCCCTTTTTCTCTCAATGCTTGACCTTGGAACCTAGTCATCAATGTGTGAGGAAGCCTAGGTTACAAGGACAGGTCATGTGTAGGTGTTCTTGTGACAGCTCTTTAGCTGATGGCGAGCAGCGACTGCTACACGTGTCAGTGAACCCACCTTTGGATGATTCCAACCCCAGCATCCAAGTCTTCCAGCCTCAAGGACCCAAAGATGATGGAGCAAAGACAAGTTATCCCTACTATGCCTAGTATGAATTCCCAGCCCACATAAACCTAGAATTATTAAAGTCACTAAGTTTGAGAGTAATGAGTTATGCAGTATTAGATAATACATATATATGTCTCCATATATGTGTATTACATGTCCATGCATACATACATTTCCTACTTCTGTCTACTGAGTCTAGAAACAATGAGAACCCAGGAGCAATGAGCACCTAGTGTGCAGGTCTTGGTTTCAGAATACCAAATGCCCCTAAAAGAAATAGCTGATTCCAGGGTGGGAAATCAGAAAAAGTACAAGATGAGCTTGAAACATCTTGTATAGGAAGTAAGGAAGTGCTCAACAAATACTAGAGATATGTCTAAAGGACACAAATTAAAGGGACCCCACTGGCCATATCTAGGAACATTTGAGTATCTACATAAAAATAAATAAATAAATAAATAAATAAATAAATAAATAAATAAATCGGTCAGTTCATACTAATACATTAAATAAATGAAGAATAAAATTGGGACAACTAGCAAATTTTGAATGAGGCCTGTGGATTAGATGGCAACAGTGGATCAATGTTAATTGATGGTTGACCTGTGATTATGTGGGAGAATGTCCCAATTTTTAGGAAATATGTGTGAAGTACTAAGGATGAATGATACAGTGTTTCTGCATCTTATTAAATGCTTACTAAATGTGAAGATGTATACATGGAGAGAGAGAATGATAAAATAAATGTATTAACTGTTAGCTGGGGAATCTGAGTGAAGGCACACAGTTTCGTACTATTCTTGTATTCATTTCTGTAAATTTGAAATTATTTCAGTATAAAATATTCTTTTAAAAACAGGACTTCTCAGTTTGTTGCTGGTGTTTGATTTTGTTATTCTTTGCTAAAACAGAAGTTTTTAAAAAATAGTCCAATTTATCAAGCTTTTCCCTCTTGGCTTTTGGGTAATGCGTCCTGCTTGGGGTAGTCATTTGAAGAAAGTCCCTGGATCAACAGCTAGTTTAAGAGGAAAAGTGGCAAATTTCACCTCACTTCTGCAAGAGAAACTACAATGGGCTTAGAAAAAGACTTGCATAACTATTCACTGGATCCATAGCTTAGAATATGGAAACGAGTTTTACAGATTAACTGCTCACTGAGTATCTTTAGTTATATTTCTGGCAAACACATCAAAATCAACAGAACTAAAACCCAGACAATCTTTTCCCTCACCTCTCTGGACTTTCCTATTTCTGGCAGTCTCTCCACATATCCAAACTCAGGGGTTATCTTAGCATCTTCCTCTTGTTCCTCCCATATCTAACCAGAAATTGACACTATCTTCAGTCTCATTGTGTTCTATCACCTCCCTATTCCAGATCTTCATCTCTCAAATCTGAATCATCACTTTAGCCATCTCCATTTATCTTCTGGTTGCTACTCTTCAATAACCTAACCATGGAGGAAAGTTCTAATGGATCCCACCTTACCATTAGTACCTTAAACTGTTTATTATATATAGTGTTATTTAAAATATGTAGAAACATAAAACTGGATATCAACTTATTATCCTTAAAGCTCTCATTCATCTCTAAAACAAAAACAAATTTACAAATCAAATACAAACAGAAGTGTAAAACCAATAAAATTCATATTACCATTTAGTGCCAGATGCTGTTCTGCTGACTGACTGCTGCTCACTCCACAGCTGCGGCACCTATGGCCTTCTGGAGTTCCATGTGCCTACAGTATCACGGGCACCAATGGCCAATTTTCTGCTGTTTTCTTCTCTTGGAACTTCTATAAAACCTTGTTTAGTAGAGTTATCACTAGGAAATTGGCCTTCACTTTGACATTGATGCATCATATATGTATTAATTCTTCCTCTACTCTTTTCTCCTTGGTTTGTGACAAAGGTACTAGGTTCCATAAATACAGATGCTAATATGAGCAATGAAACCATGACATCATATGGGAACACAGAGCTATAAATGGGCATCTAATAGGTCTGAGCTTTCTTAGAGTGAAAAATTTAAACATTCTTAGCAGCATTATTCACAACAGAAAAAAGGTAAGAAGCAACTCAAGCATCCATCAGCAGATGAATGGATAAACAAAATGTGATATATACATACAAATGGAATATTATTCAAGCTTAAAAAGGAAGGAAATTCTTAAAACATGGATTAACCTTGAGAATATTGTTCTAAGTGAAATATGCCATCACAAAAGGACAAATACTATGATACCACTTATGTAAGTTCCTTAAAACAATCAAACAGAAAATAGTAGACAGAAACAATCGTAGACAGAAAATAGATTGGTGGTTACCAGGGGCTGGGGCAGGGTCAGAGGTGGGGTCCAGGGAGAATGAAGAGTTAGTGTTTAATAGATACAGAGATTCGGTGTTGCAAGATGAAAAGAGTTGTGTGGTTGGATGTGGTGATGGTTGTACAATGTGAATGTACTTAACATCACTGAATCGTACACTTAAAAATGGTTAAGATGGTAAATTTTATGTTTTGTGTATTTTACCACAATTAAAAAATGTTTAAATGTTATCATCAGGTGAAAGAGCAAAAAATTTAAGTGCTTGTAGAGAACTCATGGGCTTTGAATATTTTTGTAAACCACTGCAGTCCACACTGCTTTAATTTGTTTTCTACCCTATCTATACCTGTAGCCTGGGATCCTAAGAGTGACCTTACTCTGACTCCTCACTACACTTCAAAGGTTACTGCTCAACTCTCCTCAATGCCAGCCTGCAACTCCAATTAACTGGTGTAACCAAACTCAACACATATGCTCACCCCTTTGCTTTGGCTTGTGCCTTTCACCATCTGAAATACATGCTTCCTTCTGCTTGTTTTATCCAATCCTTTCATTTGGTTAAGTCTCTTCTGCTCATAGTGGGATGGTCACAGACTTTTCCCCATCAATAGGTGTCAATACTCCCCATTTAGCATTAGTTACATATTCTAAATTATTTTATCACTTATTCTGTCAATCACTCCACAAATATTTATTGAAAGTATGGCATACATATGACAATGTGTTAATCTCCTGAATCAAAAGCTGTGTTTTCTGTTTTTTATCTGTCTCATAGACCCTTATACATTTCACAAATGTTTACTGCAGTGGTTTGGATGATGATGTACTGGTCTGTACTATCATTCCACATACAGAGAGCAAATTTTAAACTACTGAAATCAAGAGGAGTATAATCTCGGGACTTGCCTAACACAACACGATATTTTGCTGGTAATGGCAGTATTTTGTATCAATCTTAAAAAGCAGTTGTAAGTACAAGGAAAGTTTCAGGACTGAGTTCAGTGGGGATTATGCGGTAGGAGGCCCTAGTCCTAGTTATTGGAGATTCCCATGATTTGGTCATGAATATCTGTGATTAGAGCATCAAGAGTATGTGCTGTTTCCAAAGTCCCCTTGAATACGATTTACCTAACAGACACCCGCACAAACACAAATAACTTTATTCACATGTTAGACAGTGTTCGAGTAGACTGAGTTAAGGACACTTAATACAATCAATTTCTTGAACTCAGATTTGAGTTTTAAAAAAACTATATTCAAGCTCTGGATATTTTACTTACAGAATTTTGCAGGTAGCCCACTTCTTTTTGCACAAAGGTAAAATACTATTTATACTTGCTTAATTCTCCATTATTTCGCTGTTTCAACATGATTTTGTACCCCCAGTCATTTCATTGTTAGTCTAAGGTTACATTTCTTTTGCTCTCAGCCTTTTTTGAGCTTCATTTTCTTTCTTTATGTTCTCGAGTATAGCTTCGAGCTGTAGGGTATTCCTTCCCAAGATCCACAACAATTACCTCCCTAGAAAACGTCACTCCTTTTAAAGGTCTTTTGCTATCAACAACTGAAAGAGTTCCAGTGACAGGTATGTGTGGTTTCTGCAAATCATCATCCTGCAAGAGAATGGGACAAACAGAATAAATGATCAATTTATGAATGCAACAAGCCCTGCTTTTAAAAATATAAGTAAAAAATAAAAAATAAACAAAAATATGTTATATGTACATTGTTAGTGAGAAACAGAAAAAGTATTTCTAAATGACATAGAAAAACAGTGATAATCCATCATTTTCATGTCTATGGTTATAAAAGCATACACTTACATATTCAAATAGCATTTGGTAACATTTATCATTCTTTCTATGTAGCAGTCAAACCCAAGAGCCACTTGGACCATCATTCTGCCTCTGAGCATAGGTCTTATGTTGGGAGGGCATGTGAATTGTTCTTATTAGGGAGCCCCAAACATGGAGCTCAGGAAGGCCTTGGCAATGTTTGTGTGCTGTTGCAGAAGGACCCTGGAAGTAAAGCAGGGACACAGAGTCTGATACTAAGCTCAGCCATAGTGGAGGAACAACCTTGAACCATTCATGTCATTTTCTCATTTGTAACATCCGAGGGCTGGATCCCTAGATAATCTCCAAGCCCTCCTCTAGCTCCAAGTTTCTAAGATTCTGAGAAAAGCAGCAAAATAAAGGGGAATTATAGAGAAAAACACAAATGTAGGGATGGAGAATAAACAAGTATATAGGCTTGGCATAGGTAAACGGTTTGATAACACGAACCAATGAGCTAAGAAGAATGGTTTACATGACCGTGGACATTGCACTCCTTCCATCTACAAATCTAAATTACAGGCAAGACCATCCCTTATTATACCTAACCAAGTAATTTACCTTCTTTTCAATCAAACAAATTTTAAAATTCCCCTTGAGAGTTGAAAAGTGTATCACCTTTTGACTATTTTCTCCAGCATTCTCAGGATCTTGCTTCTCTTTTATTTTGCCCTCCTCTTCATCCTTTGTGTCCTCTGTATTTTCAAAGTGTGTGGCCACCATTTCTTTACTCCGTCTTTGAACAAGAATGCCAGGCCTCATGATTTGCCTAATGACGGTCCTAGAAAATCAATCAGCAGGGATTTTAAAATTCATGCATATTAGCCACCACTATCACACACAAAAATGGCTTTCTACAATGTTCTATGATGCAGACTTACTTTTCTTGGTCTTTTGAATTGTTTGTCTCCACATTAGCAGCAAAGCAATCTCTACCTCCACAAGGACCTTTTTCTGTCTCATCATCTTTCTTGCTTTGGGAACTAAAAATGAACAAGCAACAAATTCAGAAAAAGGAAGAATGGTCTTGATTTTAAAGCTTGGCATAGAACTTCATTTTTAATCAGAAAATTAGCATTTCTAAAACCTTGAAATGAAAAAGTAGATTGCTACAACATTATTATTTACTCTATTTTAAACGGTCTTATATTATTTCTAGATATATTAGCTAGTGTGACCTGAAATCTGATCCCAATTTATCAGCATGGATTTATACCATTTATATAAAAAAACCACCAATAAAAGGAGGATGCAAATGAAGCAAATTAGAAGGATGATGAAGAAAGTGATTGCTGTGGTTTCAAAGCTCATAGAGTTAGCTAGAAGACTCATCCACTCTCACAATCACAGTTTGTCCAATTATTCTTTTCCAGCTCAGTTGGAATGTAGATCTCTTGTTCTTTGTTTCTAGAAACAGAAGAATAAAAGGCTGTTTTCACTGTTGTTCTTTTGACCAGTTTCAGATAAGATGCTTTGCTTGTTTCAGTGGAGTTGACTCACACAGGCTAATTTCTCTCCATAAATGTGGTGGGGGCTGAGGTGGCTAGAGGGGAGACTGAGCTGGGGACACGTGTGATCACTCAGCTCACCTCCCCTCATCCCAAAAACTATCAGAATCCAAAGGAGAGAGGAATTGCAGCAGTTGGAGCTGAGCCCAGCTCCCCATTCTTCTCTCCTCAGTGACATCACAGAATTATGGAATCGTTGGTTTAGAGGGACTAGAGCACCAGCCCAACCACACGCATCATCTGGAGTAAGAGGAACTATGAAACTCTGGGCTGCCCTATATCTGTCCTCTCCTCTGAGAGGGTGGGGCAGAGGCCACTTGGCACCATCTTGGCCACTCTTTGATGAGGATTTTCTTCCTATTTCCCAAACACCATCTTTCCTTTTTAACCTGAGCTTGATTAACTTACTGCTTCTTTCACAGACCATGAACAATCAGTCTACTTCCTTCTTATAAAAATCCTCTCTACAGCCCTGAGGCCTATGATCAACTCCCTTCTTAATGGTGTTTTCTAATAGCCCATATCCTTCTAATCCCATATCTCTGGACTTACTTCCTGGACATACAGGAAAACCGGCAGCTCTAGAGGCCATGGCTGAGGAAGCTGCAGCAGAATGAGATGATCAAACTAAAGATGACCCCTGGCCCTCTCTAACTTTAGCTGAGTGAGTGATTGCCCATGACAAGGATGGAGAGGGTAGAGCTAGGATTTTCTGAGGAGGGTCCAAAAGAGTATGGCAGCTGCTGTCATCCATGTCTTTAAAAGTCAGAAAGTGAGCCCTGGGGACTTTGGGCTGCAGAGACTCTCCTCCAGAAGGGCAGGGACTGTGGCTTCTTTATTTTTGGATACTCCACCAAGTCAGGACTTGGAAATTCCATTAATGGTGAAAAAAAATGTGTGTAAGCACAAGTATAAATTGCTAGGGGGCTCAGGTCAAGGCTGATCTTATAGAAATATGTGAATGTCTGGGCCACTCCTGGCAGTCAGCACAATTCCTGGACACTTCCTCCAGCAACAGCTTCTGGATGGAGACACAGAGCACATCTCACCCTCTTTACACTGCTGTCAGACTGAGACTTTAAGAGTTAAAATCTTCTCATGTCTCAATATACAAAAAGATTTTTCTGGGAGATGGGAATATTTTATATTGATCTACTGGTGGTTACACAGGTCTAGACACATGTAAAAACTTAAGATTATTGCACTTCATGTCCTCTACTGTGTGGATATTTTACCTGAATAAAAAAGAAAAAAGGGCCCCATCCCCACACCTGAATTTGAGTGTGTGCATGGTGCCAAGAGTAGTGCTGGACTAGGATGCACTGCTGCTAATTGGTCCTGTCTCCAAGATTGTTTGCCACACATATTCTGAGACCAGAGATGTTTGGTAAGAATACAGTAGTAGCAACAAGTAAGGGCTGATAAGACTGTATCTAAGGGCTTTTTTTCACTGAATGGGCCTTGGAAATCAATATCTTAAATTTATATGTACAGTAAATATAATTCTGGAAAGTGGCATGTTATCCAACTCTGGTTTGTCAGTTACATTTTAAATGCACTTGACTGTAACTCTGTGACGCGATGGGGTCTTATTTGTACATGCATCTCCTGGGCCTAACACAGTGTGCCTTGCACACAGCTGTGTACTCAAAAATTATTTGTGGTGGGATATGACTACTAATTCTACAGAAATAAAAAAACATTCTGAGAGTACCATGAACAATTGCATACTAACAAACTGGATAACCTAGATGAATGAAAAAAAATTCCTGGAAAAACAAAACCAACCAAGACAGAATCATGAAGAAATAAAATATCCAAATAGACTGTAATAAGGAAACTGAATCAATAGCTGAAAACCTCCCAACAAAGAAAAGTCCTGGACCAGATGGTTTCACTGGGTAATTCTATCAAACATTTAAAGAACTAACCCCGATAATTCTCAAACTTTTCCAAAAAATTGAAGAAAATTGAACACATCCTAACTCCTCCTACAAAGCAAGAATTACTCTAACAAAGCCAAAGACACTACAGAAAAAGAAAACTATATACCAATATTCTTTATGAATATCGAGGAAAAACTTCTCAACAAAGTACTAGCAAAGTGAATTTAGTAGCATATTAAAGGATTATATGACCATGACCAAGTGGGATTAATTCCTGGAATACAAGGATGGTTAAACATATGAAAATCAACATCATACACCACATTAACAGAATGAAGGGGGAAAATATACAAGATTATCTCAATTGACACAGGGGAGGCATTTAACAAAATTTAATAACCTTCTTCAATAAAAAAAAAAATTCAACAAACTAAGAATAGAAAGAAACCACCTGAACATAATAAAGGTCATATAGAGAAACCCCACAGCTATCATTATACTTAATGGTGAGAAAATATTTACAAAGCACATATCTGATAACAGATTAATATCCAGAATATATAAAGATCCCCTAAAACTCAACAACAACAAAATCCAATTCAAAAACAGGCAAAGGTCGTGAATAGACATTTCTCCAAAGAAGATATACAAATGGTCAATAAGCATATAAAAATATGCTCAACATCGCTAATCATTAAGGAGTAAATCAAAACCGCATAAGATACCACCTTATATCCATTAAGAAGGCTACCATTAAAAAAAAAAAACAGAAAATGACAAGAGTTGGTAAGGACGTGGAGAAATTAGAACGCTTATGCATTGCTGATTAGAATGTAAAATGGTACAATTGCTATGGAAAACAGTATAGTTCCTCGAAAAATTAAACATAGAATTCCATATCCAGTAATTCCTCTTCTGAGTATATACACAAAAGAATTGAAAGCAGGGATTGGAATAGATATTTGTATACCCATGTTCATAGCAACATTGTTCACAATAGCCAAAAGGTGGAAACAATCCAAGTGTCCATCAATAGGTTGATGGATAAAAAAAATGTGGTATATACATACAAAGGAATGTTATTCAGCTTTAAAAAAGAATAAGATTCTGACACATTACACATAAATGAACTTTGAAGGCATTACACAGGGTGAAGTAAGGCAGACACAAAAGAACACAATTGTCTGATTCCACTTATATCAGGTACCTAGAATAGTCAAATTTATAGATGCAGAAAGTAGAAGAGTGCTTACCAGGTGTTGGTGTGAGGGGGAAATGGTGAGTTTTTGTTTAATACAGAGTTTAATACAGGATACAGAGTTTAATACAGGATACAGAGTTTCAGTTTGGAATAATGAAAAAGTTCTGGACTTGGATAGTGCTGATATTTGCAAAACAATGTGAATATACTTAATGCCACTAAACCGTACACTTAAAAAATGGTTAAAATGGTAAATTTGGTGCTGTGTTTTATCATAATTAATAAAATTATTTGTGGAACAAAGGAAAGGGAAACCATCTATAAAGTGCCCTCATACATGGCAGGCATTGGAAAAATAAAACCAGTACACAGAGATATTTCAATCTTCATCCATTGGCTCAGTTTGTTTCCCCATTGTAAATGTCCTACCCCTACTTCAGCCATTTACCTGTCCCCATATCTAAATCCTCTTAGACCTGGGCTTAGACAACTCTTCCATGATGCTGTCACCATCCACTAGGTTTCCTTCCTTCCTTGCTTCTCTAAGTTGTCACTTCAGCTCAGTGATACACCATATCACCTACCTGCATCCCAAACCCTTGCCCTCTCCAGCTCCAGCTGCAGGCATGCTGGCAAATGGCCATCTTTCACATTCCTTGTCATGTTTCTCACCTCCCATCTCATTTATCACTTAACCTCATGCCCAGAAAACCCTGAAAATTTCATTCCCTCTGTTATCAGAACCTGCTTTCTAATCTATCACCTCAAGAATGCCTGATAGAAACATGAAGTATTGCCATTCTCAAAGATATCTGTAGTTTAACATGGGCTTAGAGAGAAAACAAGACAGAGTAAAATTTCAAGCATCAGATAGCAAACAGAACATTTTCTTTGGAGCCAGGGAAACTTTTATGGTGCTCCTGGCATCTGCTACACTGAGGTTAGATGTGGATTCCTCATAGGGTGAGCAGTTCTGCCCTGCTCCCCTGCCTCCTGCCAGCAGGTGTGCATTCCTGGTGACAGAGTCTGCAGCATCTAGTGTTACAGGTGGGTCCAGGTTATATATGAATCCCCAACCACCTCCATATGGCCTTGATCTGTTTGACTTGGTGAGATCCTTTGATGAAAGTTTGACCCCTGAATTGCAGGATCAAGATGAGCACATTCGAAGAACTCACAAGTCACAGCTGCCTCAATTTGAAAATGAGGATGAACACAGGACCCAGGCCTGGCCAATCACAACATGTGATCTAAATCATCTCAGTTTATTTCAAAGTCAAGACATTTGCAGAAATGGCCAGCACAGAAAAGAGCAGGGCCAGGAGATAAGGAGAGAGACAAATTACAAATGTCTCTGCTTGACCTAACCATGACTAAAATGTAAACTGAAAACAGAATTTTCAGTTGTGTGAGTCAATGCCTCTCCTTTTTGGCTTAAGCTGGTTTGAGTGGGGTTTATGGCTCTTGCAATCCAAAATACCTGATCAACACATGTAACAACATCATTCTTTTTTCCTTTCTGAGCCCTTGATCCCTAAAAATGAGATTCCTCCATTCCTCATCCGGAGAGCCATTTGAGCCTGTCCACCATTGTCCTGACTTTGTTGGACATTACACAGGTTCCCTCTGGCCTCCAACAACAAGTGAAATGAAATGAGTGCTTTTTCTCTTTCATCAATTTAGTGCAGCCTTTTCCCCTACCTTGACTAGTAGGGCTGCTTGGATATCTTATTTTAGATTTTAGAAAGCTGAATGTATGTTACTGAAACTTATCAACATTAAGCTGTGATATTTAACAAGGTACTTGTATTGAAATATTTTTTTCTTCTACATTAATGGCCCAAACCTATCAGTTTTTATTAGAGGAAGAAAAAAAATGATATTAAATGCTAAAATAAATGCCTAATATTTCACTATATATAATTTCCATACAAGAGAAAGGTTCTGTTGAGAAGCCTTCATTATTTATGATTCACAGTTAACCTTTTCATGCAGAAGCCATTTAAAACCTCAGAAAGTCATTACAGCTTGATAAGGTTTTTAGGCAATTCATTTATCAGTGAATTGTTTCTCATGGAACAAGTTAAACCTGAGCACTATATAACAGGAAACACTGCCCTTGGTAGGGGTGTTGACACTGAGACAGCACTTTTCTTAGTAAGAAAATGGGCATTAATCCCCAAATTGTACATCTGGGGACAAATAATCTGAAACACAGATATTCAGTGGGAGAAAGATATTTCGAAAGAGGTAAATGCTGAAGAGTACCTGTGGGATAGTGGACAGAAAAATTAGATATGGGTTTTCAATGTGTTAGGCCAACAGAAATTGGTAATGCAATCATACATTGTATTTTTTCACAGTCCCCTGTAGCAGCTGGAAGGAGAAAGCCTCTTTTGATCACCAAGATCAAGTCTGGTCACCCTATGCCAACCCCCAAATGCCACAGTTCAGTGAAGAGTCTGCAAATTTACTGCAGAAGATTTGGCAAGCCTTTCTAGCTAATATCTATTTACCTGGAATTGAAATGTCTTTGAGAAAGTGTATATCATACTATTATGTCAGAATGGTGAGTTGTGGGTACCTGGATGTTTGTCGTTTATCCTATATACTTTTCTGTCTTTTTAAAATATTTAATAATAATTAAAAAAATACTGGCAAGCAAAAAAGAAAAGAAAAAGCATCTATCTCCCCTGCCCATCCCTGAAATAACCTCTATTAAGACACTGATGTAAATCTGTCCAATGTTTTTCTATGTCTGTCTGTCTTTGCCCAGCTGGATAAAGAGGGACAGAGTGGCAGATCTTTAGATAACTTCAGTGAGAAAAGTGCTTTAGCAGAGCTTAGCATGCTAGGTAATCTGAACCTTAACTTATGCATCTAGAGGATATAATTTTGCTAAGTTAAAATTACCAAAAAGAGAAACATTTCATTATTCAATATTTAAGAATTTGCATTAGCTCATTTCCCATCACTTATTTTGGTTTATTCAGACTATTTAAACATTTTTCATTTCTCAATTTTTCAGAATTAGAGACTTCTAAATGCTTATAGAACCTACAAAATAAATATACAAAAGCATGACTAATGAGAATAGACAATTCTGGCACTGAAGATGGACATCAAATTTAAACCTCATCTTATAAGTGGTGTTCCTTGTTCCTTTCCTGCTTTTCTTCCTTTTTCTAGTTTGCCTTCTAGAATTCCTTATGTATTTTAGCTACAATTCTCTTACCAGCTTGTGTCCCCCTATTCTGTTTTCTTCTACTAACAATACACAAATGCACACTTGGTAAGAAAGGCTAAGATAAAGCTTTCTGTGATTTAAACCATGATTTCCTTGCACTTTTAGCGCCACCTTATGGCAGTGTTCTGGTGTCAGAATCTATGCTTTCCTACTTTTGTTTTTGTTTTTGTTTTTCCTATGCCCTTGAACATTTCTGGCTGAGTGTTACTTACTGTTTTAGTCATTTAAAGATATCACGTTACATAGCAGTATGGTCCTCAACTTGTCTGCACAAGAATCACCTGGTGACCTTTAAAAAATGCCAACACTAGGCTTCACTCTAGAACCACTGTCGGAGAAGCCTAACATCGATTTGTTGGGCAAAACTAGATGTCATTTAACAAATGTTCAACTCCATTACTTACTGGAAAAAAAGTTTTCTTCCCTGATTATATGACTACATATACCTACATTATTAAATTACTACTTATGGTTAAAAATGAATACACTTTAAAGATCCCCTAAAGTATTTGTACCTGATATAAAATAATTCTGACAGTTGCCTAGATTTCTTGTTGTAGCTTTGCTTTCTCTTAATTAAAAAAAAAAATCTTATCATTTTAGTGGTTAATTGCTTCTGCTTAATTTTTTTTAATTTGGGAAAATATATTAACCACAGACAAGCATAGAGTCTAAAATAACAACTCACCCCTCGAAATGAACAAATGTATACAATGTCATGTTAGTTTAAAATACTTATATACAGATATATAAAATATATATAATACACATTTATATATAGTATACAGTTGACCCTTGAACAACATAGATTTGAACTGCACAGGTCCATTTATATTCTCATTTTTTTCAATAAATGCAGTAAATGTATCTTCCTTATGATTTTCTCAATAATGTTTTCTTTTCTCTAGCTTACTTTATTGTAAGAATGCAGTATGTAATACATATAACATACAAAATGTGTATTTAGCAACTTTGTTGCCAGTAAGGCTTCTGGTCAACAGTAAGCTCTAAGTAGTTATGTTTTGGGGGAGTCAAAAGTTACATGCATATTTTTGACTGTGCAGAGGGTTGGTGCCCCCAATGCCCACATTGTTCAAGGATCAATTATATATAAAATATTACTACTAGAGCATAAAAGTTGGTTGGGAAGTCAAGGCTAACAAAAAAAGCAATGAGAACATGTGACTGCTAAATAGTGGCAATGTTGTGAGTGCAATATAATTCAAAGAGAGAGACCAGCAGATTCATGGTAAAGTTGAGATTTGAGCAAAAACTTGAAGCTAGGGGAAAATTTCAATAAGCTGCAAAACAAAAGGAGAGCAATCTAGGTGGGAAACCAACATGAGTCAAGGCCAAAGATGGGAATGAGCATATAGTTTTTTCTTAAAGTCTTTCATATGATCTAATAATAACACAACACTTTTTGAGTACTTATTATATGTAAAGCACTATTCTAAGTGCTTTACTTACATATATTACCTTGTTTAACACAGCAATACTGTCATCAAGAGCATGCTACTCAGATCATTCTTTTCTGTTGCCCTTAGACAAGGTTCCCTCTCTGGGTCTTAGTTTCTCCATCTGTTAAAACAAAGCAGTATAATATTGTTTTGTGCATGGATATATGCATATGCGTAAATACAGGAGGGACTAAATAGAAAATGATATACCTATTAGGATAAATAGGTAGATAAATGGTAACACTTTTTATTTATTTATTTATTTATTTAAGAGCTGCCAGACTGCTTTCCAAAGTGGCTGCATAATTTTACATTCTCACCAGATGTGGACGAGGGCACCAATTTTACCACATTCTTGGCACCACATTATTAAGCAGCTTTTTGGTTACAGTCATCCTACTGGGTATAAAATGGTATCTCATTGTGGTTTTGATTTGCATTTACCTGATGGCTAATGAGGTTGAGCATTTTTTCAAGTGTTATTAGCTATTTGTATATCATCTTTGGAGAAAAGCCTATTCAAATCCTCTACCATTTTAAAAACTGGTTTATCTTTTTACTGTTGACTTGTAAGAGTTCTTTATATATTCTGGATATAAGTCTCTTATCAGACATATGATTTGTAAACATTTTCTCCCATTCTGTAGGCTCTTTTCACTTTCTTGTGTCTTTTTAAGTACAAACATTTTTAATTTTGGTGGTCTAATTTATCTATTTTTTTCTTTTGTTGCTTGTGCTTTTAGGGTCATATCTAAGCATTCATTGCCAAATTTGAGGTCATGAAGACTTAACCCTGTGCTTTCTTTTAAGAGTTTTATAGTTTGAGTTTACATTTAGGTTTTTGATTCATTCTGAGTCAATTTTTTTTGTACACAGTGTGAAGTATGGGTCCAACTTCATTCTTTAGCTTGAGGCAGTTGTCCCAGCGCCATTCGTAGACTATTCTTTCCCCATTGAACAGTCTTGGCAATATCGCTGAAAATCAGTTGGCCATAAATAAATGGATTTATTTTTGGACTCTCAATTCTGTTCCATTGATCTATATCTTTCCTTGTTGTACGATATTGTCTTGATTACTGTAGCTTTTGTAGTAAGATTTGAGATCAGAAGTGTAAATCATCTTTGTTCTTTTTGAAATTTGTTTTGGCTATTCTGCGCCCCTTGAGTTTCCATATGAATTTTAGGATCAGCTTGTCAATTTCTACACAGCCAACTGGGATTCTGATAGGAATTTGGTGAATCTGTAGATCAAGTTGAGTATTACCATCTTAACAATATTAAGTCTTGTGATCCATGAACATAGAAGTCTTCCATTTATTTAAACCTTAATTTCTTTGAATGAGATTTTGTAGTTTTCAGAGAACACGTTTTGCATGTCTTTTAAGTATCTTCTCTTTGATGCTATTGTAAAAGAAATTTTCCTTAATTTTATTTTCAAATATTTCCTTGCTAGTGTATAGAAATAAATTGCTTTTGTATATTGATCTTGTATCCTGAAATCTTGCTGAACTTTATATGTTCTATAAGTTTTTTAGTGGATTTCTTGGGATTTTCTACATACAAGATGTCATCTGTGAATATAGTTTTACTTCTTTTCCAATTTAAATGCATTTAATTTCATTTTCTGACATGAAAGACAAATTGCAAACCAACAAAAAAAAATATTGGAGTAATGATGTCATATTTGTACAGAAATAAACTGATGATCTAATTAGTGATTTGGGTAGCTACTTTAGATTGACTGCATGGAAATGCCTTCTGTGAGGAAATGATGTCTAACCTAAAATCTGAATTCTGAGTCTTCTAGTCAGTAAGAACAACTAATGTGAAGGAACTAAAAGATGGGAATGAGCTTGCTTATTGGAGGAACAGGTAAGCTAATGTGACTGGAGTGTAACAAGCAAGAGGGGAGAGGAGGTCTGAGAGGCAGTGAGGGGTTAGGCCATGTTGGATTTTATTCTAGGTTTGATGGAGTGCTACTAGAGTGTGAAATAGGGGAGTGATGTGATATGATTCACTTTTCAAAATCACTAACGTTGCTTTGAGGAAGGTTGGCATGGAAGCCAGGGAATCACTTAGGAGTCTTTTTTTGTAGCACTTTATGTCAAAGATGTTAATGACCCAGAGTGGTGATAATAGAAATGGAGAGAAGGAAACAGATGTAGGGACTTGTTAATGAATTGAATGTGGGGGAGTGAAGACAAGAATAAGGAATAATTTCTAGGTATTTGGCTTGTGCACATGGGTGGGCAGTAGTGCCATTTTACTCAACTGGGGAAAACTGAGCTTGAACAAGCAGGGAGTTGTAGGGGGTGTTGGGGAGATACATCACAAGTTCTGTTTTGGTTAAGTTGGAGACACTTACTGGTATTCCAACTGGATGTCAAGTGGACATGTTGGATAAACAAGACCAGAACTACAAAAAGTGAGCTGAGGTCACTTGTTTTCAACTTGAAGGAGATGCCAGTGAGCCAGGCAATCCAAGGTTAAATTGTTTCAAGAAGGGGTTGGAAAGTGCTGCTAGGCCCAGATTCCAATCCCAGTGTGTGGGTTACTGTACCTCTGAACTTTCTTCTCCACCACTAAAACGGGGATAATACCTAGTTTTAGGGGGGGGGTGGGAAAGGGGGTCATTGTGAGACTAAAGGAGCTATGGCATATAAGAGAGAGAGCACCATCCACAACATATACATTTAGCAACTACTATTCTACACTATCTCTAGTTTGATAAGAACTGACCTTGTCATAGACAAGTAGTAGGAGCAAAAATAGCTACATTTTATCAAGGAAATAGATGAAGAGAGTGCAGGTATAGCCTTCACTCTCTCCCTCAGTAAACCTCTTTGAAAACAGCATAGATTAGGAAACCTACCTCTTTGTACAAATGCTACTCTGCTTATATAAGGCACGACATTTAGTATAATAAAGTAACAAATAATGTTACTTTAATGTTACATAATAGCCACCAAAGTATCAGGTGCCTCTTTTCTTTCTTGCACCAGATACACACAATATACGTAAGTCTTAGCAGCTCAAGTTATAGGAAGAGGGATATCAAACTATCATCTTAAAGAATTTGTCTACTTCTTAATATTAAAATAACAACCCAACGAAAATAATAGTTAACATTTATAAAGGGCTTCCTATTAGTCAGAAAGTATTGTGCTAATTGTCATAGATCTATGTCATTCAATCACCCTAACAATCCTGTAAGGGTGGAAATAATATCATTTCTATATCATCTTCTCCAACAGATCAGCTTTAAATGGGGGTGGGAAAATTAACCTACTAGAACTGGACTGGCCAGGTATCCCAGTGCCTTTTAACTGAAAGGTGTGAGAAGGTGAGATTTATAATAGTTCCTCAATGAACAGCTGAAGGTTGGCTAAAGAATTAATTCCAGGTACTGGAGATGAAAGGTTTTTATATTAAAATTTGCCTTTAGCAGGTTAATGTGATAGGGCTTCAGCCTCAGCTCCCAAAGTAATTAGCACATCTCACAATATCTGGCTACCTTTCTGAAAGAAAACAACAAAATGATGCAACTGGGTGGAATCAGCACTCTTACTGAATAATCTTTTCTACAGTATTTTATCCTTTAAATTTTTTACTGAATCTTTACTAGGATAATCTCATTTAAAACAATCTTAAAATATACAAAACTCACCTTTTCCATGAGAACCCATGATCTAGAGCCCACCCAGACCTTTCTGAGAAGATGGAATGATTCAGATCAAGGGACTTTTCAAACTATTTTGTCATTAACGTTTATTCCAATTAAAGAAATGTGAATTCAGAATTAATGTAAGGTGAGACCTTAAAGTATGTGACAAAAGAAATGCTATTAAGAATTTGATTAAAATGTTTATGGTACCTGTGCTTTGTACTACTGATATTAACAAAATAAAAAGAACATTCTAAAGACAATCAAATTTTGACAAATTCTGGTTTGTAAAAATCAATTCATTGGTTCAGTACCCCCCCCAGCCCCCACCCCGAGAGAAGCAAGTTGCCTTGTTACTATCAGTTAAAAATCACAAGAGCATGTTTTCCTCTTCTGGTTGTGACCATCACAGCACTAGATAACATGTACAAACCTAATTCCTTTTAATCAGAGAATGTAGTAAACTAAACAAGACTCTGGTATTTAGCAGGGTTTACAGATCATGTACTATAAAACATTTTCTTTTGAAAATAAAAATTCTATAATCTATTTCAAAAATATCAATTGAAAAATATGTAAACTGCAACAAAGTTTCCAAACAGAAGTTCAAAAACCTTGGCCAAGCCATACATGTAACATTAAATAACATCTAGTTTTATCAACTAAAACACTCACTAAAAATAATGATTTCTGTAGGGGTACACTGAGTGTAGCACTTCAACATTTCAATAATAATTGCTGTTTTGTCACACATAATCAAAGTCTGTTCTCTAAATAATTTGAAGAAATTTCAATTATAAGGCAAATGAAGACTAAAATTAGAAACAATGCATCTTAAAGTTTTCAGAGACCTACATATAAATAATTTCCAAACATAATTTTTATATGCTTATGTTTTGGAAAAAATTTTCCCTGAGTATTCTTTCTGCTTGGTTAGAAAAATTAAAACATGATCTATAGAATAGAATTTTGATTTCTCTTGAATGTATGCAATTTTTCATCTATCAAATGTATTTGGGAATCTTTCCTTCCAGATATCTCTAAAGTAGTTAGTAATTGTAACTGTTTTAAAGAGCTATTTGAATGGCTATAAGAATATGGGTGGGTTTTGGAGTCCTGAGAACTGTATAGTGGGTGTCTCACACAACTGAAATGATTTACCATCCTAACACTATCAACGGTTATTTTAACAAATTCAGAATGGCACTGGCTTCACAGAGGAAAGAGGTAATAAGCAGGAATTCCAGCTCAGATGACCAACAGATAAGCATTAAAAAGCAAAAGAAAAAAAAGTTGGATTAACATTGTGCTTTCCATAGAATAACGCTGAAAAAAAATTAACCCTTCTGCCCAACACAGGAAATACCTCACCATGAAACTTTATTTAATGAAGTCTTGAGATCTGTCACTCCTTAATATTCACGCAAACTTAAAATTAGCATCATTGGGAGTTTCATCACACAAATTGCACTTCTCAATGCTATCCTACGATTTACAGCCCAAAAGACATACTACAATCAGTGCACATGCACGGTACCACTACCAGCTGTGTTCCTCTAATTTTCTAAGATCTTAAAAATTCCTAGCTACTTGAGAGTTTAGGCCTCTTCTCTTTCAAATAAATAAATTAAGGATAACAAATATTAGGAGTTTTAACTATGCAAATGTGTAAATATTAATTTTCTACATAGCCTAGCATCACACTAAAGGAACATTAGATTTGTTTCATATTTACAATAAGATTTCATAAGACCTAACTATATACTTCCCTTAGCATTATGATTTGTGCGGTTTGCAAGAATAATTAATAAATAACTTAAAACATTTAGAAGTCATCCTTCTGAAGATCTTCAAGAAGTGAGCAATTTCTGATGTCCAAAAGTGTGGCTTCTGTCTTTTTAGTTAAGGTGCTTTACGCAGGGCGCCCTGGACCCCAACGGCTTTTAGACCTAGATTTTTTAAACAGAAAAGAAGGTCAGAGGTGCTTCTAAAACAATAGAAAGTTGCTGTTGCTTAGGTTATACTTGCTTGACGGTATCAAATTTAATGAAACTTCATGTAGCTCTATAATCCATTTTTAAAAATGGATTTTGGAATCAGATATATTTTGGAATTCAGATATTTTTTGATTTGGGGCAGATAATATGGTACATATATTGTACATTATAGATCTGGAGCAGTGCCCCATAATCAAACACATTAATGTTTCTTCAGTAACAAGTGAGATAAATAAAAACTATAAATAGCATCATAGTAGCTCAGTTTAGGTTTGAGCTGACACAGATGTATGAAAAAATCTTGAGGGTTTCTAAGCATTCTGGATTTCAGAATTGCAGATATGGCATTTGGATCTGTAGTAGTAATGATAAAATCTCAGGAACTCTTAACCTTTAAAAGAAAATTTGTGATATAAAATGACACAGGACCCACAAGTTAGATTTTATGGAGAGAAATAAAAACAAGGAATGAGAAAGACTTCAATGATTTATCTAAAGTAATATATAACTGATAAATAGGATAAAAAGCCTAATTCACAGTAGCACTATAGCTTGCATTTCTATCAGCAGTTGGGTCAGAACAGAGCCTAATCAATAAACAGAAAACTTTTTAAAAAACTATACTTTCATTAAATTTTGTGCTAATGATCTTTTTAAGTCTTAACTTTTAAGTTGAAATCTGGTTCTTATTGATGTCTTGATCTAATCCTTGAAACAAAACAAAACCAAACTCAAATTATGGGCTTCTAGTATATAATTGTCCCTAAAAAAGGATCAAAGTCAATGGCATTCTGAATTTGTTTATGCTTATTTACCTTGTGTTTTTCTCTGTGCTGCCTTGACGTGCACTTACTGGCACTGAGGCCTTGATTTGCGCTTCGAGCCTGGAATAAATACCTCCTGCAAACTGCAAAATAAAGGAGCAAATTCAGTTATCTTTACAGAATCAATAACAGTTGTGCTTTATTAAAATGACATTACTTTTTAACTTAAAAAAAGTTAAAATGACATTAACTTTTTAAGTTAAAAAGTAATGTCATTTTGATTTTTAAAATTCAGGCTCTTTGACTTATAATTTATATGTATATTTTACAAACATTAAAATTCACCCTTTTTAGTAAACATTTTTGAGTTTTGACAAATGTATACAATTGTGTTACATCCAATGTTACAGTGGAGACAGAAAAGTTCCATCACCCCAGGAAAATCCCCTTGTGCGTCTTTTTAAGTCAAATGATTTGACACTACCACTTCTTGGTAACTGATCTATTTTATGTCCTACAGTTTCACATTTTCCAGAACATTACAGAATTAGAATCATACAGTCTGTAGCATTTTGAATCTGGCTTCTTTTACTTAGCCTAATGTAGAAGAGACTTATTGTAAATGTTGAGGCATGCATCAATGGTTTGTTCTTTTTTATATATACCACAGTTTTAATCATTTTCCAGGTGAAAGACATTTGGGTTGTTTCTAGTTTTTGATGATTTTGAATAAAGCCACTATAAACATGTATGAATCGATCTAGATGGTGAGTAAATATGGAATGTTATAAGAAACTGCCAAATTGTTTTTCCAAAGTGACCATTCCTTTTGCATCCCTTGCTAAATGAGTTTGAGTTGCTCCACATCCTTGCCAGCATGTTTAAAATTTTTTTTTTAGATATTCTCGTTGGTGTATAGTGATGTATCACTGAAGTTTTAATTTACATTTGTCTAAGGACTAATGATGTTGCATCTTTTCAGGTACTTATTTGCCCCTGTACCTTCTTTCAAAAGGTGTATAGTTAATCTTTTGCCCATTTCTTTTTATTGAATTATTTTATTGAGTTTTGAGAGTTCTTGATATAGTCTAGATACAAATCCTTTACCAGATAAGTGTTTTATACATATTTCTTCTAGTTTACAGCTTATCTTTTCATTCTATTAAGCTTTTCAAAAAGAACAACTTTTAAATTTTGATGAATATTTTTCTTTTATAAATCATGGTTTTGGTGTTGTAGCTAAGAAATATTTGTCTAGTCTAAAGTTATAAAGATTTTTTCTGATGTTCTGTTTTAGGAGTTTTATAAGGAACCAAATTTTTTTAAAAAATAGGGGCATATGTTATTATAATTATATAATATCAATAGTAATGATAACACATGTTATGACTAGTATGTAATTCTAGTAAAAGTACAGGTATTTCTAGTCATCATTTTCAGCAAGATAACATCTTATTTTAGAAATAACATCTAAACACTGCATTCAGGGTTAATCAAAATCAGCAACTTCCAGAAAGTTGCCCTCTGGATATTTGGCATTTGGTCAGCTGCAATTAATCTACTCTTGGTGTGTCATTACATTTTCAGTGATAATGTACTTTACTATGTGTGTTATCCATGGACCAGGGATAATTGGAGGTGGTAGAAAACTTTTACGTGAATAAACTGGTTAACTGGTATGGAATATAAAATATATACAAATATTTAAATTATTTTTTTAAAATTCTGCCTAAAACATCTTTACACTACTCATGATAAAAATAAAGTAGGATCTATGGCCACACTACCCTGAATGTGCCTGATCTCATCTGATCTTGGAAGCTAAGCAGGATCGGGCGCTGTTAGCACTTGGATGGGAGACCACCTAGGAAGACCAGGTTCTACAGGTGTTAAAAATAAATAAGTAGGAAGGTATATCTAAGCAAGCACAGTACACTAGGTACACAATCCTTACTTCTTTTGCTTCCTTTGACTTGACTCGGTCCAGATCACCCAATCTCATCTTTATTAGGTGCCCTGTAATTTCAGACATCCGTCGCTGATCTGAAGGTAAAAAATAATAAACTTCACTTTTTTATAAGGGTGATTTATAACTTTTATTTCTTAAAAAGGATTGCAATCATCAAGAGTTTATGAAACTACCACTAAATATTATTTTACAGGCACACACATCTATTTATCTTTGAAGAATTTTAGGCAACAAGTGGCAAACATGGCTTGTACTACATGGAAAATTGTTGTGTTTAAGATTATTGTAAATCAGCCTAAAACACATTCTGTCATCTTTGGAGTGAAAGTAGTAGGCAAAAGTCAGTGCATAAAACAATACATTATCTAGTAATGAAGCTCTAATTGATGCCTAAGGGAATGTGCTAATTCTGGACCTTATTCCAGTTGAAATCTTTAAAGCGATTTGGCATGCTTTATAAAAGATTTTTATTATTTAGACCTAATTTGTACATTACCCAAATAATAAAACTTACCATCTTCTCTTTGTGCATCCTGGTTGAATCTCAAAGATCTTGTGGCATCCCATTTATTCTTCTGCATACTTACACTATTGAAAAAATTAAACGAAAGTCAGCACTGATGCTTTAAGAGTGGACATCTGATTGGGGTCAAGAGTAATACTCACATGAAAGGAGACACATCTCTAGAAGTTGACTGAAAAAAAGTTGACAACAAGTAAGGCCCAGTTAGAACATATTTACTGCTTAGTGTTATAGTTAATAATAAAAAGAGTTTACATTTATGGAGTGCAAGATACTATACCAAGAGCATTACAAGTATTACTTCATTTAAGTCTTGGCAACAACCATGTGAGACAGGTGCTATTATTATCTCTATAATAACACAGGTTCAGAGAAGTTAAGAAACTCGTCTGAAAAGAAAGAAAACTAGAATTTGAACCCACTTTTATTTGTCTGCCCTGGAAGTCCCACTTATGCAACCTTTTAGAATTTACCTATTTGTGTGTCTGTAGTACTTAACATGAAGGTAAATGTACAACCTGTTTAATGTAATTGTGTGAAACTTGTCTCAACCCCAGCTTTTCATACATTTTTGGAATCCATGGTTTCTCTTTTAGCCAACAGTGGTTATTACTGTCCTCTTATTCCTACCGTGCTTTTCCCCCTTCCTTTGAAATCACAGGAAAATAAGAATTATTTTAAAAGATCATAAAATACAATTTACTTTAAAAACTCTTAAAGTCTATATTATTTAAAAGTCTATTTACTTATTTTATAGTCTGTTTAGTTATCTTATTTTAAATTATATATGCCATTTTTTGAATAAATAATATTGGTTCAAAATTCAAAAGGCATAAACAGCACATATAGTAAAAAGCCTGTTCCCAGACATTCAGTTCCCTTCCTTAGAGGCAATCAATCTTACCAATTTCTTGTGTAGCTTTCCAGAAATATTTCATGTACATACAATGAAATTCATATATATTCCTTCATCTATTCTACACAAATGGTAGCATAATATGCCACTATACATACTGTTCTGCACTTTTCTTTTTCCACCTGTCAATATATCTTAGAGATCTTTAAAATCAGTCTTTATAGAACTTCTTCATTCATTTTACACTGCTAGTATTCCATTGTGGTATTCGTTACTCTTTTTTTTTTTTTTTCAGATTTTTCCTGGCTATACTTGCTTGCTTATTTCTCAATATAAACTTTAGAGTAGTAACAGATAATTTAGAGTTACCTTCTCCAATGCTTTTTCTTTCTTATGACCACAGGGTGAAGACATCTGCTTTTTTGGTGGTTTAGTGAACTTCTTTGGCTTCTCCTTTTTCCCTAATAACAAAAAATTAATGTTATGAGCATAAGTCCCATATATTTCTCCAATGTACTTGTTAATTCCAAACAATAAAAGCATTAAAAAAAAACATTGTTTTTTAAAACTAATAAATTACCTCTGAATAAAAAGTAAATATGTGGGGAAGTCAAACTGAAAGTGCTTAATAGGAGTTCATTTTAATTACTTTTTTTCTTTCTACTAGGTGTAAATCTTTGGGGGAAAAAATGAGGACAATGAATTCAAAGTTCCAATGAAATTAAATATAGAAAATATTTAAAATATTTAAAATAAAGAAAACTATTCATATTTATTTCTCTGAATCTACTTTGAAAGTGAAGTCATCTCCTAATTCTAAAATTTTTATGTAAAAAATAACTATAACCCAGAAAAATACAATTTGAGAATCAGAGGAGAGAAGAACTCAAAAAATCTTTAAAATGTTTTTTGCTCAGGCAGGAGGTGGGGCTAGGAAGGTAAAAATGGAGGTAGGACAGAAATGATATTGGGAAGGAGTTTTCAAACAAATTTATCCTGGACTTGGGGATTCCTACAGTCAGTATTCTGAACTTTTGTCTGGCTGACAGTTTAGTAGAAAAAGGAAAGGGGCAGAAAAGAAGAAGGGAAAAAAGCATTTTTCTAAAAACAATGTTTAAAGATAAGGATACTATACAGTGGATCACTATTTCTCAAACATCAATTATGGCAGTGTAAAGAGGTTACACAATTCCTTCCAAAGAAAACTATGATGAAAACAGAACAAAGATATTATAAACAACCATTTCCAGGTACTGGCAAATAATTAAAGGCAGGTAGAAATTGAGTGTTTACTTTTGAAAGATGCACGAGGTAAAAACTGTTTATGGCCTTCTTGCCTGAGGGCACTTCCCAACCTCCCAGCTCAGGGAAGAAAATTGCAGCTTTATGAGCACTAGAGAAAAGATGATAAGAGTTCAAAGAAACAGAGAAGCTGGAAATTTAAAGGAGAAATTTAGACCTGAGATCTAAAATGTGAGTATAAACTCTGCCCAAATTCCTATATAAGTGTTAAACTATATAAGTGTATGGAAGACCCTAGGAAGTTCAGCTAAAAAGGCAAACAGAAACTAGGGTGGGGCATCAACTCTTGCAAGACAAAATTGCTCTTGGTGAGATGTGGGAGTTTCTTGTACATTTGACTGAATGTTTTCCCCAAACTATATACAGCTTGAGCTTCTGACATCTGAAGCCTTACTGAAGGTCAGATGTGGGACTGGAAAAACAACTAGAAATCTAAAGGAAACCCATAAAGCAAGGGAACCACTAAGTGAGTAAGTCCCCAATCTGAATATAAATTCTGTCTGAATCTTTGGCTGACTACTAAACTGCATAAGTGGGCATGACCCCTGGGTAGCAGGCTAAAGCAGCAGCAGTTGACAGCTGAAAAACAACCCAAAAAACCAAAAACAAAAACGAAACAAACAAAAAACAACAAATCTGTGCAGAGACACCATCCACTGCATCCTATAGGGAAGACAGACCTTGCAGTTTGGGTCAGGCAAGTTAAATGCCTACTAGAACAAAAAACCAATAATCCTCAGAAAAACAAGACAGATTTCAGAGTTGCACAGAGATAATCTACAATGTCCATTTTTCACCTAAAAGTTAGGAGGTAAAGAAACTTAAAAGTACAACCCACTCAGAAAGAGAAACATTCAACAGAAACGAATTCTGTGAGAGCCTGCATGTTGGATTTAGCAGATAATGACTTCAAAGCAACTATTATAAATATGTTCAAAGGAAAAATGATATTATTGAGTAACACATGGAGAATCACAACAAATAAATGGAAGCTCTAGCTGAAAAACACAATAAATGAAATGAAAAAAATGTACTAGATGGATTCAAGAGGAAATCTGAAATGGCAGAAGAATGAATTAAGGAATGCGAAATTAAGTACTAGAAATTATCCAATCCAGAAAACAGAAAAAACTGAAGAAAATAAAACAAAACCTCAGCAATTTGTGGACAAAATCAAAGGTCTTACATATGTGTATCGGAGTTCCTTAAGATGAATGAGAGGAGGGCAGCAAAAGATACTTAAGTAATGACCATAAGCACCCCAAATTTTGTGAAAAACATTAATTTACAGATCCAAGAAGCTCAACAAATCCAAAGAAATATATACACAAAGAAAATCACATCTAGGCATATCAATCAGTCTTCTGAAAGTCAAAGATAAAAAAAACTCTTTAAAGCAGTAAGATTAGAAGGGCACATTACATATAGGAGAACAATTACATCGATGATTGACTTCTCATCAGAAACAGTGGAGGCCAGAAGACATTGGAATGACATATTCAAAGTGCTGAAAGAAAAAATAGTTAACCAAGAATTTTATTTTGAGAAAAGTATACTTCAAAAACAAAAGTGAAATAAAGACATTTTCAGATAAATAACAATGAGAGAATTCACTGCTAGTATATCTGCACTACAGGAAACAACGAAAAATTCCTTCAGAATAAAAGAAAATATCAGATGGTAATACAGATAAAAGGAAAAGAAGGTAAATATGTGGGTAAATATAAAAGCCTAAATGAATATTTTTTTCTTTTGTTCCCTTATATTCTTTAAATGATATAAAAGTGTTTAAAGCAAAAATCATAACACCTGTTGGGTTTATAATGTATATAAATATATATGACAACAACAGCAAAAAAGGGGGAGGCAAATGGAACTATATTATTTTAAGGTTCTTATATTTTACCTGAATTAATTCATATTAGCTTTAAGTAGATTGTAATAGGTTAAAGAGGCATGTTGTAATCTCTAGAAAAATCAGTGCAAAGAAATATAATTACAAAGCCAATAAAATAATTAAATGATATAATAAAATTATTTTCTTAGCACAAAAAAGCAGGAAAGGAGAAACAGAAACAAAATCATCTGAGGCAATTAGGAAATGAATAGTAAAATGGTAGATCTTATACAACCATATTGATAAACACATTAAATATAAATGAAATAAATACTCCAATCAAAAGACAGATTGTCAAACTGGATAAAAAAAGCAATTTCCAACAATATGCTATCTGCAAGACATACACTTTAAATTAAGAAACACAAAAAGGATGAATAAAATAAAAGAATAAAAAAGATGTCATCTAAACTTTAAACAAAAGAAGTTTAGAGTGATTATATTAATACTGAACACAAGAGAGATCAAGACAAGCAGTTCTACTATAGATGAAGAGGAATACATCATACTGATGAGTCAATACACTATAAATGTATATGTGCCTAATGACAAAGCTCTAACATACATGAGGTAAAAACAGACTTGAAAGAAAAAAAATATATACATTAACAATTACGGCTGGAAATTTCAACAGCCCTCTCTTATTGATAGAACAAGTGAAAATGAGGACGATTATAGAAGACTTGTACCAGTCAGTCAAACCAACTTGACCTGACATTTATAGACTACTCCACCAATAACAGCAGAATTTACATTCTTTTCATGCATACCTGGAACAATTCTCTATATAATTTAGAGGATGAAATCACAAAGAGTATGTTCTCTGACTATGATGAAATTAAATTAGAAACCTATAATTGAAAAGTATCCAGAAAATCTGAATATATTCAGAAATTAACAACATACTACTAAACAACACATGGGTCAAAGAAAAATCATAAGAGAAATTAGAAAATATTCTGTATTGTATATATATGAAACAAGATATGTCAAAGTCTATGGGAAACACTTAAAGCAGTGCTTAGTGTGAATCTTACAGCTTTAAATGCTTATATTAGAAAAGTAAAAATAATGATTTAAGTTTCCACCTTAAGAAGCTAAAAAAAGAGGAAATTAAGATGAAATTAATTACAAGGAAGGAAATACTAAATATAAGAGTGAACAAATCAATGAAATATAAAATAGACAAGCTATAGAGAAAATCAATGATATTTTAAAAAGCTGGTTCTTTGAAAAGATCAATAAAACTAATAAACCTCTAGCTAAACTGATAAAGAAAAAAAGGGGATAAAACACAAATTACCAATATCAGGAATGAAACAGGGACATCACTATAGATCTTTCAGACAAAAGATAATAAAAAATAAAAATTTATGCCAATAAATTTGACAACTTGGATTAAATGGACAAATTCCTTTGAAAGACAGAAATTATCAAAAACAGATTCAAGAAGAAAGAGAAAACTTGAATAGCACACTATATTAATTAAAGACACTGAATTCATATTTTAAAATCTTCCTATAAAGAAAATTCCAGGCCCAGATGACCTCACTGTTGATTTTTATCATATATTTAAGGGAGAAATAATACTACACAAATTCTTTCAGAAAAGAGAATGAAAGGAATACATTCCAGCCTATTTTATGAGGTCGGTATTACTCTGATACTAAAACTTGAAGAAAATATCATTTAAAAAGCTACAAATATTCCTCATGAACACAAACAAAAAATCTTTAACAAAATATGAGCAAGTCAAATACAGTAATATATAAAAAGAAAAATACCTCAATACCTCTTCTGAGCTTACCCCCAGAAGATTGGTATAACACTTTTAAAAAATCAATGTAATATATCATATTAATGTAAAAAAAGAGAAAAACTATAGATCAATAGTGGAAAAAAAGCATTTGACAAAACTCAACATCCATTTACTATAATAACTCAGAAAACTAGAAATAAAAAAAAATTCCTCAACCTGAGAAAAGGCATTAATGAAAAACCAACAACAAACATTACATACTTAATGATTAAAGATTGAATGCCTTCCTCCTAAGACGGGGAGAAGATAACAATGTCTTCTATTTAACATCAGGTCCTAACCAGTACAAAAAAACGAGATAAAGAAATAAAAGGCATACATATTATCAAGTGAAGAAAAATTAAGTGAATTTATTAGCAAGGTTATAGGTCACATGGTCAATATACAAAGATCAATTGTATTTCAATATTACCATCAATAAACAATTGGAAAAAATTTAAAAATCTACTTCCATTTATAACAGCACTAAAAATACTTAAGAATAAATTTTAAAAAAGATGTTTAACATCTGCATACTGAAATACAAAACACTGTTGAGAAACGTTAAAGATAACTTAAATAAATGGAGAGATATTTCATCTTCGTGGATTGGAAGACTTGCCATTGTAAAAAAAAAATGCAATTCTCACAAATTGATGATATATAGGTTCAACACAATCCCAATAAAAATCCCAGCAGTATTTTTGTACAACTATCCGCACTCATTCTAAAATGTGTAGGAAATGCAAAGCACCTAGAAATACCAAAATAATCTAGAACAAAAGAACATTTTTGGAGAATTCACAGCACCAGATTTCAAGACTCACTAAAAACTACAAAAATTAAGACAGTTGGTATTGATATACTGATGTTTAGACAGACATAAGATACAATGGAAGAGAATAGGGTTGAGAAATAGATCCATATGTAATGGTCAACTGTTTTTTTTGACAAAGGTGTCAAAGTAACCTAATGGGGAAAGAACAGTCTTTTTGATAAATGATTCTGGAACAACTGGCTATGCCTATGGTATTTAAATAAAAAAAAAAAAGGAAGTGGGAAGCTTGATGCAACTCAAAATCATACTTCTAGAAGAAAACACAGAAGAAAATCTTTGTGACCTTGGATTAGGCAAAAATTCCTTAGTTATTGAAGCATGGAACATAAAAGGAAAGCTTAAAAACTAGAATTTACAAAATTAAAAACTTTGCTCTTCAAAAGACATCATAATGCAATTAAAAGGCAAGTCAATGATTAGAGGAAAAAAGCTGCAAAAAATATGGACTTGTATCCAAACATATATAAAGAACTCTTATAATTTAATAAGGCAAACGATCCAATTAAAAAATAGGCAAAAGATTTAAGCAGATACTTCACACAAAAGATAAACAGTCAATAAGCACATAAAATATGCTTAGAACTAAAATGGCTAAAGTTAAAAAAAAAACACAACAATAATACCAATTATTGGTACAAATGTATAGCAACTGGAACTCTCATACATTGCTGCTGGGGTACAAAATGGCACATTCGCTTTGCAAAATAGTTCAGCAGTTTCTTATAAAGTTAAACATACACTTACCATATAACCCAGATATTCCACTCCTAGGCATCTAGCTACCCAAGAAAAATCAAAACAGACAGCCACAAACTTGTATGCAAATATTCACAGCTGCATTATTCAAAATAGCCAAGAACTGGATGGAAATAACCCAAATGTCCATGAAATGGTGAATGGATAAGCAAATTATGGTATATTCAGACAATGGAATACTACCTTACAATAAAAAGGAACAAACTACTGATATACACAATATAGATGAGTCTCAAAAACATCATATTGAGTGAAAGAAGCAAGACACAAAAGACTGCACATGATTTCATTTATATGAGATGAGAAAAGGTGATAAGAAGCAGATTAGTAGTTGCTTGGGAGTGGGAGCGGGGAAAGGGAACTGAACGTAACGGGGCAAGAGGTAATGTTTTAAGAGTGATGTTCTAGGTCTTGATTTTGGTGGTGGTTATACAATTCTATGCCAAAATTCATCAATGTGTACACTCAAAAATGAGAGAATTTTATTATATCTAAATTATACCTCAGTCAACTGTGAAAAAACTCATAACATAGTAACATTTTCTTGACTAATTAGGATTGAAAAATAATTGATAAAGGAGTAATTTTTTCACTTGGGGATTCAACATGTAAAGAAAAATTATATAAAACTTGGAAATAAGCCAAAAGGAAGATTGCATGTCCTTTCAGTGGCATATCAGAGGACTGTTTAACATGCCCACCCAAGAATTATTTAAGTCTCTCAGAGAATGTCCTTGTTTGACTTTCCCATCTACTATTGATCAAAGGCCAAGATGCTGTGAAATTTCATGTTAACTTGCAGATTTTTGTGTCTAATAGAAATGCAAATTATTTGTCTAGTTGAAAAGATAACCCCAAAGGTTATAAGCTTATTGCTTTGTGGGACATTAATCAGTTTTGTATCTAACTTGCAATATTTTTTTAACACTCTTTTTTTTTCATATGCCAATAAATACCTAAATCTTTTTGAACAAATTTTCTCTATTTCTCTAAGGAGTTGAAAAATTTTGACACATGTTCATTCTCTAATCATATAAAATCATGTTTTAAAAATTTTTTTGTGAACTAAATTTTTTCATTAAATTTATTGGGGTGACATTGGTTAATAAAATCACATAATTTTCATGTGTACAATTCAATAATATATCATTTTGCATTATATTGCATCGTATTCACCACCCAAAGTTAAATTTCTTTCTGTCACCATATATTTGACCCCCTTTACTCTTCTCTACTCTCTCCCCTCCCTCTTTCCCTCTGATAACCACTAAACTCTTGTCTGTGTCTGAGATTTTGTTTGTCTTGTTCGTTTGTTGCTTTCAGTAATTTTTTTAAGTCATACTCTGATGACTATTATTCAATGTTTCATTTGAGTGTCACTTCAAATCATCTCAGGTACATTGAGGTGAGTCACACATTTTGAGAAACCCATTAGGTTACACTTGAAATGAAAACTTGTGAGGATTATTTCTCAGTACGCTGCATTTTCTATATAACTTTATAAGTATTCTGTGTTAGTGCCAGGGTTAGGGAATCTTGATGGAGCTTCCTTAATTTATTTTTTTCCTATGTTATTACCTATTATGTAGACTTATAAAGCCAATTCCTTATCCCCTGCATTAAAGCCTTCAGAATACAACCCCTTTCATAAAAGTGAGATGATTTTAACTTAGAAATTAATGTACTTTGTTTCTTGGATACTTCTTCTTCATCTCCAACTTCATCTTCAGTGACCTCAGATCCAGTGGTATACTCTTCTTCTTCTGAAAATAATGATTGTTGTTTCTGAATTTAAAGAAACAAAACATACTCTATTAAAAATGTTGTACTGTCATATCTTAAATGATTTTTTTCAAACACATTTATTTAAATTTATTTTGGATGAATGAGCCAAACAAGAGCTGATAAAATAACCACTGCCTAGCACAACATTCAGGAAACAGATAAGAATTTCCACATTTAGGACAGGATCATATTACATCTAAGTTTTTTATGTTTTTATTTATTTCCTTTGCAGATTCTAGCAGACTGATGGGCACCTAACAGGTACTCGGTATTTGTTGAATTGCACCTCTATTACTCAACTGAATGTATGTTCCTTGATATTAAGATTAAATTAACATATAATAATTGCCAACATTAAAGAAGTCTCATAAAGAAGCACATGTGCACATTCTCTAGGTCAACATGGCCCTGTATTAATTAAACATATCTACATCAATTTCTAACATCTACCCACTCTACTGTTTGTCATCCCTGATTCAAATTCTAACTCCATTTTTGTGAATACTGATGGCAGATAGCATAGTAATGGCAAACAGGTAAAAAAAAAAATCAACCAACCAACCAATTAAATAATTGGAACTTAATACATTTGTTGCTTTGTCCGATGTCCTAAACGTGACTTAAAAGTGACTTTTAAAAAGTCACTTAAGGAAACTTATGCAGTCAGATAATGAAGTATATGTCTGTTTTAAACGATAACAATTTTTACTAAGTACAAAATTGTAGACACTGAAAATGATGATTTACATTTAACTAAAATCTATAAAATAAGATGCTAATAAAGATTCTATTAAACTAAACTTTAATTTAAGAAGAAAAAGATCCATGGAAGTGGAATATATAGTTGTTCACTTACCAGTTGCAAAGTCCAGTTTTTCAGTGACAAGAACTAAAAAAAAGATAAAAAAAAAAAAAAGAGAGATTAATAAATCTGCATCTACCCAGATAGCAGCTCCTTATTTTCATATGGATATTATAGAAGAGTTGCAAAAGTTACAAGTGTAGTTCCCTTCTAGATTGAAACATAATTTTAAACTCAGGCTGAAAATGATATACTATAATCTTTAAATCCTGTCTGGTGAAGATGTATATGTTTATCTAAAGAATAAAAATTTCCTAGTGTCATTTCTAAAGGACAAGTAAATCACTTAGAGATAATATAATTTTACTGTTTGAAGTATTTCAATCACTTTTTAATGCTTACTTTTTCTTATAAGTTAAGGAACCAGATTTTGCAAGAATAGTGAAGAAATTTAATTAGCTATTTTGCATATAATTCATAAATAAATGTTAATGATTGAACTCTTACAGCGTTTAGAATTTATAATGCATTTTACATGGAGTATTTCCCTTTCTCAAGTAAATGCTACTTCAACCAACACAAAGGCAGGAAGTTCACAGGCAAACTGTTAGCAACAAGAATCAAAGAAATCAAAGCTTTCTAGTCACCTTAAAAACATTTCAATTTTGAAACCTTGGGAAAAACTAAATGCATTCCTGATCATAATTTTTTTTTCAAAAAAGAATGTCATACTGAAAATGTTTACAGCACCTTTAAGATCATGTTATAATTTTTTCCCAAATTTAAGTCAATTAGTTATTAATTCTTTGAGGGCAAGGAGTGTGTCCTATTACACTTTTAGTCCTATTAACTCAGCATAATACCTTAGATTAGGTAGTTAGTAAATGCTTATTAACTAGAAATTTTAAATTTAATTTAAACCATTTAGGTTTCTGTCAAAGATTAAATGTCACTAATTTTTATTGTCATTAATTGTTTATATAAATAAAGAATACATGAAAGAAGCTACTCACAGCATTGAGCTCCCCACTTTTAGGGCCCCATGGTGTATTTGGCTCCAGTAAAACATCACAGTCTAGACCCTTCTCTTCGCAGGGACCAACCCCAGAATCACTTGAAAGAAAAACATTTTATGGAAAAGTGCTCAATTTCCTAAGAACTTAAATGCAAATGATATCTTTTTAATGCAAATGTTTTAAAAGTCGCTCTTTAGGAAAATAGTTCTTCAGTATAAGGTGTGCCACTTTGACACTTACATTTTTTAATTCAACTAGTGACTCCCTTAGCAGAAGTCACTCCATATAGGCGGAGCATCATTGCACTCGAGACACCATACTTGTAGAATGGTAAATGGACTTCTATAATGGGTACTGCTTTGAGAACGGCCTTTATTAAAGGATCCTCCTATCTCTACCATGACAGCCTGCTGCAACTGCAAAATGATGGAAGTGACTGCAGCAATTATTGAATTTAAGGAGTTCAAATTTATGCAAAGATGACCTCAACCATCAACTATTTTTCTAGTTGTGTCCATCAAGTATTTAAGGTGGGCTTGAGTAACTCGGGAAAAGAAAACAAAATACACTTCAAAAACTGAATTGTGGGTCCCAACCTTTCAATCATGAAGGACTTCCTTTATTAGTTTTTCTCCCCCTTTATCTCCAATACTTTGAAGTGCTTTTCCTATCAAATAAACACCTGCTTGCTCTTATTGTAAGCTAACATATAATTTCAGTGAAGCTTTCTGAAATAATGTAAACTATTTGAGGACTGACATTAGTAATTGAGGAAACACTAGGGGATAGAGGATTTTGAGGTGGAAATCACTGGATAAAGCTGCAGTACAGCATCCTCCCCGCCACCTCCCCTCCCACTGCCTCACCAAACTGTGTCTTTAGAAAAAGGCACAACAATGACATCTTTGTGTTTGTGCAGATCATCCAGTATTCTAGCAGCTGAAGAGGACAATAAATCTCCACCTTCACCCAGATCACGAAAGACAACCATGTGGTCCCTCACTTTACAACCCTGTTGTATAAGAGACACTAAATTAGAGGTTGATACATTACAGAAATATTCTTTTAAAAATGACAGGATGTTTTTGTTTTTCTTTGCCCAGTCATATCATCATGTCTCAATTGTATCGCAACTTTTACTCAAGAAAAAAAAACTCATTCAGAAAAGTGCATGAAAAAAATGTGTATCTTAAAAAATATCCAAGAATATCCATATAACCACCATCTACATTAAGAAGTAGAATATTTCCAACACTCCAGGAGTCCCGACAGGCCCATAACTGCCTCCCAAAAGATAACCTCTATCCTGACTTTTATGGCACTTACTTCCTTGCTTTTATCCTTTTATCACTTAAGGATGCATCCCTAAATACTATAGTTTAGTTTTGCCTCACTCAGTTTTTTTCAACATTGTTTCTATGATTCAGCCATGTTGTTGTATGTAACTAACATTGCTTTAATGTATAGTATTCTATTATATGAATATACACAATTTGTTTATTCTACAGTTGATAGATGGGTTATTTCCAGTTTGGAGCTATTACAACTAATACTATTATGAACATTCTTTTACATGTTTCCTGGAGCACAAGTGCTCATGTGTACCAAAATAAATTATATCCTCACTAACACTTGGTAAGACATTTTAATTTTAGTCATTCTAATGAGTGTGCAGTGGTATCTCATTGTGGTTTTAATTTGCATTTTTCCAATTACAAATGAGGTTGAGCTCCTTTTCACGTTCACTGGACAAGAAGTTCCCATTCTTTTTCTTAATATGATCCTTTTATGGATGTGCTGCTAATATATGGTCCCACCTGTGGGTTTGTCTCTTTAGTTTGTTTATTTAATGTAGTTGATGTACTTTAATTTAAAATCTCTTCCTTTATGGTATTATCTTTTAATAGCTTCATTAGTTATCTTTTCACATATAGGTCTTTTTCTGGTGAATAGTTTGGGCTGGAACTTAATTTCATTTTTTTTCCTCATATAGATATCTCAGTGTTACAGTACCTCTTATTGGAAAGTCAATCCTTTGCCCACTGTTCTGTAATGCCACATATGTCACAGTCAAGTATCCAAGTGGCTGAGTACTCTGTTTTTTCTATTGATCCATCCACCTACTCTTTACCAGTATCACCTTGTCTTAATTATCAAAGCTTTATAATAAATCTTGATATCTGAAAGAGCAAGTACTTCTACCTTTGTTTTCTTTGAGAGAATCTTAGCTATTCTTGGCCCTCTGCATTTCCATATATATTTTAGAATTAGCTTAGCAAAGTTCCCCCTAAAAAACCACCAGGATTTTCATTGAGATTGCAATGATCTATACAGATGAGTTTAGGGAACATTTACATATACACAATGCTGAGTCTTTTAATCTATGAACATGGTACAATAATCCATTTTTTATTTTTTTTCTTTATTTTCTCTCAAAAATGTTATACCTTTTCTATATAGAGTCTTCCACATATTTTGTCAGATTCTTAGGTACTTGATATTTTTAAGGCTACTGTGCTTTCTTTTTTCAAATTTCATTTTCTAACATCGTCAATTTATAAAAGTATAATTGATGTTTGCATATGATTTTTAATAGATTAATCTTAAATTCTTATTAATTTAAATAATTTATCTGTAGATTCATCAGGGTTTCCTATGTTCACAAAATCATCTGCAAATTATGACAGTTCCTTTTCAGTCCTTATGCCTTTTTCTTTCTTTTTATTTTATTAATATACTGTTCAGAACCTCCAGTTCAATTAGAATAGAAACGTATTGACAATGGGCATCCTTATCATGTTCCCAATTTCAAAAGAAAAGCTTTCTACATTTTGCTATTGTGATATTTGTTCCAAGTTTTATATTATCTATCCTTTACTGAATTACATCATTTTCCTTCTATTTCTAAATTTGGTAAGAATTGTTTATTTTTTGATTTTTATAATCATTCCATTCACACAAATTAGAAGTTACACATTCTTCAATCCTTTTAACAGTTATCCTAGAATTTGTAAGATGTATCTTTGACTTATCAAAGTCTAATTTGTTAATACTCTCCCTCTCAAAGACCTTTTAAAGTCTATTTCACTACTCTTCCAACTTAAAGGCTATTGTTGCGAGTTTTAAAAATATATATTAAAATGTATAGTATATATTAATTATATATTTTAAATTGTCTATATTATTAATGTAATTATATATCACAAACACATTCACGCATATTTGTGTGTACACATACACACCCACAAAGCATTATCTACCATCAATATTTTATACAGTCAATGTTCATTTAGATTTCTCAATATATTAATTTCTTTCTTTGGCCTTCACTCCTTCCTGTATCTCAAGAACATCTGTAGTGTTTCCTTTAAAGCAGTTTGCTCATTGCAAATTCCTTCAATTTTTCTTTGCCTAAAAATATCTTTATTTTGCTTTCATTCTTAAAGGATAATTAAAGAAGACAGAGATTTCCAGATTGTTAACTATTTCTTTTGGCACACTGAAGACCTAGTTTCCATTGCTACTGCTAAGATGTGAATTCTAATTACTGATGTTTTGAAGGGATTCTGTACTTTTTCCCTCTGGCTACTTTTAAAATGCTCTCTTTACTTTTTTGTTTTCTGCAGTTTCACTGTGATATGTAAAGGTATGGATTTATTATCTTAATGGGAGTCACTGGAATTTTCACACCTGCAAATTAATATCTTTCAATAATTCTGGAATATCTCAGCCATTATCTCTTCAAATTTTGTCTCTGATTCAATCTCTTACTCTTCTATTGGGAACCTCATTAGAAAGTTGGACATTACAGAAAAAGACTAAAACTATATGAGTTCACTCTATGAGGTACCTAGAGTAGTCAAACATGTAGAGTCAGAAAGTAGAATGGTAGTTACCAGGGGCTGACAAGAGGGGGAGTGGAGAACTGATGAGCAGTACAGTTTCAGTTCTGTAAGAAGAAAGAGTTCTGGACACTGGTTGCACAACAATGTGAATATATTTAACAGTACTGAACTGTACATTTAAAAAATGGTTAAGATGGCAAATTTTATGTTTACATTTAAAAAAACAGTCAGAGAAAAATAAATTTTCTAAAATATTTAAATCATGTTAGAAGATGATAATGACTAAATAAAAAATACATTAACAAGAAAAAAGTTAGGCATACACTCTCTAGGTCTCTTTCTTTTATATTTCTCATCATTTTGTCTCTCTGTGCTTCACTTTGGATCGTTTCTTCTGACTTTTACCTTTCAATTCACTAATTTTTCAGCTGTATGTAATCTGGTGTTAAGTTTGCCACTGAGCTTAAAATTTTGTATTATTACATTTTTCAGTTCTAGCATTTCTATTTGTTTTCATTTAAACCATCTTTGTTACTTTTCTTAGTTTATAATTCCCTGCCAAAAATTTCCAAGCTTGTCTTCCATCAACTTAAATTAGTAATGGTCTGTGTCAATAGTCTGTGTCAATAATTCTATGGTTTGTTTTTGTTGTCAAAGTTCTTTTGTTTCCATTCTCGATAACTTCTTTTCATCTATGCAAGATTATCTTCATATGCTGAGTAATTTAGAAATAATTTGAGGGGTAGAATAATGTTACTGTTCCACAAAGAGAATTTTTACTGCTTTTTTCAGATGCCTGGGGACATTGGCAATCCAGGATTACCTTAATCCAAGTTCAGGGTTTGAAATTTCCTAGGCCACCCAAATAAATGAAAACCAGGTTGTTATCTAGGCAAGGGATGGTTTATTTCTGATTTGCTCCTATTTTTGTTGGGATCCCAATTCAAAGTGCAAAGGAAGGAATGTTACTCATTAATGTCCCCATTCTTGACAGACCTTAAACCCTGACTATTATTCCCAAAAATCCTGATAGGGGAACAAAAAGCTCAGCTCAACCTCTCAGTCACCTGTTTCAGACTGGTAATTGTCTCTAGTATAAAAATGGTCCCGAGTGCCAGCTCACTTCTTTGGGTTCCCATAATCTCCTGTATCCTAACACTAATTCTCCATTAACTTGTTGATGCTTTTAATATAATCTTTATATTTTATCCACCATTTTTTGGTGGGAAGATTGCCTTTTGGTGGGAAGACTGGTCTGAATTACTTAGCCATTACAGGAACTATAAATCAACATCCATGTCACATACAACACTTATCACACAGTTTAATTACTATTTTTTCCTGAATCCTCTTACAATAAGTGGAATATTAGTAATTAGTACAACAAGTAAGTAGACATAACAAGCCAAAGAGTTACAACTTTTAAAAGTATTGTTCAAAACAATGTGAATATGCCAGTTAAATAGAAACACCATAATCACAAAGAAATATAATGATTAAAAATCATGTTACAGCAAAAACATAACAGTAGTCATGAATTAATGAAATATCTTGGGCCAATTAAAGCTAATTCCATTTTGCTTAAAGTCTTATGCCCCATTTAAAATATGTATGCAAAGTATTACCTAAATCTTTAAATGTTAATATTATAATAGTAACCTATTACCTCACTAATAAAATTTCTGATAATCAAAATTGGTAATTAATTACAAATGTAACAAATGTCCTAATTCAACTTAAATTCCATGATCCATCATTTTAGTAATATTCATGCTAATAACCCAAATTCCTTGCCCCTAAATTTCATCAAACCCATCTGGTAAAACCCTAACTGTGGAGGAGCTCAACAATCCATTTTCTCCACACGTGCACTCAAGCAGCCAAAAACTGCTGGAGAGAGTCATAAAAAGGCATGTTAGATTTCCCTATAAATTTATGATCATCAATCTCCAATGAGCCTAGTAACCTATAATATTTCTCTGGAAAATTCACTGTCCTGTTTCCCAAAAAGACTATGTCAAACCTTTAATACTTCCTCCAAACCTTGGAAACCTCTCTCTTCTCCCTCACTCTTAGCAGATAGCTTTACCTTCTACTTATATAAAACAAGAAAGGCATTAGCTTCAAATAACTTATCATTCAATGGCAAAACACAATTTTACTAATATCTAAAACCATCCTGGCTCTTCTCTCATGTTATAATAGAGAAGCTGCCCTTTCTCCAATCTAAACAAATACTTCCATTTGTGCTTACGAGCCCATCCTCCCCTGCCTCCTCATGAACTTTATACTATTAACTTCTCCTCAACTAGATCCTTCCACTGACTTTTTTTTTTTTTAAAGTCTCTCCTCTTAAAAAATAAAAAATAAAATAAAAATGATAAACAAATACCTATAACCTAATTACTGATACAACTCCCCTTCTCAAATTTCCCATAAGAGTTCTTATTCACACTGCCTCAGCCCATATCAATTTGATCTGGATCTAGCACTCCATCAAAAGTTCTTCACATCTATGAATTCCAGGCCATCAAAGCCAAAGGACAGATTTGTTTCATTGTTTTATTTGACCTCTTACCAATATTTGACATTGTGGACCACTCTCTCTTTATACACTACTCCCTTTACTTTCATGACAATGTTCTTGGTTTCCTTCCTATTATTCTGGTTGCTCCTGATTATTCTCCTTGGCAGGCTCATGCTTCCTTATCTGGCCATTAAATGCTGGAGTTTCTCTAGGTTCCATTGTAGGCCCTCTGCTCTTATGTTCATCTATATCTAGTGGCTTCAATTATCGTTTATTTGCAAGAAGACTTACAAATTATTATTCCTAGTCTAGCTAATTCTTTGAGCACTCAAGCCTATATATTTAATACTCTTTGCCTAGTTACCTCATAAAGCACCTCAAACTCAAAATGTTCAAAACAGAATTTCTCTCCAAACTTGATTCCCTTCTGTTGTTTCATCCTCAGTGAGTAGTATCACCATCTATCAAGTAGCAAAAGCAGGAAATGAGTCATCCTAAATACTGAATTCATCCATTTCTCTTCATCTCTACTACCCTAGTCCAAGCTACCACCTCCTTTCTCTAAGACTACTGTAATAACTTCCTCATGAACCTGACTCTACTGACTTTCCCCCAAGCTATTCTCCACACTGCAACCAATATTTTCAAAAACTGAAATAAAGAAAAAACTCAAACATGGCCTAAAAGGTCCTGCCCCTACATGGCCTGACATCTACTTACCTCTCCAGTCTTGTCTTAAACTATGCCTGTTTTTTTATAACAGGGCTCTTTCTCTTCCTTCTCACCTCACATACTCCTTCCCACACTCAGATCTCAACAGAATGCCAGCTCCTTAAGGAGGCTTTCCTTGTCTTCAAAGTCCAAGTCTGACCAGCCTATTGCAGACATTTATGGCCCTGCATACTTTTTCAAACATTTCTTTGCATTCTTTTATTTCCATTTTGATATTACTGCCTGAACTGTAAGCTCCATGAAAGCAGAAACTATTTAATTTTACACAATACTCTTTGGCATGTACAGCTATAATACAATTTTGGTGGTTTACAAATATTTGTTGTATGGATGATGATGAGAAAGAGCTTTCATCACTTATAAACTTTAATTACAAAACATTTGCAGAAGTATTAGTGTCAAGGACTCTAATGTAGAGCAATATTCACATATTACCCCAAGATATATGTGCAGGAACATTTACTGCAACACTATAATACCATCAATCCTACATGAATGTATTACCTTTAGACTCTGAAAACAATAAAAAGGAAAAGATTTAAATAAAAAGTATTAGTGAGAATTATAACTACAAAAGGGCAACATTCAATATTTACCTTTGTAAGCTGAGTAGGATCAAACCGAAGAACCTTTTGGTTACAGCAGGGGAAAATTCCAGTGCCCACAGTACTCAGTGAACTTGCAGCAGGAGGATAAACCACTGCTTCTGAGTGATACTGACAATGTGAAAATTCTATACAGAGAAAAGCCTGAATAAAAGAAATATATAAAATCAATTATTATTCCCATAATGCAATTAAACATCTTAAAAATACTTTACTGAAGACCACATATTGTGTTTCATTTATATAAAATGTACAGAAAAGGCAAATCTCTAGAAACACAAAGGAGATTGGTGGTTGCCTAGGGTGGGAAGCGAAACTGGGGAGCAGCAGCTGGGGTGATGGAAATGTACTAAAATTGGATGGTGGTGATGGTTGCACAGCTCTGAAAATTTACTCAAAATCAGTGAATTTTACACTAAAATAAATGAATTTTATGGCAGGTAATTATAACTTAATAAAGCTATTAAAAAGCAAAAACAAAAACACTTTACTCAAAATTCAGATGAATTAAATTGATCTTGATGTACAATTTTACAATTGACCAATCACATAAAAAGTTTTTCAATGAAAAAATAAAATAAAATTGTGCCTAACTTGATTATTCTTTAAACTTATCAAGGCTTAATTATAAAATAAATAGTAATGTTCAGATAGGTTTATTAGTTGGTAAAATAATTTTAAAAATAACGAAATAATTTTAAGCACTGATCTTGAACACGAAAGCAAAAAAGGAGTCTATAATTCAGATTTCTTAGTTGTTAATTCCAATTGTGATTTTCAAATGGTTTTTAATTAAAAATTTTTGAGTCTGATAAAAGCTATAAGGTGCACACTCATACACAAAGTATTTTGCATACAAACTATTTTGAGTTTATAAACTTTCCATAATAAATGTTAAATATTATAAGTCAAATCAATATTAAATTTGCTATAAAGAGGAAAAAAAATCTCTCAAATTTTCTGCATTCTGACCTGCCAAACAAGTCAGGTTTTAGAAGCCTGATATCCTTGATTATAAGTGATACTCCATTGTAGGAAAGACCACTACATACCAATAAAGTTAAAAAAAAAAAACTTGACAATATCAAGTACTATTGAAGATATGGAGTAACTAGAGCTCTCATACATAGCTGGGAGGAATGCAAGTTCAGGGACTTTACAAAACGGTTAGCCTTATATTTACCATAAAATCCAATAATCTTACTTCTAGGCTATTACCCAAGAGAAATAAAATCTTAGAGTCACATGAAAGCCTGTATGGAAATGTTTATAGTTGCTTTCTTCATAATGGCTACAAACTAGAAACACCTACGAAATCCTTCACTGATGAGTCAGGATAAACATACTGATACATTCATACAGTGGAGTACTACTTAGCACTAAAGAGGAACAAACTGATAGATACAACGACATGGATAAATTTCAAGTCCATTTTGCTAAGCAAGAGAAGCTGGACTCAAAAAGTGAAATATGGTATAATTTTATTTGTATGACATTCTGGAAAAGTCAACATTATAAAGACACTTAAGCAGGTCAGTGGTTGCTGGAGTCTGGAGTGGAAGAAGGAACTAACTAAAAAGGGCCATGAGGGAAGTTTTTAGGGTGATATAAGTTATCCATGCTTTGATTGTGTTTAACTGTATGTGTTTGTCAAACCTCATATAAGGAATGAAGTTTACTGTATAAGGCTAACTTTTACTGTATATAAATTTTACTTCAATAAATCCAATTTTTAAAAATTGTGGGGATGTAAGGAGTCTATTGGGTAGAACTTAAAGTTTAAAAAATTTTACTCTGAAGGTTTTAATAAGCAGTTCTTTCTTCCCTCTATTGAAAATCATTACCCAAGTGAAAGAAAAATTACTGGGAGCAGGGAGACATTAGGGATTCACTAAAAACTTAATGTAGAAGACTCTGGACTTATATATAAGACTAATTAAGAATTATTGTGACCTATAAAAATCTACTTATTCCATAAAAGGATTTATCATAGTTACCTTCAAATAGTAAGCTTTCTTGTGCTTTTATTATATAGGTTTCATTTATTAAAAAATGAACAAAATCTTTTTGAGAATACAACTTGTTATAAAAGAAGGGCATATATCAATAGCACCCAATCTACAAAGGTGTGTCTGGATTTCTAAAGAAATTTATGTGCTAACAGAGAAACAATTTCGATGGAAATAATTAAAGGCAATAAACGACTGTTTTTCTTTCCACTGAAAAAAATGTATTTGGTCAATTGCAATATGTTGGTTTTCTAAAAATTCAACAAGTCATGATTGTTTCAGTAATTAAAAGAGGAAAAAAAATATAAGAAATTAAGTCAGATGTAAGCAATGTTTAATAGCACCATTGTTTTTGCCACTAGTTTTTTAAAAAGATGTCAAATACTGTTCAAACACATCCAAACATACTAATTAAACAGCATATATCAAAAAAGTCTGCTTTCAATGTTTGTAGGATATGAAAAAAATTAAAGTCACCTGATAACATCTTGAACAAGTAAGCCAGTTGACTGTTCCCCACAAGCGCCAATATACATCTCTCCAAGATTTTAATTCTTCAAAAAGACTATTCAAATACTCATGAACATCCCAAGTCTTATCTCTGGGGAAAAGATCCTCAAATGTTACACTATTTTACAAGCAAGCAATACAAACAATTGGTTAGAGCAAATGTTTTTAAATGTGTGGCTTATTTCTAAGAACATTTTTCAACTAATGGGGGTGGAATAGACTACAATGAATAACATATAAAATTTCATCTGGGAGTTTTGTTTATTCTTTCTTTTTCTGTGGATAATAGGAAAAGGTATTAAAAGTTCAATGTCAAATTATCTTGCTAAGTGAGATATAGGGTCATAAACTAAATATAGTTTGAGTAGGCTAACAGTTGGGACTTAAGCATACATTGCTTTATTCTAATTTTACATATTGTAGAATAAGTTGCTTTTAATTATTGGTGGCTAAACATTTCATTAATGTATTAATTCTTCATATTTTCTAGTAACTGAGTAATATAGTAATATACAATCAGGTATTGATAACACACATTTTTAAGTTAAATAATATAAACTTTAAAAATTGCAAAGGCTTAAAATTGTATCTTTATGGTCATATGTAATTTAAGTTTCTATTTTTTTCTAAGTCCCTTAATCTTTTCAAAGTTTAGATATTTTTGTTCTTAGTTTAACAAATAACAAAATGCCATCATGTTATTACAAACTACACAGACACATCTGCTTTAAGTTATTTAAAGAGAATTTTTAAAACATCATCAAGAGCTGCCTTGCAGGAAAATACTTTGACTAAAACAACAAAATGGATGTTGACGTTAATAGCAATTTTTTTACATAGTTATCACTGTCAGAAAATATATAGAATATATATAATACTTATTGCTGTTAGAATGGACATAATTTTCAAAAAGTGAATTATCTTAGGACAAAAAAGTATAAAATACAATATTGAAGAGTTAATTATTACAATAACTAGTGAAGATTCTATAATTCTTGTACAGAGAGGAAAAATGAAACATTTTAAAGCTGACTGTGCTATTCATTGTAGGATCAAGTGTGTTTCTCTGTACTTTGTTTTAATGTTTAAAATATGAAATCTAACATATGTAGGTTTCTTTCTTTAATAAAAGCACTGTACATTTTTAATATTGAAAAAAGAACAAGCACAAAGAAAGTTAAAACCATTCATAATACTATCAAAGGTAACACCACAGTTAGCATTTTAGTAAACATGTTTCTAGTTTTTATAACCTGTTTTTCTTTTCACTTAATTTACCACTAACAATTTTCTATGTAAGTATATATTCTTTCACAACATTATTCTCAAAGGCTGCACATTAAGAATTGATTAGATGTGTTTTATATAGATATGGTATTGTCTGGATACATTTTAGTTTCATCATTTGAGTGTTTCCTTTTTTTATTTAAACAATATAGCAATAAATAGCATTAAGTGCTTTCATAAATCCAACATAATCTCTTTGGATAAATTCCTAACAGTAGAATATTGTCAGTGAATACACGTTCCAGAGTTTTTACTTTCTTGAGACATTATACCATTTTACAATACTCTCTCCAACTCAGAATGAGAACTGGTTTTGAACTTATGGGAGGCATACCATTTTACAACACTCTCCCTCCAACTCAGAATGAACTTACAGGGGGCAAAAAAAGGACTATACATTAATGGAATACTGACGAAGTATAAAGAATAAATAGATTATGGAAAATACGATATTAAAGATAGTTTTCCTCATTCACCAAAATTCACCTGAAAGTAAATTTGGTTCTCTTGTCAAATTCAATATAACATTTATACAGCTAGCTAAAATCTGTTAGTGAAAATAAATCATTTAATGGCACTGATCAGACTTTCAAGATAAATATACAACAATTTTACTATCTTAAAATTTAAAAACATAATGAAATTTATCCAATTAATAAAACATACCCTTTAAAACAACTTTGTGTTGAAAGTTGCATCTTTCTAAAGCAAAGCTGGATCATATGCAGAAAAGATATTACTGTATTCCTTATAGAAACAGTGATGTTTTTATAAATACACTAGTAATTCACATTTTATGGAGAGAAATCTAGGGATATCTCTCGCTCCACCATGCTTCTGATGTCACCCTTAGTAATTCACATTTTAAAAGCTGTATTTCATTTTCACTACACCTTATGTGAATGTAGACAATATTTCCATGTCGATCCACATTAATTTTTCCAGGAATGCAAGGAATTCTTCTTTCAGTTTCTTTTGTTAAAAGTTTCTTACACAAACAGCATCTATAACACACACAAGAAAGATACAACGTGAGAAAATTTTAAATGTAGTAAAATTAAAGAATTTGGCTGCATTATATAACATACCAAAAAAAGACCATCATCATACCTGTATAATGTCACTGCATTATTCTGAGAATCTGGATTCAAGTACTCAGGATCAAACAGTCTCTCAATCTTCTTACAAAAAAGTTTACTATTAAAAACAAATCACCAACAAATTAATTTTCTTTATCTAGTTTACTAAAAAGTGATAAAATTTTAACAGTGACAAAAACAAACACTGACCTATCTGCACAAGAAGAAGATTAATAAACCCTTAGAGAGCCTCTCTTCGGGAATTTATACTAAAGTTTTAGTGTTCTTAGTAAATAAATCTCCCAATGAGAACTGCTTGATCAAGAATCTATTTTCACAAGAAAAATAAGACTGATAAATCCTTCTCTTTTAGTCCTTTATTATTGGAATATTCAAGATTGAAGATTTTGGAAATTTAACAATTCTGGGTCTACCAATAATTTAGTATGTAATCTTTGGCATTTTACTTAACCTCTCTGAACCTTATTTTCTCATCTATAGACTGGGGTTAATAATTCCAAGCTCACAAGTTTTTAGGAGGGTTAAATGAGGTGTTTTTAGAGTGCCAGACATAGCATTATCATTAAACAAATGTTAATACTTTATTATTATGACTGAACTTTAAGTCTTCTAATTAATTCCAATTAAATTATTTGTCATTAATTCCAAGTGTACATTCTATCTCCATTTTCCTTTATGTAATATCTGATATTAAAGGCTAGATTCAGATTTAGGATCCTGATTCCACTGTCCAAGATTTAGCTCTTGGATAATTCCCCTTTGTCTCATTCCCTTTAAGGACTAAACTTTTGGATAATCCCCTACATTATCAATTTCTTCCACTCTAACGAATCATTCCAGTTGGCAAATAAACATAATCTAATATTTCCTTTTTTAAAAAAATTCTTTCTTGAGCTTACCTATCCTTAATAGCTACTGCTAAATTTTTCAACATTCAGAGCAAAACATCTGGAGAAAAGTTATCTAAATCAAACCAGTCACATTTCTGTCCTCATCTTACTCTATATGGTAGCATCATTCCACACATTTGATCACTTAGATCCTGTTTGAAACCCTCTTTTCTTCAACCCACTGGCTACTCCTCTGGATCCTCACTTGATCCTCTAAATTTTGGATAGTCTTAATCAATACTCTCTTGCTAACAATTATAAAATAAATAAAAATAGCATTTACAATAGCACCAAAAAAATAAATACCTAGGAATAAATTTAATAAAAAAGGGAAAATATCTCTATACTAAAAACTATAAAATATTGCTAAAATAATTGAAAGGTTTAACAATGTTCAAGAACTAAAAGATTCAACAATAAGATATCAAATCTTCACAAATCTATATTAATCCCAAATTCTTGCAGCTGTATGTGTTTGTGTGTGTGTGAGAGAGAGAGTGGGAAGGAGGGAGGGAGTGAGGGAAGGGGAGTGAGAGGGAGGAAGAAGAGAAAATGGGTAGGCTGATTATAAAACTTATATGGAAATGCAAGGGACCTAAAACACTAAGACAGCAATCTTGAAAAGAGGCAAAGCTGGAGAATTTAGATTACCAGATACCAAAAAACATTATAAAGTTACTATAATTAGGACAGTGTGCTATTTGATACAAGTATAGACAAAGAAATCAATAGAAAATAGAGAATTCAGGAACCTCACATATATGTTTACTTGATTTATAATAAAGATGCCACTGCAATCCAGTGGAGAAAAGATGGTCTTCCTAGAAAATTTTATTCAGTTCCATGATTTCAAAGCTTATCTACTCTTATATTTCTTTTTTAAGCCCTGACCTCTGACCTAACTTTGGCCATTCTACCTGGATGCCTACAAATCATATATTAAATAATCCAAATCCACCTCATGATTCCCCTCACCCCAATCTTCCCATTCTCTCTGTGAATGACACTACTATTCACTAAGGTGCTCAATCTTAACACTTAGTAATTACCCTAGAATAGTCTCTATCTTCCTACATCATTCCATCCGAAAATCTGTCAAATCTAATAACCTACTCTGAATTTATCTATCTCTTTCCAGCTCCACTGCTTCCACTCTAATCCAAACCCTTTTGTCTCTCACTAGACTACTGGGTTAGCCTCCTAATAAGTCTCCCTGCTTCTTAAAACCTTAGTCTATTCTCTACATAGCAACCAAAATGATCACTTAAAAACAAATCAGATGATGCCACTTCACTGCTTCCATTCACACTTAGAATAAAGTATATATTCTTTGCTATGACCTAAATGGCCCTAAGTGATATAACCACTGCTGACCTCATCTTATACCACTCTTCCTCTTTATACTAAGGCCTGTCTTCATAATTTTTCATATAATTCATTACCACAATAAGCTCAGATGTACATTACACAAAATAACAAATTTAATTACTAATTTTTATCTTGAGCCATGGGCTCTGGATAAATTTTACTTCATTTAAAATAAAATAGAAATATATTTATAAATATATTCTAAAAACAATATTTTACTAAAATAAAATAGAAATATATTTCTTCTAATAGGAACACTAGATTTAAAATTAAAAATTACCTCCTAAACTTATCTTTCTTGTCCTTTAAATCATCAACCTCATTGTGTGTGAACAGGTCAGCTATACGTGTAAGAAGATTTGCATTAATACAGTTCATGTTGCATGGAGTAGCTACTATGGCATTCATATTTTTGTGGCAATACTGAATACATTGTTCAACCTAAAAAATAACATAATAGAAAATGAGTGTTGAAAATACTAGCATGAAGGATAATGTTATATCAATACCTTTCAAAGATAACATTCATTAAAAGCCTTATCCATGTTGCTAGGCACTAACTGGGTTTTACCTATTTGGGTTAACATACATTGTTCCAAAGTGGCCCAGTAAGTTAAAAAAATTTTTTTAATTAAGTTTATTGGGGTAACATTGGTAAATACAATTATATAATTTCAGGTGTACATTATTATTTGACATCTGTATATTCTATTGTGTTCACCACCCAAAGTCCAGTTTCCTTCAGCTACCATATATTTGATCACCTTTACTCACTTACTCTCCCCATAAACCCTATATTTGACTCCTTTTACCCCATCTACCTCCCTCCTCCTCCCTCAACTTACTAGTAACCACTAGTCTACAGTCCATGTCCACGAGTCTGTTTCTCCTGCTCATTTGGTGCTTTTAGGTTTATATCCCACATATAAGTGATATCATGTGATTTTTGAGTTTTTCTGTCTGGCTCATTTTGCTTAGCATGATTATCTTGAGGTCCATCCACGTTGTCACAAATGGCAGTATTTCATCTCCTCTTATGGCTGAGTAATATTCCATTGTATATATGTACCACAGCTTCTTTAGCCAATTATCTATCATATGACACTTCGGTCCAGCAGGTCAAATTTGTACAAACATACATACATAGCTAGAAAAGTCAACTTTCTTAGAATATTTCAAACAATAATGCAATACACATCTTTCATGGTTGTAGCAGGTATAAATCTTGGTCCACAAACTCAAGTATGTGACCTCCTATAACTAAACTTAATGAAAATTTTGTCTCCATTTCTGAGTAGCAGGAACATAATTTCTTTCACTTCGGGGTGTTCACAATTGTGTTGTACTTGCTCTCTGACTCTCTTTCCCTTTCTCCAACCTAAAGTATACTATTTTTTTTTTT
>CM053515.1:69654869-70049869 GCA_028627145.1 Eidolon dupreanum
TCTCTCTCTCTCTCTCTCTCTCTCTCTCTCTCTCTCTCTCTTTCTTTCTTTCTTTCTTTCTTTCTTTCTACTTTCTTTATTATTATTATTTATGTCTACAGTACCTAGTCTTCCTAGGTGGTCTCCCATCCAAGTACTAACCAGGCCTGACCCTGTTTAGCTTCCGAGATCAGACATCGGGCTTGTTCAGGGTGGCATGGCCATATACCATGGACCGTAGTTCCACTGGGGCACGAACCCAGGACCTTCTGTGCGTAAAGCAGACATGCTAACTGCTACAGCCATGAATCCATGTCCACCAGGTCTATTTTTTAACTATCCATTTGAGTATACTTCTTAATCCCTTTGCCCTTTTTCACTGTCCTCCGCAATCCCTCTCCCATCTCATAGCCCTCAAAATATTCTCTGTATCTATGAGCTTGTTTCCGTTTTTGTTGTTGTTTGTTTTGTCATTTAGATTACACATGTATATGAAATTATGTGATATTTGTCTTTCTCTATCTGACTAACTTCATTCAGTGCAATACCCTCTAGTTCTATCAAGGCAATATATTTTTCCATCCCCTTCCTTTTAGCCTGTCTTTTCATCTATAATGAGTCTTTTGTAGACAGCATATATAGGGGTCTTGTTTTCTTATACATTCAGCCACTCTATCTTTTGGTTGGAGCACTTATTTCTTTTCCATTTGAAGTACTTGTTGATAGGAATGTAGTTGTTACCATTCTTTATTCCTGTTTTTGATACATGTTTTTTCTTCTTAAAGAAGTCCCTCCAACATTTCCTGTCATACTGGCTTGGTGTCGATCAACTCCTTTAGCTTATTTTTGTCTGAGAAGCTCTTTATCTGTCCTTCAACTCTAAATGATTGCTTTGCTGGATAAAGAATTCTTGGTTGTAGATCCTGGGTTTTCATCATGTTGAATATTTTGTGCCAAGCCCTTCTGTCCTGCATAGTTTCTTTTGAGAAATAAGCTGCCAGTCTTATGGGTGCTCCCTTGTAGGTAACAAATGCTTTTCTCTTGCTGCTTTTAAGATTTTCTATTTGTATTTAACCTTTGGCACTTTAATTATAATGTGCCTTGGTGTGGGCGTCTTTGAGTTTATCTTTTTTGGGACTCTCTGAGCTTCCTGGGGTTGTATGTCTATTTCCTTCACTAGGTTAGGGAAGTTTTCCATCATTATTTCTTCAAATAGCTCTTTAACTTCTTGTTCCCCTTCAGGTACCCTTATGACCCAGATGTTTTGACATTTAATTTTATCCCATAGGCTCCTTAAATTAGTATTTTCTTGGCTTATTTTCTTGTCATTCTGATTGGGTGTCCTTGGCTTCTCCATCTTCTGTATTGGTGGTTCTATCCTCTTTATCCACTCTGTTGATTCCCTCTAAGATACTCTTCACCTCAGATAATGTGTTCTTAATTTCTGACTGGTTCCCTTTTATAATTTCAATTTCCATTTTCATGTTTTTTATCTCTTTGTTAAAGTTCTCACTGAATTCATCTACACTTCCCCTAAGTTCACCGAGCATCTTTATAACCAGTGTTTTGAACTCTGTTAGATTACCTGACTCCATTATTCCTGGATCTCTGTTCTGTTCTCTCACATGGTTTCTGCTTCTTTGTCTTCCCATTTTGACTGTCTTTCTGTGCTGTTTGTATGTACTAAGCAAAACTTCTAAGTCTCCCAGTCTTATTAGTGTGAATTTGTGAAGTAGGTATCCAGTGGCACAGTCCTGAGAGGGGTTCAGCTGCAGGCCAAATTTAGCCCAAGCTTCTACCCCTCCAGGGCCACCTGTTAAGATTCAGCAAGCAATCCACAGATGCTGTGCTTATAGTTGCCTCAAGAGGCCACGCGAGAATCCAAAGCCAGCTGCCATTAGTGTGGGTCTTGGGGTTGGCTTAGTAAGGAACAGCAGACTCACCTAGGATACAACTGGATGTGGCTTGGGTGAGGCCGTGAGTTTGGGGTGGCAGAGTTTCAGGGAATTCTCTGGGCAGATTGACTTCTGTTATCCAGTTCGATGATGTCTCAGCTATGACAGTACTATGTCCCCACAGTGGAAGTGGGGAGGGCTCACCAGAGGAATAATGGATACCGCCAGCACTTCTGCCCAGGAGAAAGCCCTGCCTCCAGCCCTCGCTCCAACAACCTAGTGTCCCCCTGTAAGTCTCTCAGGGGAGCCAACCAGGTGCTGGTGCTCAGAGCGAGGAAGTCTATCACCGCCAAAGTCCAGCTGCGGACACAGCCCCTTTAAGAGGCGTCTGCAGCTGCTGGCTGCTACTGCCACAGCCTCTGTCCTACTTAGCCACTGGGACTGGGCAGCCTCACGTTTTCATCCTCTCCTACTTTCTACCATTGTAGGTTGATTAATTATTTTTCTCCCTAGTTGTAGTTCTTCTGTTCACCTAGATCCAAGGTGACTTTGCTTGCTGTTTGCTCCATGTTTCCATCCCAACTTTGATGTGGTTGCAAGAGGTATGAACAAAGCCTCTATCTTTACCATCTTTGCCATTTTTAGGTGTCTACTCAATTACTCTTTGAGGTGGATTTGGGTTCTGGGGAAAACTGGCACTGGCCAATCATGTATTCTTCCATATATTTTGCTTATGGCATAAAAATTATCCTTTAGGGCTTAGATTTCAAAATTCAAAGGTTAAAAACTCTTTGTTTCTGCTTTTTTTCTGTAACCCTTCTTGAAATCAATTAATACCAGCAACTAAATGAGGGAGAGAGTAAGAAGTAGAAAGAATATAGGAACTAGTAAAACCCCAAATAATCAAATAAACTTCACATCCGTTAACTAAACAAAGGTGTATTTTGTTCTGTGTAGTTTTATCAGGGGCTAGAAACAAATATTTACTTAAAGTAAAACCACAAAAACATATAAAGACATTTGAATGATAAAGACATTCATTAAAAAAAAGAAAAACAAGTATATTTAATGTTAGATATTGATATGCATATGTATATATTACGCTTTTATGTTTCACCAACAATTCTTAAACAGTAGACATGAGCACCTGTTTTACACATACAAAATTATATTAATAGTTGGGTATTCATTCTTAATTTTTTGAACTATAAATGAAAGACACAAATAAGCAAAAAATGCTTCAAGAAATTATTTAAATAGTGAAATATATATTCTAATTAATTTTCACTTAATTTGGTTTTAGAGGAAATTCTCTTTTAGGGTAAAATTAATTCTGTTTAGTTTCATCTAATAAAACAGAGAGCTACTTCTTGAAGATAAATAGCTTGCTTTATAGGCATCATATACATATGACACATGGTAGCCTTAACAATCTTTCCCGACAGAACAAAATACCTCCAAATGTGACCAGTTTATTCTAATGGAATCACACTCTTGAATTAAGTATTATTTCAGAAAGATGCCTTAGATTTTCTAGACACTTGAAAGAAAAATCAAGTTATATGTTAAATCAAGCATAGGTGAACAAAAGAGCTTTTATTAATACTTACCAATGAATCCATTTTCAAAAACTCTGAAGAAATAAGAATTGAAATGACATTTCCTGGCTCTAAAAAAAAGAGAGAAAAAATTAAATTCTTTTGCTTTGTACCTCAACCTCCTTAGAACAGGATTCTTCTCACCTTAAAAGAGGATGTTATTTTAATAAGAATAATTTAATATAATCTACTATGGCTTATATACATGAAATAAAGAAAATATAATGTAAAAACTTAGGGTATAGAGAAAACACACAGTAAATTTGCTCTGGAATAGATTCATATCAAGGAAAAAGACTCCAGCTAAAGATATGACACATGTAAAGTTTTCCTTAACTAAACTAGGAAAAAAGATAGAGAATATAATTCATCACACAAAAATCAGTAAGAAAAATTTTAAATGATTAATCAGAGCACTTGTTATTAGTGAAGTTATTTCAAAACCAATTCAATGCTTGTTATGAATACTTAATGAAAAAGATTCTGAAAGGATAACATAAACTTTACTACTGCAGAAGCGCTGAATTATTTTCTAAAGGCAGAGTGAATGAGCTTTTAGAGGCATACTCAGTGAAAGTGGGGTGCCGGGTGATGCTATTTTTTTAGTAATCCTAAATTGTCTCCCATGAGGTATACTGAAGAAAAAGAAAAAAACTGATTTTTACAATTATAGTACTAAGATAATCCTTCTAAATAAAGAACTATTCAGATAATTGTTAAAATAAATAATCCCAATCTTTCTTTAAATAATAATTCTTGCATAAAGGTTCTCAAATAGAAATGGCGAAGGGAGGAAATAGCTGGTACAAGTTGTTCCTCAGGAAACTGTACATGACCTATTCTAGTTAAGACCTAATGTCTGGATTATCAGAGATTTAACTGAGTATTTTGGTCATTTCCTGGTTAGAATAAAGATTGCTTTTTAAAAAGTTTACATTTCTAGTAACTGATTTAAGGTCAAAGATTACAAAGTGACTACTTTTGCTCTACTTCTTTCACCTTCGCAATACACATAAATATGCTAGGTCAACCAATAGTTTTCTTTCTCTCTACATATTCTGATTTTTATTTCACATATACATAACATATCTGGGTGGTCTGGAACCTCTGGACTCTGGATGAAAATTTTAATTTAGCAATCTTGTAATTTTTATTTAAGGACCACTAGAAGCCTTTCCTATTAATTTGGTCACTAAAATAAAATAAATTATAAACTTCCTCAGAAAACTTTTATACTGTCAGTATAGATTTACTTACTAATAAGAGTTTAGAAATATTTTGGTAGTGCTATAAATAACAATTCTAGTACACAGAAAGACTATTAAATCACAAGTGTGATTTCCTATACAAGTGTGATTTCCTATACAAGTCTATGCCCCGTTCTATGCCCTATTCTTCCTGTCATCTAGGATACTGGTTCTCAAACTTCTGCTCTCAAGACCCCTTTGTAATCTTAAAAACTGAGAATCCTAAAGAGCTTTTAATTATATGGATTATATCTATCAGTATTTACCACAACAGAAATTAGAACACAAAAAATTAAATATTTATCCATTTAAAAATAAAAAACTAATTACATTAGTTTATTTTTATAAAAAACATAATTTCCAAAATGAAAAACAAATTTAGCAAGAAGAGTAACACTGACATTTTTTGCAAATTTCTACAATGTCTGACTTAATAGAAGACAGCTAGATTCTCCTGTTTCTACATTCAATTTGTGGGTTGTCTTTAATGTTACATCAAAACTTGGCAAATGGTAGTTTCTTACAGGTTAGTTGCAATGGGATCTGAAATAATATCAATAAACTTTTCCTATTCTGTTATTTCAAAATCCTCTGACTTGCCTTGTGCTTTGAATGGATCTTTAAGCCATGCGTGATTTTTTTAACGTTATGCATTAGTCATTTGGAAAATATTGGTTCACTGAGTTATGTATATCTTCCAAATGTCAAAACATTTCATTGTACAACATATTAAAAAATCACATTCATTAATATGACCACAAGTGTCATCAGAAAAGTCTTTAAATATTGAGAAGTTGTAAAGCACATGAAAGTAGATACAAGTTTTCTAAAAAATTCTCATTTAAAAGCTTAAATTTTATCATTGGCAACAAATACTGTCAATTGTTTCCCTTTAACTGACTAGTTCATTTAATTCATTTTCAAGAAAATATCTGCCATATGCCTAAATCTTAATAATAATAATTTGTCTGTCAGTCATTCTTTCAAATAAAAACTGTTTTCTATTTTTTAAAAAAGCAGTTAGTTTAGCCTGCAACTCAGACAACTGCAAATGTCCTTCCTCAAGACAACCATCATACTTTTTGGTGTGTGACAGAAGTGTACTTCCCATGTCATCTCATATAATATTAAAAAGTTGTATACTCAAGTGTCGAGTTAATAAAATTAGTAATTTTTACTGCTTCAATCAAGGACATTCTTAAGTGAAATTGGATTTTTTCTTTTTTTCCTTTTAACTATGAGCACATGGTGCTGAAAAATACAGTGACTACTAGTAGTTTGGTGCCCCAGCCTTGATGTGTGCTGAATAAAGCTCTCATAGTTTTACCTTCCTTTACTTCTGTACCACCTGAACAAATGTCAACATAAAAAAATAAATAAGATCTTGGTATTATGCAAATTGTATTGACCTGCTGGATCTTCTAAAAGGATCTTCAGGACGCCAGTGGCCCACGCACCATAACGTGAGAACTGCTGATCTACAGGTCTTTTCATTTGCCATAAATTCATTATAATTTACTAAAAAAGATGAGCTATCAGTTTTCTAAAAGGCAGTTACCAATCTGAGCATAGTATTAAATTCAAAAATTTTTCCACATTCCACATTTGACCTGAAGCAACTACTTGGCGACATACAAATTTCACTATAAAATAAGTAATAGATTGTCTTTTACCTAAAGTGGGCATCTCACAATCTTTATTCTCCTTAGTGTTCCTTTTAACATATTTTATCAACCAGTTGAAAATGTGAACGTCACAATGAACTGAAATGTCCACCTCTTCCCAGCGCTGGGCATCCATAGATAAATATTCAGCAAAGTACTTCATTTCTGATATCAAAAGATCTCGTGGACAAATAAAATCTTCTTTCAAGTTTTTTGCTTCATCACATACATGGATCACCATGTTTGGCCTTCGTAAAAAATGTTACACAGAAATGAAATTATTAGAGTTTTAGAAAAGGAGCTAAGAATATTGACATTTATTGGAAGTATGAGAACAAGGTGTTTTTGAAGGTTCTGACCACAAATTAGTTTTATAGGATTTGACAATCAGAATTTTTCATAAGTGTCTTGTTAACCTGATCTGTATCTTAGATTATGACTAATTTTAGTTAAGCTATTGACTTAATAAAACAAATAAAAATATTTTTACTATGGGACTCATAATTTACAGGGTTTTAATTTATTGTTTTCAAGTTATAAGTAAATTATAAAGTTTTAAAAAATAATATCAATTCACAAAGAAAAATTAAATAATACATCCTAATTCCTGTGATGAACATAAAACAGAAATTTTACATAGCTATGGGTATGGGAAGGAGATAAAGATTAAATACTAAAATTTTCTTACTAGTAATGAATAGGAAAAAAGTTAAAATTATTCATTAAAGAATCAAAAAATTAGCATGGTTACTTAGTTATTTTTGACAGCAAGAAATTTTGTCTTTAGGCATTCATTAAATATAAATTAGTAAATTAGTAAATTAGTAGTTAAAAGAATTCTTAAGACTAAAATATACTTATTTATACATTTTAAAAATAATTTAATAAGTTTAGCTAATCCATCAGAAAGTTTCCTTCGAAATTAAATACTCCCTGAATTTGTTTTCCTATGAAAATTATATTACCTCATATAGAAACAGTGTGATCCACAACTGCTTTCATGTCATTACAAAAGGAAAAAATTAAATAGGAAGAGATACAGTGTCCTATAAAATGAATCTAATGTATGTTTAACTGTACTTCATAAATTTCTAATACAAAAAAATTACATTTGAAATAAAATTGGGCTACCAGAAAAGGGATTATTCATCAATACTCTGTCAAAGTCAAAGAAACTTAAATAATTTCACAAATTGTTCTTCCAAAGAAATTATGGTCAAAATATAAACAGGGAATGACTGATATAAGGAAGCATAAAGTTTCTGTGGCTTTTTGGACCACAATATGAAATACTAGATAATTCCAGTAAAAAAAAAAAAAAATTACCTGATAAAAATTTTTGTACCAAACAAACCTACCAGTTAAAAATCTATGTGACTAAACTAAAAATCACTGAATTATACACTTTAAAAGGGTGAATTTTTTTATTGTGGTAAAATACACATAACATAAAATTTTAGCCATTTTTAAATGTATAGTTCAGTGGCATTAAGTACATTCATATTGTTATGCAAGCATCATCACCATCCATCTCCAGAACTTTTTCAGAGGTAAATTTTATGGTATATGAATTATATAGTAATAAAGCTATTATTTAAAAAAATGGATCAAATATGTGGTGACAGAAAGAAATCTAGCTATGGGAGATGAACACACAATGTAAATATACATATGCCTTACTGTTAAAGTGTACAGCTGAAACTTATTGGATTTAGTTAATCAATGTCGCCATTAAAAAAAAAAAAAAACTACCAAAATTGAAATACACAAAAGATCTTTCAGAGACAGTGAAATGTTCTTTATCTTCATTTGGATGATGGTTACATGGTGAACACATTTGTTAAAACTCATCAAAGTGAACGCTTAAAATATCTATTTATTGTTTGTAAAATATACAAACCATAGAAAAACTATCAAAACTTGCAATATATAAAAAGATATATTCTAATTTTTAAATGTTTCTATAATTAGTAATTATATTCAAATACTTATGTCTAAAATATATATCCAGTTTCTTTAATGAAATTGAAGAATTAATGGCAGAGATTTTTTCTTTGCATTTTAAAATATACTTTTCAAAGTTTTATGTAGATGTTATTCTAATATTTACAAAATGAAATGAATTTTTAAATAGAAAACTAGTCCAATTTAAAAATAACACAAATAAGCCTTATGTTTAGCTATCAAGCAGTTATTTATAGTTCGATGCATGAAATAACCTGATTTCAATTGTTTCAGAAATTGTGTAATATGAAATCTCCTAAAATATGGTAACTGATATATACAATCACCAATCATATAGTTTATAATTTAAAGTTGATATTCATATTAAGTCTTATCTAGCAAAGAACCAGCCTCCTACCCTTCAGATTCTTCAGTCTTTTCTCCACCATTACGAGTAGTACAATTTTCACTTTCTGAAGAACAATTCCTTGTGGAAGCTATACTATGTCTTCCTTAAATACAGAAACAAACATACAAAAACAAAGGGGGGAGGTTAGCATTTCTAGCTCAGAACGGGTTTTTTACTTATTGAATGGTTATACTGTAAATGCAGTTTCCAAGACTAAAGATGGTACTTTGCAGGTGGCATTTCCCTTAAAATTTCTAAAGGTATATAGAAAAAACAGTCCAAAAAAGGGATTACAAATTGCTAATGTTACATTGAAGATTTTAAAAACCTGATATGGTGTGTACAGATAGGGGTCAAATGCTCAAAATCCAACAATATAGTTTTTCCTTCCTGAAGTAAAATTTTACATGAATACTCTCTCCTGCTGCTGAGATTAAAACAATACACTACACTCTGAGGCTTTCTAAAACCAGTTATTTCTTAAGTCATTGCAGAAAACATCTCTTCTACCCTGCCACTGTGTCATTTGAAGATACTGCTGACTACAATCAAGGACAGCTGTAAAAAAGATAACACAAGATATAAATAAGATTCTCTCAGTAAAAATTAATTAAAGGTATAAGTCAAAACCCTTTAAAATTTATGACATAACTAGACATAACTCAGCTAAAAGACTGGAGTAGTAAATTTTGATATAGTAAAGAATTTTTTGGGTAATAGTGTTTGCCCTGTATATTAACATTTAAAAATTTTTCAAATATAACAAAGAGACAAATTTCTAAAATTCAGAAAGAAACAAATGCAAATAGATTTTTCCATTATAAGGACAAGCCCTATATTTTGTTGAAAACCTTACCTGTTTTGGAAACTGCACCCTGACCAACTGGAGGCTCTTGAAATTCTCCCGGTATGTTAAGAAGCGAGGATTTGATATAGGTAGCTAAAGTGTCCACAGGACTCTCTCCCTCCATGAGAGGACTATACTGGTTGTCAACAGGTGAGTTTCCGCAGCTCTTCAGTTCATCAAACCTTTTTGCACACTGTAATCATATAAATGCAGGTCTGTTTTTTTTTTTTTAAATGAACAGATATTTTCTTGCCTACTATTGGAAGATACTTTTCTATAATTATTTTTTAAGTGAATATTAATCCATTGGGTATCAGCTAGAAAACTAGCACACATTTCAATACACAAAAGCCTCTGACTTAATTTTTTCTTTTTTAAAATTCAGGATAGAATGTTTTTTTTTATATGCTTTAACCACAAGGCATAATATGTTTATTCTCTTGTAGAAAAATGAATAACTTTATCAACCATATTTCTCTGTGGTCTGCACCTATTATCACCTGACAATTTTAACAATTTAGTTAAAAATTTGGTTTATATTTTTACCACCAGAATAAGACCCAATTCTAATCTTCGATGGAAAGTAAACCAAAAAATATCTGATTTGTGACACTACATTTTCTTTATTAATATAATGAAGACTTTGTCCCTACTAACAATGAGGTTTACCTTGCACAAAATACTGTAGTAACATTTCATGGCCACATATTTGGGCAAGTTTTTCTAGCACAGTGTTTTACCTTAACCCATTAGTTAGTCATGAAATCAATTTAGAAGGTCCAGATTAACAACTGAGATTAAATAAAATAGAACAGATTAGAAAATATCAAGACTGCGTTAAGCATTGTAAGGCTTAATATTACTTCATGAAAATGTCATTTCTATGTGTGTACTAGGTCACACCATAATATGTCTTCCTACTGTGGGTCTTGATCAAACAATGTTATAGCATCTGCTTTTAAACCTTCATTAACATCAACGTGGATAGCAAATTCCATAGTAGACCAAGTAATCTGGAAGGTGTAAAAGGAGAAAAATGTATACCACATAGATGTGTATACATTAAATGAATAATACATTGGGTATGGCATCATTTACTATTACATGAATATTTAACAAGTACCCACTAGATATTAAGCATCATTTTTTAAAAATTTTTTTATTTTTATTTTTTTACACCTACAGCACCTGGTCTTCCTAGGTGGTCTCCCATCCAAGTACTAACCGGGCCCAACCCTGCTTAGCTTCTGAGATCAGACAAGAACGGGCTTGTTCAGGGTGGCGTGGCAATAGACTAAGCACCATTTTCAGCAACAATTGTTTATATAGTTAACAGTACTACAAAGAAATGCCTAATCAAGACTTTGAAAAGTGAAGTAATGCTTTTTTTAAAAAGACACTTAAAATATATGTAAGTGTAGATTGAAATCTTATGTAATCAATATGCTCTTCTCTTTAAAGTCTTAAAATTAAATAAAAATAATTAATACGATAAATGAGAAACAATATATTTTTGTATGACTATTGAAAAAAGTGGTGAAAGTATGGGCAAAGAAAGAAAAACAAATGCTACAACATTATAAAAATGTACAGGTTCACATATACATGTATAAGATAAAGAATATAAATGGTTTAGCCAAATTCATTTTTCCTACAAAATGAGTTCATTTTTTATAACACAAAGAAAGTGGTAAGTAGGCCTTTAAAACATAGTTTCTTTTGATACCTTTCAGGTAAAGTTATTGCTTTATTAAAAGCTGAATGTAGATTTATCTTATTTTACAAAGCTTACCATGATTTCTAATAGTTAAAGAATGAGAAAATTATGAATCTGAATACTTGAAATGAATACAATTGCTTAAACAAAAAGCAAGTAAACTGTAAATAATTAAACTATATTATTAAATTGTTTTTTGTTTTTAAGCAAAAATTACATGGTATCGATATGCAAAGAATGAGGCAGACATCCTACCTCACACCACATACAAAAATTAGCTCTAACAGATCAAAGACTAAATATAAGAGCTAAAACTAGAAGACTCAAAAAAAAAAAAAATACAGGTATAAATCGTTGTGACCCTGGATTAGGTAACAGTTTCTTAGATATGACACTAAAAGCACAAAAAACAGAGAAAAATTAGATGGACCTAGAGGTTATTATGCTGAGCAAAATAAATCAGGCAGAGAAAGATAAATACCATATGATTTCACTTATATGGGTAATCTAAGAAACAAAAGGAACAAACATGAAAAACAGGCTCACAAATATGAAGGACAATCTGGTGATGGCTGGGTGGAGGGGACTTGGGAGGGCTGGGAGAATGGGGTGAAGGGTTAAAGAAATACAAATTAGTAGCTGATAGACGGTCATGGGGATGGGAAGCACAGCATAGAGAATGCAATCAGCAGTAATGTAATGTCTGTGTGTAGAGCCAGAGGGAAGATAGAGTAATCAGGGAGGGGATTGTTTCATAAACTATATAAATGTCTAACGAATATACTATATACTTGAAACTAATCATAACATAAAATAAAATGCTAAAAAAAAAAATTTTAACTTTGTGTTTCAAAGGACACCATCAAGGAAATGAAGAGACAACCTACAAAACAGGAGAAAATATTTGCAAATCATATATCTGACAAGGGACTTGCATATAGAATATATAAAGAATCCTTACTATTCAATAATATAAAGACAAATAACTCAATTAAAAAATAGGCAAAGGATGTGAATAGACACTTCTCCAAAGATCTTTAAAGGGCCAATATGCACATGAAAAGATGCTCAACATCATTAGCCATCAGAAAAATGCAAATCAAAATCTTAATAAGTTATCACTTCACATCCACCAGGATAGCGATAATAAAAAAGCTAGATAATAAAAGTGTTGGCAAAGATGTGGAGAAATTAGAAACTTCGTACATTACTGGTGGAAATGTAAAATGGTGCAATCATTCTGGAAAAATTAGTTACATTATTTCAGCTAAATTAAACATTTATTTAAAATATCTTAATTCATCCTTTCTCCACTTTTGATACACCAGAAGGTCATTCAAAATGCATAAAAAATTATAATCCAAGAGATTAAGTGAGAGAACATTCGAGAAATTTAAGTAAATCAATACGCAACTGTCAAAAGAATTAGAAAAAGAGGTTAATGGATTAGAATAGTAAATCCAGAAATAGATCTGAAGGTGGAATTTTAAACCTGTAATAAAGAATTAAGTATTCAATAAATGCTCAGCAATTTTCTAGTCATTAGGGACAAAGTTAATACTAAAGTAAACTCCAGGTAGAGTCAAGATTTACACGTAAAAAATAAAAGTAATCAGGAAAATGTATGTGACTATGCATTATACATAACTTTCAGGTGAGAATTTTCTAAACATGACAAAAAAGGCAGACAGCAAAGTAAAAGATGCACAGATTTTAACAAACTTTTAAACATTTATATATATCACTAATATCTTAATAGGCTGAAAACAAACAAAAATATGCTAGATCAAGGATTAATATATTTAATACATACAAAACTGTTATTACACTAGTAACAAAACAACAAATTCACAAATAGAAAAAGGACATGGAACAGTAAAATGTAAAATGTTCAATCTCTTTGGGATTTAAAGAAAGGTAAATTAAAACTGCAATGACAACATCTATATCTAAAATGAGAATTTTGAAAAGACACATAAATACTTGATATAGAAATTGCAAGGACCAGGCACTCAGGATGACTGGACCATATCATGGATGACCCTTCTAGAAGGCAATATGTAACAAAAGCCTTAAAAATGCACAAGCCCTCCGATCAAGCAATTATGCGTCTGAGATTATCCCCTAAAGAAAGGAGAATAAGATATTTATTGCAGTGGTATTTTAGTAGTCGAAAGTTGAAAACAATAGCTTAAATATCCAACAAAAGGGACTAGTTCAGTAAATTATGATATAGCTCAAAAAATAATATATTGCCATACAATGTTATGGAAATCTATTAGCTGATAAAGATATTTACAACATGTTAAGTAAAAAGCAAGCAGCAAACAGTACATTTGTTATATGTCCACTTTAACAATTCATATACATACAGAAAACATCTGGAAGGATATATACAAAGTATATAACTTATTTTAGGTAGGATCAGATTTATAATTCTGATTTTTCACTGTCTCCTTTGTATGTATGTACTTCAACAACATGTTTTGCTTAATTATAAAATATTACTTAGAAATTAACACTACTTAAAAAGTCTGATTCACTATTTAGCTGTATTTTGATTTCAAAAATTTCTTCAATTGGGTGAATTTAAATATGCAGTGGATAGTAATATGATGTGATGGAGTTGTTGTTAATTTTCTTAGGTTTGATTATGGTACTGTGGTTATATAATAATGTCCTTATCTTAAGGAGATGTATGCAGCAGTCTGTGAAGTGAAGTGTTATGATGCTGAAACTTCTAAATGCCACAGAAAAATATTACATTAAGAGATTAAGCAAATACCTAGGATTGCTGAATCTACATAAAAGATATATGGGTGCTGACAATAAAAAGTTGGAAAAATAGTTGAATTCACAGGTTTGCCCTGTTTTAAAGCATAACATGTTTTAAAATCCAAAAGGTGAAAATGTATAAATTAGGGAGTGATAATATACACTAAAACTTAAGTTTCCTCATCATTTCACAAAGACCTATAACATAACTGAGAGTAAGTAATCTCTGGGGGTACTGTTTTTCTCAACTATAAAAAAAGAGGGTAGAATTTGGTTCATTCACTAATTTCACAAGTATTTATTGAATGTATTCAGTGGGCCAGGCAGAGATGAAAATAATTAAAACCTACTGGGGAAAATCATTAATGTCATTATCTACTTCTAGAACTTAGATGAATCCTACTTGAGGAGTCCTTTTAACAGCAAAAATTCTGAGGTTTCTTAAACTAGGGTTTCATGGATGAATTACCAGAAATCTAAGAGTTCCCTATAAGAATTTTTAGACTTTAAGTTTAGATTCTGAGTATAATAATATTAATAAAATCACCTAGATTATCAGGATAAAAGAATATTATAGTGCCTATTTGACTGTTTACAATTAAGTAATTTCTGTACTAAGAAATATTCAAAGTGCCCAAGGCAATTTTTATAAAGGACAAAGGTAGGAAAAGAACTTGGTAGAGGAGAGATGTATTAGCACCAAGGGAAGACAAGTAATGTCATGTTGTATGTAACCTAAGTCTTCATAATAGGTTAAAGAGAGAAAAGTGGAGGACAAATGAAGGCTTTGTAAGGCACATGGCAGAACAGGCTGAATACAAAATATTTCATGCCTCAATAGACTGCATAATATTTGTGTTTGTAATCGGCATTTAATTTCAGCAAAACACTATTACTTATCACATTAAGTAAGAATTATTTGTTTGAATGGTGTTAGTTTTAGTTTTCATTTGTATCTATATGAAAATGAGGTTTATGGTGGTATAGGTGAGTTTATACCTAGCATTGTTAGTGCTTATCCAATTTACATTATGAGGAAAATAATTTGAGTCAACACTGCAAGTTTTTAAATGTTTTTCTGTATATTAGTCATAGCATTAGGGATTTAATACCATAAAATCTTATTTACAAAAATTTTACCTACCCATAATTTTATAGCAACACTTCTATTACTTAAATTAAGATATTACTAGTGAATTTTCAGTTGTGTAAACATGTAAAGTAAAGCTGAATTTAAACATACCAGGTGGGTTAATATATTATAAAATTTATACAGTTTTTATCTAGTCAAATTATATCATATGCACATTCAGTATTTATACCTGCATATAAAACTCAAATATTTTTTTCTCTTTTACTAATTGTTCTTTGAAATTGATCACTTTTTCTGATTTTTTTCAGGAAATATCTGTGGGACTGTTATTTACCTCTTTGGGTGTTAATCCAGGCACAAGCCTTGCAACAGTTTCCCAGTTGATGGTCTGATGGATTCCAATTAATGGATAAAGGATCATGTCCAACACCATTTGGCTGTTATTGTTCAGGAAATTGTTGTTTTCTGAATATCCACGACTCATCTTTTGGAACTAGAGATGAAGACGACAAATTTATTCACGTTTGATATCCAAATGTTTTCAAAACATTATAAATCATTAATAATTTATTCCTAAGAACTACCTGCTACTATGTAAAGGAAAAATAAAACTGTCTTAAAATATACACAGAATATACAGCTCAAGCTCTTCATATATAATAGCATTTCAAGACTATGGATTGGTGGATGGATGAAGGATGGACAGATAAATACATGATTAAAAAAAGTAAAATAAAATATTAATGGTAGAATATAAGATATACAAGTGTTCAATGTAAAATTCTTTTGACTTTGCTGTATGTTTAAACTTTTTTTTATAATAAAACATTAGGGGTAAAAGTTGAATATATCTTTCTAAAAAAAATCCTTAAGTGTGCCTGGTTTATACTTTGATTAGCAATATGTGGATGGTAGAATTAAACTGCAAAAAAATAGCTGGTTATAAAAAATTATAATTTCATTTTAGCCCTAAGCAATGTTTATTTTTCTGTGAGTTAATGTCATGCTACAAACAAGGAAGGCTGAGCATACTTGATTTTTTACTGATGAATCAAATGAAACTTAAAACCAAGTTCATCTGACATTTTAGGATAAGCATAATCATTGTTATTGTGTCATGTAATTATTAGCTATAAATGACAGGGAGATTATTATCAACAACTGTAATTAGTATTTTTATTTGTTTGAAACAACATTTTTGGGAAAGTTCTCTACTTCCTTGCAAGCAGCAATGTGACAACTGGTCTAGTAAGGTTCCTTATACACACACTCAGACACACACCCTGCCACTCATGTATAAAAAACCAAGACACCTCCATACACATGCACACAGCCACTCACTCCTGCAGAGTGGAAGCTTCTGTTGCTTCTTCACCTGGCTCTCCACCCATCTCTGCTCACATCACATCCTCTAGTTCAATCCAGGAGCCCTTGAATAACAAACCCAGTGACCAACGGTGTCCAAAATTTTCAGGCAAGGTTCGCCAAGAAAAAAGCACTAGATGGCTTTCCAAATGAATGTAGTTCAATAAACATTTAGTGAATCTCAACTATGTGCCAAACATCAGGGATACAAAAATAAACATAGCACGGTCTCTGTCCTCAAGGAGTTTATGGTCTGGTGAGGAGTACCAACAGACAAGATCATTTGAATATCATCTACTGAGAGCCAAAGCAAAGGGGAATCATGAAGGGGAGGAAGAGAGGCGCATAATAGCTGTTATTTGTTGAGTATTTTCTAGTAGCAGGGAACAGTGCTAAGTCTTTTACATAGTTATTTCACCCCTAGAAGATAGGTGCTTCCTCCCAATTTTACAAGATGATGAAACATATTCAGATAAGTCATTTGTACAAGGCTATAGAGTTAGTAAGGGGCAGAGCAAGGTTAAACTGACTCTCACATCCATGCTGTTTCTATTATACACAAGAGGTATATAATAGGGGGGATAGCAGGTTAGAATAATGGCTTAAGGCAAAGAGACTAGTATATTTTAAAGTTAGTTATGATTTAGTGAAACAATTTTAGAAGCTTCTGTTGGTGAGGCAGGGGAGGGTACAGGCTGTGGTGTCAAACAGAAAAAGAAGCTACACCACTAAAACTTAAAGAATTTTAAGAATTTATATCAATTATACTTCAGTGAAATTAAAATTTTAAAACAAAAGAATTTTAAGAATCTTTCTGTATCAATGTATATGAGACATTTCTTATTTTACTCAAACCTTTACTGAGCCCCCTCTACGTGCCAGGCATTATATCTGAAGTCAGAACATAAATTTACAGAAGAAATAATGACAAAGGTCTATGACTCCTCCTATCTATGGCTTAATTGATGATGAATTTTTGGTTGGGAATATAATTTCCAAATAGAAGCTGTTTGTATGGAAAATACCATCTATTTTAGGACAAGAAGTACAAAACAATAGTCTACTGCCAGACCAGTACAATGTAAAAATGCCACGTATATGGGAGTCTACAGCTCTAGTTTTAGTTTTAACTCCACATATGTTAGTCAAGGGAAGTCATCTGAACTTAAGCAATAAAATTAAGTGATGATAATACTTCTGATATAATAAAATCGAAATGATAATTTTGTGGAAGCACTTGAAGACACTAAAAGCGCCTCACAAAGGTGATGCAGCATAAAGTAATAGTATACACCTCCTAGATTGTGTCGAAGATTATGTGAGATGCTTAAATGTTGGAATGTGGAATTGGAATGTAGAAGTTCTCAGTAAGTGTTAACAATGATTAGTACTATGTAATTGTTTACAAAAAAACACTGGTATAGGACAACAGGTGATAGACATCATAAAGTAATCCTACATGTGTCTGCATGTACATTAAAAAGAAACAAATAAAAACACAATACACTCTAATAGCACAGCTTCCTAGCAACTAGAGAGGTATAGATAGGCCAGAATCCTGTTGTGGATAAGTGTATGGACCCTGGAGCCAGACTGCCCAAATCTTCATCCCAGTTTTACCATTAAGGTATCATCTGGTTCAGATTACTTATCTCTATCACTCAATTTCCTCATCTGTAAAACAAAGAATAGTAGCTAGCCCCAATACTTTTGAGGATATGGACAGAGCTACTTGGTACACAGGAAGGACTATATAATGTTTATAGTAGTAAACTACATTACCATTCCAAATATCCTGAGATTAAACAAATTCATAAAGATAAATGTGACAGACAAAAGGAAAGACAGCAACTTTTAAATGAAATATGTCTTCAAGAAAATGAATAAAAAGTCAGTTCTAGATTCTTATCCAGCTTTACCATTTTTGATTGTCTCAGCTATAAGAAAATAATACCTACCTTTGGGGTTAAGGATTAAATAGTAATATATATAAAGCACCCAGTACACTAACTGGCATACAAAAGGTATTTATTATTACTATTTTTCCTCTTCTTATTTTGGCCATTATTGGTATTAAAAGTTTCTAAGAATTAGTTTAATAACTGTAAAACATTGCCTTGAGTCTAGTTGAAAATAGATTTTACAGAACTTCATTGTTCTCCACTTGTGTGCCTCGCACATCATCACTTGTCATACCATGCAATTTGAGATGTATTTTAGGACATGGGGTATTCTATTATAATTTGTTTGGGTCTGAGTAGAAAGCTGTCTAAAGTGTAATCCAGGGCAAGGACCTGGGTGCTGTTTTTTTTCATTTCCTAAAAGTTTCTAAAATATTTATTGTGGCCTACAATGTGCAGGCACCTGTTAGCTAATCAAAAATACTATACATACCTGTATGTATATTTCAAATATGATACTCATATTTGATGTTTAAGAATAATTTAAATAATCTAGATGGGAAAAAAATTTTCCTGTTGACATTTTCTTTACAAAACTGAATCATCCCAATCAAGGGAAGACTACACAGTATTAATTCCAGTTAAAGAAATGTTAAAGAAAGTATCCCTTAGAGTCTGAATGTAAGTATGACAGGCATAGCATTGATAGATAACCCTTAATAACACAAAATTCCCGTGGAATAGTTGTCACAGTGCACTTCATTTTGGGGAAAAAAGTGTACTTATCAAAAACTGTGACATAAAAGTTTGAAGCTCAAATTACACTACTGAATCTACAGCCATTCGTGATAAAATATATTTAAAAAGTTAGTGTTTAAGGTGAATCATGTTATTTGCCAGAAACGAAAATTATATTTAATATAGTTTTTAATATCACACCTATGTCCTCTCCTATTCCTACAGTATTGATATATTTAAATGTATTAATTAGACCAATCTAACTAAGAACAAATACAGGTCCACGACGGCATCTGATTTTTTTCCTTTTCTGAAATAGAAAAAAGCTCTTGTAGACAGGCTTTTTTTCTTAGACAGTGTTAAGATGGGAAGCGAGAGGGGGCCAGCAGGGCTGGCCAATGAACTTTGGCATATCAGGGGGTGGGAGGTAACACTGAGTCATCCTGCACCAGGGGAGAAGACTGGTATCCAGGTTTCCTGACTTCAAACGAGAATGGAGCCAGTTGGCTTTCATCGTGAAGAAAGTTTAATCATATCCGAAATCCAGGAAGAATAGACTAGAGCCCTGCAAACCTTCCGCCCAGAGGCTCACTGCGCGGGGCGTCCTCCGTACAGCCCAGACCTTCGCGGTCTCCAAACCCGTCTCCATCCCACGTTGGGGCAGAAACTCCCCGCGCGGAGGCGTGGGGGCGGACAAAGGCGTCAGGCAGAGGTGCGCGGCCGCGCCGGCAAAAGCTGGGCTTCCCTGGGCTGGTGCGCGGGCGGGACGGGCTACGCGGATCTGGAGCAGGCAGGGCCGTCAGGCGGCGGGCTACGCGTGGGGGCGTCCGCGGGAGTTTCGGCGGCGGAGGCCCTGCTGCTCCGGGGCGGCCAGGGGAGGAGGCCGCGGCGGTAACGCGCTGGCTGCCAGTGGTGCCCTCGCCCCCCCCGCCCGGCCGGCACCTAAGGCCCCCTGGCATGTCGCTCACCTCCACAGGGCCGCGGCGGACCTCGCTGAGCCTCCGTCACCTGAGGTAGCCAGCTCTGCCCGCGCTCGAGCCATGAACCTCCCGCGACCCGGCCCGCAGTCCGGTCCGCGGCCCTCACACGCCGCCCCGCCCGCTGGTAAGCGGCTCTGGACCAGCGCCCGGGGGCGGAGGACCGCCGGGCCCAACACGCCCCTCCAATCACAGGCCAACGCCACAGCGGCAGAACCAATGAGCGACGAGCTCCTGCCGGGCGGGAGGGAGCCGAACAAGCGGCTGCGGCAAGCGGCCGCCTCGCCGCGCCTTTGCCTTCCCCTGCCCCCTCTTGCACTGACTCCAAGGCTTGTCGCAGTGCAGCGTCCCCACCCTCCCAGCGTCTTGTCTCTTAGCAACCAGATCTTCCAAGCTTGATCTTAGGTGACCAACTCTTGAGTCCAGAAGAAAGGAGAATACAGGAGAAAGAAAACTCGGATATGGATAAAATGGTTGGCAGTGCAAGTCACGTTGGTACATAGCTGCTTGGGTTGGGTAGAATGGGAAAATTGTACGATCTGAGGGACACCAAAAGTATCTTGGGTTAAGCATTGTCTTTATCAGGAGGCACTTCTTGAAAAATGTAAATAGCGCTGGGTTACGAATTCAGTTTTCATTCACATTAATAGGTTCAACATGAGTGTGTTATTGTGAATATTACCACTGGGGAACTAGTAAACATGTAAGGCTCAGTCTTGTAGGGTAAATGCTACATGTCAATATTTTAAATTTCCACTTGGAACATGTCTATTCTGAGAACCAAAACTAAATGTTAGGATCAGAGAGGACAGAAGTAAAGCCCTATCCAAATGAATAATTACTATAATGAGGTCTCATGATTAAGTGACTAACTGTACATTATGTCAGTATTTTCCGATTGTATCTCCTATGATTTTCTGCAAATCTACTATTTTTGTCCCACAACGATATTAATATTGGGCTAGTTTTATATCACAAAGATATCAGGTAAATTCTTAAAGAGAGGCTATTTGCTCTCTACTTCCACTTTCTTTTCACATAGGCTGGAACCCAGTTATGATGGTGGTCGAGCCATCACAGGAAGGACCCTTCAGGGACTGCAGAGCAATAACATAGAAGGACCCCGGCCCCTGAATTATCTTGTGAAGCAAAGCTCCCTAACAGGCTCTGGACTGCCTGTCTACTTCTGGACTATTACACGAGAAAAATGTCTACCTTGTTTTAGCTACTGTTATTTTTTGGCCTATTTGTTAGTGAAGTCCCTAAAAGGGAAAGTCGGTCCCTGAAACTGGTGTGTTACAGTAACAAAGATCAAAGATCTATATGGCATTGTCAGGTAGAAACATATTGTTCGCTGGAAGAGTAATGACTCTTCCCAAATGTATTGGGAAGTGTCGCCTGTGTTAACTTGGAAGGTAGATTATCAAGCCTGTAACTCTGAGGGAAGTGGTTGAGAAAAGGTCAGAAAGTAAGTTTATGTTGGCTACCACTCCCTGCTTTTAGCAAGGTTCAACAAAAAAGAAATTAAGTCAGTTAAGAATTAACCAGTTTGCAAGCAGAAACAGAATAGAGCTCTGGATCTCATTCATAATATTTGCTCCTGCTGTTAATCCGCATACTACTATGCATCAACGAGGAATCAATTCAGGTACATTACGTTTGAAGATTTTCATTTCTCCCGTCTTTTCTAGGACGATATTCATTTACAAAATGATAGAGCTAGAAAGGATCCTTGAAAGATCAACTTCTTCAATCTTTTCATTTTAAGGTCAGAGAGAGTTTAAGTGACTTGTCCAAGGTGAAATAGCCAACTCGTTAGATTCAATGACCTTGCCCAAGGAAGAATCTTTCTTTGGCATTGTTTCATCTAACACTTCCATCTACTTCCCCTTCTTCATCAAGTCTAACCCTTTTGTGTTCATAAGTTCATCTATCCCTCTATTTGATTTAGTACAGACTAAGTTGCTTTAACAAAGAGACTCAAAATATAGGGGCTTGAACATGATAAAAGTTTCTCAAATTGAAGCAGAGACCATAGTTCAGGGCTGGCATGGTTGGTTTGCTATCCTTGACATGCAACTTCCATCGTAGTCTTTGAAATGGCTGTAGAACGCTCACTCTTACATTCCACACCTCAAAGAAGGAATGGGAGACAGGGTAAGAAATACATGCCCCTGGACTTTTAAAAGCCTGATCCAAAAGTCACATTTATCACTTCCACCTACGTCCCATCGGATACAACTTAACCATAAAGAAGGAAGCTAATGTAGGTTCCTTTGAGCAGCTGTGTTATCCAACTGAATGGTAATGGGAGTTCCACTTTCAAATTGTGGGAGAGTGAATATTGGTGGTCAATTAGCAGTCTCTACAGAAGTCTAGTTTCAGAATTATAAGCTACCTAGACCCCTATTATTGACTTAATTAGAGTAAATTGTTTTTTAAACATTTTTAACTACAGTGAAATGGGAAACTAAAAAGGAACTCCATAATTACTGCAAAAAAATATATACACACAAAAATGTTTAGAGATAAAAGGCAATAAAAATAAATGCAATGCCTTTTGGGCTCCAGCTACTACCAAACATTACTGCAGAACAAGATTTAAAACTAAACATGACTTTCTTCATGACATGGCAAAACGATAAAAACAAAAATAATGTGGCAAAGCAGTAGATGTCAAGCACATTTTCTTCATGGTGCTTCAACGTCTGGAAAATTGAAAAGGTATTGGAGGCACGTTCACTCCCCCAAAGTCTCTGATGGTTACTGTATCTCAGTGTGGAACTTGATTCCCTAGCAAAGAGTAGAGGTCCCTGTTCACAATACCCACTTAAATTGATAACACCACATGTCCAGACTACAAGTCCTACGTGGTGTCATCATCACATGTGTTTGTGTGTGGCAGTTCTATGCCCAAATTGAAGAATCTTGGCTGCTTATTCCTGAACAATAGCTTTTCCTCTTGTCCTCTAAAGCAGGTCTTTAGTCCTTAAAGACAGCTCCTGATTCAAAACTGCATCTTGATAACCTGGCCATTATCGAGTGCTTATCAAGTTTCACAAGAACCCTTACTATATGCCAGGTCCTTTGCTAAGTGCTTAATACACAGTATCCTCTCAAAAACTCAGTGAAGTAGATATTTTGAACTTAATGAATATTAACAAGTTTCAAATGGAAAATGTGTTAATATTTCATATTAAGAAATTCATTGTGGTTGGCTTTTAAAAAATTGTGTTCACCTACAAATAGAAGAATAGTATTATATGTTTAATCATTAATACAATTGAGGTTTTTTGCAATTAACTTATTAGTTGTCATGTGCCATATATAAACAATTTTCAAAGAATACTGCCATGGAGTACAAAAAAATACATAAAACTCTATTATAAATGTACCTGCTTTTTTCTCTGGTGAGTCAGAAGGCACTTAGGAATCTTCCTAAATCTTAAAGCAGAAGTTCCCAAATGTCTGTCTTAGTTTAAGGAAGTGTGAGGACCTATGGCAAATAAGAAAAACAAGATGAAATGTGTTTCCTTATTAAGTTTACTAATAGAAATTATGCCTTTTCTACTTCCTGGTGTTAATATCTTCTTCATTTCTGGTTTCTCCTCATATCCTATTGAGCATATTGAGTTTCCCAGTTAATTTCAAACTAAGACTTTTATGAAGTAAATATTAAACAAAATGTCTCAAAGAAGCAAAAACATATGTATTGATATTTTATAATGTAAAATGTTGTAATAGGCTGTGTCTGGAAATTGGAGAGAAGTGCTACTTTTGGCACTGTGGTGGGCCACATGTGAGGCTCTCCTGCTGAACAAGACCCTGGCAGAGATACAAACATTAAAGCACTGCTGGTCTCATAGAAAGTATGGGAGCAGGTAAAATCCATCAAAACCAGTCAGCTAAGAAACTGCAGGCAGAAGGGAGGGGTGCAGGTGCCCTGCAGGTGGGTGCCCAAAGCTGTCAGGATTCTGATCTTTGGGTCTATCCTGGTCTCCTACTCTTACTTGAGACTTTCAAAGGAAGACTGAAGTGGTCCCAGAATGATATGCCTCCATCCTACCAGTCAAGGCAGAAGTGAATCCTCTGTGGAGTCAAGCCTTCCCCAGTTTTGGCCTTCAGAACTCAGATTTTAACAAGCGATAAGCTAATCAAGATCACCATAACTGTGAAGAGGCCAGATACTATTGTGAAAGTCAGTACAAACAACAAACATTTTAACCTCTAAGGACTGCAGATACTGGAGTTCTTGTAGCCATTAACATGACACTCTTAGATACAGGGCATGACAAGTTATCAGTGATGAACAGAGAGACTGAACAAAAAGACAGAATTTCTAGATATAATTATTGAAATGTAAATTTGAAATATCATTATGGAAATTTAAAGATGCCTTAGTGAATGAGTTAAATGGTAAGTTAGAAATAGCTGAAGTGAACACGCAAACATACATTAAAAAATTACCCAGATTTCAGCACACACAGATATGGAAAATATGAAAGAAAAAGATATGGAGGACAGAATGAGGTTTAACATTTGTCTAATCTGAATACCAAAGAGAACAGACAGAATGAAGATAATTGTGAAATTTCCAGGATTAAAAAGATGACTCCAAAGATCCACAGATCCTGGAAGCAAATGTATTACAAACACATTTGTAATGTATTGCTGGGGGCAATTAAAATATCAATTCTAATTTGCCATGTAAAAGGCATGCTACTTAAATGAGTTGTAGTCTTTATCTGGGGCTTACTTTATTCTACATATTTTAATCTTAATTTATTAAGCCTACTAACAGTATAAGCAACAAAACATTGATGCATTAGGAATATCTAGGGAAATACTGCATACAATGGCTGGTAGTTATAAATTTAAACCATTAATTTACCTTGTACTGTTACCATTTATTATTGTGTTAATTTTACAACATCCATATGCTCTTGAGGGTGAAATTTTTTGACAATGAAAGCATTAGAAAAAGATAACTACTGTGATTTGTCCATTCATTCTTTCAATATATGAGTGCCTAAAATATGCCAGGAACCGTTTCACATGTGAAGATGCAGGAAAACTTAATGCTATATATGCTACAAAGGAAAAAAAAGGGAGAAGGGTTGCAGTTTAAAGTAAGGTGACATGGATAGGCTCACTGAAATGACTCTTGGGCAATGACCAAAAAGGTATAGAACAGGGCCATAATGATGTCTGGGGAGAGGGTGTCCAGACACAACAAAAACTATGTGCAGAGGGTCCTTCGGTGAAAGCAAGCCTGGAATATTCAAGTAACTGCAAAGAGGTCAATGTGACTCCTGTGAGGAAAGTAGAGGGTGAAGAGTAGAGGCGGGGTCAGATGGCATAATCACTTGTAGACCACTGTATGGACTGAGTTTTTACTGAGTCAAATGGGAAGCCGCTGGCAGGTTTTTAGCAGAGGAATGTTATGACATTAAAAACAAAAAACAAACAAACAAAAAACTAATATTCTTTCTGTTTTGACTACAGGTCTGGTCAGGTAAGGGTAGAGGTAGAGTGACAAGTCATAAGGCTATTACAATAATATATGTGAGGTGTGAATAAAAGGGAGAAATAAAGGATTCCAAAGTGTTTGGCCTAAACAAATGGAAAGATGTAGTTCCAATTTACTGGCAAATGAAAGAAAATGGAGGAGAAACAGGTTTTGAAGTGAAGGTCAGGATTTTCAAGCATACTAAACTCCAGATACCAGGTGAAGACATCAAAGTGGTAGGTGGATATATGATTTTGGAATTCAGATGAAAGGTAAGGCCTAAAGATATAAATTCTGGAGTCGAGAACAAATAGTATTATACGTCAACAGAATGGATGAGAACATCAAGGAAGTGAGTATATAGTAGAGGACCCTGGAGTCATTTACAGGTAAGGATGAGAAATCAGCAATGAAGAGCAAAAAGGGGTCAATGATATTGTAGGGAAGTGAGGACCATGTGTTGTCCTAGAAGCCAAGGGAAAAAAAGATTTTCAAGGAGGAGGGAGTGATCAACTGTGCCACCAAGATCAAGTAGAATTAAGACTGAGGCTGTTCACTGGGTAGCAGTGTAGTTTACTTAGTGTTCACTGGTGACCTCAACAAGAGTAGTTCTGGAGTTCAAGACAGAGAAGTTAATAGATTACTCTCTAAAATTGGTTAAGTCAAGAAAAAGCCAGATAAGCAAATTATTTAGAAATAAAGAGGTAAAAACAGAAGAGCAAAAAAGTTAAATGTGGCTGCTTTTGGGATCAGGTCTCTGGAAGGAAGCGCATTGGGCAGCAAAATCGACAACTCTCTCACAGGTAACAGAGCACATGGTTGCAGAAAGCCAGCTTGGCTTCTAGTTAAATATGAGATTGATTATTCATTTTTATCTCTTTTCTCCTCACAATCAAAAATGAGAAAAAAATAATAAGAGGCATTGAACAATAAGGACAAAGCATAAAAGAGAAAACAATCAATGAAACTTTCAGAAGTCAGAATACAAAATGGACTTAGTAGAGGGGATGAAATGACAAAGACAGGGATTCTGACAAATAAGACTGTTTACACTATAGAGCCCTTGAAAGACTCGGCACTTGAAAGCATCAGGCACCATTTCTTGTAGCCAGATATAGTACACAGAAACTAGACAACTAAAAAAGGCAATATCAATGCCAAGAAAACCAAAATGTTATATAAGAAATGAATAAGAAGAATGAATATTTACATGGTAATGCAAACATTTTCACTGACTTGACTCAGAGTTAAAATATTATTATACTGGGAAGATGGGGTAAGAGGAAATGTGGGATAGTAGTGCAGGGCAGTCAAATACTATATGGGGTTGGGGGAAGAAAGCAGGTTAATAGATAACCTCTAAAATTGGTAAGTTGAGAAAAAGCCAGATGAGCACATTATTTAGAAACAAGAAGGTAAAAACATAACAAAAAAGTTAAATGTGGTTCCTTTTGGATCAGGTTTCTGGTGTGAGGCAGGGACTACTTTACTTCCTTGTTTTTTAAATCACAATTTGTATTTTTAAAATCATGTGACTGTATTAATTTGATAGTTAAAAATGTAAATGAACAGATAAAACATATATAAGAAGAAAAAATAACTTCAGAAAAGTTATTTGTTCAACTAGGAAAATACTAACAATAAAAAATTAACCATAACAATCTAGAATAAAAACTTCAACATTGCTGAATGAAAAGAGGTAGGGGAACAATAGGGAGAAGTGTCTGGAGAAGAAAGCAGGGAGGATGATAGCATGCCAGCATTCTTGTGCTGTTATGACTCCAATATTGGGAATTTCAAATACTGGTGGAAAAAAATAAACATAAATACAACAAGAATAAAAATAGCATGAATAGCATGTATAGCTTTCAAACCTACAGAAGAAAATTTGATCTATAAAAAAAGCAGAAGGCATAAGTACAAAACCTGTAATAAAGTGACATAAGTATGAAATAACTGATAAAACAATAAGAAGCTATCAACAACTGGAGATTTTAAATACATTCCTTTTAGAAACAGCAAAGATCAAAAAATAAGCAAATATAGAGACAAATTTAACATACAAATTCAATCTTCCATACAGTTCAATTTAACATAATTCCTACCTCATGTTTCCACATGGAAGTATTTCTCTAGAACAACTCTGGTGCCTTTTTCTTCCTCTTCTTCTTTGCTTACTGCTTTTCACAGGAGGAGTGAGTTAGCTGATTGGTAAGTTTGGAAGAATAATTTTAGAGCTGGAAGGAAATAAAATTCTCAACTCCAACTACAGTTTTGAAGGTTGAAGGCCATAAAATTCAAATACTTTCCTCAATCAAGCTAACACTAATTCCAAATCTGTGGTTCATTTTGTGGCCTATTCAGGGTCTAGGACTCATTTTTGGAAAGTCCTCTTTTCTTGTTATGAAGTAGCAAACTAATTTGATGCAAGATAATAATTGTGTTTAACTCACAATGCTCTATGTGAACTTCCTAATATGTGTATAATCTATGCTATCTTGAGAAGGAAACCAGTTAAAGATTAAAAATGCAATTTTATTTCAGTTACTGACTGTAGCTATTTACATCAAGCCAAAACAGATTAAAATAATATTTTGATTCCTAAAAAAAATTAGAATAAGCATTTCTTCAAAGCTGTAAATACAAGACAAATATACAAGTCCAATATATTCCTCTGTAACAGAAATAATAGAATACAATTTTCAATGGCAACAAAAATTACAAAGAATCCAGGAATGAGCCAAAAAAAATACATGATATCCTAAATGGAAAAATTATATTCATGAATGAGATGATTTGACATTGTAAATATGTTAATTCTCTCTAAATTAACTTATAAATTCAATGCAATTCCAATAAAAATCTCAACACTTGTTTTAGGGAAACTGATAAGTTGATATGAAAGTTTATACAGAAGAATATAAATTCACAAAAAGCTTATTTTAATAAAGGACAAAGTGGATTCACCTAGCAGATATTCAGACATACTACAAAGTTACATTAATTAAAGTGTAAAAGAACTGACATATATCAATAAAACAGAGAGCCCCAAGCAGTTTCATGTTTATGGGAAATTGGTATGTAATAAAATGAGGAAAATAGAGATATTTAGCAGATGGTGTTAGAAAAACTGCTATAATCCTTCTCGGCATGCCCAGCAGACATTCACACTCACAAGACCAAAAGGATATAACTTGGCACCAAGGTCATTTAGTTCGGCAGGATAGTACAGCACAGTAAACATAGCACAGAGAGACGAAAGCATCCTTCTTAGAGAAGCCTCATGTGCCACAGGAACTACTATCAGTTACCAGTCGTACCTTATTCAGAAGTCTCAAAGCCTGTGCTTTTTCATTTTACAATTAAAAAATTTTGCTGAGTAAATAGCATATTTACCTTATTCATCATATTACCATATTTATCTAAATCCAGCAGATTTCCAAAAAAATTGTGCTAAGGAAAAAGTAAACCCAAGATAATTTTCCCATAGACAGAGAGAGAAGGGGTTTTGTTAACCTTTTCCCCTTAATGACTATCTGGAGAAAAAGTTGGATTCATACCTCATACTATATCCAAAAATAATTCCAATTAAAATTAAAGACCTAAATAGTAAAACTATAAAACTGACAGAAGAACAAGACCTAAAAAACACAATTAGGGAGAAAATTAAAGATGTCCATTCCATGAAGAATCTCAAGACAAGAATTAACAAATAATACTAAGTTATTTCCAACATCTGAACATCTAGAATCTATAAAAAATGTTGTGCTATAATCAGTAAGAGAAAAACCTAACAGAAAAATGGGCAAACTACAAGTATAGAATTTTCCACAGAATAGAAAACCAGAATGTCTAAAAAGCATATGCTCAGCCTCATTAGTAATCAGATAATGCATATTAAGACAAAATACAATTTTACACATATCAGATTAACAAAAATCGGAAAATATTAAGTGCTGCTAAAGACTTTAGAGAAAATGAAACCCTTATATGTTGCTGGTGCAAGTGTAAACTGGGATAACCATTCCTAGGAAGCAGCCAGCATTACTTAACTGAAATTAAATATGTATACATCCAAAACCCCAGCCATTCTACTCTAGGACATATATACTACCACAGAAACTACAGGGCAGGTTCATAGCAAGATATGAACAAATTTGTAGAAGTAGGAACAGCTGGAAACAAACTAAGTGTCTATCACTAGAGGAAAAGATAAACTACTGGTATGTGAATGCAATAAACATGTGTCAGTCAAAAGCATGTTATAATAGTAACATGAATAGGTCTTAAAAATCTAATATTTTATGCAAGTTAGAAAATGAGATTTATACTATATCAATTTTATAAGATTTTAAACTTATACAAGAAATATTATTATATAATTTTTCATGGAAATATACCCAAAATTTGGAAGATGGCTTGGAAAAATAAATATTAAATACAGTAAGAAAGAGGAGTATGGATTTGCAGGCAGGAGATGAATAGAGTAAAATAAAGCGGTACAAAAATGTAGCCTTTCTAGATCAATGACAGTAGTCTCATTGATAAAAAGTATGATTGATGACTGACTCAAGTCTGAGCATCTAATATCCTTAAAAATTAAAACAAAACATTTATTTTACATGAGCAGAAACATTAAGACTTAAATTAGATTATTTAAACATTATTTAAATGTGGAAAATTGTTCATGGGCCATAATATAGTAAGTATTCCATATGATCTGTTAATTAGCTGACTTTAAATGAAACAGTTCATTCTCTCAAATAAGATAAATATAAAAACTATATAATATGAAAGGACATTTCAAGACAATGCTGCAAAAACAAATTTTTGTGCTGAATAAATATTTCACTGTGTTTTTCTAAGTTTGGCTGTTTTGATATTCGGCAAAATAATTTAAAACTACATTTGGCAAAGTCGAACGTACGAGTAAACTAATTTAATTTTTTAATTAATTTTGTGTATGAATTGGAAAGTTTAGACTGAGATACATACTTTGTGACACTTTCACAGGATGTAAGAAGTTAAATATACATGGAAAAATTTACAAAACATGTAACTACCATAACATCTTACTTTTGATTGTGCTTTATATTTTTAAAAAACATTCTCATGAGGCAGATGAGAGTGTTTTCCTCAACATTATCAATGAGGAAATTAAAAACTAATGTGAGTTAAATCTTATAGTAAGTAGTGGTAGTGTCCAGATTATACACTAGGTCTCCCAAAACCTAGGTTTGTGGTCTTATTTTTATTTAACTCACCTTCTAGATAACTTTTATATAAATGTAAGTCTAATATTTTTCTTTAAATCACAAGGAAATAGAACAGATACACTGGTTTGCAGTAGTTAATATACACGATGATATGAAGAAAAAGAGACTTTTTTTTATAGTAATTCCAATCCTGAAAAAAGAGATAACAGTTTATCTTCAAAAGTCAATCAAGTTTAATGTACTTTTATTTGTCCAGTAAAAGTAACTTCGCAATCTATTAAAAATAAAATTTTAACTGCATTCAATTTATGTTCTTTTTTCCATTAAAGAAAACACAAGATAAAGGACAGCTATAAGTCAAGTAAGTGTATAATTATGACACACTGACAGACAAAATCAAGTATCTAAATAAAATGTTAACAAGAAAATACATAGCCCTCTTACTTTTTCCTTTCTAAACTGATAAAATACAATAAGAAAAAAATCTGTAGAGAAAACCTGCTTTTTTATTGTAACATGTGACTTATTATTTTATTTAATTGAAAATATTTTGGTTTTAGTTAATAATTTCTGTGAAATAGTACTCCTTAAATAAGTTTCTAAAAATAACATTTGGAGCCTTGAACATTACATTTAATCTCATCCCAAAAAATTATACTAAAACTGGCATAATAAAAAAGGTTATAAAATTTCTTATTCCAGTCCTAAATTCCTTTTCTAGAATTTTAATAAAAAAGGAATTTTCAAACACAAATAGTTAGCAGTCAGATAATGTATATTACAATTCAGCATGCTTAACCAAAAAAAAAAAAAGTAAGAAGTGAAGCTGTTTTGTATTCATTCTGTGCTTTACTCTTCTCCCTACACATCTTTAATAGCAGTTACAAATTCTATCGTAAAGACTCACCTTATGTAATCTAACTAGTGCTGACTCAACATTTCATCTCTACTTCACTTACAGCATTCAATTCAGATGTCTCAATACCAAATATAGTAATTTTTTATCAAAAATGTTTCAAGAACAAAATTTCCATAAGTTACTCTGTAACAAAACAAAGCAGAACCTCTAATTATAGAACAAAAATAGAAAATAACACATAAGAAACTTTATTTCAACATGAAGACTAAGTAATACCTGGGTGTTAGAAAAGTAGGCTTAAGATAAGTAAATTTTATTATCTTATTGTTTTTTTCTGCATATGATCAAAATTTGTATTTTAAATATGTTACTTATTGTTCTGTTATTTCAAGAGAGGTTCCCCAGAAACCTTTAGTAAAGTTCTATGCTGAGTATATGTTTGGTTTCTATCTGTTTTAGTCTGAACTGTTCTAGAATTACTTATTTGGTGAATAGAAAGTCTATAAAACAGAAAAATACTAAATCACTATCAAATAATGACAAGTTTTCAACAGTATCTGTGAATGTATTCTTGTACACCTATAGCTCTGATAGTATTATTTTGTAGTATGATCACAGCAAGTATACAAATTTCCCAATTTTGTGAGGAAATACTCAGTGTACTGAAATTTAACTGCATTTAATGTCATTATTAAACATAAATCAAATAGCATTATCATATGCTCAATGGCAATTCAGTATTTTAGTCTCAAGTAGTAAAAACTAAACCTAAAAAAATGTGTATTTTTAATGAACAGCTTGTATATGGATTTTAAAAAATTATACTAGTTAGAAGCAAAGAATATGAAAAGATTTTAAGTCATTACTGCTAGAACTGATTATCATTAAGCACAAACTCAAAGGACTTGAGTCTTAGTTGGAGAAAATGAAATCTTTCATATATTGATTCATCCAGGATGAAAACTAGTCCTATTGTAAAGGGATAAAAAGTTCTTTGATCCTCAAAAGAAATGAAAATAATCTGTAAGAAAGATTACCTTTTTTACTAGCAGGAAAAACAATTAAGGGGAAAATATCACTCTAAAACCATCTCCTTTACAATGCTTCTAGTGACCTTTTTAAGATAAATTTTAAAAAATACAATGAAAGATATTATCAATTGTTGGTGGGTGAAAACAATTACTGCCTAAAGCAAACCCAAGACTGGATGTAATACAGATCAGAAAACTTTTATTATTCAATTTAAAGTTGTAAAAACATTAGCCTTTTTGCCTGTTCTCGTATGTTATCACTCAATTTCTGAGGATTCCAAGACAATTCATCTAGAATTTTAAAAAAGATTAATGATCTCCACTGTAACAACAGTGTATTCTATATAGTTCATCAATCCTCCTCCTTCAATAAACATAGGATTTTAAATAAGATGAGAATGATAGCAGTAAACATAATCTTAAAATCTAGGTGAAACAAACATCCTTGTGGTCTAATAACTTGTAAAATGCAACCAGGTCATTAGACCAACATACTAGTGTACAACTTTAATAATTTCTAGCAGCAAAACACCTGGATGAGCCATGAATAAATGTGTTCATTGGATTGTAAAATAATTTCTTTGTAAGAAGTAATTTTTAAAAAGTATAGTTCAATTGTACGCAAACATGAAAGATATCAAAGGTCTTGTTTATCTCCACTTTTTCCAGTGGAATCAGGTGCAACTGGAATTTTACTATTTTCGACAAAAACAGATTCAAAGGCAGCTTCCTGTTCATCCAAAGAATCAGCGGCCGTGGCTCCTTTAATTAGTGTTGTGTTGGTCAAAGATTGTTGCTGCTTGGAAATTTTACTGGATTCCACTGTTTTTCTACCTCTTCTTTTACCAAGAATTTTGACATAATTAGCAGGTATAAGTCCTGTTGTTTGACCATCAAGACTAGCCAGAAGCCAACCACGCACTTTGGGCTGCTGTTCTGATGAAAGAAAAGATAGCTTTGTAATTATAACATACTTTGGAGGTTCCATAGAATATTGATAGCAAAATTAATTAAGTGAAATCTGTGTTAAACTTACACAATAAGATATATAAACAAATATATTTTAGTATATATACATATATTCAAAATCAGATGATGACAGGCTTAACAGTTCTAGATTCTTTATACTTTATACTTTTTATTTTATACTTGCTAGATTTTTTTTCAACCTTGAAGAACATAAAGTTTATATCAATTGGTCAATTCACAGGGAAAGGAGATTCAGCTTTCCCAAAAGCTAAAAACTAACAAACATATTTCATATTTTAAACTGGAAATTAAGAAAATTAATTTCTTATTCCTTCTCAATAGGATTAAGAGTAATAATAGAAAATAAATATATACCTTCAGATAAGCCAGCTTTCTTTATATACTTTTGGCCAAAATATAAAATTCATTCTATGTCATTGTGATGAACAATCCTAAAGATAGTGAATGTTAATTTTAACCTAAGATGGGCAAAAATGAAGACCTCCATCATCTCTAGCCATTTGATAAAAAGTTAAAGGGAAGAATCTAAGCTTAAAGTAGGAAAGATTACTTAACATATTCAATCTTGTATTTTGGTATTCTCCTACCTTATTTTATCCATGCCTTTAAAAGTGGTTTAACTGTTAAGAGTTTTAGTTCAACATTATAATTTAGGTACAATATGACATTTTTATGTTGAATATGCTATACAAAAATGAAACACTTAAATTAACAATGTCTGTGACTGATTTTGTTCTAAGTATGCATACTTTAGCAATTGGAAGAAAGTAAAGAAGCAAAGCCAAAGTGTTAAGAGGCAATATAACTAGAAGAATAATCTGATATAACTTTTTTTTTCTGAATTATTAATAATGTAATTGAAAAAACCACACCTGATCTTCTTTATTATGTATTTAAAACTAATGATCTGTATTGGTCTCTAACAATAAATCTTAAAAAGAAATTATTCTTTTTAAATCCAAAACAATATGATGCTATTTCCACTAGAAATAAAACAAGAATATCCAGAAGCCTAGGTTTTGCGTATGAGGGGATAAGGGGGCAGAAATTTAGCAAATTTGATGTGAAATATTCACTTATTTACACATTATTAACAATTTGAACATTGAAGGTATTTTTTCCTTATGTAGAAAGTGACTAAAACCAATTAAAGGCTGAAGCTTCCATTAGTAGATCACATGAAAAACAGCCAAAGTGGTTAAAAGTACAGGTTCTGAAGTCAGATAAACCTAGGTTCATAGTCTAGCTCCACTACATCTCAGTTTTGTGATACTAAACAATTTACTCAGAATTCTTAGTTTTCTCATGCCTAAAACAGGGACAAGATAGTAACAGGATCTACTTCATAACATAAGGAGAGTTAAATGAAATATGTAAAATGCCTTGTACATAGTATTAGGGGTTATTACTGTTACTAGTATCTTTATCAACAAAATGTGACTTTTCATAGCAAACCTGAATCTCTACAAACACACAAAACATCTTTTGTTTGTTTGTTTGTTTGTATATCTGCAGAAATTCTGATCGTTACTAGGAAAAGCTGAAAAAAAAAAAAAAAGCTATTTTGCCTGGAGCTATCAAAAACTATTAGTGACCTGGTCCAAAGGTAAACCTGAGATATGTATAAATTTCATGCTGTGGTTCTTTTTTATTTCATGACCATAATTTCTAAAATATTCATGTTGGAATTTCTAAAGTGAACACTATTCAAGTAAAAAAGAAAGTAATACCAGCCCCAGCAATCAAAGACCAGTAGGGATACTGAAATGACAACAGATAATTTCTTTGGTTTGTTAGATGTGTTAAATTTAGTGTTTACCTGATGTTTTTGTGTGGGATTAACAGTTTGGAATTCAAGTGTTTAGAGTTTAGAAGAAATTACATAAATAAAATCTTTCCTTATCCCAGTGAAATATTACTGGAACGACTCTGGCTGGGACATTTCTTCCCCACTCCCCAGATTGGGAAGCTCTAAATACGAACAGAAGAGATCCTAGTAACTACTTCTGACTTAACAATGAGCAATATTCTTTGTTACAGTTTTTAATACTACATTTGCAAATTCTAAAAATTCACAGATAATTCCAATTTATTCATGTTTTATTACCTTTGAGAGCTAAGTTCAACATATCACCAGCACGGAAAGAAATTTCTTCTTCAGATACAGCAGTAAAATCATATTCTGCTCTAGCAACTACATGGTCATCCTCACCACTTGCCCAGTTGGTGTTGTCTATAAACCAAATTAAAAATGAAAATCAGGTTAGTAAAATTTACAGAGGGAAAATATAGATATTTCACTGGCTATGGTTTGCAAACTGCATAAATTTATTGGCAGAGAAAAGTCACTCTCCAAAGCAAATTCCATAACTAACAATATGTAAAATCAACAATATGTTCACTAGGATACCTATTATGAACTTTTTCCTTTTCTTCAAGCTCAAAATTCTAACTCCCTGACTTTAAGCCAGGGGTAGGCAAACTTTTTTCTATAAAGGGTCAGATAGTAAAGATTTTAGACTTTGCAAGTCATGAGGCAAATTAAAGATATTGTATATTTATTTATACAACAAAGATAGAAAAAACTTTTCCATAAATTTTTTTTTAACAAAACTCAAAATGTAATAATTTTTTAAAGTAACACAGATCTACTACTAATAATTGACTATTTTGGGGGTAGGATAATATTTCCCTTAATTGGAGTTCAAAGGCAGTGTTTTCTATCGACATCAACCACAAATGTTTATCTGTTAATGCTCATTCATAATAAGATTTTAGGTATTTCATCTTTGAAAATTTTTTCACAGATAGTACCGACAAATCCTGATATCAATCCACTGAACTTGTGGTTTCAATTGAGCATATTTATCCATGAGACTAGAGAATAGACTTCTAAGTTCTTCTTTTGTGATTTACATTTTACCGTGTCATTACATTAAAGATTAATCACTTCCAAGTGAAGATTAAGTGGAAGCTTCTCAACTGCACAGTTCAATGGACTTTGAAATATGGGAATTTCCTCTATACTTGAATGAGGTTCCCCAAACACTGTACTCTTCCCTCCTTCATCTCCTGCTACTCTCACTGAGTTCCATTCACACAGGACTCCTTGCTGTTCATGTGACATGCCAGGTACACTAGCACCTAAATACCTTTGCACTTTTGCTGTTTCCTATGCCTCAAATACTTCCCTTAAATAGCTGCAGGCCTCACTCTCTTATATCCTTCAGAGAGGCCTTCCCTGACTGGTGCAGCACTATAACCCCACTTCCTACCCTTGACTCTGCAACACTTTTCCTTGCTTTATTATTTTCCTATGGCACTTTGTACCTTGAACGTGAGGGTTAAGAGCGCCAACCCCTGCACAGTCCAAAATCTACGCAAAGCTTTTAACTCTATAGTCAGCCCTTCACATCTGCAGATTCATCAATCAAATGTGAATGAAAAACAGTATTCTTCTAGCTGTGGTTGGGAGTGTGAAAATACTGTTTTCAATCTGTGGTTAACTGAATCTGTGAATGTGAATCCTGCAGATATGAACGGCCAACTGCATTTATTAAAAAAAAAAATCTGCACATATGTAGATCCTAAAATTCAAACCTGTGTTGTTCATGGGTCAACTGTATATATTTTATTTAATTGCTTATTGCTGTCTCTCCCAACTAGAATCATATGGGCAAGGATTTTTAATGTTTTATTCACTGCTATATCCCTAGCTCCTAGAACTGTGTCTGGCACATAGTAGGCCTCAAATGATATTTACTGAATAAAACACAATTTCTCTAATAACTCAGATTTAAAGATCTAGGGCATTTTGAGTCCTCCTTTCCCTTTATAAACATCTAGCCAGTAACTAAATCTGTTGAATCTATTTTATCTATTCTGCTTTCCACACACCCTAGTTCAGCACATCGTTAGTCCTCATCCAGTTAAACACAAAGCATCATAACTGATGTCCCCAAATTAATAAATATTTATTAAGCACTTTCTATGTGCCAAGCAGGTTGTTAGCTTTCAGGATGCAAAGATGAACATGACCCAATATTCTTTATGAATCTTACCAATTTCAACCTGTTTTAACCTACATTGACCTATCCAAAACACTTGAGACAGATTGACCTCTTTAGAACACTGTTTATACGTATGTCATAAATCTGCTTAACACACACACACACACACACACACACACACACACACACACACACTATCCTTTCCTTACCAAATGAAGATTAAGACTTTCCATTATTAGCCTTCAATCTAATTTCTCAGCCTAGTATTTATTACCCTTTTATTCTGTACTATAGCACAGCTGTTGAACAAATCTCATAGTTCTATGTACTTCTGTTCAGGCTGTCCCATTTACTTGGTTTTCTATTTCCCCTACCGAACTGATGAAATGTTACTTGTCCTTCAAAAATCTAACTTAACTTCTTCCTGAATACCAATAGCCAAAAAACAAAATTAACACCACTTTTCTAAATTGAGATAGCACTGTGCCACTTGATAGAGAAGGAGCTTAAATGGGCCCGGTTTTGTTTCTGGTTCCACCTTATTAAAAACATGACCTTGGGTGAATGACTTCTCTGTTTTGTCCCTTGTAAAATGAAGAAAATTCCTATCTCTTAGGGTTGTTTTAAGAATTAAATGAGATAAAACACACAAAATACCTAGCAGTGTCTTGCATATAAAAAAAAAAAAAAAGCTCAATAAACCTTACATCTCTCCCCAGCTGTCATATTCCTTACCACACTCTTTCTGCTTCTTTACAATTACCTGTATATATCTTACCCATCTCCCCACCAATAAGTTTTAGAAAGATAGGGGGATTATGTTCTGTGCATCTTTATATCTTCCACAGCATCAAGTTCAGTACTCTGTAAACAGTAGTTGGAAAATGTGTACTGTTATACTGAATGAACAATGAATAAATCAATAAGCCTGTTGTTGCTATATATTCCTCTTCCAGTTTTGAAGCTCTTAACTAAAAATATAACTGAACCAAAATATTAAATATAAATACATATAAAGAATGCTAATTTAACAAATCTATTCTTGAAATTCGTTATGAGGTTTCTGAACCCATTCTCTTACTCTTACCTGATATTTCATCACTGTGAGTAGATAGCAGTTTCCAGATGAGATAAGGACCACCAAGGATAACAGCAAAGAACAAGAATATCGGCCAAGATTTTGCTGAGTTAGCTGCTCTATCCTCGGCACTAAGGCAAGCCACCGTTCTTTCACTTTCTGCCCATAGGTCCTCATTCTCAGAGCCTCTTCTTAAGCCTATCAACCACTGTAACCGTCTGTAAAGATACCTTATAGTCCTAACTAATGCAAAAGCTGAAAAAACCTTTGTGAAGTGTATTTTTAATCGGGAAAAATGATTTGCTACATCCAATACTGCCCTAAAACTGTTATAGACAGCTGAAAAGGTAGCATCCATCATCATACTGACAGAGGCAAATGCATGCACGATACTTTCAATGGACTGAAATGCACCTCTGCTGCTTTCTTCAGCTTGCTGAACAAATCTACTAGGTGGAAGATCATCTACACGGAGGCGGTTATAGCTTAACCCATTATATCCATAACTATAAGGGCTATAGCTTCCATAAAATGAATTTCCATAGGCACCATATCCTGATGAAAATGAGCTGTAAGCAGGTCTGAAAGTGTTCACATTGCTACTTCCTGTCTGCTGTGATGGCCTTGGAAGAATAGGTGGAGGCACTCTGGTAAGTGTTGGTTGTCCAGGTCTTGTCAATAAAGTAGGACCCAAATCAGCAGATCTAAAACCAAAAAAGATTAAACGTAGTAACTTAAACACAAAATAGACTCAATTCAAATTAACTATTAAACACCTCTTATATCTACGGTTATGATAGAGTCTACTGAAGATGTGTTAAGAGTAAGGAATAGCTTCTAACATCCAGTGCTTAGAATTTCAGTCTTAAGACAAAATTGATAATTTTGTCATAACTCTATTTTCTTGTTTACTTATGCTGGCATTATTAGTACTATCTTCAACCTGTGGTTTCTTTTTAAGACATTTGTCTATTTTCTCAGTGTTGGTTGCTAGGTATTTGTCCGTCCTTGCACCTAAGTGAAACTATCATCATTACTATAGTTTTATAATAGATCTTAATATCCAATAAAACAAGTCCTCTCACAATGTTCTTTGTGTTCAAGAGTGTCATGACTATTTTACTCTTTGAATTTCCATATTCATTTTAGAATCAGAGCTTGAAGTTCTATAACCCTCTTCTTCCCCAAAAACCCTGAGATTCTGTTTTGTGTAACACTGGGTATGCAGGTTAATTTGAAGTAATCAACACCTTTATAACAGAGAGTTTAAACCCACAAATACAATATATATTCCATTTACTTAGGTATTTTAAAGATTTTTCTGAAAAATGGTTTTAAAAATAACTTTATTAAGTCTTAATAATGTTTTATAGTTCACTATATGGAGGTCTTTATTCTTACATATTAGTTTTTTCTAAATTTTTGATGTTTTTTGTAAATGGTGTCTTTCTAAAAATTTCACTTTGTTGCTGTTATGTAGAAACAAATGATTAAAAAAAATATGGTCCTTGTACTCAGTAACCTTGTTTTGGATTTTTCTTTTGAATTTTCTAGAATTTTAAGGATTTGCAATCATATTGTATGCGAATGCTGAAAGGTTTATTTCTTCTTTTTCAATTCTTACACCTTTGATGATTAAGGTTTTGCACCTAAGACATGAAGGCTGCTAAGGCTACTATCAATCCATGACGTATGTAATCTAATTTCAGGAACTGAGATGATTTGAAACTAGGCTTCTGTTTCTGTAAGGGCCTATCTACTTCTTTTATACCCTCATATCCAGATGTATCTTTTCAGGGTCCTAACGCAAAGTTTAGGTAATTTATCAGCATCTCTTCTTAAAGGACCTCAGAACTCCAATCATGCTTCAAGAGTTTGTCAAAAGTTCTATTCAACTAGCTTCTCATCATCTAAGCTGCTTTTTCTGGAATAAGCAGAAGCTTATATGGGAAATTTACTTGCTCACCTTTGTAAATGTCCACGTTTCCTGGATCTGGGCTCCATAAATCTTTTACCTTATTTGCTCTATAATGTCTTCAAGCAGATGTTTTTATATCTGCTTAGCTTTGCTACTTGTCCACAGTAGGGTTTTTGTTTGTTTGTTTGTTTGTTTTTAATTACTTATTTTGCCATCATCAGAAGTCCTTCCCACAATTCTTTGTCCATACTTTGTACAGTATCATATTTGTTTACATGTCTGCCTCTTCTACAAGGTGAGCTCCTCTAAGATTCAGTTTTCCTCATTTCTTCATTACCTACTATAGTGCTTACTATATAATAGGTACTGATACAAATACTATGCTGGAATCTCTCATCAGTGGATATTTAATATACATATTTCACACAGACTATTATACAAATTATTTTTTCTTAGTTTTGTGTTGTTTCATAAATTGCAACGAATATATTACTTTAAAAATTACAGAGAATTAAATGTAAGCATTTAATAAGAAAAAAAAGTTTTCTTCTTCCTCTTCTCTTGTTTTAATGCTATTTCTGGCATACACAAGTATATTCAGTGTGCATGTATAGTCCTGCTTTCTGTTACAACCAGAAAAATAAGAATTAAATGGGCCTATGACTTAGAATAACGAAAGATATATTCTCAGTGCTGAATGGGCAAAAAGTGTTCCCCATCAACTTTTAATTTTGAAAAATTTCAAATAGAAAAAATACCTGAAAGAAAAGCAAAATAAATATCCATACACGTTCTATCTAGCATCAACAACTATTATCACATTTGCTTTCTTTTTCCCTTTCTAGCCTTTTAAAAATTCTTGAACTATTTGAAATTAACCTGTAGACTTGATATATTACTCCTAAATACCCTAGCATGCATTTCCTAAGAATGATATTTCATACAAAACCATAATACCATTTTTCCATTTTTGAAAATTAACAATTCCATATCTATTATCCTATTGATATTCATATCCATTACCCTCAAATGTCTTTATTTAAACAGCTTTATTGGGATAAAGTTCATGTACCATAAAATTCACCCATTTAAAGTTCAAAATTTAATTTTTTTGTATATTCATAGAGGTGTACAAATATCATCATATGTAATTCCAGGACATTTTCATCATCCCCAAAAGAAATCTCATACTCATCCCATACTTATTAGAAGTTACTCCCCATTTCCTGGTCCACCCCCAATCCGAGGCAACCACTAATCTACTTTGTCTCTATAAGTTTGTCTATTCTGAACATTTCACATATTGTCAATTATTGTTATTTGCTATAGTGATAGTCTATGAAGTCGCTGCAAACATTGAATTAGCAAATATGGAATCACTGCTCCTGGGAACACTAGACAGCACTTCAGCACTATGCTTAGAGATCATTTTAAAAGAGCAAAATCATCAACAAAAATGTGAAAAATGTGGCACTAAAGAGATTGTGAAAAGGATCCCTGTTTACATTATGAGAGCTTAAACAAGAAACCAGAGTACTGATTTGTCAACCTCAGCAGGTATAAGCACTTCATTCTTTTTTATTGCTGAATTATATTTATCCATATATCACTCGATGGACTTTTGGGCTGTTTCCACTTTTTGGCTATTATGACTAATGTTGTTATGAACATTTATGTACAAGTTTTTTGTGGACATATACTTTCCTATCTCTTGGGTGTATATATCCATGTGTGAAATTGCAGGGTCACATGGTAACTCTATGTTTAACCTTCCGTGGAACTGCCAGACTGTTTTCCAAAGCAACTGCACCGTTTTACATTCCTACCAGCAGTGAATGAAGATTCGAATTTCTCCACGTCTTTGCCAACACTTGTTTTTGATTACATCCATTCTAGTGGGCGTGAACCGGTATCTCACTGTGGTTTTGATTTGTATTTTCCTGATGTTTGATGATGTTGAGTATCTTTTCATGTGCTATTGGCCAGTTTCAGATCTTCTGTGGAGAAATGTCCACTCACATACTTTGCTCTTTTAAGATTAGGTAACTTGCCTTTTTCTCAGTGAGAGGTACGGGTCAAAATGTCTTTTAGTTTTTGTTTTTTTTTTTTTAATTAAAAATTTTTGGTTATTTGTCTCCTTATCTGAAAAACTAAAACAATCCATTTTAAAAAAATGTCCTTGACTTTTTAAAGAGTCCAGCCAATTTTCTAGAATGCCTTGTATTCTGGATCTGTTTCCCCAAAATGTTGTTTAAATGTACCTCTATCATCTATGTTTCCAGTTAAATTAAAGATTGCATCTAAAGGTTTGATTAGAATCAGGTTAACATGTTTGGCAAGAATAATTTATGGGTGATATTGTTTACTTTATATTTTATCATAAAAGATGAAACAAAACTTTAAAAAGAATCAGCAAACATACTGTAGTAGTAATATTCAGGTTGTAATAAAGCAGCTAGCTCTAAAGTAGGAGTAATAATAGATAAAACAAAGAACAAAAAGACATATCTAAATTTATGGAACAGAAACTAAACAAAAATGTAAAATGATGAGGACAGTATGGACCAACTCAATTCTGGGTCTAGAAGCAAGCAATGACAGTCAGGACTTAGGCTTCCAGGCAATAACAAAAACTAAAAGTGCTCCACTCAAATCAAACTATTTCATTGCTTGAGGTTGGGAGCTGGGATGTATCACGTTGATTCCTAAAAAGAGATTATAAAATATGCTGAGAACAGTTTAGGATTTTTAGCAAGTTACAGAACTAAGAATGGGGGAGGGCTCTGATAAGGCCTCAAGCCCAGAAAATGAAACAAGTTAACTTCCTGACTTAATCTCTGATACCCTTAATATAAGGTACCATTTTTATACCTGATTCTTACAGGGAGGTAAGTACTGAGGGAGCAGGTAGCAGCAACAGGAAATCTACCAGACAGATAGAGGTGAATGTAGATGAAGGGAAAGGAGAGAAAACAGAACTCAAAAATTCCTACTCGAAATGAACATTTCAAAAATGCCACACACTTGGAAAAAAAAAACCCACAAAGAAATCAAACGAACAAAAATCAACAACGAAAATGAAAACTCATTCAAGGAAAAACTATGTGCTTGTGTGTATATATATATATGTATACACACACACATACATATATATACATATTTATAGATATGTGTGTGTATATATATATGTGTATATATATATATGGCTTGACAAAGATTCTAAATATGTTTAAAATGGTGAAAAATATAATGAAGCAATAACATCTTTGAAATAAAAATTGACATGAAATAAAAACATGTGAATGTGAAAAGAATTTCATTACAAATCTTAGACAATGCCCACAACCACAGGGGTTATCTTGCAACTATGAGGAAAGAAAAAAATTAGTTGTTATACACTAAGGTACAGAGTGGAAAAATGGAACTTGGGGAATTCCACCTCGAGTAGTGGCATTTCAGGTAATGAGACTAACCCTTGCACTTATACAACTAGAAAAGCTAGAAAAAATATAAGATTATCTGTTTAAAACATGAGAGAACAAGGCACTGAGGAATTATGGAGCCAACATCTAGGAAAAAGAGAAAATCAAAAGAGCCCATTTTGAAATGTTTCTCAAGGGGCAAGGGCCAATTCTGGAAGAGTTGGCTGACAGAATGAGAAGCTGAGCAGAACTTTTAATAAACTCCTTGGGCAAAAGAGACAAAAACTAGATTTCAGAACCCCCAAAGAGGAGGGCCAAGGTAAACCGTCACACTTCAGAGTAGGACCTGAAAGGGAAATATGCTAGAAGTAAGTGTTAGAAGATTTACAGAAAATAGACTAGCCCTGGTAGGAACTAAAACCACAGTTTCAAATCAGCTCAAGTCTTCATTCAAATGACCCTTGATTGCTAGTGGCCCAAAGTGTCTGTCAAAAGTAAAACTCTCTGGAGGAAAGTACGACCCTCATCCTCAAATCATCTTAAATTCTCTATATACAATGTCCAGCTCTCATTAAAAAATAACTGGGCCTATATGATAACAAAACTACATGTTAAAAAAAGAAAGCACAACATCAGAAAATACAGAGATCCATAAGGGATACAGATAAGGGAGTTATTAGGGAAAGACTTTAAACAACTATGATCAATATATTCAAGAAAAGAAAAGACAAGATTGAGAGTTTTCAGCACAGAATAGAAACAATAAAGCAGAACTAAATGGAAATTCTAAAACTAAAAAAATAAACATTGAAGCTCAATGACTGCTAATATACCAGATCAGACACACTGAAAGGAAAATATCAGTGAACTACAAGCGAGTTCAGAGGAAAATACCGAGAATGAAGCATGAGTAACAAAAGGATACACACAAAAAACAGTGTCAGATATGGTGTACAGTGATTTTAGTCAAAGGAGAGAAAAGATGGGCAGAAGTAATACTTAAAGAGAAAGTGGCTGAGAATTTTCTGAAATTAATGAAAGAGAAAGTGGCTGAGACTTTTCTGAAATTAATGAAAGAAATCAAGTCAGATTCAGTCTCTATGAATCCCACCCAAAATAATACAAAGAAAGCTCAACAAAGTATAACTGCTGAAAACCAAAAGAAGAAAATTTTGAAAGCAGCTAGAAGGAGAAAGAGATTCCTTTAGAAAGTGTAAGAATAAGATAGAGATGGCTGAAACTGTCAGAAAGCTGACAGAAATAAAAAAGGAAGCCAGGAAAAATGTAGATCCCTTGATGACAATGTTAACAGATCTCTATACTTCTGGTTAATTAAACAATAAATGTCTTAATAATCTAGAGCAGAGTAAAGCATTTGGGAATACATATGCAAGTATTTGAAAATAGCAGAAGAGAATTCAGCATTGTATTTTATAAAATAATCACAATTAAGCAAGTTCACCTAGAAATGCAAGCATGATTCAATATTAGAAAGTTAATGCAATAAACCACATTTTCATTTTAGAAAATAAATATGATCTCAATAGATGCAGAAAAGTCATTCATAAAATTTAATACTCCTTCATAATAAAAATCTGAGCAAGGTAGAGGGCTAGAATTTCAAGAGGGAGCCTATCAAAAACAAAAAAGCAAACATACTTGTGAGACATGAGAAGCATTCCAATGAAAGGACCAATATAAGGATGTTGGGTATCTATGCTGGCTTATTTGTAAATGATAACATTGTCAAAATGGAACACAAGAGAACTGCAACCAAACCACCAGAACAAATTAAGTTTGAATTATGCTGGATATAATACACACACACACACACACACACACACACACACACACACACACACACACACCCCATAAAAGATAGGAAAGGACTTTATGGAGATAATTACCAAACATTATTTAAGGCAAAAAATGTCAAAATTTTCTCCAATTGTACCTTATACAATATTTATAGATGGAAAGACTTACTTGATCATTAAAGAAAATTTCCAAGAAAATATAAAGTTCCAATAAAAATCCCAGTCTTTTAATAAAGGCTAAATGTAACAAAGGCAATTTTGAAGAATAGTAATGTGTGGAGGCTCTTGACATATCAGGTATCAAAACTTATTATAAAGACAGTGTGGTGCTAGCATAATAATAGACAGACCAATAGAACATATCAAAAAGTCCCCAAACAGAACCGCATATTTAGGAAAATTTAATATGCTATATAGATGGCTGTTTAAACTAGTATGGAATAGACAAATAAATGGTACTGAGACAATTGGTTATCAACATGGAAAAAATTAATTGCCTATTTCACACTGATTTCTTACAACAAAGTCAGTTTCAGGTGGATTAAGATATGAATGTGAAAAGCAGAACGTTTTAAATAGAGAAGTTTTCCCTCATATGAGGAGAAAGGATTTCTTAACCAAGACAAAAAAAGTACAAACAACAAAATATAAAAATTTTGGCCATATTAAAATTAAAAGTATCTGTACAACAAAAATGAACATGAATATAGACAAGCCACAGACTGAAAGATATTAAAAACATACAAGGAAAACAGGATTAGTATGAACAACAAAGTAGTCATACAAATTGATAAGCAAAGATAATACCAATAGAAAAGTGGGCAAAGATATCAAAAGAAAAACTCAAATGGCATAATAAACGTTCAAAAAGATGCTCAATCTTATTACTAATGAGAGAAGTGCAAATTAACGATGAAATAATTCACATCCATTAGATTGGCAAATACAGTACTAAAAAATACCATCACTAAGGGAGACCAAAATTTTGTCACCCCAAAATGTTCCTTTTTTGGATATTGATGAAGCTGTTAAGGAACAAAAGACTCAGAATCTTTAACCTTCCCCATAAATGTCTAGAAGGAATTTAGATTGTGGACCTGCTCCAAGAAGGGAGATATCATAGATAGCTATAGTTTAATATAAACTAATGTGTGAGACAGGGAGGAAGCTAGCAAGGCCTACAAGTTTTAAGTCTTCTCAGTATGGCATTGTTAAAGATGGCCCAGCAAACATTTATTTGCCAGACATTTGCTTTTCCATTTCCATGTGAATTGCCTTCCTCCCCTTTAAAAGATTCAAACCACACTCCCCAATTCCTTCTTAGTCCAAAATGGTATAAAACCCTCAATTACCCAATGTGTCTTTAGATCTCATATTCTTAATGGCACCTCTGCATGTACATCCATAAAAAATTTTAGATGTTTTTTCCTGTTAATCTAGTTCTGTTAATTGAATTATTAGCCCACCCAGAAGAACTTAAAAAGGTGGGAGGAAAAGTTATTTTTTACACTTTCACAGTATCAAGTGCTGGAAAGAATGTAGAAAAACAGAAAATCCTCTAGTGAAAAGTAAAAATTGGTATACAACCACTGTGGGGCAATAGCCAGTACTTGAAGATAAGCATACCCTTCCATCAAGCAATTCCATTCCCGGAAACACATCAGAAAATCTCTTAGAAATTTGGACAAAAAGAAAGGCACAAGAATGTACTCTGCAGCAGTTTCTAATATGTAACAATAATATGCTACTACCTACAACAGGGCAAATAGTTTATCCTACAGCAATTAAAATGAACAACAGCTCTATGTATGAATAAAATAATCTCAAAAAAAAATTTTAGTGGAAACAGTTTGCAAAATTATAGTTTGAATTTATGTTTATCTATCGTACATACAAACCTAAGTACTAAATTTTAAAATAAAGTATAAAAACTATTGGGTACACTAAACACCAAATAGGGACAGTAGTTACTCCAGGTAAAAAGAATGGGAGGGTTTATCTGAGTGATTTTTATTTTTTAAAAAATCTGAGGCAAATCTGGCAAAATTTTATTATTTCTTATAACTGGGAGCGAATACGCAAGTATTCATTATCTTACTCTCTACCGGTCTCTATGTGTTTAAAAAAAAAATGAAAAAAATTGGAAAAATAGTTAATTTTACATAAATAGAACTTTAACAGATGCCAAGAATAAAACCTCTCTTCCAAAGAGAAGTCCAAATATTTTTAACAAGTCAAATAACTCATAAAAACGGTAGTAGAAAGTGTCACCCCAGCTTAACACCATAATTAAAGCTTATTACTTGTTAAATATCTATCATTATTAAATTAAGTAGCTGTTGTGTTCAAGCATCTTAGCATTTAAATAAAAGATTACAAGATTTTGGAACACAGCAGAAATACATTCCAGGGCGTTGGGGATTTTGTGTGTTAGGTGACATTTTGTGCGACATTGAGTCTCTTCAACTGAATTAACACAAAACACAAAAGGCTGTGAAACTTTTATTCTATTTTATCATTTTTGAGTCGTATTTACGTTTAATACGGATTAAAAACAAATACAGGCCTTAGAAAACCACACTATTTTGCACACAAAGGCCATTCACAGGCCTCAGATTCATAACTCCCACTTTAAAGTTGCTTCTCAAAATCTCTGCCGAAACATTGCTGAGTTATGCTAGAAAAAAGAACGCTAAGTGTATGGGCTTAGGTTCCAGGTGCGTAAAAGAGACCTTTTGGGCTTTCGCCAGCTCCTCGAGAGGTTGTTAAAAACTTTAGAGAACTTTGTTACCCGTCGAGCTAAAACTGGGCAAACTCCTGTCCACTAAAGATCAAAAATCTAACGCTTTACCGGGGATCAAGCGGTACCGTCAAGGTGTTCTGCAAACAGAAAAGGCAGAAAGCCATCCCCTTTATTCCAAGCAGCGTGACCCAGAGAGGCACCCAGAGGAGCTCCCTGGAGAACTTCGCTACCAAGAGAAGTGGGGTCACAAACTGCTGTCAGATATCGAAATTCCCCTCGTAGCCTCCCCGCCCCGGCTGGTTGAGGGGGAGGGGTAACCTCGCCCCTACAACGGCCTCAACCGCCTCCTGCCAAGTCTCCGCTCTGGTCCACCACACTCGCGGTCTATAGTATCTCAAACTCACTGGAAAGTGGAGCCGGGTCCTGGGCCCGGCCCGGCCCCCGGAATTCGGCGGCTCTCCCATGGTTTCGGAGGAGGCGGCGGCTGGGACGCCATCTCCTCCGCCTCCACTCTGCTGCCGCTGGGTGCCGGGACTCTGCAGGTCCGGATGCACCAGCTTCTCGCGCTCCAGACACAATGGGCAGAACACCGAGCCCTCCACCCCGCCCACTCGTCCGGTCAGGACATGGGTTGTGGTTGTGGTGCTTTGCCAGCAAGGACCAGAGGATAGGAGGACGCCACTAACTCTTGGGGGAGAAACGCTCTCATTTTATTTGCTCTTGAAAGAATTTCCATGTAAGGGCTCATCGATATTTCTGGCAGCGGCTACAATGCCTTAGACGTCGTAGTCCCGTGGAGGATTCTCTGGAACAAGTACCTCTCAGGCCAGGAGTGAAGACCTATTCACTCCTACACCCGCGAGAGAGGCGTGGTGGGTGGCGGCAGACCAGGCAGTTTTAGTAATTTTTCTACAGATAAGCAGGGGACAGTTCGGTCAGTCCTCTCGAGAAGGGGCTGGTACTTTCGTTCTAAAGCTCTCGTTTCCTCGGGGAACAGAATTGCTAGACGCAATTGGTGCGTTGTCTTTAGTCTTCCCCGTTCCCTCCGTAAGGGGTTAAGTCTCAGGCTCCGGCGTCTTGGGAGAAGGTGAGGTAGGGAGGTCTGAGGTGAGGGGGTGCGGACTGGGTGCAGGAGAGGAGTGTGGGTTAAGGGGATCGTTTTTTGTTTTTGTTTTTCCTGCGGAGAGGCTTTGTTAGCAAGGAGGGGTGAGTGGGAAGTTTCTTGGAGTTGACCGAAGGGGAGGAAGGTCTTGCTTGGCCAAAAAAGACTTGAGGTTAGATCTTGGGTGAATTCCCATGAGTCTAGAGTAGATTCTACAGCTGTGTGCATCGATAGCGAAATGCAGTTGTAAGTGCCTCCTTTTTTGGAAATCCACACCCCACATTCACCCCCACGAGACAAATGACACCCTTCAGTATGGAATGAGTTTTAAAAGATAAAGGGACGTGAGACAGCCTGGTCATTTTGGTGGGGTTTCAAATGCCCTGCTTCTCTGTTTGAAGTGAATAGTTTCTGTAATATTCCGAGAAGTGTAAAGAAAGTTCATCCTCTCCTCCAGTAAACCAGAGACTGGGCTAGTTACCACTGGTTTGTGGAGAAGGGACTCTGTCGTTTTAGGGATCCTGACACGTGGAAGGAGTCTGTTGCAGTGACTTGTTCCAGTTCCTTCTGTAAAACAAACATGTAAACGAAAAGCAAAAATCTTAACAAAAGCAACCAACAATGAAAACCTTACTATATAGGATATGTATTTCAAGGGCTTAGTTTGAAAAATAATACACCTCATATGGAACAACTGATTTCTAATGTCTTATGAAATCCTATCATTTCAGCGCTGTCATTAAGATAAAACAACCAAATTTAAAGCATAAAGCATTTCCTTCTTTTAATGTTAACGTGTTAGAGAAGTTGCTAGATTGTTGCTAGGTAAAAATGATCTTGAGAGGTTTGTAAATTCGTTCAATATCATACACAAGAAGGGTTTTTTTAATTTATTTTTTTTTATTTTTATTTTAAGACTTTTTCAAATTACTCTAGGTGGGAGTTTCCTAATTCTCTACAGGTTTGGGAACTTCTCAGTGCTGAGAGATTGTAATGTATCATTTATTGACTTTACATGCTACCTTTCTTTTAGTGAACCTATTGGAGAAATATTGTCTTTAAGCCAAAGGAAAGAAAGTATACATTTAAATAAAACTAAGTATCCAGGGAAATCTTTGATACAAAGCATATTTTCTAAACATTTATCCACTTATTTCTTTGAGAGGAGGGGTTATTTGTTTCTCTGCATTAAAAGGTTAATTCTGAATTAAATGAAATCCTTGACCTTAACTAATGCAAGGGGAGAGATAAAATAAAAGGTGAGGCAGCAACAGTTTCTCCGTGAGGGGAGTGCAGTCAGGGATGCACTTTAAAGGCTGATAATCAGCCCCTCAAAAAAATCTCTACCTTTTCTCAGCATCAGACTAGCAGATTAAGAGGACTGGGAAAAGATTTAGATCATTTGTCAATAATAATGACTACACGAGCTTCACTGTGTAGGGGGTGTGGTCTGCATATTTGGTGTACTTTCATGAAAATACCATGGAGTCCAAATTTACTTAAGCAACCCTAAATTAGTGTTTCTTAGTCTGGGTTTCTGAAAGTTCTCTCTTATGTGTCCAGAGAAGCCTAATTTTCTTCTCTTCCTCTCCCTGCCAATTCACGTATTCACCTGAATTAGAACCCAGCTAAAGACAATCTGTTTTTTGTAGTCCTCCCTGTGGAACTGATTTTTATGAAGAGTTCTGTATAATTATATACCTATCTTCCTCATTATTTTGTCTCAAGGATCTACTATTGATAAGTGGCTACAAACATTTAGAAACTTGCAAGTAAGTGGTGGGTTTTAAAGGGTTGGAAAACAAACTAAATCTAAGAAACATATTTTCATAGTAAGTAGTTGGTAAGAGCACCCTCCCATAAATTTTAAGTAAGTTTATTTTAATTATTAAACTGCACGAATTAAAAGATACCACTGTCTTGTATTGGTGTAACCACAGTTATACCATCCCACAGCATTGCCATACAGTCATTGTTTTATAAAACATTTTTTAGTTCCTCATTTTAAAGTAATGTGGACTGATTCATTAATCAGAAGAACATCTATTTTTACCAAACAGACTGATTAGATAATTTAATTTTTAGTACCTCTCCTTCCTGGCAATAAGAGTTAATTGGCTCTCTTCCTCCTCCCGCTTCTCTATATAGTATTTGTTTCTAAGTGAGTTTATTCAAATTGGAAAAAGTAGCAACTTTTTTCAGACAATTACTCTAAAATATTTTATATTTAATTTGTTTTTGTTAGAGGTTTTGTGCATGAAAGAAGTAAAATTTTCCCATTTTACTAATGGCTGTCATTTAATTATTCAATCAAAGTAAAATTGACATTTTTGGATCTACTGATCAACTTGTTTTAAATATTTGACTGCTTAACTATCATTAAGGTTAGATAAGTAGTATGTAGATTTATCTGATTATTTTTTGTAGCAAACTCATTTTTGATTTTTAATAGGAAAAGTTTATTGAATTTACTGCTCTGTTTTCTCAATACAGAATGGTACAAAATAAAAAGCAACATTTTTACTCTACTATTATTTTCATTACCCTTCTCAGAGACAACCATTCTTTATTATTTTTATTTCTTTTGATTGATTTAATTATATTAATGTACTTTATAATCCAGAATGCTAAACTAAATTCCTCGACAATTAGAAACTTTTACCTGATTCTTCTAATAGATCTTATATTTCAATATGCATATAATGAAAGAGATATTATTAGAGAGTATGAAAGTGGTTTTTTTTTTTTAAATAAAAGCTTATATTCTATCCCTAAAGGTGATGACATCTTTGTCTGTGAAAGTAAAACACAAAAGATGCTCATTAGTTTTATCTTTTATTTCTTTCTAGTTGTAATTATTCATTATGTTTCCACTGACTGAGGAAAACAAGCATGTGGCCCAGTTGTTGTTCAGTACTGGTACATGTCCAAGATGTATCTTCAGATTCTGTGGTGTGGATTTTCATGCACCTTACAAACTTTCCTATGAGGTATTTTTTTTTTAAGTTAAGAAAGTTTCTCTATTTTCAAATAAATATTTGTATATCTGAGGGCAAGTATGTTTTCATAACTAATTAAACTTAAAAAACTATAATAAAATAATTACTGCTAATGCTAATTTTGGAATCTCCATTACCATAAAAATGTAAGTTCCTTCTTAAGTGATTGTATCTAGTATTTAATATAGGGGGATCTTTGTGGATCAATTCCCTGGTGCATTTAATGTTTCTATAGGTCTTTCCCAAAGCGTGTCTAGACAGAATATCACAAAATAGTGCTTCTCACCAGATATTAGTAAGATATATCAAGAGGAGTTGATAGCCCTGAGATCTTCTATTAAGTGGAAGTATCGTGGATTTGATTGCCTTTTTTTTTCCTGCTTTCTATATTATAGATAGGTATTTGCAACCCTCTAGAAGTAAATGCTATTAAAATCATTTACTGCCATTAATAACAACAAAATATACAGAGATCTTTGAAATTTTCGGTAATGTACAAAGAGCTTTGACATTTAATAGAATACTTTTACATAAAATATATACCATTTTGTGAAATATATTTGATTCTAATAGTGATGTTTTTTTCAGAGACAGATAGTAATTATGTATACGTATGTATTTTATATATATATACATATATATATATATATATAGCGCTATATAAATAATATGAACATACACATGCACAGTCAGTTTCTTAAAGTTTTTAACAACAGTCATTTTTCCTATATATTATTTGTTTCTATTATTTTGGAAATAATTATATCTAACATTCATAAGGCTTAATTATATGTCAGGCTCTCATATAGTCTTCGTAGTAACCTATTAGGTAAGTACATACTATGATTGTCTCTATTTTCAGATGAAGAAACTGAGGCACAGAGAGGTTAAGCAACCTGCCCAAAGTTACACAGCTATTAAGTGAGCAAGCTAGGATATGAACTGTCTGTCTGAATCCAAAGCCTAGAATTTGGAGCTAGAAGACATGGATTTGAATCCCAGTTCCACCACTTTCCATCTTCAGTTTTCTCCTCTGTAAATGGGAATGATGATAACATCCACCTCACAGAATTTTAAGGGACAATATCTAATAAAGTATGTGAAAACACTTTGAAAATTGGAAATGGTACATATGCTGTGATGATTAATATATGTGTGTATATTCATTTATACACACTATGACTATAAAGTAATAAGATTGGTTTTGTGTAACTCTCCTTGCACATTTTTTCCAAACACATTATAATGTATTATTCTATACATGTTGTAAGATATAAAATATATAAAGAGACAGTGTTACCAACTTTTGTTTGTATCATTTAATGTAAATAAACATGAAACTATTTGAAGATAATTTTTTGGTAAATGTACTTAAATTTTGATATGTTCTATTCATATAAGTATCTATACATACATATATATGTACTGTGTTATACTGACATAGATTTTACATAATAAACATTTGTGTGGGTCATAATATACCTGTATGTGTATGTATTATATTTCTTTGTTAAAGATAAAATAGAGCTAATGTCTTAATAAACTGAATTAAATTTGTTTGAGTGATAGATTTTTCCCTTTAGAGTCACTAAATTGTAATCTGAGTGAATTTTAAAAGGATATTTATTCAACACTGAATAATAAAGCCTGTTTAATTTAGACAAAGTCCCCTGAGCATTTGGATGAATGGAATGTGTGAAAAATGAGAATAGTTTCGAAGGAATGCCACTTCTAACATTCTGACTGAAATTGGGCAAATCAGAATGTAGTAGAGGGCTTCTTTTAACTAATGCATATAAATGGTTTGTAATTAAGTTGCCAAATTTCAGTATTGCCAGCATCTGTTTACTTTTGTGTAGTAAATTGTCTTAAAATTCCTTTTACTTATTAGACTTCTAATCTCTAATTTTTCAGATTTTACATTAAATAAATATTGTACTTATGAGGTTTTAGTGATTGTGAGATTATTAAATATCTTAGCAATAATGGAAATTCAGTTTGTATTTCTACTTGTTAATAGAATTGAAGTGTGGTGTTTTTTTTTTTTAATTGATGTTAGCAAGTGAATGACCCCACAACTAACTACAAACCAAATAAATAAATTTCTTAATGGAAACTTTCTGCCTCAGATTTAGGACTTTAGCTTCACTGATCTAAGTGGAACAATATTCACACATTTATTATAGGAATTGGGCAATTCTCTTTTAAATTCCCCAGAAAGCCAACACTGGCTAATAAAATTAGTTTATTGCTCCAGAATTGATATAAATCAACATTGTATAAATCTGTGATCTATCATAATATTCACTCCTGTTTTCATGCTTCGTCTTACCCTTAGGGTTATTACTTTTTTTAAAATTAACTTTCCAGGAATTGCTCAATGAACTACAGAAATTTCTGGAAACTGAAAAAGATGAATTAGTTTTGGAAGTTCCAAATCCACCTCCCAAGAAAATTCGACTACAAGAACTAGAAGATGGGATTGATGGGATTGATAATCTGAGTCAAAATGGAAAGGGAAGGGTCTCCATTATTGAAGATGGAAGCATTGCTTCCAAAAACTCAAGTTTAAATGTATGCAATGTATGCCTAGGAGTTCTTCAAGGATTCTGTGAGAAAGATTTCATTAAAAAGGTAAATAATCTGTTTTTGGTTATTATATGTGCAATTATGTAGAGATTTTCTATTTTAAGGCCTAGAATTCTTGTATCTGAAGGAATGATGCTATTCATTTCAACTTGTTTCACACCAATGGATCATTAAAACATTTTCTTAATTTAAAAAAAAGTCTTTTTAACTCTACCTTTTTATCAACATATCTACCAATTAATGAAATATGTACCCATCTATTATTTTCAGTCATGAGTGCTATTCAATTGAAGAAAAATTATAGCAGTTTTCCCTTTGCTAATTTATATAGCTAAGGAGTTAGACTCAACCTGTTAATGTCTAGAAAAGACAGGTGTTGCAGCACTTTGGAAGGTACATAATTGAATGTGGGATTGCTTTTAATTTCCAACTGTCAAGAGTACCATATTAGCTTTATTTTGTTTAAAATATTTTTTAAATTATGAGGTAACCTAATAGAAAACTATTTGGGTATTCAACAGATTGTTCTGCAGGTGAGTTCTGGCTGTTTTGGTGATATCAGTTTTCAGGGTCATTGTTAGCAAATGTTTAAATTCAGGATGTTTGTGAGAGTTCTCTTATGGAAAGGTGAGTTTGGAAGTTTTGCCGTGTCATCTCCTGGACCAAAAATTTATGTCATGAAGATTAGTATAAAATTTTTAGTAATTCCTGGGAATTTATATAATACTTTTTTATGTACTAAAATAATTTTTATGTGATACTTTTTCAGGTGTGCCAAAAGGTTGAGGCCTCTGGATTTGAATTCAACAACTTGGTATTTTCAGTCTCCTTCCCACCACAGTTATCTGTAAGAGAGGTAAGTCATTTACACCAATAAAACTACATGTGAAGTACACACTTGAAGTTTCTCAAAAAATAGGGATATAGAAATATTCCTTACCATATTATATTTTTCACATTTTGTGTACTTATTGAATGATTGAAAGCAATACATTATTATAGCTGCGTGATAATGTTGAGTGAATGGATGAAAAAAGGAATTACTGATTCAAGTTTATTCATCACAGGGCTGCCATCTCTTTTAAAGGTCATTCAGTAGCAGACATTCATTGAGAATTAGCTCTGTGTGAGGCATGTTAATCAGAGAAAGAGATCTGATCAAGACTCCAGATCTTCTGGGGCATATGTATGCATTTTATAATAGTCCTAGGATAGGGTCATTTTAATTATGATGAATCTTGTTTTCTGGAGTAAAATATAAAAAGGTGGCACCTCTTTTAGTCAATGGTAAAAAGGGAAATAGCCTTATGTTTGTTTGACTTATTTCTTTTCTTGGTGAAAAAAAATAGTAGTCATTACTATAACATTCTTGTGTGTCAAAACTGACATGAAAAGATAAAACTATATTCGTTAATACTATTATAAGAAGTATAGGGAGAATGACCTCTGTAATCTCAAATTATAACAATGAATTCTAAACATACCCATTTATTTATATGTATAAGGTGTCTTTTCCTTAAGAATTCCAAAGCAACACCAGAATATTGTGTCCTATACTGGCACTTTCTTTGGGTGAACATGTTTATTAGCCCCTAAAAAACTAAAGATTGATATAAGACTGAAAGTTGAATGATAGATAAGAGCTGAGAAGTGAAAAGAATAGAATGATTTTAAGTACCTCTGTTGAGGACAAATAACTGAGGAAATGGAAGAATAAAGGGGACGATTATGATATACTGAGGTTTATAAACACTTAAAGTCATTTTGTAGTCGATTATCAAAGCATTTATCACTTTTAGGTCACCTTCAAGGTCCAATTTTTATAGCGAGAAACAGACTTCCAGAAGCTAAGTGACTCAAAAAGTTGCAGGGTTTGGGTAACAAAAATAAGTACATTTGACCCTTGAACAACACAGATTAGAACTGTGAGGGTCCACTTATACACAGATTTTTTTTCATAAATACTGTAAATGTATTTTCTCTTTATGATTTTCTTAATATTTTATTTTATCTAGCTTCATTGTAAGAATACAGTATGTAATATACAAAATATATGTTAATCAGCTGTTTGTTATTGGTAAGGCTTCTGGTCAACAGTTATGTTTTCAGGGAGTCAGAAGTTATATTCAGATTTTTGACTGTGCAGGGGGAGGGTGGGTACCCTTTACCTCTGAGTTGTTCAAGTGTCAACTATATATTTTCTAAGTATAGTTATACATCTTATCACCAAACTCCTCTCAAAGTTAATATTTTTACATTAAAATTTGTGTTCATATTTATCACTTATGTAATGATTTTGACAATATTAATTTAATATTTATTGAATACCTATGAAGTGTTTATATTCCATATTAGAACTAGAAGATGCTCTTTTAAAAAATAGAGTTATTCTGCTTAAGCTCTACTTACTTTTTATAACTGATTTAACAGCTAACTATTTAGCAGAAATAAGTGACTATTTAAATTATTGGGGAATTAATACTTTGTACAGTTTAGATGTTGAGTGACTCATTGTTTTCCTTTTTGTTAATGAGTAGTAAATTTTTACCCACTTATTTTTTAAAAATAATTATTTTAAAAAGTATGAAGTTTTATATACAGTATACTAGTTTCACAACCCAGGTTTCTCAGCAAATTGTGCTTATGTTTTACTTTGTGATCTTTTATTATTATGTTTTGTCATTTTCTTTTATTGCTGTCTTTTATTTACTTCTTTGGAGTTGAAATATATTATGAGCCAGACTGGATATAAATTTCTTTTCAAATCAGTTAACTTATTTACTAAACATCCCAATTTAAATAAATTATATATTTTCAAAATAATCTTGCATTTTGAATATAAATTCTATAACTTCATTAATGATATGTTTCCTCTACATTGTGGTTTTTAAACTTAAAACCTGTGAAACTTGGAACTTATTCATCTGTGTGTAGAATAAACATATTAATTTATACATGGAATTGATTGGTGCTAGTTATCTCATAATTCAGAGTGGAATATACAATTGAGTCAACTTTTTTCCACTTCTAAAGAGGAAAAATATAATCACAAGTATATTGATTTGCAAACAGATAATTTTTATCATATTTATCATTTTATCATTTTATCATTTATGCTTACAAAAGAACCAAGGAAAAGGATGACCTGAAGTAAAATATTTTTGAAAAATCAAACTATTAAGTTTGTATTAATCCCCTTCATATTTCCTGGCCCTATAAATCCCTTTCTGACTACATCTATAGTTTTTATTTATCATTATCATAAAAACACTGATTTAAAAGCTTAAGAAGAAAAGCTCGCAGTTAGTATAATTATCATAATCTTCTGAGTTTGAGAGAATATGAAGGGAAGGATGGAGTATATTTCCTGTGTGTGCTTTCCTAGGATCCAGCTGATCTGGTTAGGACAGTTTTAGACTGAATATTACTAAAGAGGAGACGAATGAGCAATTTAACTGATGAAACAGTGTTAGACATCAAGTAAGACTTAGTAAGCAGAATAAATGGAGGCAGCATCCAGGGATTCACAAAAGACAAGAATACGGAAACTTAGCTGGATGTAGTATTAGAGGCTTCAAAATTCTTCATAAGAGCATACAAAATTTGAATGATAAAGTTGAAATTATAAGGGAGAGTGATAAATATCTCATGACTATCTTAATTTGCTGGATTGGACTTACCATTTGAATATAAGAATGCAAGGATGTCTTTTATATGAGACTTAAATTTTAAAAAATAATTTAAAAAAATTTTTGATTATAGTTAACATAAAATATTATATTAGTTTCAGGTGTACAACATAGTGATTAAACATTTGTATAACTTACAAAGTGATCACCCCAATAAGTACTCATCTGACACCATATGTAATTATTACAATATTATTGACTATATTCTGTGCTGTACTTTATATCCCATGACTGTTTTTATAACTGGCAATTTACACTTCTTAATCCCTTTCCCTTTTTACCCTTCTCCCAACCTCCTTCCCATTTAATGGAAACTATTAAAATGTTCTCTAAATCTGTGAACTTCTCTTGTTTGTTTCCTTTTTTTAAAATTTCATATATAAGTGAAATCATATGGTATTTGTTTTTCACTGTCTGACTTTTTTATTATTATTTCTTACTTTAGTCTGTGTTTTTAATCCTAGTATTTGAATTTCAGACAATATTTTAAGGCTGGATCATTTTAATTTTTCTTTATCAAAACAAAAAAAAAATAAGCCTGTTTTCTATAATTAAAAATAAAATTGGTTTAGTATGTATATTTTCTTCTAGACTAATTAGAGACATAATCACCTAAACTGATATGACTGATCAGGATTTCTTTTCTAACAAAATGTTTCAAAATAATGGCCATTTTTAAAATTTTTATATTATGTTATAAATGAATATCATAGATTTTTAAAAAGCTTTTTAACTTGTTTGTGCTGGCAACAAATCTGTCATTTCTGATTTCAGCATCTTACCCTATGTGTCAGTCACAACATTCTTAGCTATAGTCTTAGACTCATGTAATTTATTGAAGCATTTAATCTATTTACAATTAAAATGATTATTGACAAGTATATAATTATTGCCATTTTATACATATTTATGTTTTCTTCTTTTCCCCTTCTTAAAGAGGTCCTTTTGACATTTCTTGTAATACTGGTTTGGTGGTGATTAACTTCTTTAGCTTTTTCTTGTCTGGGAAGAGACTCATGTTTGTTAAAAGATAGATATAATAGTGTGATAGGGCAAGAAATTATATGCCTGCATTGAGATCCAAGATTATTTGAGTGGAAAGATGCTGAACACCATCTAGAGTAGAATTTAAAAAGAGAGAAATAAGATAGATACAGAAGTCAAAGTCTGCTGTGTGGTCCTTGTCCAAGGGAAGAAGCAATGAGTTGCAGACATAAAATAGTCACGAAGGTTAATGTATACAGTACCATGAGGGACTCCTGGTATTTAGGCTCTTGACAGAAATCACATTTGGTTAAAACACATTGTCTGACAGCGTTTGAACTGGAACAGTTTCTTCTCCTAAAGTAATGGTTCTCAAACTTTAATATACATAGGACTCATTTGGATAGTTTTCCAGTCCCTATCCTCAGAGGTTCTGTTATAGTATGTCAGTGGATCTATGAATTTGTGTTTCTAACAAGTTCAGAGTTGATAATTGGTGTTGCTGGTATAAGGAATACACTTAGAGAAACCACTGTTCTAAAAGATAATCGGGGAACTAATGTAGTCCTAAATAAAAATTGACAACCTTTTAAAATTTGTATTGCTGATAGGAAGGGAGAAACAGGCATAATATCTTGTAGACTTTTGATAGGTGGATTTCAAGCAGTCCAAAGAAAAGGCAAAGAAAAATAGCATAGGAATCTGGGCTGGAAGATAAATTAAAAAGATAAGGGAATACAGAGAAAGTGAAATTCAGACTTTAATTAAAACAAAATTATCCCAAGCAATAAAAGTTTAGGGGGAAAAATTATTTCCCAATGAACACGAGATAGAGAATACCCACCCTCCCTCTCTCCCTCTCTTCCCCCCCTTCTCCTTCCCTTCTATTTACATAAACATTTGTATTTAATTTGTATTTATATATTTAGACACATTTGACTTTTTATTTTGGAAAAATTTTAAAGCAGTAAGACTAGCCTAATGAATCCCTATGTGTGTATTATCCAACTCCAACAGTTAAATTTTTTGCCAACCTGAGATCAATTTCAAAAAAAAAATCGATAGATGAAAGGTTAAGTCAAATTAATGTAATTAATGTAATAAAAAGAAGGCTTAGATCTGTAAGAATAGCAAATAGAAAATAAAATCTGAGTAGAGACTTGCAAGAATTGCTAAGGAGGACTTGGTGCACCTAAAGTTATGTTTAGAGCAACAAAGAGGTTAAAAAAGGGGTGGATCTGCTATTTCGAACTAATAGTATACTGCCAATGGATGATAGAGAAAGCAGAACTCTGAAAATCATATTTGCTTCTTTCCTTTCTGTCAAGGAAAATGATCTTCAACTGAAAAGGGTAGAACAGTCATTGGTAAAGAAGAATGAAAGCTCCGCATGATGATGTTTCTTAAATGGCTTTAGGTGTTTGGGCCTAGACAAGTTACATTATAGGCTAGATTCAGAAAGAACTTCCAGCTGTCCATGATCTTTGGGAGTTTTTAAAAGATAGCACATTTTACAAATAACTGAAGATGGATAAGGGCAGTTCTAATTTTCCAAAGGTAAAGAAAGGTGGTTTTGTTAACTACCAACTGGTGAGCTTGACACTAAAACCCTGTCAAGATTCTACATCTCTAGGAACTAAATAAATAGTGGGCGCTGAAAATAAGGAAAACTTGATTGTCAACACACTGAACAGGTTTGCTAAGAACAAATCATGTTTGCATCATTTCTTCTACAAGTAACAGGACTGGTAGAACAGGGAAATACAGTAGGACCAGTGTGATTGCAATTCAGCTAGCCATTGACTATATTCTCATGATAACTTACCGGAAATGGCAGGAAATGTGAGCAGGATGTGAAGACAGTTGAGTGGATTGTCTCTGACTAGCCAGACCCAAAAGGAGCTGATTAATGATTGGCATGGAACTGGACATTGTTCTCCAAATGTGCTCTGCAGATCGACCACCTGAAATCTACTTGGGGATAGATCTTGATTGTTGGGCATTGTCTCACACCTCCTAAATCGGAATCTCTAGGGATAGGGCATAGAAGCCCCTTGACAATTCATGTACACATTGAAATTTAAGAATCACGAAACTTCAGGGAGATTTCTGAAGTGCCGCAGGACTCTTTGCATACCTTGTCCTCATCATGATTTCTATCAGTGATAATATAATGGGAACACTCACTGAAGGTGTGCACGACAAGAGTTGAGAGTATAGTAGATAGGTTGAGTTAGAATTGAGATCCAAAAAGATCTTAATAGAGAAAATCTAATGAGATGAAATTTAATAGGAATAAACAAATTCTTATACTTGGGTTTAGAAAAACAACTGCCAAATAAAGAATGAGGCAGGAGTGGTTTAAAAACTGTGTTTATAGACAAGGCTTAGGGGCTTAGTTAATAGTCCAGTAAGAATTAGGGGTGTGATGTAGATAACCTCTTTGGATTTGAGTCCAGATATTAGAAGTATAGTGTCTAGAAAGATGAAGGTAACGATCCTGTTTTATCAGTGCCGGCCGTTCCTAGAGTGCCACATTCAGAATGAACATGCTACTTTACAAGGAACAAGGACAAATGGGAAGACATCCTAATCCCTGAAATTTGTGACTCTGTTACCATCAATGAAAAAAAAAAGGGAGGTTTGCGAGTGTAATTAAGATTAAGGATGCTGAGATGGAGAGATTATCCTGAACTATCTGGTGGGCTCAACCTAGTCATATGAATCCTCAAAAGTTACCTTCCTTACTGAGGTCAGGGTCAGAGGAAGATATGATTATGGAAGAATGGTCAGAGAGATGCAATGCTGCCCACTTTGAAGCTAATGAAAGGGAATCATGAGTCAAGGAATATGGGTGGCCTCTAGAAGCTAGAAAAGACAAGGAAATGGGTTCTCTTGTCCAGAACCTCCAGAAAGGAAGATAGTCCTGTTGATACTTTTTAGTCTGGTAAGACTCATGTTGGACTTCTGACCTAAAGAACTGTGAAATAAACTTGTGTTGTTTAAAACCACTAAGTTTGCAGTAATTTGTTATAGCAGCAATAGAAAATGAATATACATTTAGAGGAATGTATTCAAAATGGTGGAGATATCTGAAACCTGGTCACAGGAGCCATCAGAAAGAACTTGGGTTAATTTGGAGAATAGATGATTTAGTGGGATGAATTTACTCTTTTTAAATATTTGAGGGATTTTTCTACTGCAGAAGTAGAATCAGAAGGACAATAATTTTCAGTTATAAAGAATTATCCAGAATAAGATAGACTTGTTTTTAGGAATGTTTAGTTTTCTACCACCAGAATGTTTAAGCCAAGGCTGGACAACTACTTGGCAGATAGATGGAAGGAAGATGTACACCATATAGTTGGTTAGACTAGAGACTTTGTTCAGCCTGTTCAACTCCAAGATCCTATATAGTTTTAAGAAAAACGTTTATTACAGTAGTTTTTTTGTTATCTTATATTCATGATTGCTTCCTTTAAACTTCTATACCACATTAAGTTAGTACCACACTAAAATTATTATAAAATGAATAACCTAGACTTATGCTAATATTACGCTAAACTTCCATTTATGGGAAAAGAGCATTCTATTAAATTCTTTTAAAAGTAAACATTTTAAAGTCCTTCATTCTTTTAGGTTCTTTACTAGTGGAGTCCAGTAGAGGGCAATATTGTACTATTAGTTTAGCTTATTGGTCCCTGGGAGTAGTGTGTATATGTGTGTTTGTGTGGGGGGAAGGTGTGGGGGTGGAGAATAGTTTGTTTACTCTATAGACTTTAAATGCATAAAATGTCTCTTAAATGTTAGTGTGGTTGTATGAAATACTTATTTTCTGATGTACAAATTGATATGGTTGATGTCTTATTTGTCAAATCGAACTTTTTTCATTTGTTCTAGTTTGTAATATCTCTGTGCTTTGCACTAAATACTGTAATTTACAGCCCTAGAAAAGTAGCCAAAATAAAAGCAATACCATTTCTGAGGTAGCAGTTTATATTTACAAAATTATTTTCCTTAAATTCTGACAACCAGACATTCAGAAGACTGGATTTTTACTTAAATCTGTGGGTTCTTAATCAGTTTGGGATCATCATCTCATTAAGAATTAAAGAATGGGGTGAAGGGTTAAAGAAGTACAAATTAGTAGTTGATAGTTGGGCACGGGAGCATGGAAGAGGTAATGCAGTTAGCATTAATATAATAGCTAAGGGGAGGGCCAGAGGAGGGAGGGAGCAATTGGGAAGATCATTTTATGAACATTATAGATGTCTAATCAATGTACTGTATACTTGAAACTAATTTAAATAAATTTATTTTAAAAAAAGAATTAAAGCAATGAAACTCTTGTCCTATAAATGCACATATTAAAAATTTTTTCAAATACTTCTAGGGGCCTCTTAAATTCTCAGCCAGTAATCTAAGATCTTTCTTAATTGGGTACTCCACTAATTTCCTCCCTGTGTAATTGATTGATGTACTTACTTTTTATAAAGAGCAGTGGTTTTTATAATTATGTTTAGCTCATAGAACAGAATAGGATGAAATTGCTTTGGCTTCAAGTACAGAGAGATACATATATGGTTGTGATTTGTCATTACTCTGGCCACACCACTACCCCAGGTGTAAAGCCATTCATATCTCTGAGATAGGAGAATCTCTGATAAAGAGTCCAGGAGTTCCCAATCTTTGTATGTAAATTAATCCCCTTTTAATCTCTGAATTTATTGGATCCCCAGTATCTGTGAATTGTATGATAGACATGCTTGGATGATTTTTTTCAGTCTGACAGATTAGGACCACTTCATTAATGGTCTCACTCATCCTCATTTGAAGAGGAGAAAACTGAAGCTTGGCCATTCTGTCACATTTATTGGAATTTGCCCACTGCCCCTACTTCGTGCTCATTTTTTTTTTAAACCATACCATCTCCCTATCTTTTATATATATGTGTATGCTTTATTTACCTAACTACCTTGGCTCTATGAGCATTGCCTTTTCTTAACTACTCCACTTATTAAGCCATACACTCAAGAACATAACTTAAGGATCTAGGGACACCAGAATGATGGATTTAGGCAGATCCGCTACATCATGGGGAACATGGGACTAAATATGAGAGCAGCTTCAGTATTCTATTATTCAGTACACAACTGGGATGTGCATTCCAAGGGGAAAAGGATGAGTGACATACGCTTAGTCAGAGTTCGTATAGAACCCTGGTTAGGATGGGCAACCAGAAATCCAGCTGTTAAGGAATCAGAGCAAGTTTTGAAGAGCTCTAATAACCCATTATTAGGGGTACAGGCTCAGGAAACCCAACATATAAAACAGGAATCCATCCCTGAGGTTACTGAGTTATGCAGCAAAAAGGAACGAATTATATTCCTGGGACTGAGTTGCCATGGTGAAGCAGGGTTAGAAGCAAGGCTAATTGTAAAGACCACCACAATAATATAATGTATATTGGATTCAGGAATGTAGTTGACAGGTTATTCAGATACATGTTTAAATACTTAAAGATGCACATGTTTACTTTCTAGCTTTGCTTTTTTCCCCTTGGCCTGAACCAGCTAAGTATGGGTGGAGGCATCAAGAAAGAAGAGGTTGCTGTGGCTAATCCACCAGTGTTGGTAGCTGAGAGGTAGCTGGGTGTGTTAAGATCATGAGGCAGCCTTAAAATTATGATGTTTATTGTTTTAATTTGTGTGATTGTATTCTTGTGAATTGGTACATTTTGCATTTTTAAAATTTACAATAATGAATGGTAACATAACAGAATTAATAGGAATACAAGACGAAACAAATCCTTTTTCTTAAAAACTCTATTTCCCCATCAAATGCTACAATATCATCACACTGCTACTTACTAACTGTTGAGTTCTTATCAAACTTTTTTGTAAATTAATTTTTAGGACTGTGTGGCTTAGTAGACTGTTTCAGAAAAAGAGAACTTTAATTTAGACTCTGCCTATTTCAGATTTGGATTTTTCTTGTTGCATAGATAAGTCATCTCAATTATCCTTTTTCCTGATATCACCACCATGCTTTAAACATAGTCTAACCTACTAAGTTATTGCCTTAGAAAAATCATTCACAATGATAGAAAAGAATGTATCTAAAAATAAGTGTATATGTATATAAAGTGATATTTTATATGTGATATATTTATTATTATGTATACAAAGTGATAGCTTTTATGAGAAACAGCCAAACCACCATGATGTGTACTTATGTTTTTAGGAGCAGCAAGCTTAAACCCATTTTATAGGAAAACAAAGTGTAGTATGCCACTATTTGTATGACAATGTGCTGCATGTGTTCTCTCATTTAATCATAACAGTCCCTTGAAGTAGGTGGTATTATTATCCCTGTTATCTTTATTTTACAGATAATGAAATTAAAACTCAAGGTCACATCGCTAATAAATAACACAGCTAGAATTTAAATGCTCATCTGTTCAACTCCAAAGTTTATACTTCTGATTATTGCTATGCTATACTTTGTGATTTGGTCACATTTCAAAAGTGGGTTATTGTGTTTCTTTACTGATATTCTCTTTTTTCCAAATGGTGCAATATCTTCAAAGTTGGGGAAAGAATCTTTGGTAAAAAAAAAAAAAATTATAAACACACACACACACACACACACACGTACATACATACATACATACATATATATGTGTGTATATATGGAATCAGAATTCTTGTAATATTTTAATAAGAATAATAATTTAACAAGTGTGATGATAATAAAATTGATGCAAAGGTATCAACTCAGGTAGCCCTTTTATTATATTAAGAATCGTAATATAAAATGGTTTCTGTTTATTATTCAATTCATATCTAGAATTTTAATTTTCTGTGAAACTAGGGTGTTATGATGTGTATTAGCCATGTGATATTTGGCATTATCACTATAAATTTGTATTAGAAGCCATGAGACAGTGATTTTAGTAAGAATTTGGGTTATATTTGTGAAAACATCACAGAAGTTTTCTACCTATTAAGGAAGTGAGCATGTGCACTTATGACCTATTGAGCAGATCAGTAGCCAAGCAGAATGCTAAATTGGTATTCCAAAAGATTTTTTTTTTAATGCAGACATGTTTTCAGGGCACCTTTTGTGGAATAATATTTTTATTCATGGTGTAACTCAAATGACAAAAATATTACAAAGAATTTTATTTTAATAATAAGATTAAGATTTAAATGTCCCATATATTTCTTCTGAAGAGATATTAAGCACACTCACTACAGGTGAATGTTCAGATAAACAATATTCCATTAGCACAGAGACTCTTTTTTCCCTGAACTTGTAATATAGTTTGTCAGTTGGTTAGCTTGTTGGACATTTTCAGTAAACTCTTATTCCAGTTTGTTCAGTCTTTTATATTTCTCACATTTTAAGTAATTGCCTTATAAAAAACAGAGATTACATGATGTGAGTTCTTAAAGTTGCAGTCTATCCTAAAATAGAAATATCTTCATTTTCTTTTTAATGTTTTTGTTTTTATATTCACCAAAAAGGGTTAACCCTTTCCTTCTACTCATGGGTAATCAATCATTGTCTTTACTCCTAAAACTAGAGTTTAAATGGGCCTGTTCTTGAAAAATGGAATCATAAGGTTATATATCTTTTGAGACTGGCTTTTTTCATTTGATATTATTTTTAAGAGTTTCATCTATATGGCTGTGTTTTACAATTTGTTTTCATTGCTTTACAGTATTCAGTTGCATGAATATACTGTAGTTTATTCATACTACTATTAATGGATATTAAGTTCATTTCTAGTTTTGGGCTACTTTCAATAATGAAATCATAAACTTTAGTTTTTAAGCCTCCAATAATTTTATTTATTTAATTAGTTTCAAGTATACAGTACATTGGTTAGGCATCTATATAGTTCATAAAACAATCTCCCCAATTGCTCCCCCCTTCCCCTGACCCTCCACCTAGCCAACATATTAAGGCTAACTGCATTCCATACGCCATGCTCCCCATCCCTGTGACCATCCCTCAGCTACTAATTTGTACTTCTTTAATCCTTCACCCCATTCTCCAAGCCTCCCCAATCCTCCCTCCCCTCTGTCCATCACCAAATTGTCCACTATCTTTGTGAGTCTGTTTTTGATTAGTTTGTTCTTTTTATTCCTTAGATTCCACATATAAGTGAAATCATACAGTGTTTATCTCTCTGTCTGACTTAAATACCTTCTAGGTCCATCAAAGCAATATCTTTTTCCATCCTCTTCCTTTTAGTCTGTGTGTGCCTTTTAATCTGAAGTGAGTCTCTTGTAGGCAACATGTAGGGGTCTTGTTTTCCTAGCCATTCAGCCAATCTATCTTTTAGTTGGAGCACTTAATTCTTTTCCATTTTGAGGTACTTGTTGATAGGAATGTGGTTGTTACCATTCTTTATTCCTGTTTTTGATACATGTGTTTTCTTCTTAAAGAAGTCTCTCCAACATTTCCTGTAATACTGGCTTGGTGGTGATAAATTCCTTTAGCTTATTTTTGTCTGAGAAGCTCTTTATCTGTCCTTCAACTCTAAATGATAGCTTTGCTGGATGAATTATTCTTGGTTGTATATCCTGCGTCATCCCGTCGAATATTTTGTACCAAGCCCTTCTCTCCAGTTTCTTTTGAGAAATCAGCTGCCAGTCTTATGGGTGCTCCCTTATAAGTAACTATCTGTTTTTCTATCTGTTTGCTGCTTTTAATATTCTTTCTTTGTATTTAACATTTGGCATTTTAATTATGATGTGTCTTGGTTGGGTCTCTTTGGATTCCTGATTTTTGGAATTCTCTGAGCTTCCTGGGGTTTTATGTCCATTTCCTTCACTAGGTTAGGGAAGTTTTCCATCATTATTTCTTCAAACAGCTGTTCAACATCTTGATTTTCTTTAGTTACACTGATCAGGAGGATATTTGGACCCTTAACAGTGTCCCATATTCTCCTTAAATTATTTTTATAGTCTTGGCATCTTATCTCTTGACGTTCTGATTGCGTGTCCTTGGCTTTCCCATCCTTTAGATAAGACGTTTGATCCTTTTCTTTATTTACTTTGTTTATTCCTTTGTTTATTCCATTTAATATACTTCTCATCTCAGATAACATGTTCTCCTTTTATAATTTCCATTTTTATGTTTATCTCTTTGTTGGAGTTCTCTATACTTCCCAAAAGTTCATTGAGCATCTTTACAACCTGTGTTTTGAACTCTGCATCTGTTAGATTACTTGACTGCATTACATTTGAATCTCTATTCTGTTCTTTCATGTAGTTTCTGCTTCTTTGTCTTCCCATTTTGGTTGCTTTTTCATGTCTGTTTCTATGCAGTAAGCAAAGCTCCTTAGTCTCCCGGTGTTATTAGTATGGATTTGTAAAGTAGGTGTCCAATGGCACAGTCCTGAGAGGGGTTCAGCTACAGGCCAAATTTAGCCTAAGCCTCTACCCTTCCAGAGCCAACTGTTAAGCAAGTAATCCACAGATGCTGTGCTTATAGTTGCCTCAAAAGGCCACACCGGAAACCGAGGCCAGCTGCCTCCAATGTGAGTCTAGGCGCTGCTCAGCAAGGAGCATCCGACTCGCTGAGTATGAACTATGAGTTGGAGGAGGCGGAGGGAATTGTCTGGGCGGAGCTACCTCTGCCATCCAGTTTGATGAATGCTCAACTCTGGCAGCGCTGTGTCCGCGCACTGGGAGTGGGGAGGGCTCAACATGGAACAATGGATACCACTAGCACATCTGTACAGGTGAGTCTCGTCTAGGCCCTCACTTCAACAATGTCTTCCTGTAAGTCCCTGGTGCCTCCTGTGTGCAGCTGACTCTTCACTGGTGCTCCCAGTGAGCAGGTCTGTCACCGTGAAAATCCACTCGCAGATGTGGCCCCTTTAAGAGGCATCTGCCGCTGTTGCAACTTCTGTCTCACTTAGCCACTTGAGACTGGGCAGCCCTGCGTCCTCGTCCCATCCCACCTTCTGCTGTTGCAGGGTGATTTCTTGGATTTCTCCCTAGTTGTGTGGCTTGTTCATTTGGATCTCAGGCGATTTTTCCTTGCTCCTTGCTCCTTGCTCCTTGTTTCTGTCACAACTTTGATTTGGTTGCCAGAGGGATTAACAGAGCCTCTATCATCTACACCATTTTTTTCCTCCTGAAACCATAAACATTTTTGTAGCTGTATACTAGTACATATGCACAAGAGTTTTTCTAGGATATATGTATGCCTATGAGTGGAATTGTTAAGTCATGAGGAAAACATTTCATTGATCTCACTAGATTATACCAAACATTTTCCAAAGTGGAAAATGCACCAACAGTGTATGAGAGTTGCAGTTTTTTTGCATCATCACTGACCCTTAGTATTGATAATCTCTTTAATTTTAGTATTTCAGTGGGTATTAATGATATCTTATTGTAGGTATATGTTTTAAATTTGTGAGTTGTAATTATGAACAATAAACTGCACCCATTTAAAGGATACGGTTTTTCAAGTTTTGACAGATGCGTATACCCAAGTAACTGTCACCACAATCAAGATATAGAACATTTCTATCGCTTCCAAAGTTTTCTTTTGCCAGTTGCAGTGCTTTCACTACTAGCTCTAGATAACTACTGATCTACTTTCAGATATTATAAATTAGTTTGCATTTTTTTAGAATTTTATAATTGGGTTCATACATTATGTGTTCTTTTGTATCTGGTTTCTTTGACACAGCATAATGATTTTGAGATCCACTCATGTTGTTGTGTATATCAGTACTTAATTCCTTTTTATTGCTCAATAGAGTTCCATTATATGAATATACCATAATTCGTTTATCCATTCAACAATTGCTAGACATATGGGTGCCTCAGTTTTTGGCTCTTATGCATAAAGCTGGTATGAACTTTTTAATACAATTCTTTGTATGAATTATATGTTTTTATTTTTTTGGGGGGGTAAATACCTTGGAGTAGAATCTCTGGGTCACATAATAGATATATGTTTAACTTTATGAGAAACTGCCAAATAATTTTCCTAAGCGGATTAACCAGTTTAAGTTTATAGTCCACCAGCAGCATAGGAGCATTCTAGTTGCTTCACATCCTTGCCAACACTTGGTATTGTCATTCTCTTTTATTTGAGCCATTCTAGTGGATATGTAGAGGTTGCGTATTTATTTTCCTAATGACTAATGATGTTGAGCATCTTTTTATGTGCTTACTTGCATTCCTTTATCCTTGTGAAATCTCTTCACATTTGACTTTGTCAAAACTTAGCCCATTTTTTAAAAAAATTGGGTGGTTTGTCTTCTTTTCGTTGAGTTGTAAGAGCTCTTAATAGAGTCCAAATACAAATTCTTATTATATATATATATTGCCATTATTTTCACCCGTACTGTAGCTTGCTCTTTAATTTTTTAAAAGATGTGTCAAAGAGAAGTTTTTACTTTCAATAAAGTCCAATTCATTTACTTTTTGTTATTATTATGGTTCATGGTATTTGTGTCCTAGCTAACAAATCTTTGTCAGTTTTGGAAAATTCTCTATTATTTCTTTAAATATATTTCAGCTGTATTCTCTTTCTTCTTCTCATGAGATTCCAATTACCTATGTTAGACCTCTTCATTGAATCTATTATGACTCTTCCAACCTCTTTTCTTTTTTTCAGTTTGGTAATATTTCATTCTTTTGCTTCTCATGCCATTTTGAGTATTGTCTTCTAACCTGTCTTCCAGTTCACTGATTCTCTCTTCAGCTATGTATAATTGTTGTTTAATCTCTCTCCAGAGTTTTTAATTCTTGTTATTGAGTTTTTCATTTCCAGAACTTCCATTTGTTTAATTTATTTAGTATCTCTTAATAGTTCTCTGCCAAAGTGTTCAATATTCTCATTTATTTATTTTTAGTTTTACTGAGATGTAATTGACATAAAGCAATATTTTCTTTTATTTTCCTGGATGTCTTCAATATTACTTAAATTTTAAGGTCTATCCCAGACAAGAAAAGGCTAAAGGAGTTATAGCACATATCTATCAACAAATATTTTAAATGTAAATGGATTAAATGCTGCAATCAAAAGACATAAGGTGGCTGAATGAATAAGAAAACAACACCCTTACGTGTATGCTGCAAGTTCACTTTACGTTTATTGGTATTTCAATGAGGATGCTAGTTCTTTAAAATCAAATTCTATGAGGGAATACATTTGCACCCTCACAGCCACACCAAGTTGCTAACCGATATTTGTTAAGATGTCTTTGCTTCCCTGATTATTAACTCGAGAGTAATGTGAAATTTAGTTGCCAAGTTATCCCCTCATTAGCATATGACACTAAAGAACAAGGCTGTGCCATATCTGTCTTTATGTCTATCCCAGAGCATTTTGTTCATTGCAGCTGCTCTATCTTTTCTGATACCTTCCTTACCTCTACTCCTACCCCCAACTCTTTACCCCTATAGAATTCTTTTCTCTTCTTTAATTCCCGCCCTCCCCCCCCCCCCGACCGCCACACTTCCATCCCTGACCTATGGATGTCGCCGTTTCCCCTTAAGAGCTGGATCTCTGAAGGCGGAGAATCTCCTCCCAGACGCTTGAGGCGTGCACCCGGGGCCTGGTGGACCAGAGGCCTGGCACCCCTGACGCACTCGGGGGCCTGGTGCACCTGGAGCCTGGCGCACCCGGGGTATGGTCTGTGGCTCCACCTGGGGCACGAACCCAGGACTTCTGCATGTAAAGCAGATGTGCTAACTACTACGCTATGGAGACACCCCCACCACCACTACCACCATAGAATTTTGTCTAGTGATTATTTCCAATGAAATTATTTAAGCTAGACAAACATCTACACCTAGAGTATTGGAACATGTGACAGAAATTCTCCTTTTTAAAATTCACACCACAGAAGTAGCATTTCTCTCGGAATCTGGTCAGTATAGCTGTACAACCTAATTTGGACCTGCATATTCAGTCTGTCTTTGCTGATTTATCCTTGCTTTTCCCCTCATGCCTTGTCAAAAATAAAATGTTCAACCTTTTTAATGCTAGCTACAGAATTTTATTGCCAACAGTAGTAAGAAAAGCTGGAGTAAAAAGATCTTATGTCTCATTTCATTTTTTTTTTCTCAACCCTGTAGGGAAAGATAATGTAGAGGATTTGTAGAGGTTTTTATTCATAGCTGACATAGGTTTTATTCATCAAAAGAGACACCCAGACTCAGTCTGTTAGTCATTACATCATTGGTCTGAAATCAGAGGTTCTGGGGAAAGGAAGAGTGAAATTGAGGCAGGGAGGTGGTGGAAGTGAGGAGATATGGATATGAGGAGACTGGTGGCAAGATGTAGGAGAGGAGTTTTTACCTCAGCTAAGTGACAGAGTCTAACAGTGGTTATGGTAGTATATTCTCCCTTTTTCTCCTGCCTTTCTCTTTCTGCCACTATGCTTGACACCAACCCTGAGACAAGGTGAGGAGCGGGCCCTGGTGAGACAGATGTTCAAGGTTGTAGTGGACTGAGGTGTGGGGAAGAGGAGGAGAAAGAAATTTTAGGAAGTCTTGCTTGGTGAGAAGAGGCAAGAAGAGTTTCTATTGTTACTAACTACATTATTGAGCCTAGTTCCCAATTGGCTGTTTGTGTGCAAGAAAAATGCTTAAGTGTGTATATGTAGTATGTGTGTGGGGGGGGGGGAGAAGAGGGAATGGGGTGTAATACCTCTAGCTGCCCAAACAACTTGTTATTTTCCTGTCGGTACAAGTCTATATTTGTATTATCTTGTTATTATTAATGAGTCCAAGAGATATGCTGGATCCAAAAGACTTTTAAAGGGCATTAATTGTAATTTAGAAACCCCAACATCATTGCTAATCACCAAGTTTTGTTGGTCTGTGTCTTCATTATCGCTTAAAGCTACCTACTCTTCTCCATCCCTATCAGCACTGCAGTAATATACTATTTATTGTCTGAATTACTGCTTTAGTTTACCACATGTCTTCATTTCCCTCAGTTCTCATCTTCCTCTATTTCACACTGCAACCAGAGAGCATTCCTGAAGATAAATATTATTATGCCACTCCATTGCTTAAAATACTTCTGTGGCACGGTATTGCTTTAAGTGTAAAATGTAACCCATTTAGCATGAGTATAGTAGTTCTGTGATCTAAGTCCTGCTTCCTCTTTTGCACTTCCCAGCCACGCGTCCTCAGCTCTTTAGAAACCACTGACTTATAGTTCCCAGAACCTTTCTGTCCGTGGTTTTTGCACCATAGGGTTTTTTTTTGTTGTTGTTTTGTTTTTGGAACACACTTTCCCCATTCTACCAGTTAATTCTAAGTAACTGATCTTTCAGAGCTCAGATTAGGTGTCACTTCTCCTACAAGACTGAGCTGAGGGTGCCTTACATGTTCCCTTGAAATATATCCCTGTCATAGTTATCTCCATTCTGTATTTTTATTATTTTTATCAATATTGTTAACTTTTATTATTAATGTTTATTATCATTTTACTCTCCTTATTCTCTCCTAGCTCATGGGTTCCCTTATGGGCAGACTGATCCTTCATTTCTGTATTCTCAGTAAAGATCTCACCATAACATATATAGGATGTAGCCTCAAAATAATGAAATATTGAGCCCCTTCATGTTATAGTTGAGAAATCAAGGTGCAGAGAGATAAGCCACCTTGCAAGTGATCCCATATTTAGAGGAAGAGCCTACCTTTTAGTCTAGTGTTTGTTTTACTCTATCAGGAAGTACAGACCCAGGTGTCTATAAGGGCCAGATAAGCAACAAATATGACAAAAGTGGACTTTTTCACAACTTTCTGCCATTTTTCTGGAACATATGCCTTTTTCACATTATATTTTCCCAAGTATGATAAATATTTTGGTTAAGAAATATTTTCCTCTTAAACTACCACATAAGAAAAATGATAGTGTCAAAATGATTGTTATATTGTGACTTGATGAATTATAGAAGGTCAGTGTTGTTTCTATTTTGTGCTGCCATGGGACTTTGTAGATATGTCAATGAGGCATTTCTCATGTTATGGTTTCAGTCTTTGGATTCATACCCTAGCTTGGTACTCAAAACCTGCTAACCTTTCCAGTTTCATTTCTAGTTGGTGAACCCCTACTCACATTTATGCACACACATACGTGCCCTACGCTCTAACTTTACTGAATCATAGTTCCCCAACATGCCATTTTTAATGCCTCTCTTTCTCTCTCTGTCCTTCCTTCCTGCCACCTCCATTTGAATCAGCCTCAGTCCTTATCCCTACAGCACCATTCTCTCATTGTTTGATGCTGGATGAATCCTCACCTCAGAACTCCAAGGTCAAAAGCCATTCCCGGGCACAGATTTTCCACTGTGTGTGTGTGTGTGTGTGTGTTTTCAGAGTACACAAGCACTTTAGTAAGCATGTTATTCAACTGCCCTATTTAGGACTTGCTTAGAATTCTCTAATAAAGTTAAAGCAGAGTCCAGGATTAAATTTTGTGGTTCCTGAATTTTCAGGCGGTGACATACTACTTTTCATATCAAATTTTATTAAACTTGATAACTTTAATGCCATTTGGTTCTGTTGGGGAGGAGCAATTAAACTGCTTACTCCAGAGAATGAATTTTTCCCACTGACTAAGGAATAGAAAGAACATTTATTAAAATTATCTTGGTGACCTGAAAGGGAGAGGCGTACTTTTTTTCCTCAGCAGACACAGGTCCAGGGCATTATTAGCACATGGTAAAACTTGAATAATTGAGCAACACTGACTTCTTCGGGATTCAGCCTTCCAGCCCCTGCTGTGTATGATTAGTTCTGTCCAGTCTGCTGGCCTGCTTGAGCAGGGAGCCTGCAGAGGCTTAGGAAGGAAGAACCCTTTAGCAGATTTTAGGTACTAAAGACATTTTATTTAATTTTACATGTTACACATGGTAATCTGGTTTCCCTTGGCAAACTCCAGTTCTGCCCTACTTTATAAATAGAGGATGACAGGAAACCTTGCAGACTTGATGGCATCACCTGGAAGTGACTGTTGAGAACAGAGTTTATACCTCAAAAGAGAAGGAAAAAATGTTACTAAAAAAGGACAGAAGAGTCTGAGTCCCCTTGAAGAAGTGATAGACAGTTCTCCATAGCTGAGATACCTAAGAGAATTACATTAATGAGGGAGGTTCCAGAACTACCTATAGTAGAACAGTTTGGCATCTAAGGGAAAGGGATCAAGTGTTGTAAATCTTTTAAGGGATAATGATCTTATTAATGAATTGCAGATAAGGTTATAGTTTAAAAATGGCAATAGTTAGCATTTATTAAGTACGTGCCAGGATTCTTATTTGGTTCATTCTATACACAATTTCATTAAATCCTTATAGTGTTCCTGCAAGGGGAGTATTAATATTCCCTTATAGGTGGTGAAACAAGTATTTATTGATTTCTTGAAGTAGGGAGGCTGAAGGAAGGCGGGGCAACACTGACTACAAGGTTTCATCTTGAGGATATTGTTATTCATTTTTTCAGTGATCTCCAAGTCCTATAAGTCATAGTACCCTCTAGTAGAAAATAGTATACTAACTAATGCCTTTAGCCATCCCCAAAAGTTTAAATTAACTCTCATTTTACACATTAGAAATTGAGTGCCAGAAATTTAGTAAAGCCCAAAGCCAGGTCTTCTGACTGCTAGTAATTTATATATTATACCATGCCCATACACTTTCAAAAAGGGCTTGAGTAAATGAAAGGAAAAATGAAAGAGGTCTGTAAGTACTGTAAATGGTATTAGGTTGAGCTAACAAACTAAGCAAACTAACAATCACAAGGTACTGATAAGGCATTTAGGCATTGAGAACAGTTCTAATTCTTACCTAGCTAGTGATTAATTGATTTTGTTTGGCTCATGTCTGAAGGATATAGTGCATCTAATGTTTCTAAATGAAGAATATAGTGCCCTGCTAGTCATTTGAAGTTTAAAAGGACAGAGTTCAACATTTAAACCGTGTGTGTGTGTGTGTGTGTGTGTGTTTGTGTTAATAAGTAGATAGGTAGATAGGTAGATAGTTATAGCTAGGTCTTAAGGTGGATGCGAATGATAACTTGTCATGTCGTGACATGTAGAAGCAGAGACTACATATATTTTATTGACTTATACATGTATGCTTCTGTTATTGTCACAAAATGCCATATACTGAAGCAGGACATGTCATTACCTTTTTTTAACATGAAAGGTGCGAGAGTCTAATAGCAAATTGAATAATATTAGTGTTACACACTTACTGTGCAAAGAATTTTACATGAATTTCATTTAATCCTCATAACGACTGTGATTATGAATGTTATTTCTTCATTTTAGCAAATTTTTCAGGTTTCTGTTCATCTTTCCCAGAACATACTCCCTAACATTTTATTATGAGAATTTTCAAACATCTGGTAAAATCGAAAAAATGGTACAGTAAACACCCATATATCTATCTGGATTCTACAATTGTTACTATTTTTTATACTTGCTTTATTATACATCTAGCCATCAGTTTATCTATCCACCCATCTTAGTTTTTGTTGTATTCCAAAATGAGTTTGCAGACAGTACATTTTACTCCTAAACACTTACATTGTGTATATCATTTATTAGATAGAATTAAAAATATGTTAGCCCTGTTCAAAAGACAAAAACAAACAAAAAAGCCCTGAGCCCTGTGTTTTAGGGACATAGTAGATAATCAGTCACTTTGGGCCTTTCCCTATGAAATAGTAAGATATTTTAAGAAAAAATGTAAGCCACCCATGTTAAAAAACACTTGTGCCTTATTAGTGAGAAATAGAAATCGGTAGGGAGGTGGGGGATACCCCTGTTGAATTCCTAAGCCACAGAAAGCCAGTATTGCAAAGTGGCATCTTACCTCATTTCTGATTTTAAATAGGTTGAGGTCACTGCCACGTTCTGAACACTAACTTCTCTCCCAAAAAGGGGAGTTTGATTAGCAAATTAGTTAAGCACTTTAGTAATGGTATTGGAACTTAATTTCAATAAACATCTCTTCCCTTTTCTTTCTGGGTGTGACTAAATTGCCTACAGCATGCTGCATGGTTGCTGGTAAAACAGGAAATGGGGTAAGTAATTTAGGTAGGGAATTTTTACTACCATTTAAACATAAGCTACCTGATTCTTAAAGTACTTTTACTGCAGTTGAGTGAGTTCACTAGCTACTAGAGAAATTGACACAAAGAAAATCTTTATTGTATAAATTTAGGTGTCAGCCTTGTTTAATTGATTTATTTACATGGCATATTAGTAGTCTATGAAAGCAGTTTCATTTTTTTGTAGTTTTAACATGAATGTAAATACATTTTATATTCATTAGTCACTTATATAAAGTAATTTGGCAAGTTATTTTAAAAATAAATTTTATACTGTCTTCAAAACTAAATTATGAAACTATGCTATAAAGATACAAAGTAAAATTGTAATTAAGGCAGAACAATGGTGAGTTTATATATAGATAAGACATAGAAAACATAGGTCCACTGTCCTTAATCTGAAACACTTTGGGGCCAAATGTATTTTGGAATTTAGAATTTTTAAATTTTGGAAATGTTATATAGTGTTAAATACCATATATAGCATACCCTTTCCCACCAGGATCTGGGATAGTACTATATAAGAAACAATATTTCTACAGTAAAACATATGAATATTCACACTAAATTTGATAAACAAAGTCTCTAAACTGCCTCACATGTTCAAGTCAGGGTTTGGATGCCAACTGAGTTAAGAAAAAATATTTAATTTTCTAGAGCTTTTTGGATTTTGAAACTAAAAATTTTATACCAAAATAAAAAGAGCTGGAGGTTTCTGTATACTCTAGAGAGAAAAATACAGAGTGAAATATAGATTTCTGTATTAAAATCTCATACTTGGTTAAGTGACTGATAAAAAATAGTTGGTTTGGCTTTTTAAATTTTGTTTTATATTCACAACTACATTTTTAGAAGGGTAATAATCACATATTTATCAAAGGAGTTTGGGGTTTAGCTAGGTTATGTCAAATTAGTCTCAAATGCTTGTGATTCTGGCATATAAAATTTGATCCTATGTTTGAGAAATTTTTGAGTGTAGTCAGAGCAAGCTATTTTTTAAATATTTCATTTCCATTCACATTTCTTATGAGTTGTAGTTATTTCTTATTGAAGGATTTTAAACTAAGCTTAATTTTTCCAAAAGATCTTACTAATATAGGGAAACTGGAACAGAAAAACTATAGAACACTAATCTTTTTCTTTAGTGTCCCTAATTCATTCTATGTTTAAAAGATTGTGGAGGAATTGCCACTAAGGAATTGATTCAAGGAATTAAAAAATTAATTGTGTTGGATATTTTGGTTCATCTTTGCTCTATATGGTTGTCACAGTATATCTATAGCAAAAGTGATTGCAATTGACATTCTCATCAGTAGTTTACCTGACAGAGGAGAGAGGGAAATGGAGTCACTAAGTACTAAATTTACTAAGTACTTTAAATTTACCTTTCAAACTACTAATTGTTTTAAAGGATCATCACTAAAGACCTCTGTGAAAACATTTACCCTAAATTATGTTAGAAAAGTTACTAGCCACATTCAACTTGCAGGATTGAAAATCTGGCATTTTAAGTAAGGAATTTTTATCTTATATATAAGGTTATAGTTTCCAAGATGTTCGTTAACGCTTTCCTCTAGTTCTTTAGTCTGGAAGGAAAAAATACCTACCTGTAGTTGAACTTTTAAACTGGACCAAGAAGCTCTAAATATACTTAAAAGATTATGAAGGATTTAAAATACCAATTTTCTTAAATACATGAAGAGTGATGTTTTAACCCATTTTTAGGATTGGCTTTTGCTGCAATCTTTTGTACTCTAGAGTCTAAACAATTTTTAAATAGTTTCCAGTTCTTGTGTTTTCTGTTTTAACTTTCTATCCTTTAAAATGTATTCTCATTCACTCATTATTTACTTTTCAACTGTGATGCTATTTTATACAAATATCATTTAAGATGCAATTTTGAGGTACTCTTTTAAAATACCTAAAATGTTTCTGGTATTTAGAGAACTAGGAACAGTTACGGAAGCTCAAACAGTGTTTGAATAAATTCTTGAATATAGAGAAATTATTTATTTATCAAATGTAGGGCTTTTCTGGGATTTCGTTGTTAAACCACAATCTCAAAGCATATGAAAGTATTCAGTGTAACCAATTACATTCTCAGCTAGATACAGAATAGGTTAGATTGACTCTTAATTTGCAGTTTAGAGGCACCATGGGGGGTGTGTGTGTGTGTGTGTGTGTGTGTGTGTGTGTGTTTAATTGATCTTAAATATATGTATATTTACCATTAGCTAAGTTATTTTTTTGTTTTCTACCTGCAGTTAGTAGTGTCTTTTAGTCTTGAAGAATTAAAATAATATTGACTATAAGTAGTCATTTCTATCAGTTAAAATTGAACATTTAAAGAAATTATTCACAAGTTGGCCCTTAATATCTTTTTTTTGTTGTTGTTAAAAGTAGCCTGGTGAATAGCTATAAAACTGATTTGAAGTTTCAATTATTTGAATGATGTGAGCTTGTTAGTTTATTAGAGATATTGTAGTATTTTCAGTGGTTTAGAGCAGTTTTCATAAAATACCATGTTTTTCTTTCCCCTTACCTCAGTTCCTTTCTATCACAACTTTAATTTTCAAACTAAAAGTTAGAAATCATAAGTGGGACTTCCCCAAACCTATTTATTGGCTCATGAGTAGATTTGGGGGGAATGTCAGACTTTATTCAGACATTTATCTCATTAAGTTGATGAGCATTTCAGAACACTGACACTTTAGGATTTAATATTTCTTCTTCAGCAGTAAAGAAAAGTACAGCTTTTACATCAGTTTCCCAAAAGTAAGCTCCATTATCAGGAAGAAAGTAGATGCAAACATTTTTAGTCTGAATGAGATTATTTATAATATTCAGTTTTGTAGTTTCTGAGCAGTAAACAATCCTCTCTATTCCACCTTTCTGTCTTCTGATGTATTAATTCTGGAATTGGCATTCTAGCTCAGAAAAACTCATTGGTATGTTTTTATCTTTGAAGTTTTAAAAACTGTCTTATTTATATGCCATTTAAAAAGCAGTTTCTTGATTCTATTAGAATGTAAGGTTCATGAACTGATGAATTGTGTCCGCTTTGTTCTCTACTTTTTACTTAATGTGCGAAACTCTTGCCTTTAGTAGAAAAAGTAAAGTTTTTCATGTCAGTGTATTAATTTTTATCTTATTCAGAAAACAGAGTATGTCACTGGGAAGAAATGATATAGTTCAACTAAAAGAAGCCTACAAATGGATAACTCACCCCTTGTTTACAGAGGAACTTGGTGTTCCCATTGATGGAAAGGTATTGGGGTCATCAGCATTGTTAATTTTGTTCTCTGCTTTTACTAGTTTTATTTCATTACACAGCAGAGTTTTGGTTAGCCAATAGAATCTTCTCTTTAAATGATCCAATGAAGGATTTTTAAACTTTTAAAATGTTTGTTTATAGTCTTAAATTGAGGTTAAAATTTTTCTTTCTTTCTTGAAAGACTTCTTTGTGATCTAAGACACTTATGTGTATCACAGGAACAGTGTACCCTAACTGACCTTAAAGGGTTAGAAATGAATCTGTGTCTTTAATATATTTATATTTTAATTGGAGAGACAGATTTACTGATACAAAGCAATTCATAAATAACTGAGCAACTCTAGAGTCAACTCTGGATTATTTAAATTTGGTTATCTATGGCTTATCTTGTTTTCAAATATGCAGACAGAATCCACTCAACTACAGTGAGCATGGTCTTAGTCTATTCCATCTTGCTTGTGTCTCAGGTCCCTCTATTTAATTTTAGGCAGATACTGCCTTTGAACCAGAATACTTAGCCATCTCTCCTATTCCAAAGCAGACCTTGTCTCAGGCTCTGGCAATTTAGGAAAGAGCTCAACAAATTTCCAAATGTAGAAATAGGACATATTCACAGCTCATCTTAAATTAGAATTTTATAGTATGGCTTCATTGCTTTAATATTTTTCTTGAAGGAAGTTCCCTGAATATCAGACACTCCCCTCTTCAAGTAAAATCATGAGACCATCTTTCAAAGCTAAACAGTTAGAAAAATTTTTTCACTATTCTGCATTAAATAGCTCTTTTTCTCTCATTTAGTAAAAATAAACTCTGACTGTCCTTTAAACTAAATACTGAGAGAATAGAAAGTAAAACCACCACAGATAGTATGAAGAGGAAATGAGGTAATGAAAGTATTTTGGAAATTAGAAAAGTCATTGATGCAAAATATTTTTACCTCAAATTTTAGTTTTGAAGCACAAATGAATTTTTACATGTTGAAGCAGAACAGAAAATAGAAAACAAAAGGGGTAATAATATTCTAATAGATTTAGGAAAAGTTTTCTAATAGAATTAGGAGTAAAAAGAATATGCTCTAATTTTAATTTTATTTTGTAGATTAGAATAGAGAGAAAAAAACTTCACCTTTGTGATTCTAGAGTAAGCTAATATAGGCTTACTGGCAATCTAATGCAATCAGTAAATACAGAACTGAATAAAAAAGATAAAATTGTTATATGGTATGACATTTATATCTTTTTCATTATATCAGTGTAGAATTTTATATATTCTCTGGAGGGTAATGTGCACAGAGTATGAAATTGTGCTTTTTTTGTGTGTGTACAGGATGTTCATGGTAGCATTTTTATATCTATCTATCTATCTATCTATCTATCTATCTATTTATTTATTTATTTTACAGTAGAAAAGAAAAACTTCATTAGAAAGGAAAGTACACTTCCAGACGTGGAAGTGGGCCTCAGCAAGAGAGGCGTGGCTCAAAAGGCCATGGTAGCATTTTTAATAACAGAAAACTTATAATTTAAATGTCCAACAGTCCCTAGAATTGAAAACTGTGCATGCCATAATATTAATTGAATAAAGCAATTATCCAAAAGCATGTTTAATACCCCAAGAAGTATGTACTGTACATTCCTGTGTACATTCATAAAATTGGCTTAAAGGAAACATACCAACTGCCACTAGTTCTGCCTCAGTGGAGTGGGATTGAAAATCCATCATGGATTTGATTATTTTATAATTTGTATGTATTGTTTTTGTAATAAAACAAAAAATTAAGATTTCTCTTTTAAAACTCAAATCCATTAAGAAGTTCGAGCACTAAAAAAAAGCCTCATACAATATTTTAAGCATGGGAATAAAATGCTTTTTGCTTTGCTATTCTAATGATAGTATTGACTAGAACAATTTATTTCTTCAGTTATCTCTTTCCAATTTTCTGATTCTCATTCATCTTTACATCTAATTTATATATATGTACAAAAATTCTACAAATTTATTTTAAAATTTCTTTTAAACTTGTTTTTTGGTAGGATCACTAGTGATTGAACTTTAGAAGTTAAAAAAAAAAAAAGACTATTTCCTTTACAGCTGTCCTGTGAACAAACTCATTTGAAAATAGTAGTATTTCCAGTGTTCCTTGTCACTCTTTTTCTGAGCCAATCTTTGAGAGTTAATTTTTATTTCCATTCATAAGTTGTTAGACGTTGCTTTCTTTTTACTCATTTTAAAACTGTCTTTATAATTTTTAGAGCTTGTTTGAAGTGAGTGTGGTCTTTGCTCACCCAGAAACAGTTGAGGATTGCCACTTTTTGTAAGTTGCCATGTAAATAGCAATGTCAATTGTGTAACATTGTTAAAGCTTTTTGGTTTTCATGAAAATAGTATTGCTCCTCTTTCTAATAAGTATATCAGAACTTGTCTTAGTAGTTTAAAAAATGTACTAATGTAAGAGTCTTGGCAAATCAATGCAGCTTGTATAGGGACTTATTTTGTCTGCTTTTATATCCTGCGTTTAGCAACCATGTTGTATAAAATATATTTGAATTACATCCACCCCAAAATAAACTCATTAACTTTTTACATTAACTTGATTTTTACTTAGACGTGCAATATGCCCAGATTGTTTCAAGCCAGCCAAAAACAAACAGGTAAGGATTCCTGCTTCTTACTCTTTAGTGGGTTTTGCTTAAGCTGAATATTCAAATTAACAACAAAAAAGGTATGCATTAGAAATGTGGCAATCTATTATACTAAGAATCAGTTTTAAATCTTTTATCAGTTTTTAAATCTTTCCATTTGCTACATTAATTATTTAATTTTTCAAACTGTGAACACCTTTACCTCTAGCTGGGAAACCATAACACAAAAATATGCTTATGTTTTCGTGTCACTGTCTGGGTTGTTCTGATGTTGCTGAATTTAGAACCAGTGCATTAATGATGTTTCTGTTACCTATTTGGGGAAATTTGACTTTTAGATTTTAATTCACAAAATTACATCATCTAGGAAAATTCATGGTAGCAGCATTCCAAATTTTTGTCTAATGTTTATTTTCTAGTAACTGGTATTTTAAAAATGTAATCCTAAGTAAAGTAGTTTATTTAAGATATTCCTGAATTAATAAAGCCTATTTCAAGATATATTTGTAAAAAAGAGCATTTTATTCAAATTCTCCTTTACTGTCTGATGTGATCTGGTCTTCTTGTTAATGAGCAAATTAATTAGTACTTTTAGTTTCAATTATGCCAGGATAGAATGGCATGGCACAATATTGGCAAGCTTTCATGCCCAGGTTACTTAGCTGGTTTTGTGCAGACACTCAGGCATTCCTAGTTTTCCTGACATAAGTTTTTACTGTTCTGGTTGTTAAAAAGGTACTTCATTTGATCTTTCCTCTTGCTTTGACTAATTGCTGTGCCTTTTAGAACTGGTGGGTGTTGGGAGGTTGTGATACTTGCTAAATGCCCTATGCAGAAATAATTAGAAATTCAGACCAATCCTAAAGCAGTGCTTCCCTCCTTTTCTCACATCATGGTATACCTAGAATATTACCATGTTCATTCAGCACCCTGAGGTTAACAGATAAAGTTACTCTAAGTTGGAAGCACTAGGCCTGGGGGCTGCCACTGTCCTAGGCTCTTGTGAACTAAAGGGATTGATATCTTGGCACAACTATAGCTCACTGCTTTGCCATTTCAGTTAGAAAACTCTGCCCTAGTGACCTGTAAGCCATATTTATATTGAAGATCTAGTTTTATTTTTTGTTATCTCTGAGTAAACATACAAATACCAGCATCAAATAATAGGATAAGGGAATTTTCGTCAAAACATCATAGACACCACGCCATCTGGCCAGTAGCTTATATTAACTGTAGTTTTCCTGCCTTACAGCTGGGAGTAAATTGAATGACCTTTCGAGATTCTTTAAGGCCTAAGATTTCATATCTTAAGAAACAGGCACTTAGTTTTTAGTTCTAACTGTATAATACCTTGGTGTTCCCCAGAATATGGTTTAGAAAAATCATTACTTTGATGGTAAACTAATGAGATGCCAACATTGTGTCCTTTTTCAGTCAGGTGCAATTTCTTATAACAGGAGAAATAATTGTGATTTATCATAGTAAGCCATGTCTATGTGCACCAATTAGTTCTAGTATGTCTACCACGCAGTTTGACTTATTATTTTAGAAACCCCAAAGTGGGACATTTGTTGTAGATGCCCTTCTATTCAGTATAGTGGATCTGTTTACTTTGTGGCTGGTGAGTGATGTTGAGTTGCTAGATGCCGGGGCAGGCTGATTGGCTCTGTTTTACCCCTTACCCTGGCAGCCAACTGCCAAATTATATACTGTGGCCCCTGAAGGGATGTAGGGAAGAAAAGGTAGATGAATCAATGTAAATTCCTTTTGAGGTCTGGGAAAAAAATATTCAAAGCACATTTCTTGTACTGTCATTGTTTTTGTGTTTGAAGAATGCTACATTTTGAGAGAGTGGGCCAGTGAAGTGAAGAAAACTTGTTCTACTAGGTCTACCTGGTATTATGGATGTAGACTAGATCGAAGGGAAGGGAGTAAGTAGGGGTATACCAATTGCAGAACTGACACTATAATTTCTTACATTTTATTTATTTTCTTAAAATTATTAAGTATGTCTCCCTTTTAAGTATGGCTTAAAATGGATAATTTCTCCAAACATGTTCTATGTTTCACTTTGATGTTTTCTTATCCTGGTGATAAATGTCTTTTCTTTTCATTTTACCCTATATAGTCAGTATTCACTAGAATGGCAGTTATGAAAGCTTTGAATAAGATTAAAGAAGAGGATTTCTGCAGGTAAGTAAAAGTATAGAAATAAGGAAGCAGCATGGAATTTTAGAATAAAGAGAATGTTAACAATAATCTACATTATCTCTAAGACACAACAAGATGTATTCCAGGGCCCAGGATTCTGCCTTCATCAACATTATATTCCCAATTCCTGGCTCAGTATCTGGCATGCAATGAGTTCAATAAATGTTTGTCAAGTTAATATTTGAATTTATGAGTCAAGTCCAATTTCTTTCTTTCAGAAGAGGATATTGAGGTTCAAAAAGGGAATTGACTTGCTTAAGATTTCAGCTGGAAATAGAAGTGAATTTAGAACCAGTTTTCCTGACTCTTAGCCCAGTGATAGTCCCATTACATCCCTCATCCATTGTAGTATTATCCATCTCCAGAAGAGGGAGAAAAAGGCTCAGGAGTTATTCTCACTTGTTAAGATATGCTGAAATACAATAAGCTTTATGTTTTAATTTTCAGTGTGTTTGTTTTATTTGACAAAATATCGTACTTATCCTAGAATATCCTTGAATAAATTTCAAACAATAAAATTATGAGGAAGGCTTCATATATTCTACTGACTAAAAATGAGTCTCAGAATGGAAATATTTTTATTAGATTTTAGAAAGTAAAGACAGTACTTTCCACGAACAATATAGTTCCTGAGTTCCTAAGTGATTTCTGTGTTGAGAAATCTTGGAAAACTATAAAATTTTTAAGCCAAGCATTTTGGATTAAGTTCAGATCTAGTCATTTACAGATATCCTCCCATTCATGGCTTTGGAGGTTTCTGGTGGTGGACAGAGAATAAAGCTGTACATTGCTCTTTCCTGTCTGTCCTCGGTTGAAGTTCCTTAGATAAAAGGGCAGAGTCTGCCACATTCCTCTTTTTCTGGCTCTGTGGTCTGATTCCCAGGGTCATAGATTGAATGAGAAGGGGGGAAAAAAAGCAAAATAGAGTAGTACCCTCCCCACAGGTGAAGTTTATGTGTCCAATTTCGCTGTACACCAGCTTTACCCAAATGATTAAAGATTTTTGTAAGCCAGCAGCAAGTGATCATGGATAGCAAAATGGCTAAATGGAAAAGCTTCCATTTCAGATAGATGGATTTTTGTTCCAAATCTTAAGGCTGTTGGAAATGATCATCTGGGAACATGAGATCGCCTGAGCATGAAAGGTAGTAGCAGAGTACTGATTTACTCAGTGCCACTCTTGTATATTAAAAAGATACTCTAGAACCCTAAAGACCCTTATGGTTCTGAAACTTAAAGTTAGGGAGACACTTAGTTCTTGAGAGACTCAGGCTCTGTGTGTGTCTCTGACAATGCTGACCGTTGTAGTTATGTGGTTCAATAACATGTCTGGAAAATGGTAGCTATAAAATTTATTTTGTTTTGCAGGCAGTTTCCTTGTCCTCCAAATTCACCAAAGGCTGTATGCACTGTTCTTGAAATTGAATGTGCTCATGGGGCTGTTTTTGTGGCTGGTAAAATATTTAGTCTAGAATATACTTATACTGTTAACTTACTGTCCTTTCTGAAAAACTCAACTGACTCCACCTCTGTTTCCTGCTTACTGTTGTTATTAGGTTGTGATTAGTTATCTCTTTTGAGAACTAAAACTGATAGCCAAGCTTATTTTAGGTTCCATAGGCATTCTTAAGTTCACTGAGGAGACATATTATTTAAAATGCCATGCCAAAGGGAAATGACATTTCCTAGGTTTAAGTAGTTTTCATCAGAGATGGCCAAGTGGAAATATGGGTAGATGTAGAGACCCATAACTGTTTAGGAGAAACATAGCCATGGAGAGATTTTTTTTTTTTTATAATGTAAAGGCAAACTTGAAAAAATAACTTTATCTGCAAAATGACTAAACACTTGGCTTCTGCCTGAAAAAAAATTGTTTCATTGACTTTCCCAAAAGGTAATCTAGAAGACAGTTTTTGTTTTGAAAGCAACAGCTATTTTATAGTAATAGCTGAAATGAAATTGATCTTTTGTCTTGACTATAATACCCTGCCCTGAGTAATGAAAGCTACCTGATTTCAGGTAGCTTTATTCATAAAGCAATGAGTCATATTATGTTAAAGTTTTTTCTTTTTAATTACAAAAACTTCAAAATTCCCTGTATTTGAACTCTTTGAAATATATCATCACCAATGACTTTTACATTGAAACTACTATTAATCAGGTTTAAAAGCAGTAGTTGCTTTAAAAAAAAAAAATGATCCTTGGTGTGTTCTATAATATTATAATTTGTTCAGTCAGCCAATCAGATTAATAAATACATTGAACATTCCTTTATAACTCATTTAATGATTCAGCTATCTTTTCTATTGTTACCTTAAATATTTTCATTTAATTAACTATCTGCCTTTACTGGCTCCCCAAATTAGATTGTAAGTTAGTTGAAAGCTAAGCTTTGTTTTATATCGTAGGACCTAGGATATTAGCACTCAATAAATAGTTGTTGCTTTTCTTTTTATCCTGTTAATCACATTGTTTCATCTTGGCTACCTTATATTTCTTTGGCAGGGAGATATAATAAATACTCCAGGAATCTACCACAAACTCCTTGGATAATTGATGGAGAAAGGAAGCTGGAGTCTTCAGTGGGAGAATTAATTTCAGGTCATCTTTTGACAGTATTTAAAGCAGAGAGTAAGTATTATAATATTCATATTTTAAGTACATTGTCATTCATGAATAGATCTATTGGAGGTGGCAGGAATGATTTCTGTATTTTGTAAATAACTACCAAGTCTGGGCTCCTTGCTTGCAGCTTCCCACAAGCAAGAATTGCCATGTCTTGAGCTCCTCTGACATGGGCTGAATTTGAGACAAGGTGCCCAGGGATTTCTTTTCTCTTTCAAGGCGATTGCTCTTTTCTGGGCAAATTCAAAACAATCAAAACTGCTTTAAATGAATGCACTTAAGCTCTGACCTTGGGAAACCTCAGCCTTGACCTCTTTTGGTGAATATGAGGAAATCAAACTACAACTTCCACATGCAGTGTCTGTTCAAGAATAATCTTTGGCAAACGCCTGGCTTTTATTGTAACCACTAAAATGTCCTGGGATAAATTTGAAGCCTAGGGAAAAATAGACCAATAGCTACCATTTCACAAAGACTTAATGGAAGTTGTGTGTGTTTTAATTTCCTACTTATTAATGTGCTCAGGTTTGTGAGATGAGTCAGAGCCTGTCAGGTTTATGTTTTCTTTGTTTCAATAGGCCTATAAGGTCAAAAGCAGCATAAGAGGCATGTGATTTCATCTAGGATTAGACTAGAGGGAAAGGCTTAGATTTCGATTGTAGGAAATCATGTTGTACATTAGGAAAAACTGTAGTGAGTATGTAAATAACTCTTTTTTTTTTCCCCTCTTTTAATTCCCTCTCCCTGCTACTTCCACCCCCGACCTGTGGAAGTGGATCTCTGAAGGCGGGGCGTCTTCTCCCCCTCCTCCTACACCACGCACTCATGGAGTGCACCCAGGGCCTTGGCACACCCGGGGTATGGTCTGTGGCTCCACCTGAGGCGTGAACCCAGGATCTTCTGTGTGTAAAGCAGACGTGCTAAACCACTACACTATGGAGCCACCTCATAAATAAATCTTGACGTGGATCTTCTAGCATAATTAGAACACCTCTTTTAAGGAACCAAGTGAGACATCCATGCTTCTTTCTGAAAACCCTTAAGACAAGCCTGCTTTAGGAATGGAAGCAGATGACTGAGATAAGATATGGCTGTCCCTTTCAGCTCTCTGGCTTGTCAAGAGGAAAGAGAAGAACTTTGTTTTTTCTTTTTTTTTAAGTTAAGATTTCATTTATAAATCTTTTTTGTTGTACAGAAAGTAAAAATGCTGTTATAATCTTGATGTAATTGGTAGCCACAGACAGTTGACTCACCAATCGAGCTATCCACACTGTGGCAAGAGTCTTACACAAAAACCAAACAATGTTTACAATATTGTTGAAGTTTCCAAGATTGGCAGTGGATTTCCAGGAGGGACTAAATGGAGGAAGGGATATTGTCACAGAAACTATTTTTTGGCTCTTTGTGTGGGTAGGTGTCCTGGGGTGTTACCTATCAAGGTCGGCCTTCTTTTTAAGGGTCTTTAAGAATTGTTTACTGAGTGAAGAAGACTGTAACCTAGCTAGCAACCTAATATTTTCCAAAATCTTAGCTTTAAAGACTGGGATATTGTCATGAGCTTTTACCTACTTAATCTAATATTTATGCACTGGTTATCTTATAAGACTTATCCAAGTTACAAAGAAGTGAAAATAAAACTTTGGCACCAAAAGTTTCTTTCAAACTCTTTTTGAGGCCACCTTACTCCTTTCTATAAGACGATTCAGGAAACATTCAGTTCTGATTATTTGGGTTCCAAGGAAGCCCCATCATAAATAGGGCTGCTGGGGGACTCTGAATCAGCTATATGTTTCCCTTTTGCAATCTTTCATGAAGGTAGTTTGTTGTTATTTTCCATTTGAGGGGGAAAAATTGTCCCCAAACTAAAAATAAATAAAACTGTGTTTAGTGTCTATAGTTGTGTGCTGAAGAAATTTATTGAGAACTGCTTGAGAAAAAGCAGACCTCTGGGTCTCTGTGCTCATTGACTCCTTCCTTTTCAGGGCATAAACCCTTGTTATTTGAAATATTTGATTAATAGCACCAATTTGCTAAACCTGTGCTTCTCAGATGTATTACTTGTTATTTCTGTGGTTCACATCTGACAGCTCTAGGGAGATGGTTCTGACTGTTGTACCTCCAAGTTTTACAGCTCTCTGAAAATAAACCAGTATTGCATGAAGCAGCCTAGCTACTTATATAAAGATTCTTTCCCTTAAATGGGAAATACAAACTTGTTTCTCAGTCACTTCAGACTTGCACATCATATTATGTACTTGCTAATTCCCTAGTTAATGAGTAATTTTTTAAACTTTGACGTGCTCTCAAAATCAATGTGTCTAAGAAATTTTCCCCTAATACATTTATTACTTCACTCGTTAAATAAATATTTGCCATGCCAATTCCCTGTAGAAAACTAGTCAATGACTAGTTACAGGATAAAATCCAAGCTACTTAACTTGATACGCTAAAGCCTTTATCATCTGGCCTCTGCCCATCTTTCAGTCCCATTGTCTGTCTGCCCCTGCGTGTGAGGGCCACTGTAACCTAGCTGAACCACTTTTATAGTTCCTAATCATTCTTACCCTTGGTTTTATATTTGTTGTTGATATATCTATTCCTTTGATCGGAAGGCTTTAAGAACTCATGGGATTTAGAAAATTCAACTAAGTTTTAAACACGTAGTTTCTAATAGTTAAAGCAATGGCTCTGTTTCTCTCTTCTTTTTTTTTGTCAGCTGTTATTCATAATTGGATATGAATAAAGTTTTAAAGTTTGCTCTCAAAAGTATTTCTCAATGTAGGGTCCAAATCTGAAATATTTTTCTAAAAGATATAGTAAATACCCCTTCTCACTTTGTCTGGATTGGCTATAATGTTTCTCTGGCTTTCTGCACCTCTTTCTTGTTGATGGGCTGGTATTTTGGGGACGTTTTATGGGGTAATTTATGAATCTGAGTTTTCTGTTCTGATTTAGCAGTCCCTGGTAGACTTATCTCTGTGTCCGTTTATTCCCTTCACTCCTACCTATTGCAGGTTATGGTTCAGTCACTGTGGATACCCTGGTTCCTTGACATTATGGCTGGTTTGGAGATGGAGGTGGGCAAGTATAAGACAAACCATAGCCCCAGAGAGTCAGTATTTTTCAGCTTCCCAGATGCCATTTTGAACTCTCCATTTAGCTCTCCATCCCTAGTTAGTGCTACTCTTGAGTTTGTTGACTCTGACTGGAAGCTACTAATGTTGCTGTGGGTTTATTAGCAGCTTGACAATGGAGTATAAATATTGAATGGAGGGTTCATTAGGACTTAATGGTCCACAGAATCCTACTTCCTATCTGGCCTAGATTCCCCACCTGGAGAAGAGCCTGACCTTGTGTCCCTCACTGCTGCCCATTTGGCCAGTCCTCAGGTAAAATATAGCACAGGTTACTCAGACTTATGAGCCTAACTAGCAGCTTGAATTCGTGACATAGGATATCTAGTACTTACCTAACCAGCCCTGGATTGTTTCCCTCTGTGAGACCCACAACTTTGGGCCTTGTAGGGCAGAGAGGAGCCTGCTTTACCATGGCAGTGTGTGACACACAACAGCTCGGAGCCTGTGTTTACAAGTGTTGGCCATGGCTTGCTAATGGAATCTCTTAAAGGTGAAGGGAGGGTGAAATCCTACTTTCTTCACAGCTAAATATCCTAGAAAGGAGGGCTAATCTTTAGTGTAATTTTCATAGAACTTTTAAAGCCTTTTAGCTGTCCTTTTCCTGAAATCTACATGGAAACTTTGCATATAAATCTTTCCTGGGAGAGAAATGGTGGTCAAAATGGTATTTACCCTCCTTCTACCTTTCCCATCTGTTCCATCCAGTGGTCTTATTCTTTCTCATATTGTGCTCTCCAAAGTTTTTGACTATTGAGGAATAAATGTGGCCTCAGAGCTCATGTTGCAATTGTGCTCTAAGTGCAGGAATATTCCTGTACGTTTCCTAGTCCTACCAACTGTAGTCCATATCTCTCTATAAACAGTGAGCTCTGTGAGGATAAAGAATATGTCCATCTTGTTTGCCTTCATCTCTCCAGCATCCAGCACAGTGCCTTGCAGGTACATCATGTAGATATTTGTTCCTAAATAAATACATCAGGTGTGAGCCTGAGTTCTATCCTTCAACCTTTATGTTCAGAGACTTTAAACTTTACCACTCTTATGACTGACCAGGTTTCCCAAAACATCCCAACCTTTCACAATCCTTGGTCCAAGAAGACTCATCTTGCTTTCCCTGTGGGCACAAGTCTGAGCATTTTTGCCTTTCTCTATGGTGGTACAGTATAGATGGTGGTTAAGAAACTCCGGAGCCAGCCTGTGTGGTTCAAATCCTGACCATACCACTTACTAATGATGTGATCTTAGACAAGTTACTTGTCCTGTCTCTGTCTCACCTTCCTTATAAGTAAAATGGAGATAATGATAGTACCTACCTCATAGTGCTAACATATACAAAGCATTTAGAATAATGTCTGCTCATGGTAATGTTGGCTATGGTGAAATCATCGGTCATTCTGTATCTAAGAAAGTTGTCATGTAACAACACCCCTCCCCGATTTTTTAATCATTTCCCATTCCAACATTTGCAGTTTTTAGTCTGTGGTGAACCATCTGTCATAGAATGAACACTAGTTTTGTCACGGTTCCAGCTTAGGTTTCCTTAAGTAATGAATTTGCTTTTAGAGTCAAACTTTTTTTTCCTCTCCTCTTTCTTTCATAGAACTTAAATAAATTTTTTGTTCTGTTTTAATAAAAAGAAGAAAGTAGATGATAGATTTTTCACCATAAGCTTGTGACCAGGGCAGTGGTGGGTCCTGCCATGGGATGGCAGCGTAGGATGATAGTTAAGGCCTGGCTTTGACATTAGAAACACCTAGTTTTGCCATTTATTCATGTGACCTTGGGAAAAGCATTTAACCTTTCAGAAGCTTGGTGTTCTTTTATTTAATACCTACCTCATAAGGTTATAATAAGAATTAAATGTAATAATTTATGCAAAATTTTTAGCTCAGTGCCTAACATATAATAAGTGCTCAATAAATGGTGTTTATTATTATCATTGCTATTTTTTAGGAGAGATTGGGACTAGAGTTGGGATGATGACTATCCCTTGAGATTCTCCTATAAATTATTCAAGATGAATTGAGTTTCTACCAAAGAGTGAGAACAAAAGTCATGAGACTATTATGCCTCTGATTTTTTTTTTCTTTTTCTGCTTTCCAAAGGTTTTAATTTTTCATCCTCTGGAAGAGAAGATGTAGATGTGAGAACATTAGGAAATGGTAAGATTGTGACAGCATCACTTGACTAGAACTAACTTGCAGATTGTCACCCTTTTCAGACAGCAGGTTTACTGTAGTCACTTAGTCAAAACCAAAGTGGGAGATCCCAGAACTTCCCTAAGTGAGGAAGCTTTGTGGATTATGGAACTACCTTTATACAGTGTATGATTACGTTTTAACAGGAATCATTTCTTCAGAGACATCCTGTTGCACACCTATAGGTTATAAAGGATATTTATGTGCATTAACAAGGAGGTGCCTTTTTTTCCCCCAAAAGTTTGATTATTAATTGTTCCATTTAATAACATATCAGCAGAACCAGTACAGTTTTTAAAATGCACATCTTCATTTAAAAAGTGATTCTACTCTTATAGTCTTCATTTTTCTCCTTTTGCATTGTTGTATTACAAGGAAAATAAGAGAGTTAATCCCGAGCTATTTGAGATTTATAGTCCCTTCCTCTCATGGAATCATAGCTTTTCTATTTTACTAGTGGATTAGGCTAGGAGGATGTATTTCAAGTTGATAGACCTGGATATTGCTGCATGTGACAACGTTACACTAGTGTAACCAAGTCAATTAGCAATTGTTTGGGTTTTATTTTGTAATTAACACAGGCTTGTTTATGGACCTTTGGGAAAACAGTCATTTTCACATATTGCCTGTACTAGGGTTCAGCACCCCCCCTAAAAGCCCCTTGATTCTTTTCACACATTCTTCCCTTCCCCAGATGTAGTCATGTCACTAAACTTTCAGTCCTGTAGAGCTCAATTCGTTTTATCACACCCTCTTGCATTAGCCCAAATGTTAACTCCATCAACACGTTTCTGTTTCATGACGGGGTGTGTGCTGCCAGGAAGGCCCTTTGCAATTGAGCTGGTGAATCCTCATAGAGTACATTTCACTTCACAAGAAATTAAGGAACTTCAGCAGGTAAACCACTTCATGACATGGAAATTGTCATGTTTCTGCAACTCTGTAGTTGAACTGGAGTTGCTAATTGTTTTTCTTTTTCTGCTACTACAGAAAATAAATAACTCATCTAACAAAATCCAAGTCCGTGACTTGCAGCTTGTCACAAGGTAAGGGTAGGCTCACTGGAGGTAATTTCAAAAGGGAAGTTTTAGTTGTAGACTCCATATCTGATAAGGGAATTGTTTTCAGAATATATAAACAACTCTTACAACTCAAACATAAGAAAACACCTCAATTAATAATGGGGATATGATTAAGTGGACCTTTCTCCAGAGAATATATGAATAACTAACAAATACATTAAAAATGCTTAATATTATTAGTCATTAGGGAAATGTAAGTCAAAACCATGAGATCCCTCTTCACACTCACTAAGATGGCTATAATCGAAAAGAATGTGGAGAAATTGGAACCCTCATACACTGTGCGGCCACTTTGGAAAACAGTTTGGCAGTTTCTCAAAAGGTTAACATGTGACCCAGCGATTCTACTTCTAGATATATACCCAAGAGAAATGGAAATGTACATTCACACAAAAATCTACATGAATGTTTATAGTAGCATTATTCATAATCGTAAACAAAGTAGAAACAACCCAAATGTCCATGGAAAAACAAAATGTATATCCATCCCTACAATGGAATATTATTCAGTAATAAAAAAGAATGAAGCACTGATAAATGCTACAATGTAGATAAACCTTGAAAACATTATGACAGGAAAGAAGCCAGATACCAAACACCACATATTGAATGATTCCATTTTATATAGTGTTCAGAATAGGGAAATCTATAGAGATAGAAAGTTGATTAGTGGTTGCCAAGGGCTGGGGAAAATGGAGAATGGGAAATGACAGCAAATAGGTGTGAAAATTCTTTTTGGGGGTAATGAAAGCATTCTAAAATTAGATTGTGGTGATAGCTGCACAACTCTATAAACATACTAAAAATCACTGAATTATACATTTAGAACAGGGGAGTGTTATGTAAATTATATCTCAAACTATTTTTAAAGAAAGGGAAGTTTGGGCAAGGCTTGTGTGTATTTTATATGTTCAGACTAACTTTTTTTTGTTGTTTTTGTTTAGAGAGGCAATAGGACATATGAAAGAAGGTGAAGAAGAAAAGACCAAGACCTATAGTGCCTTAATATGGACAAATAAAGCAATACAGATGAGAGATATTGAATTCTTAAATGACATAAAGGTAGTTAAGTGCTCTAATTCTTTTTATTTTATTTTCTACTGCCTATAAAAGAGTCCTTTGTCTTCTAGGTTATTGCTAGCAAGTCATAGAGCATGGGTACTGGAGACTGTGAGATGTGGTTTCAAATCCTGGCTCTACCATTTACTAGTTGAATGGGTGGGCAATTCATCTAACCTGTCTGAGAGGCAGTGTTGCTAGTGATTAAGTGCTTGCCTCTCCTCTGAGGACAGATTGCCTGGGTATAAACCCTGGATTTGAATTTCTTAACTGTGTGATTTCAGATAAGTTACTTAGCCTCTTTATGCTTCAGTTTCTTCATCGATAAAATTAGAAGAATTAAGTGAGTTTAGTCCTATAAACCAATGGTCCCCAACCCTTTTGGCACCAGGGACTAGTTCTCCTATGAGAATCTAATGCCTGATGATCTGAGGTGGAGCTGAGGTGGTGATGCTAGCGCTGGGGAGCGGCTGCAAATAGAGGTGAAGATTTGCTTGCCTGCCCACTGCTCACTTTCTGTTGTATGGCCCAGTTTCTAACAGGTCATGGACCAGTACTGGCCCATGGCCCAGGGTTTGGAGACTCCCGATATAAACCACTTGGTATAGTATCTGGCACATAGAAAACATTCAGTAATGCTACTATTGTACAAAAGAAATATAAGATAAGACTTATAGAATTGATGCTAAAATTAAGTCCAGAAAGAAAACATGTTGTAAATAAGTAAAAACAATATGTATAGAGCATGCATATTTTGGCACATGCTAGGTTTTCCTTCACGTGAGCATGTCATTATAGAGGGGTCTGCCTGTTCGTTTGCATATTTCTTCCCATCTGCTCCCACTTCTTCCTGTAAAGATTATTTACTTTCAAATGCAAGGAATGAGTACAAATGGGCACAAATATATTCATGTATAGTTATCACATCATTGTTTAAATGGGCAGTATTTTGAAATAATCTGGATGACCTATTAGAGGGGATGGGTTTAATCTCATGGCTTTTCTGTATAATGGACTATTACTAGCCAGCTGTTGGAAATTATATGGTAGATGAATATTTATTGACAAAGAAAAATGTTCCTTATAAATGCTAAAGGAAAAACAACAAGCTATAAGAATATATAGAGGGTGATACATTGTGATTTAAACACATACACAGGTGTGTGTGTACACATATATATGACTACATAGAAAATAAATTGTATAGCAAAAGATACCATAAGTAGGATTTATACTTATGAAAAGTACAAACACCCAATAAAGAAAAATGGACAAAGGATATGAACAGACAGCTGAAAAAAGAGCAACTCCAGTTGGTCAAGAATCATTTGAAAGGACATTCTACCTCCAGATTGAAGTAACAATAAGACCATCACTTTATTCTTCTGAGACTAATAGCACCTATTGGTTGGAGTAGAGGAGAAGGCTAGTTGCATACATTCAGTAGAAATGTAAGGTATTTCAGCCTTATTAGACAACCATGTGGCAATGACTGTAAAAATTAAAAATGCACTGGTCTTCTACTCTAAAGCGAGGCCACATCTTTATGGATTCTTTAAAAGTTCAGCTATGTCCTTCTTTTGGTCTTTTTTGGCCAGTGAAATGTCAAACCTTGTAGAGACAGCTTATCTCATCAGAACAAAGTGCTTCTAAAATCAAAGAATTATAGAATCATAAAACTGATGAGTTAGGAGGGGCCATTGATTCACCGCTCTGATAAAAGTAGTCACACTATTTCAAGTAGTCTTTGTCAGAACTTGTTCTTTCTTTCTTGGTGGAGGACTAGATAGAGGGGAGACTAGAGAGAAATCTTTTTTTTTTCTTTGTATGGCTTCAGGCACTCACTGATCATGTAAATTAGGAAAGAGTTGTTCAAACAAGAAACTGCAGAGGATTCAGAGTTCTTATGAACCTACATTTCTGGTTATACCCAATGTCTATTTTTAAAACTTGGAATTAGTTGGCTTTTTACAATACTAACCTCATTTCTTAATTTATATCTTGTGACATAAAAAGAAATCTTTAATTGTGAGAAAAAATAAGCCTTTGTCCCTGTAAAATCTGAATTGGAAAAAGACATGCAGTATTATTATTCTCAAGTAACTTGAACTGGGCTAACAAATATTAAGAGGTCCAGGTTTATTGTACACATTTACTTGTAATTATTATGTTGAAACACCACCCTAAAACTGTGACGCAACTGCTTATTTCCCAGATGTATCCTTTTGTATAACAAAAAAAACCCCCACAAACCTGTGACTGTATGGTTCTAAGACATGCACACTGCCCATACATACGTGATGCAGATGTCCCACCTTCTACAAATGGCCATTTGTCACCTCAGCCTGAAATCCCCACTATTTAGTCACTTTGCTGAGTTGTAAAATTTTTTAAAAAGGTAAGAACATGTCTTTTAGAAGAGCTGTTAAAGGGCAGGATAGAATTCCAGAGTCCTAATCAATTTGTTAAATATTAGAACAAAAGAGACCTTGGAATCATTTACTTGAAAGGCGTTTTTATGGTACTGGGGCCCAGAAAGTGAGTAATTATGGACTAGGTTATAAGAAGTCTCACAGAGTGTGAATCTTAGGGGATACATCTTATTATAGTCTTAGTTTCTACTCTGACAGTGATAGCTGGGGTCCTCTAAATAAAACATCTGTACTGAGCCATGGATGACAAAAGAGGTGCTAAGATAAGCTTCAAAGAGCAGTAAACCTGACTTCATGATTGTATATCATATCCTCTGCTAGGACTTAAAGATCGACCAGAAAACGCCTCTCCGGGTCTTACACCGGAGGCCCCTGGCTGTGAGAACCCGCCTCATTCATTCCATGGAGACATGCTACGTAGATCAACATCATTTCCGCCTCTATCTGAAGACGCAAGCTGGAACGTATCCTTTCACCTCCTGCACAGCAATGATCTGACCAGGGCCCCACTGGAAGAGTTCATGCTGCACTAGAAAACAGGTTCAGCTGATTTAGAAGGGTAGGGAAAGGAATTAGTTGGAGAGGAGGAGAAGAATCCATTTTTTTTTCTTTTTTTTGTTTGGGTTTTTTCCCATTAAATTTGTATTTTTCAAAATGACATTTTTAACCATGAGGGAGCCAGTTCAATATGAACTTTAAAATATTTAGTGTATCACACAATACTGAGCACATAGTAAGTACTCAGGAAACACTTTTGATTGATTCATTTGCTGTTTTTACACATTTTGCCACTCACATATTCATGACCACCTTTGGGTCCTTTCAGCATTTCTGAGCATTTTCCCTAAATGATTAAATACTGATACTAGATGGGATACTGATACTGATACTGCTTTACATATTGACCTTCACTTTATTTGGCCACTGGCCTAGAACAAGAGACTAGTCTAAGGCTGATCACTTGTTCCTAACCTACCTTGGCTTGCATTATTATTATTTTTTTCAGATATGAGTTGCTGGTTAAAATATAACAGGGAATTAATTGCCTTAGTCTTAGCTTTAGTTTACTTTTCAACAGTGCTTCTACTTTTGTTTCTTGGTTTCATATCATTTTGTGATCCAATAGCATGACGTGACAAAATATCTTCTAACTAGTATAAAACTAATAATATACTTGTGGATATAAGGGGAAAAAATGTCAAGTTTTAATCACCAAATAGCATTCTCACTATATTGCTGTAATTAGTCTGCCTCTCCTTCCCCACCAACTTCCTCTGACCAGGATTTCTCCCCTAAAAACAGGTATAGGTCACTTACTCCTAAAATCTCCTAAATTTTTACCATTTGGAATAAGGGATGGTCTTTTTAGACTGCAGCGGGCAGATCTTTGTATCTGTGTCGTTTGGAACACATCTGCCTATTATAGATGGAATGTGGTAAGATTTCAAAGAAATCACAGATTAAAAAAAAAATCCTTTAATCTAATCCCAACTTTAGTTTTGGTGTGCTAGAGAGAAATGCAGTGGTCTTTTAGAGAAGCTAATGTATTTTCAGTCTCATTAAATTTTTTTCAGAACCAGCCATGTACATGTAACTTAAGACATTAGCCAAGACAAACTGTTTGGTTAAGCTTTAGATACCATGTGGTTATACACAGAAATATGTGAATTTTTTAATTATATATTGCTTAGTACACTGAACTAATTTATCTGACTTATACCTCATCCCTCTGGCTATGAATAAGAACCATTCGGACATTTTAACTGGTTATTCTGGGGCTTTTTAGTCATCTACCCTCATTGCTACTCAAAAGTAGCATTCTCTAAAGAAAGTGAGAAAAAGAATGACACTTGTTGAGTAATTATGAATTTAGCAAAGAAGAGTTACTAGGTAATCATGTCTTATGCTTGAGTCAAAACATTTAATGAAAATAGTGAATAAACTTTCAGAAAGTGAGGAAGACATACTATCAGCATATTATGGTATTAATTTTTATGTATCTGAAAATAAACTTACTTTTCCTATTCAAATTATTAAAAATTTTTATATGAAGTGCTGGTTTATAGACCACAACATAATGTTGAATGAGTTTTTACTGGATGCTGGTGAAAATACCTTTCAGATAAATATTGTCAAGGCTGCAGTAGAGTCCTGTGTAAGGAATGTTAATGTAATCTTATTAATAACTAATTCTAGGATTGGTAACTGACTTCAAAATTTTAAGACCTATGAGAGAAACACAAGGTTACCTCTTTAAAAAAAGAGAATTAAGTTAGTTCTCTTGTTAACCATGTTTTCAAAACAACTAAAACTTAGGTCCTTTGATAACCCTTTGGAAGGGCCTAATCAAGACTAAGTTAATAGTTTCATTGTCCTTTCCATCCTATTGCCATTGTGTCAATGGGTCATATTGCACAGAAAGCCATCACTGAGGTCACACTCTGTGTGAGCCTGTGGAAACCTATCATCTGGCAGATGCTGGCTGCCATTATTGAAAAATGGGACTGGGAAGATGTCAAAATGAAAGTTGTACAAAGAAAAAATAGCTGAGATTTTTTTATATGTATATATTACATTGAACTACAGCTAATTTTGAAAATCCATACCCAAACCTTGGAAATGAGCTGAAGAAAAAAGAAAGTAATGATTCTTGGTAAGTCTAATGTAAATACAGGTCCTATGTCCTGATGTTGGTTGCCAAGCTGGTAGGAACCAGTCTGCTGTAGTTTATTTTCTAAGACACACATCACAAATCACAGCTCTCTACTATAATATTTCTGCTTTTATTTCTCTTTCAGCTATCAAATCTCATCAAACAGTGAGTACTGCATGCCTATCTTACTTTTTCCTTAAACAAACTCCAGCTACATTAAAGAATTTGTACATGGAGACTTTGGGAGAACCAAGCCGAACATTGGCTCTCTGATGAACGTGACTGCAGACATTCTTGAGCTGGATGTTGAGGTAAACCCTTTTATTGTGGAAATGCCCATCTACACTTTAAATTCAAAGTTATGTTTGTTTGTTTGTTTGTTTGTTTTGCATTAAGCCAAATAGTACTACTCACCTTAACCCATTTTCCATTTGTCTTGAGAACTCTCACTGGTGGCTGCAGCGTTTACCCTGGGATAACTAGTGGATTACAGTCCTAACCTTACCCCCCAAATTTACCACAAAATGTCTTGTTTTTTATTATTTTTTCATTGCTCTAGAATATTGGTAGTCTTTGGAAACAAATGACATCTTCCTATTTATAGCATTCTGTTTTTAGTAGTGGTATTTCCATTTACAAAATATAGTAATTCTCGATCACTGAAAATGTCAAATCCTAGAAAACCTAGCATTCCTACACATGTTCAATTAACACTGGCTGTGAGCTGCACTTTTTTTTTTCTAAATGGGAAAAGGGCTAAGAGGTGTTTGAAAATGGTCAAAATCTCACAGTAGCATTATATTGAAGGGGGGACTACCTTGGAACTTTTATTTCTTTAAAAAAAATACAAGGTCTCATTTATGATCTTTGCAAATATATAGCTAATTTATTAATTGTCCTTTACATATGGCATGAGATCGAAACCCTTAAACCAAACAAAGATTTGAAGTTGTAAGGACCCCTCGTATGTCCTTTGGACTCTATAGAGTTCATTTCCATACCAGTTGTCTTACAAAGAATTTAAGACAGCCTACTCAGAAATGTATATTCAGGACAGGGGTAGAAAATGGGAGGAGCCAATGGTTATTAATAAAAGCAGTTCTATAAGGGATCCCTATGACATGGTCCAAATTCTCCACTTACAATATGAATTTAAACAAGGTTCAAATCTTAATTAAAAAATGGATAGATCTTTCAGGCAATTCTCCAAAAATTTTTTTCTCATTCGAGCATCAGTAGGTAGTCAGACACAAGTTGTGCTCCTTAATGAATATCCATTCAGGAATAGAGTCCCTCCTCAACTCCTGCCTCCAACAAAGAAAATTTTAGAAGAGGCTAACATTTTGCACTTGGGAATAATATCCATCATAAAAAGAAATGGTTATAGTTGCTTAGTGTGAAAACAGCTATAAATGGTCACTAGAGCATTATTGCCTTACCAACAGTTCTCTTGAGTGCTTTCAGATTAGATTTTTATGCAGCTCAGCCAGTCAAGGTTGTAGGAACCCTTCTCAGTGAGACCGTCATTTTGATGAAGACAACCCTTTGTTAAAGAGAATCCCAACTGCATTCACCTTCTGTACCTTAATTCTTAGAACAGCTTTCAAGTGTCAAAAAGTCACATCACAGGCCAATGTTTCTCAGCCCTGACTGTCCAATGGAATCACCTGTGGAGCATTTTAAACACTACAACATGCCTATCCTCCTCTGCCCTCAACACATACAAGGCTGTGATTAGTAATGTTTAGTTTTCAGACTTGAGAAATCACTCATTAACTTATATATGGGTGTTTGATATATGGCTATATTCTGAAAAAGAACCAAAGTATTTTCTTGGGATCTATAAAAGATACATGTACATGTACATATGCAATGGTTATTCAGGCTTTTCTAATAAAATTTTTCTGAATCTGGCATGTGAAGTGACTCAGATATTTTTAAAAATCATTTTTTTAAACAAATCAGTTCAGGTTTTAAACTCTAAGTCTCAAAAAACAACATGGGTAAAGTGGATTTTTAAAACTTTCTCTTAAATTAGGCCCCCTAGGGTAGTTAAGATGAAGAGCAATTTCATACTTTTAAGACCTAGAATGTGGCACAAAATAGTCTGGCACTGTAATTTCATTATGACTTGAAGATCAAGGTTTTATTTTAGAAGAGCCAGATCAGGGTGAATAAAGTAGAGATATGGGAAAATGAAAATGATCAGAAGAATAAAAGTTGCTGAGACTTCTGAGGGAAAGTTTGTGTTTCCACCTGAATTTGTTTGCTACTTTACCCATTAATAACATTAAAAAAATTGTAAACATACTCTAGTTTCTTATCAGTCAAAAGGCACAATGAATAACCAGTTCAGTAACCAAATACTCAATGAATTCTGCAATAGACCTCAGGGTTAAGAATTCCCAAGTCCTAGAATGGGTTTTAGAGTGTTAAATTGTTGTATTTAATGGCTCTTCTCTTCAAATGCAGTTTCTTCTTATATATGTTAAAACTATTAAATTGATACATTACCAGCAATGCTTCCTAGAACAGTAATGTGTTTTAATGACTTGTTTTCTTCCTTCTAGTCTGTAGATGTTGACTGGCCCCCTGCTCTGGATGACTAGCTTTCAAATTTGGAAACAAAGAATAGGGTTTACGCGGCACGATGGGGACTTTATTCAGCGTACACTGTATTATGGCTGTTTACTTACCATAATGGTGTCTTGGAAACTATTTGGATCATGTTGATCTATTTATTTTTAAATTTGTTGTAACATCTCAGGATCCATATACAGTATATTTTGTGTTAAATTGTTCTAAGGATGTCTTATGAATTTCCTCATTCCCTCTCCAACCCCCACAAGCCAAACTATGAATAATGAAACCATTCTCTTAATTCTTTCATTTAGAGAGGCACACAAACAGAATACATTCTCTGATAATCTGAGAAGCTATACTGTTAGCAAAATTTCCCTCTAGAAGAGAATTACCTTTAAAATCATGTTATAAATTTTAAAAACGATCTTGATAAGTTATACCTATATTTATGCAGTACAGTATCTTATAATAATATGTCAAATGTAAATCTGACACCATTAATATTTTTCTCAGTAAGCTTCTAGCAAGCTACTACCAGTAGAAGTACTTTTGGTGTGATTTGTTACAAAAGTTAATGACTTCAAGTTACTATTTTGACAACCCAAAATTGTCAACACATTTCCTGTGGAGGGAAAGTAAAACCTTAGGAACTGAGGCATACCATAGTAAGAGAGACCTTCATAAATCTTTTAAGGAAGGAGACACAAGTGCCTTCAGTAACTTCAATGCCAGGGATAAGATTGTGAAAAATTGAGATTGCCAAACAAAGAAGGTAAACTGATATTATTCCAGAGTGCTTTAATAAAGTTATCTAACTTCAAACATCCTCATCAGGTAGGAATGATATTTATCATCTCCATTTTATAAACATGAAAACCAAAGAAGTTAAATTTATCTAAAATCATTAGTTACTACCATATTTAAGATTAGATTTGAAGTTTCCTGGTCTCTAGGGTCTTTTCTAATAAACCTTATTATTGAGCACCTACTGTGTGAAGGAGACAGTGAAGGATGTTATTTAAACACATAAAACCATAAGAATTGGTTTTTGGAATTTAGACACCAAGTCAAGGAGCTTACCAAAAAATAGCCCAGGTATATTTGATATGATCTCATATGATTACCACTTGTTAATAAGTTAATCATCAGTTGGTACTATGAAGAGGAAAAACATTAAATAAACAAAACCTAAAGTAATGGATGAGTCATTAAAACTTTCAGAAAGAAGTCTCATTAAAATTTCAGACTTAAGTGTAATTTCCATCAACCTGATTCAGCTATCTGAGTTTATTTTAGGACACACTTAGAATTGGATTACTCAGTCTCTTCTCCCATCTCTACATTAAATATAGATACTAAGATGTATTATCACTTCAGAATCAGGAAAATAGGTTAATGGACATGACATTTCATTATGTGAATAATAGCAAATAATTTTTTCACTATTTTCAATGCCAGAAATGAGAAAGGGATAATAGAAATAAACTTGATAAAAACATAAGAACTTTTGTGTGAAAATCTCAGTTTCTGGGGAAATTTTTCTACAAAATAGGTTTAAATAATTTGGGAAGATAGTCTTTTGCATGTTTCTTTTTGGCTCAGCTTTGAATTCAGTGGATCTGCTAAATGGACGAATTCAGAGCCTCCTTAGCCAACTCAAAAGACTTTTATTTCTTAAATTTCTATTCCTAAAGTCATACAAAATTTCAAGAAGAGAGTAAATATTAGCTGCAAATACATTGATTTGGCCAGTGGGTGCCCTTTCAGGCTGGCTCCTGTGTCCTTTTGACCTGTCTCCATCGTTCTTGGAGAATATTCTCAACTTTCTAATACAAAAAGACACTCCAGGCTCATCTTGTATTTCATCAACACTAGCCCTGGAGTGGGTCTTAAGAGCAACTAGTTCCTTTTAGTGGAAAATGATATTTAAAAACCAATATCTGGACATTAGCTATGCTCACTGCTATTGTGTGGCATTGTCACCCTCAAGCCCTCTCGCGGCATGTGCATGCACACACATGCTTATCTTTATTTATTTCTTTACATGTATTGAAAACTATGAGTTATACAAGTACTTCTAATTCCAACCATATTCTAGTTTTCTATCCCTTTACATAGCTGTAATTTCTTACTCTGACAGTGAGAAATCTGACTCCCATTAGCCTTAATATATTTACTGAATAGATCAGTCCCCCTCTTAAATAATTTGCTTATCACTGCATCCTTATTCCAGATCACTGAGACTCCCCTCCTGATCACCCTCACATTATCTCCTTAGGCTCTAGACACTGTAATCCCATACTGGGCCACCACCTTCACCCCCTGTGGCAATGCCTACCTGTACCTTGCTCAAAATAAATGAATGACTTTTGTCTTCAGTTATTCAGGAAGGGAGAAAAACAGACAGGAAATAAGTCAGGGGGGCAGAAAATAAAAATATTTTAAAAAGACGTTTTAGTACTCTACAAAATTATCATTTCAAAGGACAGTTACATATGCAAGTATATTCAGCTATGGGGTTCCATTATAATGCCTAATGTTTCTAAGCAACCCAAACTACCTTTCGCTGAAGATGCTATAAATACAAAGGAAATCTCACTTATATTTTTTAAATCAAATAGCAACAAAACTTTAGTAAAGGTTTTAGAATTTTTTCCATTTATTACATTAACGAAAAAAAATCATTGTATACAAAGATATTACAAAGGCAATATTCTGTACAATAAAAGGCATTTTGACATTTTAAACACTTGCCTCTTGACTACACTTAACAATTAAATAACTGAACAGTATCTGAGAACTTTTAAAAATCTCTTCAGTGCCTCCAAATTCGTTAGTCACTAAGAAGGATATAAAAATACATAGAAGAGTCAAAAAATGCGATAGTGCCACTCCACGAGGATATGGATTCATCACAGGCAACAGTATTTTTAAGTACATTCTTTTAAAACAAATAGTTTCTAAAGAGTTCATTCTTCTGGTCTAAACCACGCATTTAAGAATGCCCATTACCCAAAACCTTTGTTATGTTTTCCTTTGCATCTCATTTTTAAGCTACTTGAACTGTGCACCAGTGACCAACATTTTCAGCTAATTGTCTAATAAAATCAAGTGTGTCATCAATGAAGTCTCCTGAGATTGAATTTTACAAATGGATCCCAAAATATTCCAATTTGGTCTAATTCTTACTACATTTTACATAAGGCTATGTTTTGATTAGGTAATAAAGTTTAAGAAGAAAAATAGGAAAAATGAATGTTTGATACTTCACCAAAAACTTATTTTACCTGCTGATATCCCTGAAAACTCAATTTGTTGAAGTTATCAGCATTTTGTACTAGTTCATGTACATTACCATTCACACAGAAGTGTTTAAAGAATTTTTTGGTAATTCTTTAAGGTTTTGAAAGTCCAATAGTAAACTGAAGTTGTGGAAGCAGGTGATAAGAATATTAGAGTATGATAAATTCACTCCCTTTAAATAGATAATCACTAGCAGGTGGTATTTTTTCCCTGAAGCCATAGGCATTTAGAATAGAAAAGAATTTTTAGAAATATTTAGAAAAATTTTAAATAAATTTTATCTAGAGAATGAAGGTAGTGAAGATACGTTGATTTTTTTTTTGGAAGAAGGAGTCTATGCTTTAGTTTGCATGAAATTATAGATGCAATTACTTTTGAGATTTGATCCTATCTACTGATGTTTGTGCTTTAACTAAATTTTGCTAAGATGTATTAAACTATTAATTTGACTAAGTCTTAGATAAACAATGGCATAAAATTAGAGACCAACAACCCATCCAATTATTTCTAATGAGCTACCCACTCCTGGACTTATAATGTTAAATAGCATGAAATTTTATATATGATGAAAAAAATTCCTAATTTTTCCCCTTTCATACTCAACCTCTGAAAACAAACTAGATAAGAAATCTTCCAGTGGCAACTTTATTAGCTATTAGACCCCTCTTTAGGAATATTCCTGATTCATAATCAATTTTGCCTAAGAAATTGAGTCACAGAATTCAGAAGTGGAAGTTATTCATTTGACCTAGCCTAGCTATGCAATTGGAAAAGGTTCTGGAAAAATATAAGGCCAAATAAAGGTCCTCCAGATTTGGGCAGTAGCTGGCAACTCTAAAGAAAAACCTATCTCAGGATTCTTACTAAAGAATCTATTCCATATTGATTTCTCACACTGCCATGTATTAGACAACTAGTAATGTTTGAATTAGAGATTAATCAGGGTGACAGGACATATACAGATGTTGGTTTATTAACAGTATTTGATTAAAACTATACAATTTACAGAGTTTCTTATGCGTTAACACAACATACCTTGTGAGGTAGGTAGGCTGAGTATTATCTGCATTTTATATCTGAAGAGAGGCCCACAGAAGATGTGATTTGCTAAAATATCACACAACTTCTAAGTGGCAGAGCAGAAAATTCAAACCCAGATGTTCTGACTAAAAATTCCCTAGCCTTTCCACTTCTTCATGCTATTTAACATTTCATATAATTTCTTTAACCCCTCAACAAATCAATTTATGGTATAACAAATTATTTGGTGCTACCAGGCAGCCTGGATCACCAATTCCAAGTCTTTCTTAAAATGGACAGTATTATTAGTTTTCTGAAGTATTAGGTTAGAAATCGACAACCCAATTGTTGCCATTCACTTAGGCTTCGAGTTAGGGAAGACCAATTACAATTAAAGAGGCTATTAAGATAGTAGGTTCTGATGAGAGAAATCAAAATAGGGATTTTGAGGAGCAGGTAGGTTGGCGATGGGCATTAAAGAAACTTCTGGGGTGCTGAAAATGATTGCTTACATATGTAAGAATTCATCAGGCTGTACACTTAAAATTAGACCACTTTATATATTTTATGGTATGTGCTATCACTAAAAAAAAAAAAAAGACTGACATCTTTAAGGAAGAGTTGTCTTAGTCACCGCTTTATCATTTCTAGCACCTAACATAGTGCTTTTACACATTAAGATGTTAAAAAAATATATACATGATTTGACTACATGAATACTCCAGTGTCTGTGTAAGGGTAAGGTGTCAAGAGAGAACTGAGATTAAACCTGCCACATATAGTAGAGAGAAGCAGCAAGGTCAGACATGTGAAATGATCCTAGTGACTGTAAAATTTCTATGTAATACAGTTGACACTATGGCAGGCACAGGGTAAAGTATTTTACAAGCTTGATAATCTTGGCATCACTGCTTTTCCTGCCAGGTTAAGAACTGCCTTTCCCTTGAAGAACCATATCCTTGTCCACATTTGTATAATCACATGCCAATTTCACCCTGGACTCTCTAATAATAGCTACCATTTATTTAGCGCCAACTACACCAGGGATTGTGCTAGGGGACGGAGTCCCAAAGATGAACAAGACAAACTTTAAATGACTAATTCAGTGAGAGAAGTTCTGCAATAGGGGCCTGTACAAAGCTGTACCTCAACCAGGGAGGCCAGATCAGGTTTCACAGAGAAGCCCAGTCTGCAAGGCTATGTATGTGTTGTGGTTGTAGAAGAGAGAGGTAGAGTGTGGATAACACGTTGAAGGCATGAAGGCCCAGTGCCCTGAGAAAGTTTTTTCAAGGAATGCTAATTATGTAATAGGGTATAAGAGGGAATGGGGTATTATTTTTAACTGGAGCATATGGAAAAGACATTCTTATGGAGGGAAAAAGAACCAAGGCCTATACTAAGAATGCAGCAGGAATGAAGGAGGGACTAATGAAAGAGATTTTTAGGAGGCAGACTCAAAAGGACCTGATGACTATGATTGTGAGGTTTCTTTTAAATATTTTTGGGTGGCAGGGTAAATGGTAATGCCATTAATGTAAGAGCATATAAAAGAAGGAGCCATTTATAAAGGCAATCAGATACCGTGAGTGAAAGCTGAAGTTGTGGGCACTGATAAGGTAATCCAGGGGGAAAAATAGCACCAACTGAGAGCTGGGGTTGGGACTGGGGGAAAAATCAACCTGAGCAAGGAATGTTGTCTATCACAGAAGCCCTGGAGGAGTCTCCAAGGTGGGTGGTCAACGGGATAGAAGATTACAGACAGGTCAAGCAGGGTGAGGACTAATAAAAAGATACTAGGTTTGACAAGAGAGGGTGCCTTTGGTCACTTTTCCCAGAATATCATAAGGAAGTAGTAGGAAGTAAAGAGAGAGATGGTATGGTAAAGAATGAGGAAATGGACACTGAAAGCATTTTATAAATCTGAATGTGAAGAGAAGGAATATGAGGATGAAAGGAGAGGTGTTTTCCTTTCTTTTTAAGCTAAAGAAGACACTACCACGTTTATGAAAAAAAAAAAAAGGCATTAAATGCTGATACAGAAACGAGATGAAAGAGAAAGGAGAGGGGAATCCAGTGAACAAATAATAAGGTCACCTTTTCCTCAGAAACTAAGAGTAGGGTTTTATAAGGACAGGTGAAAGTGAAACACATTTAGACACAGAAGAGAAGCAGGTTGACAAATTCATTTTAAATTATAAAATAAATTCTATGATCAGTAAATAGCACCTGAAAAATGATAAATCCATTGGAAATACTCTTAACAAATGTAGCAGTACCTTAATTCGGCTTACACACAAAAAAATAAGCCAACTGATTATTAATTTAAAAAAAATCCGTTCAGATTTTCTAAGTGTTTAAACTGATAAAAATTATAGGATTCTGTATTTTTTTTTTTAAAAAGTGTACCAGTTATCAACTACTATCTAGAAATATCTTGGGTTTATATATTTTTTTATAATTTAACCATACATTTTTATTTTTCAAAATAAGAAGTTAACAAAAGTTAGAAAATATTTTAAACAAGTGAATTTTGTAGTATCAATATTAAAAAATTCAATATATATATTTAAAAGTGATTTCCCTAAAGGCTCCTTCCTCTGAAACTCAGTTTTTAAAAAGATTTTTATTATGGTGACATTGGTTAATGAAATCCAGTATTTCAGGTGTACTATTCAATAGTAAAACATGTGTGTGTGTATATATATATATATATATATATATATATATATACACACACACACATATATATATATACACACATATATACATGTGTGTGTGTGTGTGTGTGTGTGTATATATATATATATATATATATATGTATATGTATGCATTGTGTGTTCACCGCCCATAGATTGATTTCTGTCACCACATATTTGACCCCTTTTACCCTATCTACCTCCCCCCTCCCTTGGGTTTATATTTTGAACAGGTAAGAAACTATGCCTTCAGGTTTTTCTTTCTCCCTGGTAAATTCTACTAAAGAATGTTATGTGATTAAAATTTTTAAAATGATATGACAGAAATGTTTCATTTCTGGTCATAATTTCTGAGAAATATTAATGATATTTAGTTAGGTACCTTTAATCTTTTTCTTTTGCTTCCTAAATATCCTGACTCCAAGTCTTATCTTAGTCTCATTTCCCAGTATCGTTCAACTAAAAATTTTTATTTATATGACATTCACACATTCCCTATTTTGACCAGATTAACTAGTTTTAATTGTTCCAGTAAATTTATGGTTTTGTTGGATGCTATATAAGTGAAATGATACATTGTGTCTAGCTAGGAATATGTTCAACCATTTATGTGGTAGGACTCTAGTTGTAAACTAGGTCTTTAATAAATTACTTAGCATCATGACAATCCCATCACAATTAAGTTTTTGCCCAAATTCTACCATCATTTTGCCACTGGGATTACTCTGCTTTCAAACAATTTGGATTACTATTATTAGTGCTTAACTGGAATGTACATTATTCTGATATAAACCCAATGCCACATTAAACAGAACTATATAAATCATAAACATCTAATAATTAAAGCTATTTTTTCTTTCAAAAAACAAAGTTGTATCGGCAGTACTTTGAATATTCAATAAATATTTACTAAGTGCTTATATGAGGCAAACACTGTTCTATAATCTAGGGATGCAACAAACAAAACAAATATTTCTGCCCTCATGGAGCTTATATTCCAGTATAGAAAAACATATAGTAAACAAATGAATGCTGAGATAAGTACTATGGACAAATATAAAGGAAGGAGGGCATGGAGTGATGAGTGTGTGTGTGTGTGTGTGTGTGTGTGTGTGTGTGTGTGTGTGTGGTCAAGAAAGACCTTGATCAGGTAACAGTTGAATGTGACTGAAGGATGTAAGGAGTGAGCTATGTATATATCTGAGAGAAAAACATTCCAAGTAGAGAAAACACCAAGTACAAAGACTCTGAGGCAGCAGAGTGTTTTTGAAGTGGAGCACAGGCCAGAGTACCTGGAGCTGAATGAAGAGGGAAAAACGGTAGTAGATGAGGTAGGAGAGGGAGCGAGGACCCGCTAATTTTGAGGACTTTGAGCTTTACTCTCAGTGAGACAGGGAGCCACTGAATGATTCTAAGCAGATGAATATTATTTGACTTGCCTTAAAAATAATTACCTGGCTACCTTAGGAATAACAGACTGGAGGGGCACAAGGATATAAAGAGCGTTTTGGAGGCTACAGCTTCAATCCAGGCAATTGTTGCTGGTGGCTTGGAACAGAATGCTAATAGTAGTGGTCAAAAGAGGTGGTCAGCTTTGTATATATTTTGAAAGCAGGGTCTATCAGATTTGCTGATGCATTTCGATATGAAAGATAAAAGCAAGAAAATAATCAAGGATGACTCTATGGTTTTGGACCTCAGCAACTAGAAGCATGGCATTGCCATTTACTGAGTTGGGGGAAGACTGAAAAGAATCAAGTTTGGGATAGAAGATCAATCCTGCATTGAGTATGAGCTTTAATTAGATTTCTAGGTAGAGATGTCAAATAGGCAGTTTTACATGCATGTGTACACTCCATATCTGGGGTTTGGGGACAGTTCTAAGCTAGGGGTAAACTTTCAGCGGACCGCATGGAATTGGATGACAGCACAGTGATTAAGGACACAGAAGAGGAGCGGTCCAAGGAAGCTTCTTCCCCTTAAAAACATGAGCATGAACTAAAAATTATAAGCAATTTTAAAGATATGGTTTTAAATAGCCCAAAATATAGAGAACATCCCATACCTTGAAGCATATTTGTTTAATTTAGCATTTTAAAGAAATTCTGATTTACATATAAATCTAAGAAACTCCAGGAAGCCTCAGCAAACCCCTTAGGGGTCACCTTGGCCATAGGTCTCAAAAATAATAAGGAATTTATTTTTCCAATGACATAGCCATTACAGGTTTTACCTTAAATTTGCTTAAAAGCAAATATCAGTTAATTCATTTAAGAATACATTAATACATTACAAAAGAAATATAAAAAAGCATAATTGTAAAAACTAGAGCTGTGCTCTACTGTTCTCTTCACCGATCTGGCGCCATGTTTCAAGGGAAAAAACTGTAAAACCCTTTTAAATTTCTATTTTGGAATTATCCTTTTCTGACAGTTTCCAACTTTGTATTCTACATATTCAAAGTTGTTTTTTTCCCCAATGGAAAAATTGATTTTTTCAATATTTAACATGTTACAGATTCATTATACACTTCTATGGTCAAACAATGATTTAATCTAGGCTGAAATACATACTAGGTTAAATTGGTGCATGTAGAATCCCACAGGTTATCACAGCCCAGAAGTTTAGTTTTTGTGCATTTATCTACTTTTGAAGCAAATGTCTTCTGCAAATACTGAACTTTTTCCAGCTCTTCTAGAAGTTGGGATATGAGTTCATTCTTCTCAGTGGTGGCTTCAGCTCTGAGCATTTGTCATTTATTATATCCTGACAAATTCTCTGCCAGCTAAATGAGGAGCTCCAGAGCCAAGACTTTCTGGTAGAGAAATCCACTACATACTCAAGGTTTTACAGTTCTCCCAGATAAAGTTTTTAGAGTATCACCCCTCAACTACCCGCCCCCCCAAAAAAAACCAGTGTAAATTCTCAGAGAAATATAAAATGCTGTGTCTATACAGGTAATAAATGCTTACAAACATTTCAAAGGATTTCAATCTTGAATCACCATTTAAATCTTACAAGTTAACTTAAAACTCAAATGTAGTTTAAGTTGTTCCACTGCTCATTCTGCATAGTGTCAATACCTGAATACTGACTACTTTGAACAAAACCATGACTGTTTGGACTAGTACCGTTTGATGGTCCTGACTCATTCATCATGCCGTTACCTGAACAAATGAAGTCAGATCCCTCAAATGCATCTGATTGTGAACTGAAAGCAGTAGAACTGGAACTGGTGCCTGCTGCCATACTGGAAGAGGACATTTGATGGAGCTGTCTCAAGTCTCTTGGATCTAAAAATGAACTACATGAGGAGTTTTCAAGGTCTACACTCATAAGTCTCGGATTATCGGTGTCCCTCATGCTATCATTACTGGATGTTAGCATATTCACAGGGCAATTAGGCAGCATGTTGGCATCAGAAATACCATACAAGGCACCTGGTGACATGGAAGAGGCTTCTATTCTGCCTATGTCATTAGTATTGTTAAAAATGCAAGCATTAGAAGCATTCAAATCACTCATTTCCAGAAATGATGTGATACCCTGTGAATTAGAGGAAAATGTCCCTGTTGAGAAATTGCTCAGTGGATTTGCACTGACTGAGCATGACGTGGGGTGGGCTGCCGAGGACCAGCTTGCCGAAGTCTGAGGTACCCCCAAGGGTATGGCTGGAGCATGATGGGACAATGTACCTGAGACGGACACAGAGGAGGAATAGTAGGGTTCTGCTTGACTTGAAACTCCTGAAGGCCCAGACATTTCTGTCAAAACTGCACCAGGAGAAAACAAGTTTGATTCTGTGGGAGAGAAAATGCATTATGATAAAACTGAAGTAAAATGATAAAAAGTACTATTTCTAAAAACTGCATAAACACACTAATAAGTTTTTCAAGGAAACTGATGTAACATTTCAAATTAAAATGTTAAGTAGCACTAAAATTATTACATGAGCCCCAAATGGAATTCTGTGATACCTACTGTTTTACAAATACCTATAAAATAATTTGGTAAGTTATTTTAACATAGATAATTTCACTCCAGTTAAATATGAAAATTTAGCTTCTGAGGCTCTATTAAAAGTATTTTTAAAATATCAGAATTTCAGTTAATGGGACTCTAAATAGGCAAAAATCATTTTATATTTTTCACTTTTAGGAAAAAATTAAAGGTTGCAGTTAACATTCATTAAGGTTGTTTTCAATCATTGAAAAATCCATTTAACTTCCTAAAATATATTAAGATACAACATTAAGGTCGGTACTACAAATTCCCAGTGAGAAAAAAAAATTAAGGATTGTGTGTTTATTTACACATCATGTGACTGCTATATATACAACCAGGAAAAAGCACTGATTTAAGAATGTAAGGGGAAAGACTTCTAATTAACTCTGGTTGAATAATCTCAACCAGAAGTTGGCAACTTTTATTCTATAAAGGGCCAGATAGTAAATATATTAGGCTGTATGTGGGCTATACAGCCTCTATCAGAACTACTTGACTGCTGCTGTGGTACAAAAAAAGCAACCATAGGCAGTATCTAATCAAATGAACACGGGTATATTCCAGTAAAAACTTTATTTATAAAGACAGACTACTGGCCAGATCTAAACTATTTCTTCCATGACATACTGTAATTAGTAAAATTATCACTATATGAACAAAATGTAATTTCTCAAACAATAAACCCCCAAACCCTCCATTCTCAACAAGACCTTTGGAAGCTGAGATCCAGTCATTCAATATTCAAAGGATGAAAAAATGTGTAGGAGTAAAAAACATCAGAGAAACAGTTTTATTCCCTAGAATGGATTCCAATACACCGTGCCAAGCTCTGGTTTTTCAGATCACAAGGAATACTCTATAGGGAATAAAATACCTTTTTTGATGAATCTTCCTTCTCCAGTTGATCCTAAGGGACCATGTCTAGGTCTTTCAGGAAAATTAACTGCTGTGATAAAGTTTTTCCATTATTAAATAAAATGTGAAAAATAACATCAGTTAAAATTTGAAAAACAATGAATAAACAAAAAATCCAAATCTATTTAAATACAAATCAAACCAAAATAGTCTTACCACAATCCTGCCATAGTTTCTGGAAAAGTAGAGTTGTTTTTTGTTTCTTTGCTTTGTTGCCATAAGCATCTGGTTAGAAAGAAACCAGGAAAGCATGTAAATCATCATAGGATTATGCTTCTTTTCCTTTAATAAGTAGGTGTTTTATTTGTATATAGAAAATGCTTTAAATAAATGTATATAATATGGATTTAATAAGTGTTACAGAGTGTGTCCTAAGTCAGTAGTTAAGAGTATTTTCTCTTAGTTAAAAACAGTTTGATATTCCTCTCGTTTTAACACTTATAAGTCAATGATGTCAACTAAGGCACTAAGGGCAGAAAAGGAGACCGGCCACTCTCTGATTGGCAAGTTTGCCATCTATAAAAAGGGCACAGTAAGGACCAAAAAAAACCCCCTCAAAATATAAAACAAATTTTGATAAGCAGTTTAGAGACTTTGAAATTATTCTAGATGCATCCAGAGATGCAAACAAATTAGTCAAAATTCAACTAAAAACTTTCAGGAAAAGAAATGTAATTTATGAAAAAAACACAACTGTATTTTAATGTATCTTACAAGAAAATGTTATTAGCAGGACTAACTTTAGGAAATATTATCAAACATTACCACCAAGAAGTACCTTTTTCATCCGGCAGATATCTAAAATCCATAGATTCACTAACTTCCTGGTCAGAAGGTCTCCGCAACTGCATTTTTACTGTTACTGGCTCTGTTATAGCTTTGCAGTATGGCGGAGTCTTGAAAACAATGGCTACTTGACGGTGCACATCAGCTTGTGAAAAGATACCTTTTGCTTCCCAGTCATTCAATGCAAACCGAACTTCTATGTCATCTAGTGAATATGAAAGCAAAGAAACATGAACAGGAAAAAAAAGTAAAATATATCTATTGATCTAAAATATATGCTGAATTCAATGAAACAAACAAAAAAATAAATACCTTTCTGAACTTTGTCACAGAGTAGAAATATTTCATCTCCTCCTCTGACACTTCCACAGTTCTTGTTTACACGACAAATCCTTAATTCTGCAGTATTAGGAGCACCTAAATATAAACAATATTTTAATGGGTTGCTTCCTTAGTAATATATTTTATTCCTTTTTGATGGAGAGAATCTTAGGAAAACAATTTACAGAATAGATAAAAGCTTTAATGTATGAATTAAGGACACTAAATACATTAATCATCCACATCTGTCCCTTTCCTCTCTAACTGCATTGCTCAATCTGATATAAAGTCTTATGACTTAATTTCTAGGCAATGACATGTCCTCTCATTAAATTTTCCTGCTTCTAAATTCAGATTCTTCATATCCATCCTACACAATGTCACCAGATTAATCTTCCTAAATGATGCAGTTTTCATGCTTATTATCTGGCCAATATTATTCTAGTAACTCTCCCTGGCATTCAAAGCTCTCCATGATAATACTCTAATCTACCTTTAGAGCCCTATGCCCTACTATCCTTTTATATGCAAAACAGGTATATTTATATATCACTGGTGATCATACATAAGAGTAGACACACAATATAAAGGCAATTTCATAATTTTTTAAAACCATAAAATTCTGTATCCTTTAACCTAGCAATTGCCAACATTTCTACTTCTGCTATGGATCTATCTGCACAAGATATGCACATACAAGATATTTACTGCAGTACAATATGATAGAGCAAAAAAGAAAGTTGAGAAGGAAACAAACCGAATGACTTGTAATAGGGTAATGATTTAATAAAGTTATGATATAGCTGTGTAAGGAAATATGCAGCTACTGAAAAGAATAAGGTGCATAAGGATTCAAGATACACTGCTAAGAGGAAAAAAATAGTTTAAAAAAAGATCAGTGATTTTTTTTAAAATTGCCAAAAATATATTGTGTGAATGAAGATGATGATGTATTTGTATACATATGAAGAAGAAACTGGTGAAAATGTATCTGAGGACAGTGATTATCTTTGGAGAATAACATTAGAGGAGATTTACTAAAGGAGAATAACTCTTGTTAGTTATTTCAGGAATGTTTGAATTTTTCCTATGATATACTGCTTTTCTAATTATCAAAATATTTAAGAAATTAAACTGTAAAAAAACAAGCTAAGGCTACAAATACAAGAAAATAAAGTACTTACGATTGTCATAAATTGGGTTAGAAACAACAGGTGGTAGAGTAGTTGTCAAATTACCATGTTCATCATAGAGGAAAACTTGAAAACATAATCTTACTACATTGAGGTCACAATCTTCAGTGTCAAGTAGCTGTGGTTCAGAGACTGAATGGTGCATTAAAATAAAAAAAAAAAAAGGAATGTAGAATATTCACATAGACCTAAAATCCTGGTAGGTCCTCCTCCCTGCCCAATATATCCAATAACCTTGAGCAGCATTCAAATCTGCACTGACAAAAACATAATGGTACACAATCTCAAGAATGCCTTTTATCATTAGTATATCACGTAGTCACTACCTAACAGTATTCATTAAGTTATGGCTGTGGTCAGGAAGTAACTATTCCAGTTACTAAAAATTTAGAGCAGAATCCCAAATGACATTAATACCAAATTTATACAAAAATGGTTGCAGGTTATATACAACAGAGAATAGGCATTCATTGATTAATTCAACAAGAATGTATTTAGTCCAGTCATTGTGTTAAGAACTCATTGTGTTAAGGTTTAGATTATCTCCTAAACTTGTACAAGAATGACTATCATCTCCATTTTATAGATGAGGAACTGATTTTAAGGAGATGACATTACTTGTCCAAAGTTTCACAGCTAAGAAGTGACAGAGTAGGAATTCAAACTCAGGTCACTGAATCTAGAGCCTATGCTTTTAAAAACTGAACTCTATTAGAAAATTTTACATATGTTTTACATAAAAATGACAAAAGGGATATCTACTAAAATTTAGATCAATATTTTAGGGATTAAATACCAAGAGGTTACTAGATGATATAAAGTAGCTAGTTTCCATAAGAAATTTTACATGCAAATTTGGTATTCTTTAAAAAAAGGCAAACCCCGCAGCAGGAAAATTTTACAGTTATAAAAAAATATAAAAACCCATTCTTTATCAAAGAATATAATATAATAAGTTTGTTAACTTGATATTTGGAAAGAAATCCAGGCCCAAAGGAAAATATTACTGCCTTTTCAAAGAATACCTACCATAAGCTGTAGTAATAAATGGTAACACAGCCATTATTTGCAAAGCATGAAATAAATTACATGGAAATTTTTATTTGTCAATAAGTATTAAAATGTGAAATACTAAATTTGAAAAGCTAAAACCCAAACTTTTTAGTTTTACAGACAATAACTAAAAACTACAAAGTAATTTTATTTTTAAATTACATTAACAGTCTCAGCTACCACAAGATCTAAAATTATCCCATCATCAGTATTCTTTTTTTTTTAACACCTACAGCACCTGGTATTCCTAGGTGGTCTCCCATCGAAGTACTAACCAGGCCCCACCTCCCATAGTCAGCATTCTTAAACTTAGCATTTGAAGGAGTCTATAAGAACATATTTGTACAACTAGGTCAAAATGTTATGATATAAGCACCTGTATTACAGCAGCATACTCTACTGGCACAATTATGTAGGCAATGAGAGGTTTACCTCTTGAAAATCAATTTTTTTACAGCATTATAAATTTAGAGTTAAAGACATTAATGTTTCTCAATTTCAAAGGTGAGCAACCAATATACACAAAAAATAAATTAGTAGCTAAGTATTCCTGACAAGTTTTAAAACAAACCTATGTAGATGATAAATTGTGACAGCCATGTAATAGATAAGAACTATGGATATACACACCAACATGATGAATGTATCTCAAAAACATTCTGAGCAAAAAGAACCAGATATAAAATATGTAGTATGCTTCCATTTATATAAAATTCTAGAAAAGATTGTTGACAAAAGGCAAATTAATAGTTGACTGGGGCCAGAGAAGGGAGAATTGACTGAGAAGGGGACAGAGGAAATTTGGGGGTGGTTGTGGCAGTAGTGGAAACGTTCCTTATCTGGACTGTGGTGGTGTTTCATGGGCATCTATGTTTGGGTGGATCTAACTGTATACAAATTAGACCTCAATAAAAGTTTATTTAAAATCTCTTAAAATAGCATATAAAAAAAAACTAAACCGGTTAATATACCAAAGTTTTAAAACGTTTAGTCATACAATTGTTCCATTAAAAAGAAAAATTCTACCTGGGTCTCTAAAAATCAATTTTTATTGCATTTTATCTTGAATTTTCTCAATGTATGGTAATACAGTTCCCATATACATCAGAATTACATCGCTGCACAACATGCTTAAAAATCACTGACCAGAAGGAATCATGACTGATACCTGTTTTTATGCAAAGCAGGATTTAGTGTGAAGATAAAAACCCAGCTCGCAGCTTCTTCTTTTCTACAAAGCCTAACCTCATCCTTTGAAATAGAAAGAATATCTCCCCTAAGTCAGTGCAGCACTTGACCTATGTACCTCTCTTATACACTTAAAGTTTTTTTTTTTTAATCTTACATGTTTATCTTCTATGCATGTCTCTTCTACCCTATTAGGCTAAGTTTCATGAAGGCAGAATGGGTGTCAGATGCATCTTTGCATTTCTGTTAAGTAGGGAACACAGTAGCTTACATATAATAAATATCTGTTAAACATTTCCTGACTGAAGAATTAAGAAAAGGCATTTGAACAACCAAATATTTAGATATTTCATAAGTTGCTGAAGAAAACTGTAAAGTATAAATCAACAAAGGGAGTTTCTACTTTTGGTAATGGCAAGGTTCCATATGTAAGTGAGACCAACTCTACCATAAGAACTAAAAAAGGTATACAAAATATGAAACCAAAATCTTCTAAAGGCATCAGAAAACTACTAAGATAGTGAAGAATCATGGGGCCAAGATATGGACGAAAGAAACTCTAAGAAAAACATTCCTATTTCTCTCTACTCGCTACTCACCAACACTTCTGATGTGTATGCTTTTTCATACATAGCAATTCTCCAACTCTCAGGACACCAACTGGGTGTCCTACAATTTAACTCAATTCTGACACTAACCACCTGGGGTTAGCCCAGATCCCACATGCAAGGGCTCAATCCCACAAGACTGTTCCTCCCCACATACACTTAAGATATCAATCACAAGTCCAGGTTGTCACCTATGCTTCCGACTGAGTGGCTACAAATTGAAGGTTTGTTCCATAACCCACTCCTTGGGTTTGATAACTTGTTAGAATCCTCACAGAACTCAGGAAAACATTTAATATACTAAATTATCAGTTTATTATAAAAGGAAACAACTCAGGAACAGCCAGATAGAAAAGATGCGTAAGGAAAGGTAAGTAGAAGTGGCACTGAGCTTTCACACGTTCTCTGGGAATGTCACCCTCCCAGCATGTTCACCAACCCAGAAGCTCTCTGAACCCCTTCAGTGAAGATTTTTATGGAGGCTTCATTTTATAGGGATGATTAATTAAATTACTGGACACTGGTGATTAATTCAACCTCCAGCCCTGCCCCTTTCTGGAGGTAAGGGGATGAGGTTGAAAGTTTCAACTCTCTAATAATGTGGTTGGTTCCTCCAGCAACAAGAGCCCCCCATCCTTGTGGGTTTTCCAAGTCACCTCATTAACAAACTCAGATGTAGTTGAAAGGGACTTGTTATAAAAACAGAAGACACTCTTTTTGCCTTTTTCACTCGTATCACTTCGCAAATTCCAAGGGTTTTTTATCCAGCTCCATGCCAGAAATGAGGCTGAAGACCAAACACATAGTATTTATTATAAATCCCGGTATCACAAAAACCGAGAGGTAAGTTCAGAACAAGAAGGCTCTTTTTTCCAGATATAGCCTGCCAATTTTATAAGAGGTAGATATGAGGATGAGAAGTTTGAGATGAGCTCTCCAACAGACTATAGGGTAAATACAAAGGGACCGGGTAATGATAGAGAATCTAATTAACGCCTAGTGCTCTGGCTGGGGCTCCAGAGGAGCTGCACCCTATGAGTAATGGTGAATTGGTCGGCTCATACCTGACTTCACAGGGATAAAAGCCTAGTTTCAAGTAATCTAAATCCTTCACTGATTTTAGGTAATCTGGGATTGCTAGTGTGACTAGCCACCTACCACAAGAAACTCTACTGAAGGGAGGTAACATCCTAGGCCAAATTTTTACAATTTTCCATATAAGATGACTGCTATTCTATATGATTGGTATTCCCTAACTACAGATCCCCAGATCCTTACATTGTTTTTTCCCTTCCTTAGCACTTTCATCGTCTAATAAATTAGGTAATATACTTATTTAGTAAATTTGTTAACAGTTGGTCTCTTTCCAATAAATATAAGCTCTTCAAAGGCAGGAATTTGTTTTATTCATTGACTTATTCCCAGAATCTGTAACAATCTAGGACTATAAACAATAATGAGGTAAAAATTTGTAAAATAAATGAACACATAAGTAATTAAGATGGATATCCTACTGTATATAGGTAGGAAACTCATCGCCTCAAGGCACTTAGTTGTGAAGATAGATATTTAATATAACAGTAATAAGAATACATTGTTTAGATGCCAAAGTGAAATATAAAGAAGTTCTATTATAGTCCCTGTCCACAATGAACGTGAAATTCATCTCAGAAGACAAATGCTGAAGAATTAAATAGTCCAATAGATGTCACTAGGCTTTTCATGAGTGAGTGAATGGTATAATTAAGAAGATACTACCCTGGGATGAAAGAACTAAAAAGGCTTTCAGGACATTTCAGGTAAGGAAAACAACTTGAATATTTTTGATAGACAAGTACAAACAAGGTATGTTCATTCATTCATTTGTTCATTTATTCTTTAAAAAATTTTTAATTAAGCCTCTACCATGTGCCAGACATGAGCTCGGTGCCAGAGATGCATATAGGACAGTCCCTGCCCTCCAGAGTCTCACGATTTAGTGAAGAAGAAACATGTAAACAAAGTTAGAGCAAACCATATTAGAAATATGTATAGCATTTTTGGAAAACAGAGAGAATACTTCACTCTGTTTGGGAAGGTCAAGGAAAGCTTGAAAGAGGTGACCATTAGCTTTGAAGCCTGAGCAGGAATAATTCACTAAGTAGATCAAGGCACTCCATGCAACGGAAATGCATGTATAAAGGCACAGTGGTAAGAAAGACTATGGTTCTTCTAACATGGTAAATAGTTCAGATGGCAAAAACAAAGTGTGCATGTGTGCACTCCGTGTTAGGGTAAGGAGGGATAGTAAGTTTAGGCAGAGGATGAAAGATGGAGATAAAGTTGAAATAGAAAATAAGGATCAGATTATGAACGGCTTTGAATGCCATGCTTGATCAGCAAGTAGATCAGAGTTTCTTAAAGTATGGTTGGTCCATGGATCACTTGCATCAGAATCACATAGGGCAGAGATTTTCAAATTGTAGTTTGGGATCCATTGGTCATAAAATTAATTTAGTGGGTTGGCTAAACATTTTCTTAAAAAAAAAAAAAGGAAATAGAAAACTATGGAATAGAACAGAGTATATCACATGTAGTAAGAGCATTGGTTTTTATCTTTGTGTTTATGTGTATGTACTGAATAGAGGAATAAAATCTATTTCCTAGTCTGAGTCATAGTCAAATAAGAAACATGGATCTAGATGCCTGTTAAAATGTAGAGTTGCAAGCCCCATACCAGACCTATCAAATTAGTGAAAATGTGGCCTGGAATCCACATTTTTAATAATGTACTAAGGAATTCCTATGCACATTCAAACTGAGAACCACTCCTGAAGATTATTTGGAGCCACTGAAGGATGAGAGAGTTCTGAAATGATCCATAATGATTTTGGAAGACATTCTTTGGATGCAGAGTGCATAAACTGCTTGGAGGGTGATCAAGAATAGACGCACGAACATAAGTTAAGAGGCTGTCAACAATGGTCCAGGCTAAAAATGATGTAAGCTTACATTCCTACAATGGTAGTGAGAAAAATGGAGAAAACGGACTGAGGTATAAAAAAATCTGTTGAAGCTATATGTGGAAGACTTTGAATTCAAGGCCGTTTAGTTTTTAAACTAAGGAAGCCACTTCAACTTTTTAATCGCAATAATATATGAAAGCACTGTTCCTGGAAGATTATTTTAGTGAGAGGAAAAACTACTACAACTCAGATTATGAGATCAGTTCCTAAAGTAGGGAGATAGTAAAAGGGGTAGGGGAAGGAGCAGATGTTAAAAAAAACAAACAACTGAACAACAACAGAAAACACAAATATCGTGAATGATCAAATGGCAGGATTGTTTTTTCCCCAAATCTGTATTCTAGGTAACATAGGAGAGAGAAGACCATGAAGCTAGGAGCCAGGCTGTGTCCAAATTCTAGCTCCACCACTTACCAGCTATAAGACCTTTAGCAAATTACTTATATTTTCTATGTTTTCATTTCCTTATTTATAAAATGGAGATAATAATAGTACCTACCTCGTAGGTTGTTAGAGAATTAAATGGAGTAAAATATGTAAGTAATTATTAGGTACTAGGAAATATTCTAAGTGCTTATATGAGTGTTAGTTATTATCATGCCTGGTTCTGGATTGGTAAAATAAACACTTTCCCCACCCCCAAAAAAAGCCCCCAAAACTTCCTCTTGATTCCTGCATCTTCCTTTTAATGCCTTTTCCACTAGAGTCAGGAGATCTGGATTTGAATTCCAGCTCTGTCACTTGTACCTGCCTTGGGAAACATACGTAACCAAACCTTTGGTTTTCCCTTCTGTGAAGCAGTGCTGTTGTTAATGAAAAATAAAACTGCACACATAAAACACTTAAAATTTACTCCTTGACATACAGAAAGTACTTAATGGTAGCTATCATTTATACTCTTGTTTTACACTACACCATCTCTGTTTGACTCTGCAACTAGACTTAGATGGACTCTTTAAAAAGTGTAGCCTTTTACTTTTGCAATGAAAATTTTAAATGAGCATTCTTGACCTAGGAATTTCTGAAAATTTATCCTAAGTTAAAAATTCACACAAAAGAGTTCAAAGTACATATTCAGTGGAGCTTTTGTAATAAGATGAAAATAAATGTTCATTAATAGATGACTATAGAAAAAGATTAAGGTCTACTGAAACAATAGAATACTCTGTTAAAAAGTACTAACATGGAAAGATGTTTAGTCCTGAGTGAAAAAAAAGCAGTCGAATAGGAAATTAGTATGATTCCATTTGTATAAAAAATATGTGTATAAATGGCTATACATATATAAAGGAAATTCTAAAAAATATACATCAAACTTAATAGTAGTCTCCTCTAGTGAGTTAAGACTGAAGAAGTACAAGACTTTTGTTTTCTGCATTACACTAAATAGTATAAAAAACAGAGACCTAGAGAAAGATACAGACCTTATGGTTCATAAAAATACAGTACTTGTCTATATGCATATTCTTTAAATTATCATATACCCCTTAAATTATTTTTATACAAGGAAAAACACAAATAAACAAAATAAAGATATAACAAAAAAAATCTATTCTTGAAAATTTTATAGTTGTTCAATTCCTGTATATACATATTTCAGTAGCTACAGAAGACATTATGAGGAGACTACTGTAGTGTAGGATGTTAGCATTTAACTTGATAGTCCTTTAGCTATAGAAACAATATACAGTGTTTATAGCTGCCAGGTGCTACACCAGACAGTGCCATACCTGACAAAATCCACTAAACACTATATATCTATCCATATAAACAAATATAATATGAAAATATTTTGTATAGCTTCCACTATTGCTATTCTTCTTCCATACTGGGATGAATTTAAGTTTCACTGCTGAATATGCCTTTGAGTTAAATGCACTCCAATACCTTATAACCACAGTGCTTGCTCAACATTCAGAAAGGGGAGTATATATTGTCTGCTAATGTGGCAAAGCGAAGGCCACATTCAAAGAGAATCAGAATATTTCTGAGGTTTTCTCATAGAAAATAATAACATTCTCCACTGATATAAGAAAGCCTTATCTGCATGAGAATCCTTTTTTTCAACAGTGTGAAAGATTTTAAATATAATTCATTCCTCAGCTATAGGTATAAGTCAACAAGTAGAAGGTGAACACGGAACTTAAGGTAGCTTTTAAAACACAGGTTTACGACACAAATGAGTCAATATCCAAATAATAGAAATGATTATATCAAACATACTCACCTTCGAAAGGATTGATTCCCGCCCTTATTCTTGAAATAATAGCTTCTTTTACTTCTTTTTTCTTTACACATCGAATACCCAAGTTTTGAAAACTAGAAGGAAAACACAGAACTTTCAAACTACATTACAGTTAAACATAAGGGCACATAACTGGGGTTTTTACTAAAGAATACTGCAAGTATCAAGCGTATATCCAACAATGAATATGTCAGATGGAGATAGTAAAGCATGAAAGACATTTCCAATTGCTATGATAGAGATGTGAGGGTTATATTTCTAAGAGAATTGTTAAAAGAAAAGTAATATATTCTACATAATTTTTGCATATCATATTTTATAATTACATCTTTCTAATATGCCTATGTCAAATATACCAAAGTAAATGAAGATTAACAGAAGAGTGACACCAAAAAGCTAAAATTTACCTCTGAAAAAAATCATTATCAAATCAATAAAATCTATATATTTGATAAGTCAAGCTAAAGTTATAAAAAGATGCCCACAGGCTGAGGCCCACAGGTATGTTTTGCTGAGCCCATAAAAGTTTTGTCTACATTTAAAAAAATGTTCATAGGCTATTGACATTTAAAAATCAGGTAACTGCATATAAACGTCTGGATTTCTGGCTTCTTAAACATTTCAAAAGTCTAGCAACAGTAGGTTGGCACAGAAACATCTGTCTAGAACTGAGCATCTGCGACCCTAGGGCTTTCTGGTTTGCTACTGTGCCTACTAGCCCTCTTACACCTGACTCACTCCATTCCACAGACATTTGATTTCTGAACCCTAGCTTCACTGTTAATAGCAGTGGGATATTTTATGCTATATTATATGAAGTTATAATAATCACTCGTCATAACAAAGCACTGAAATGCATTTTTTTAAATTAGATGTTTGATACTAACAATAATATTTAATGAAAGTTTCAGAATGTCATTTATGGAAAACTTCTCAATAGCTACAAATATTACTAATTTGCATGTGTAGTACAGATGATGACTGGGGGAACTCCCTTGTCACCACCAGTCATACTTGTTCCCACATGGAAAAACCATGACATCATTAAGTTGGGTGGGTGTGAATAAGGAAGCAAAACTGATCATTATAAATTATTTGTTCAAATTTCACATGGCCCTTTGCCACAGGAGGCTGCTGCCTTCTGTGCCCCTCTCCATGCTCATGCTGTCATATGTTCATCCTCTTCACATTCACACTTGTGATTTTGCTGGCACCCAAAATATCTTTGACATTTCCTTCCTCTGTCTCCAATAATTAAAAAACAAAATCTTGAACTCATAATCTTTTCTTGAAATCCTGAACCACAATCTTCTTCCTCAAAAGTATTCCAGTTCTTTGAAAGACTCTTAGCTTGGTTCTCTTTTTCTTTGACAAAAGTTTTTATTAAAGAATCCTCCACTTTAATATATTCATATACTACTTGATTTTGATTCATCTGAATCATCATATTTGACTGCTATTCACAGAATGTTAGAAGTAGTGGGGAATTTTGAAATTCTGACATGAGGAAACCAAGGATCATAGGAATTACTAGAATTAATTATTCATTCATTTATAGTCATTCAGCGAGTTCTACCATACAACGAAAACTCTAAAAAGTAATGTGGATATATAATCCTTCCCCTCATGGAGCTCATAGTCTAGTACAGGGGTTGGCCAACTATAGCCCATGTATCAAATCTGGCCCACTACCTGTTTAAGTAAAATTTTCCTGGATCAAAGCTAAACCGATCTGTTCATATATTGTCCAAGAATGGTTTCATGCTGCAACAACAGAATTGAGAAGTTGTAACAGAGACCATATGGCCTGAAAAGTCTTAAATATTTACTATCTGGCCCTTTATAGAAAAAAAATTTGCTAATCTTTAGTCTACTGAAACAGACACTAAGTAATCACACATACACAAAATACTAAACTGAAATCATGACAACTTTTATAAAGGAGATATACATGATGTCATAGGAGCCCTATAATGGGAGAGAGTTGATCAGTTCTCTTGTAGAAAGTGACACTTATGATGAACAGAAATGAACTAGGGGAAGGGGAGACTAAGGAGACTTCAGGCAGAAGGAAAAGAACATGCAAAGGTCCCTACAGAAGAACACTGAGCACAAGAACCCAAAGGAAGGCCTCTGTGACTGGAGTACAGAGTTGAAGGAGAACATAGTATAACAGAAGGCTTAAAATACAAGTTGGTCATGTGGGCTGTATAAGGAATGTTGTCCTTATTCCAAGAGTCACAGAAAGCCATTGAAATGTTTTAAGCAGGGATGTGACAATCAGATTTGTATTTAAAAAGATCACTTTGTCTAAATAAATAAAATAATTAAGTTAAATTAAAAAATAAAAAGATCACTTTGGCTAAAGTGGAAGACATATTGGGGAGGAAGAAGCACAAAAAGAGTTGATGAAAAACCAGTCAGAAGGCTATTCTTGCAGCTGGCATTTAGACCTCAATGGTAGTAATGCAGTAGTGATGGAAGTCACTGAGAGAAGTGGATAGATTCCAGAACTATTTAGGTGGTACCTGTTAGTGATTTCAATGTGTGCACCTATGAGTGGTGTCAGAGCTAATACCTATGTTTAGGGCTTTTATAGCAACAATTAGATAAAGTACATTGGAAGATCAATTTTTAGAGGAAAGAGGTATGCCCATGTAATAGCATGACTTTGAGCATATTCTATTTGAGTTTCTTTTGAGATATTTAAAAGAATAGGTCAAAAAAGGCAACCAGACTAAGCACATTCCCCACTAAAAGAAACTGGGGATCCTTAGAAAGATTTTTATTTCAGGGCTGGCAAGAAAAGTACAAGTCTTGAACACTTTGTTGTGTCAGAAAGTAAATAAGTGTTCACAGAAAGATAAGGACATGTCAGAAAGACACAAAAAATAGTTTGAAGAGGCTTGCACTGGTCAAATTTGGGTCAATTTGAAAATCAAAATAATAATGTCAACATTGAATATAAGAATCTATGGGTCTCTAGCGGTATTTTTTTTTTTTTAATGGAGAGGGGAAAAAAGGAAAAATTTTTCTTTACAATAGAATGCCAATTAATATCATCAATGTAAAAAACTAATATCACATGGCTCCTGAAGAGGTACTTTGAGAACAATACAGCATCACCTCTGCGGATTTCTTATCCAAAATGTTTCATGTTAAAATGAAAATACATTCATGTTATTCATGGTAACGTGGACATCATCATGAGCAACCATTCAGACTAATCCATACTGAACAAGGATCTTTAAAACAGCATAGACTCTTCAAAAATATTAATATCATGAAAGACCCAAAAAGGCTGGGAAACTGTTCTGAATTAAAGGAGATTAAATAAGCATGACAACAAAATACAATGTGTGATCCTTAATGAGCTCCCAGATTGGGGGCAGAGGCAGGACAGCCAAGAACGGCACTAGTGGGACATTATTGGACATAATTCAGGTAGTCCAAAAATTTAACTGCCTATGACTAAGATGGAAAGGGAAGAGCCAGAAAAGTAGGAAAGCAGGAGAGTTTGTTTTCAAGAAAGGAGTGATTTACGGTATAAAATGTTGTTGGGAGGTCAAATAATATAAATAGAAACAGTTCTTATCAAGTTTATATTACTAGATATTTTATGTTTTGTGTTCTTACTGTAAGAGGAATATTTTAAAGTATATTTTCTAAATGGTTACTATTAATATATATGGAGGCTACTATTTTTTCCTGTTGTAATTATTTTCATTTTTCTCTAAATGCTATACATGTTCATTACAAAAAAATGAGTTATAAAGTAAACATAAGTTAAAAGAAAAACATGAAACCCCACAACCCTATCTCCCCAGACAATTACTGTTCATACTTTAGTATATATACTACCATGTGTATGTACACATTTTATTTTAAACAAAAAGATTATCACATATTGTTTTAAACCTGTTATTTATCTAACGTATTGTGAATATCTTTCTACACAAAGATATTTGCAATATTATTTTTAAGGTTATATAGATGTACATTGCATGGATGTGCCAGTCTATTTAACTAATCCTAATCCCCCTTTGTTTATTATTTGGATTGCTTCAAACTTTTTGACATTACAAACAGAGCTGCAATGAACTTCACCATAGCTAAGTGAACATGCTTGTTTTCCTGAAGATAAATTCCTAGAAGGAGAATTGCTGGTTTAAGAGACATTTATATTTTTTAGATTTCTGCTACATAGTTGTTAAAATGCCTACCAGAAAGATTTTGTTAATTTACTCTCTCACCAACACGATGAATGGACCTATCTCCGGCAGCCTCACCAACAGTTAAGTGTTATATACTTTTTAAAACATCCTAAAACTACTGTTTTATGTTAATTTTATAACTTGCCCTTTTCTAAATAATAATTCCAGTTTTCCAGTTGATCTTCTTAAAATTTGGCAATTTTAAAGTTAACTATTAATTAAAAGAGTAAAAATTTAAGAAAGAAAACCTTTTGTAAACTATCCAAACTAAAAAAAAAAAACAAAAAAACCCCACAGCATAATTTGTTTACTTTAGGTAACAATAAAGAAGTACTTATACTGCCATCATGAGCTATGCATACTAATTCAGAATAAAAGGGTACCTCTAATGCAAATAGTAAGAAAACTTAAATGTACATTAAACATAAGTAGAATGAGGAATTAAGTTTATTCTACTAAAAAATAACAGGTGTACACAGGAAACAGCATCCTATGCTTATCCTATTTCTGAAGATGTCTGTGACTATATACTTACAATAAAGGTCTGCGTTCTTGTCCAAATTCTGCTTCATAGTAGCCATCTCTGCAGTCTTTTCCTACTAAATCATGAGGATGAGGTTTGTATGGCTCATTCTTTGTTACTAATGTAATTCTCACTTTTCCTTTTCCATAATAGTTCATAATCTGAAAAGGGAGGAAATTAAATAGATGATTCATAAATATTTTTCATTAAAAACTGATATACTAAATGAGAGTTCAATTTACATAATGTAATTAGCACTGGGTAAATAAAGTTCAACTGGCTGGCAATTGCAGTTTGGATGAAACCTTCCAGAGAAAACCAGTGGGGAAGTATCTACCTCTCAGCTCTTGGTATATTATTTTCTGCCCTAATTTCAATTTGCAATATCATCTGATTCTGCTTATTTCCCTTTTAAAAAACAAGTAAAATTATACCAAAATATTATCACAGAGCATGAGGAAATAGACGTTAAGTTACTAAATGCCATGCTCTTAGATTCACTGTCATATCATAAACATCTTTTCTAAGTATATACTTATGCCATAGTAGAAATGACACCACATCAATACATATGAAAACTGGATTTAATATGCGACATTTCATTTCATAAAAATATTTGTTAATCAGTAAGCATATCCCAAGTGTTCACTGTCTTACAGGCAACAAATCAAGTTGAGGTTCACAAAACTAAATTTTCCCATGATAAGTATATCTAGAACAATGAGAAAAAAGAGGAGAGTTAAGCATGGGAAAGGAAGGACATTCTGAGCATGGGGAGGAGCTAACGTTTAGTTTGGAAGCTAGCAAATCTGCAAGCACAAAGCAGGGAATACAAAAACCAGTGTAGGGCAGACAAGGGAGCAAGGTGGTAGAGTAAGAATGGGTAGCTTTATAGGTATGAGGGCACTAAAATCCATAATTTTGAATTTAAACTTAACCAGGAAGTATTTATTGCCTTTCTGAATAAAAGAGAAGGTAACCACTTAAAACTGCAAGATAGGCTAATGTAGAATTCAAGCTGTAAAGTGTCTGGGACCTACTGGAATGGCAAGAACACAGATCCTAGAAATAGTTTGAAGGATGTATAGAACAAGTTGACTTATGGAAAAAAGTTAACGATTGTTCTTAAAGGATTAGAAGAACAGTGTTTTCTTATTTACCTTTTATTCCCATTTTAACATTTAAATAAAAGGATTTAGACAATTCAAATCCACACTGCTGTCCAAAAATGTGATGAAAATTAGGAGCCTGGAATTCCATAATTTGCCATTGCCTTATTCTATAATTTAGCATTCCTTTTATTTTTTATTTTATTTTATTTTTTTTATCAGTTTTATCACATGCTTTGATTTTGATCACTTAGGCCCTGGAACACTGTGTTGCTTTTGATTACTGATTTTTACCATGTGTGTGTAAGAGGGCTACTCTCGCCACACATACTATGCATTTGCCAATCACACACACTATGGATCATCAGGAAAGACCGTGGCATTATATACAGACTACATTTTTTCTTTCTTTTTTTTTTTTAGCATTCCTTTTAAGTTCAATAAAATAAATCTTGTAGATAATCTAGTTATAAAACAGTAAATTATGACCTGTTGATGAAAGGTTAAATGACTTTTCAAAATCCACTCTGCCATTAAGGTTTTTAATTGGCATTGAAAGTTTTTAAAAATTCATTAAAGATCAAATGAAATACAGTATATTAGTATCAAATATAAACATAGTATATTTTATAAATAAAGAGTATATCACCAAAGTCATTTTGGATCACAAACTACATTCAAACCTTATGCTAATATGAAAAAACGATATTTAAAAAATAACTATATTTCAGATTGGTCAATGCAACCCAGACTATCAAGGCTAGGCAATAAAGGTAAGGAAAAAAAGAGGCAAAAATATTCATTCTCTTTTCCCATAGCCCCTAGATTAGCCAAGTGATTGCAGGAAGAAGAATTCTAATTGAGTTCCCAGATCCATGTTTTTATGGTACAGTACAATTCTGCTCACTGCTGGAAGAGACAATGCTTTTTCCTCATTAGTTCTGTGTTCCATGAAAGGAACCACCATCCCAAAGCTGCCAATGTACACTCAGCACTGTGAATCTCTCTACTTAGATTAATAACAAACAAATAATGTATAGCTATGTGCAGGGATAAAGAACCCATATTATATTTATAAAAAAATGTTGCTAGACATTTATCTAGTACAGATCAATTAAAAAGAAAAGCCCACAGAGATGACCATGTAAAGACCGGGCCTTTAATGTAACTGCTACACCTAAAATATGAAGCAACCAAAAGTAAGACAAACAGAGGAGAAAGGTCGATTACCTGAATAGAAGGGTATGTTCGGTTGTTCTCTGTGCTGTGCTCCCCTGGAATGCTGCCTGCTGATCGCCCTTCACATTTGTACCTAAAACGCATTCCCCTCTGCCTGGGTTGTTCAGTTATCTCTATGTATGGGTTATACCCACCTGAAATTGTAAAAAAGGAGAAGGTGAGATTAGGATAGCAATAAGAATAGATTTTAACCATTTTATTTTATTTTTTTCAAAACAGCGGACTAAAGATTTCCCCTCCCAAGGTTAAAATATAATTATCCAAGACTGGGTGGTAAAGACACCTTTTTCTTCCATCTAATTGAGCTCCTATACATTGTTCACCCAAGTCATTCAAATTATATACACTGGTAAGCACTTTACCACTTAATATCTATAGCTAATGCCAGTGTGAAGTTCCGAGATAGCCACTTCAGAGATATCCACTTCTTACATAACCCCAAGCAGAAGGGTTTCCCCGAGGGTTCCCTCAGAGGAGTAAAGAAGAAAGTCTTCAGAAGTACAATATTATACTCCAAAAGTAGGTTTAACTGCTTGATTTTACATTAAACTCTTAACAGTAGACTAAAAGGCTACTAATTGAAAATGAAAATGCATTTAAATCCTTGCAGAAGAATATGTAAATTTTTTATATCTCTATTGGAATGTTAACAAATTTGTACATAGTACATTGAAACAAGTTCCAGAAGGGACTTTAGGCTCAACAGAATTTTCAATCAGTCCCATCTAAACTTCTTCTAAAGATACAACAGAGGACAAGAAAATAATTATTTACTTTCTATAACAAATACAATTCAAAATGTTCATCTTTAGAAAGAACTAGTGATATATACGATGTGGATGAATCTCAAAATAACTTTGTTGAGTGAAAGAAGCCAGACCAAAAAGAGGACATACTGTATGACTACAAATACATAAAGCTCTAGGATATGTAAACTAATGTACAATGAAAGAAAGCAGATCACTGGTTGCCTGAGAACTGGAGTGTGGAGTAGATGGAGAAACTCTGGAGAATGAGGGATATGTTAATTATCTTGACTGTGGTGATGATTTCAAAGTTGTATATGTGTCAAAACTTATCAAAATGCATACTTTAAACATGTGCAATTTACTGTATGTTATTATATGTCAATAAAGCTGTCTAAAACATATACACCTTTACTCGCTCATCCAAATTGTGGAAAAAAGTTCAATAAAGACACTCAAGTGTGCTTATAAATAGGGTACTTAACAGTCTATCTTTATTTCAGAAATCTAAAGAGAACTTTCATAGGTGCAGGGGACTCTCCCTCAATCGCTTTAGTTATTTCTAAATTGCCACAGTTAGATATGAATTTTTTTGACTATAGGCTTATACTCTGTTAGAATGCAAGCAAATCTTCAGAAAGAGTAGCAGTAGGTCCTACCAGTGTATAAGGAAGAGGCCTTTTGAATCCTACCCAGTCAAATCTTAACAATGAAAACCTTAGAAATGTTATTAAATCTCTTAAAACTCCCACTCTATAAAATACAGATAATAATAACAGTATTACCTCATTGGGTTGTTGTAAGGATTATAAATAACACGTTAAGTTCTAGCAAGTGTCATGCATGTAACCAATAAATGGTGTCTATTATTTCAGATGCTTTCTTGAAAACAATGATTTATAGCGATACCATGATGGTATCACACCTGCTACTTTCAAGAATTTTATAGAACAGTGAGGCAAACAACACAAATTATTAGATTATAGAAAAAGAGTTGTTGAAAGTTTATGCTAACAATATTCTGCATAAAATGACAATAAAAGCAAAAGAGTCAGGAATGCCTAACTATATACCAAAGGAAAAAAAGAGTTCACGAAGCAAAAACGTGGGGAAGGAGAAGGGAGATAAGTAGGCATTGTAGGGAAAGGGAACAGTGTGTCCAAAGCTGTGCCAGTACAGAGATACAGCCCCAAAGGACGAGAAGAGTTTAAGAATCACCAATACATTCCCAATGGAAGAGGAGTACATTTCCACCCTTAGAAAGAGAACCAAAAGCCAGAGTACATTAGGCAATTTGGATTTCATTCTATAAGTGACAGAGAATCAGTGAATGGTCACGTGCAGGGGAATCACAAGATCAGATTGGAATTTTTGAGTAAGAATTCTGGTGGCAATAGACAGATCAAAGCGAAAAGAGGAAGCAAGGTGATCAGTTTTAGAGGCTGTTGCAGTAACATGAGCAATGATAAGGGTATGTTTGGAATATGGTTAGGGATAATAGGAATGAAGGATTATTTAAAAGATAAAGCTGACAGTAGCTGATGACTGACTGATCATGAGGGTTACGAGAAAGCATCACTGATGGCTCCATAGTTTCTACTTTGGGTTACTGAGTAAAGTATTACTGTCATCTTTAATTTTATTCTATTTGGTTTAGAATCCTTGTGTTTGAATCTATTATCTATTTGTTTATTCAAAAGACAAAGAGTCAGAAAAAACTGACTTTAACCCAATCAAGTTCATAATACTTATTTCAATTTTATTGAAAAACATAAGGCATGCAGATAAATAATCACAATTTCACATCCTTATATATCTTTGTATGTTTCAAATAATCCAAATCCACATTTCAGTTTCAACATTTTACATGCTTATACATCCTTGTAGGAATATTTAAAAGAAAGCACATTTTCCTCTCAGTGGCTCAAAATACTCTACAGTATTTTTTAAGTGATATATTAAATCATTTATGTGTTTGAACTAAAGGTCAAACAAATCCCTGCCTACTACTTATTTAAAGGTGTCTTGGTGGGAAGTTGATATAGAATGACATCATTAGTGGTAAGTGGCTAACTTTTGGGGGAGGAGTGTGAATAAAAGTGCCAGGTTCATAGCGAGAATTCAAATAATTTTATTGGTTACATAATACTTCCTTAAACTAGAATGTGTGTTTATAAAAAAAAGTTTACAGACAAGAGAACAGAAAAACAGTTGTTGAAAGTTTAAATAAAACATTTTAAAAAGATTTTAAATTATAAAAATGACATAAATACTAGTTATCACATAACATTGAGTACTTTAAAAAAACCTTGTAATCTATTCTTCCTATTGTAGAAGCCCTCTATTAGTAAAAAGTCTTACAACCAAGTAACAGAGTTTATTGTCATATTGTACATTCCCCCAGCTGGAAATAATCTCCTCCTCTTCTAAACTACCATAATATTTTGTTTATGGCAATTATTCCAAATAACTATAATTTAGGGAAAACTATTTCTTCTTGAAAAAAAGCTACTTATTTTATTTCTTCAAGCTCCTTGAAGGCAGGAATTGTATCTTACTTATCAGTGCCTTATATACAGATCATTTTAAGTTATGCAAACACTGAAGAACTACATTCATGATTAATCAAATTTTCCTTATCAGATTCCACTACTATGGAAAAAAAATTGTGCTTTGTAGGTACTAGAATCATTACATCTTCACACTCCTCATACCCATTCACATCCTGATCCCTTTATCTGTATTTATGTTTTTTAAAAACTTCCCAGTTATAAATCATTTATATCATGTATCAGTACAATGTACCAGTTACTTCCTTCCTCAGTACCCTGTGTTGAACTGCAATTCTTCCTAAAGATAAAAAGTGCTGAAATGTCGTCATCTATGGAATGGAAAAAGGTAAAATATAAATCAGGTACTTGAGGGAAAATGAGTACTCTTAAATAAGACTATTTCAAATCACTAGTTTTGAAAAGCACTGAAAGTCTTTGAAACCAGTTCTAAACAAGTTAATTACTGTACTTTTCTTTAAGACTATGCAAGGTTACACTGGTACCTATATTTTGAATAGTATTGTAAAAAGCCAGTACAGACCAGAGCAATATTTGAAATACAGGCAAAATGTCTGAAAGATATGTTTATGTTTTTATTTGCATTTATGTGAAAGCGTTACTTTAAAACATAGTGCCTATCTAATAAAATACAAATTTTTATGATAAATAAAAAATTACACTGAAATAAAAGTCAAAAATAGATCATCAATTGTCAGAAATAGACACATTATAAACTAAAACCTTATAGCTAGAATTGGGAACCAGTATTAATTATACGGTGAAAAAAATCTTAGAGTAATTATAACACTGTTTTAAAGCACTTTCTCATTTCTCATTCTCTTAACTTTAATCTTCATAAAAACAGAACAGGAATTATTATCCCATTTTACAGATAATAAAACTAAAGTTCAAAATTATATGAAATTATAAATGACATTAGCAAATACGACAGCTGGGATCCCATGGTGTCAAATTCAAAAACAACTGTAAAAGCATCTGGGGGTGAAGTCACAATATAACACAAACTGATACAATAAATAACCTAAAATAAATGCAATTTAGTTAAAGAAAATATGCATCTGTTATAAACAAGTGAGTATGTAGATCCAGTGAAATTCCTGGAACAGAGTTCATACTGGGGTTGTATATCGGAATCACCTAGGTAGCTTTTTCAAAACATACATGCCCTGACCCCACCTGAGACTTGCTGAATAGGAACACAGATCTAAAGCCCAGACATGTTTCTGAAAAAGCGTTCCAAGCAATTCTAATATACTCCTGATTAAGAATCATTGCCCTAAAACATAAAGTGGAAACAATGACGCATACATGTAGAGAAGCAATCCAAAAATTCACATACAGGTATGGGCTGGGTGATGGATGAACTAGGCAGAGGAATTCTGACTACTTGTAACTCCTCTTTTTCACCTACTCTAAAGAACTTATTCGAATGAAAGCAGGAGGGAAAACACTATAGCCTCCAATTGCTCTTATTTAAAAAGTAAATCGTTTGCAAAATTAATACTGTAACCATCATCAAAAACATTTCTTAAAACATAAATTATCATAACAATCCAATGTGTCAATACCACAGCTGAGAATAACTGACTAGAGACTGCATCTCCCTCACAGAAGTACTGGATAAGCAGACTGCCTGACACCCAAAGGAGCAAATGGAGCCAGCAATACTTTCCCAAATATCAGCTGTACTCACTTTGGAGAAAAAGAAAACTAGATCTACTCTTCTTTCCTTAAACCTAGAAACCCAACTGATTCATGGTGATGATCTTCTTTAACTTAAGACAAAGGTGAGTTTTTCCATTTCTTCTTAAATATGATCAAAATTTACAATTACCACTTTGTACATAGCTAGAATTAAATGCAATTAACAAAGAGGCAAAGAAAACTTAAGCCTACTCCTATAAGGACAGAAAACAACTAACATAGAAGGTATAAAATCAAATGGAGGATGTTATATCAATCAAGTTAGCAGCAGGACACATGGTTTATCTACCAAGTAATTTTTTGATTTACTTTTTTTCCCCAGAATGCTTACTATTATTTAAGTGGAGAAAAAATACACTGCAACCAAACATCACTGTCAAATTCTACATCCCTAGTTTAAACATACACAAAACCATTTCAAACTGTTTAAAAGTAAACGAGCATTCTTTTTTTATATATTCTTGAAAGACATATTTTCTATCTAGCGCCTAGTCTATTAATATAGGTTTTAAGGTTCCATAAAATTCTAGAATCATCAAGATGCTTAAACAGTAAATGCCAAGTGTCTCTAGTTGTTACTGTTTCCTAGAGGTTTGTGTCCCCAAAGTGTTCCACTACAAAAGAAAACTAACATTTATGGGCATGCATCATCTCATCTGTTCCTCACAAGACGCTACAGTAGTTAGTCCCATTTTTATATCACAGAATGGCAGAATTGGAATGAAAACCAACCCAGGTCCATCATTGGCTCAAGTCCAGGTTTATTCCAATATATCAGGCTGACTCTCAACTGGGTCTTAAAAATCAAGTAAGAAAATTTTCAGATGAGTATCTGATATATGCATCACAAGGTAGTAAAGAAAAAATTTAAAAGATTTTGGCAATAGAGATTCCACTACTAGATATTCCATTGCTGTGAATATAAAAAATAAGTGTTGAAAAGTGTTTAACTTCCAGGGTGAAAAGTAAAGAAATATTTAAAATCTGTCCTAGATTTTTCAGGTATTTAACTAAATTAAAAATAGATGGCAAAGCCATATCATCTGCCTTAATCAAGACTGCCAGATTTTAAAATAAATATTACAGAGGGGAGGGGAGAGAGGGTAGGTAGACAGGGTAAAGGGGGTCAAATATGTGGTGACAGAAAGAAATCTAACTATGAAAGGTGAACGAACACATAGTGTAAATATATATATGCCTTACAGTTAAAATGTACAGCTGAAACTTATTGGATTTCGTTAACCAATGTCACCATTAAAAAAATAAAATATAAATAAATATTACAGGATGCCCATTTAAATATGAATTAAGCAGATAACTTTCTAGTATAAGTAAATCCCATGCAGCTATTTGGGCCATGTCTCTACAAACACTATCACTCGCAGAGAACACATATGAGAGAAAAATGGAACAAAAGGAAATGCTGAGTCCTTTAAATTTGAAATACTACACACACCCCAGGTGCTCCCAATTATGAATCATCATCTGATTCCTCACTAGTCATTTCATTCACTTATTCTCTTCACTCTATGTCTATTATATCACCTTCATTCCTTTATACCACTGTTATCTCTACATTTTCATGCATTCAGCTTGTGAAATAGCCTTCATGTTTACGTGTGTAGTCTTCTACTTAAAAAAAGAAGTCGTTTGCCTTAGCTATCAATTCCAGCTTCCAGTTCTATCACTAAAAATTTAAGTTGCATCACACATTAATTATTTTCTCCTTATTCAAGAGAAATAGTTCTCTTGAAACTCACACTACAAGTTGTAAGTAGTGTGAGGTTTACAAAAACAATTTCTTTGTGTACTTACTATGTGACATAGCAGAGCTATACTAAAGAAAACTAGGAATAAAAATAAATTATCTAAATTTTAAAACACATTTTACCATAGACAGTGCTATTTATTAGTAAGTGCTATGTGCACACAAGAACATTTTTGCACTTTTTACTGGAACAATAAGCAGCTTTAAATTCAAACATAAAATAACTAATTTTACTAAAATACACAAGAGTAGTGATTGCCTAACTATGCATACCCTAGATGGGTCTAGGAATATTTTTCTTCATAAATGTTCTAATTAATCATGCCAAAAGGCTGGAGTTAGGTGTAATTTAAAAAGCATAAAGACATTTTAATAGAACCTAAACTGTGAAATCCTAAATAATCTGATGATTTACCTGAACGTAATTTAAAATTACACACACACACACACACACACACACACACACACACACACACACAAATCTCAAAGTCTCGGTTACTCATGGTACTTATATAATTTGCTTATGAGATTGTGAGGTTACTTTTTATGTTATACAGATCACATACTCAACTACACATACCTATTTACATATGACATCCGGGGAGAAATGAAGAAATGGTTTTAAGGGCTTGGTAATCAATAAAAATACTTTTTGAGGTTTTAATACTACCTTACTACAAAAGAAACTAAACTAGATGATGATAAACTAATTTAGCACATTTCTTTTTTCTGTGACTTGGTTAAATTACTGTTTCGAAACAGGGTGGGAATTTATAATTTAGTGATTCATTTTCTCTAAGGTTTTTACAAGCGATTAAGTACACCGAGACTCCTTTTTGAAAATGTGCTTACTAGTTTTCAAACAACTGAATTACAATTTAAATAACTTTGTATGATTATTCTACAAGTTTCCATTCCTTAAAACTTCTTCCCCTTCAATTTAGAAAATCAGTCCTCACAACAGCACAAAATACGGTGTCATTAAACAAGTTTAAATTGTGTCACATTTTAAAATGATGTAGGTCTTACGATCTCTATATAAATGGTCATTTCTTTTCTCTCTTTTGAAAGAATTAGAAGTATTACATTCATGCCATATATTAATAAAATTTGGTTAAATTGCCAGCAGGCTGACCCTTTTTTCTTATAATGCTCGCCGTTCTTGACTACTTTCACAAAATCTCTTTCTGATAACCAATAAATTAACCAAATATTTCGAGTCATTTTTGCACTTTTAATCTAAACGTGCTTTGAATTTGTGAATTTAAAAGATTATCTGAAAGTTTAGGGGTCAATGAAATGGGTAAAGAGAAAGTTGTAATATTTTAAACTCCATCTGTATTCGCACATAAAAACCACAGACAAACTGAAATTAAATGTCATGTGAACCACCCCAATTTCCTTTTCAGCCTACAGCAAGCAGTAGCTGTGGCATTGTTCTGCTCAACCCCTTTAAAAAGTCCTGTAAACTTTTTACTTCCTCTTCTCTGCTAGACATCAACCTTCTACAGAGGGTCACAGTACCAGGGAGTTGGGAGGGTGTGGGTCAAGCGTAAACAAGCCCCCCTCTTCAGGCTCCTAGCACAGCGTTAAGGAGTAACTTGTAAGCATCACTACCTATGAATAACCTTGCCAGAATCCCGTAAGGGTCCAACTCGAACTCAGTACTTTATTTCCTTTTGGTTATAGACTGACCTAACCCATGGCTGTATATATGAGACTCCACCCCCTCCAGCCCTCTAAGTTGTTATTTGGTAAACTCGTTTACTACCAAAGCAAGAGTTTCACGCATTAACTGAAAATAAATATTTATATCAAGCGATAGAAAAGCTGTTTTCATTAGTATCCATATTTTAAAGCACGGATATTCTAAAACTCCTCTTTTTCCCTTCTTTCCAACGAGGAGGAAAACAAAAACAAAAACACTCCATTTTTGTTCCCTAAACGATAACGTACCGACTGTACTGTAAAAATTACCCATTTTGTTGAAGCAACATTTCCACTTAAGATCTATTAAAAGACCGGTAGATGACTTTTAAAGCCACACATTTTGTACGACGATCACCTCTTGGCACTTGATGAAATTAAACTAAAAAACGCAGAGCTCTTTTGAGGTCTGAAGGTTCCTCATTCCTGATCTAAAACATAAAACCATCTAAAACATAAAACCACCATTTCGAAATAAATCAACTTTGAAATACGAGAACTCTTCGACCTCCTTCATTTAGATTCTTATTACTTCCCTAATCCTAAAACCAAGTCGTTGGGAATTTCTAAGGTTCCGGCTATTATAACAGCACCAAATTACAGAGCGTGACTTTGATTTTGCACGTAAACCCTGAACCAGATTACTGGTTAAGAGTTTGACAATCTGCCAGATGAGGAGACTTTAAAGGCAGACTGCCCCCCCCCAATCAAAACTGAACCCCCGAAACTGAGCAGCGAGACCCCCGACGAGCTCCGCCCTCGCTCCCCCCGGCCGGGCCCGGCCTGCGGCGGCAGGAACACTCACCGGAGGCCATGGCTCTGCTCTCTGCGCCGCCCCGCTCGGCTCCGCGCGTCCGGACCGGAGGCCGCCGCCGTCAGTCAGCCCGCCCGTCGGTCCTCTGCTAGTGGGACCCTCTGTCCCCCAGACCACCCCCGGGACCTCCTCCTCCTTCCCGCCCTCCTCTGGTTTGTGGCTCACACCTTCCCACCCCCTTAATTCTCGCGCTTCGGATAACCCGGCGTTGCCCGTCCCGGGTACGGGAGCCAGGGGCAGGGGGCGGAGCGCGGCGAGAGCCGAGCGCCTGCTGGACGCGGAGACCGGCGCCCGGAGGGAGGGGGATTTCCCGTGGCTGACGTCGCTACACCCCGCCGCCTTCTCCGGGAGCGGGGGGCGGGGCGTGCTCGCGGCGGGCGCGCGCTCCCCGCCCGTGGCCCGCCCCCGCGAACGCCCCCGTCGCTGCGGCGGGCTCGGGGCAGGTCGGCGGAGCTGGAGCGCGGGATCTTCGGGAGCGCAGGGAACACGGGGAGCCGGGAGGTGACGGTCCCCAGCGTGCAAAAGCCTCGGGCTCCTGAGAAATCCCCCTCCTCCAGGTTGTTCTTCGGCGCGTGGTTTAAAGTTCAGAAGCGGGTAGGAGGGTGCGGTGACGTCGAGAGGGTCGGCCGCTCGGGAGTACTTGGGGGCGGGCCGGGCGGCAAAGTGACGCCGGCCCTCCCCGGATGGGGGGGCTAAGACCCGGAGTTTTCGATGGGTGGTTCCCCCTCTTCCCGATTTCGCACTTGCAAATCTCCGCCCCCGCGCCGGCGGGCGGCGTCCTGCGACCATGGCGGTGATCCTGGAGGGGAAGTGCTGAAGCCGCTGTCGCCAGTATTCCTGTGTAATGCATGTATTTGCATAGGGGACCCCCGCAGTCTGATTTTCCCTCTGTATGTCTAAATTACTTGGGCTCAGTTAACTTTACGTACTTTACCTACTAAAACTTTTTAAACTCTTAAGGTCCACACTGCGAGTTCGTTGCCTCATTAATGCAGTGTGCTCAAGATTAGTGGGGTGGACACTCGTGGAGTTTGACAGAGATACCCACGAGGAAAGGGGGAATGGAACGAAAGTTTAGTGTGTTAAAAGAATCTAGTATAATTTTGTTTACTTCATGTGCTAAGAACCTCATATGTGTCACTACCTCATATATGATATATTATCATTTTGTAGATGAGGTAATCATGGTTCAGAGAAGTTAATACTTCAGAGAAGATAAGTTCATAATTCAGAATGCTGGTAAAAAGAAAAGCAGTTTAAACCGAGGATTGTCTGACTCCAAAGCTCCATGCTCTTTCCACTGTCCCTTGCTGTCTAAAATAAGGTGGGGGAATATCAGCCTGCCATGAAAGTGCAGAAACCAGAGGACCCTAAAATCTCCTACCAACCCCAAAATATCTTCCACAAAATGTAGAAAAGTAGAAAAGAATGAAACTATTGAAGAAGTATTAAACCATACTGTGATTTACGAAAGAGATTGTGAAGACAAGAAATCTCACTTGGTAAGAAGGATGGATTTTATTTCAGTTGCAGACAGAAAGTTGAGAGTTTTAAGTGTGATTGATTTATGATTACATTTTGAGATGTTTACTCCAGCTGATGTTCAATTAGTATACACAAACTAGGGGCAGGGGTGAAGGCAAAGCAGTTAAGAGGTTTCAGTAGTCTGAGAAGTAAAAGTGGTTTCAACTAATATTTTTGTGGAGGAGATGATTAAAAGAGATCAGATTTAGTGAGATATTTTAGTGAAAGCCAAAAGGACTTGTTGATGGATTAGATAGATGTAGGTGGGAGGGGAAAAAGGAATCAGGGAAACGCCCACATTTTTGGCCTGAGCAACCAGGTGAAAAAGGAAAGTTGGTGAAGAAAAAGGTTTGAGAGGGAAAATTAGGAGTTAAGTTTTGGATACATTACATTGCAGATGCCTATTAGACATCCCAGTAGACAGTTGAATGTGCATAACTAAAGCTAAGGGGAAAGATATGGGCTAGAGATAAACACTTGGGAGTCAGTAGCATTTCATTTATGATAATACCACCTAAAGGAAGAGTGCAGATAAAGAAAAAAAAATTAAAAAGAGCCTCAAGTTCCTCCAAGTCTTAGAGAACTGGTAAAGAAAAAGGAGCTGCCAGTGAAGTAGGAGGAAAATGAAGACTGGTGTCTCAGTGTTTTCAAAAGAATAAAAGTGGTCAGTTGTGTTAAATGATACTGAGAGATTGGAAAAGATGAGAATAAAGAGATGACCTTGGATTTGGCAAGGTGAGGGTCATTAATGACCTTGATAAGAACCATATCAGTGGAATGATGGGAATGAGGGCTGAAATGGAGGAAATTGAGAAGGGAATGATAGAAATGCATATAGACAACTCTTCAAAGAGTGTTAAAAGAAACAAGTGGGGAATAGCTGGAGGGAGATGTGGAGTTTTATTAAGCTAAGGGCTATCACTGACAACTGCAATCTCAACAGGTTAACATAATTAAAGTTCATCATTTGAGTCACATTTCAGTGTGAATTGAATGGCTTTCTTCCAGGAGTAACCCAGAGACCCAGGTGTCTTCAGAGTCACCTTGGAAAAGGAAAGAGTAGAGAATCACAAATGGGAAATTTGTATGGGCAGGTCTGAAAGTGGAATACATTATTTCTGGTCACAGTCTCTTTCCATATGGCCTCCACAAGGGGGCTGAGAAATATAATTTGAAGAATGTAATTTAGCTATCTGCCCAGGAAGAAGAGAAGAAAGTGGATATCAGTGAGCACTAGCAGTCTTTAGCACTGAAATTTTCTTTCGTTTTTGTAAAAATGAGACTGACTCAGTAGTAGAGGAGAAATGGATGATAACAGAGGAAGGGAGAAAAGAAGAAATCTAGAGCACAGGTTATGAGCCTGGATGTAGATTGGAATGGGGATACTTTTGCAGTAACAGGAAAGAAGACAGCAGATACAGAGAACCTGGTAGACTTGATGATATGAAAATGAAGTAGTCGAATTGCTGTACACACACACACACACACACACACCTGTGTGTGTACACAAATTTAGACAAATAAAACAATGGGCTAGAAAATCCAGAAACAAACCCTTGTTTATAATATTCACTTGTTTATAGTAGTCTCCACTGCAGTTCTTTAGGGGGAAAGATCTTTTCATTAACTGATGCTGGGACAAATTTGTCATCAATATGGAAAACATCATTCTGGAAAACCTTACACCATAACCAAAATATTACTTAAAATAGATCATAGACATAAGTGTTAAAAGTAAAATAAAACTTCTAGGAGAAAACATAGGAGAAAACCTTCATGACCTTGGGATAGGCAACAACTTCTTGAACATTACATAATAAGAACTACCACAGAAAAGATATATTGGACTTAATTAAAATTAACTAAAAAACGCCACTAAGAGAATAAAAAGCCAGGCATGTACTGGAAGAGGATACTTGTAATACATACATCTGATAAAGAACTGTGGCATCCTTGAAGATACTCTGCTCAGATCTCTTTTCTAGAGAGAATGTCCCTCAACTTTTAAACCAACGCTACGTTTCCTTGGAAGCACCTAGCCAATTATGAGCACAGTGGCAGTACAAGGGCTCTCTGTCTCTGGCCAGCACAGGACTTCTCTGTGGACAATCTCTGTCAGAGCTCCCCATTGGGCTGGCTGAGGCTTTCTCAGAGATGCATCTCAATCTGACCCTGTTCCTCTTCAATTCTCCTTCTCCCTTTCTTTTCACAAGTGTCAGACCTGTAGCTGAAGACTTTCCCTGCCTATTCCTTCTTACTCTCCCTTTTATCTTTCATAGGTGTTATTCCCAGTAACTCTCTTGCAATGCTCATTTCATATTGGCATCTGCTTCCCAGAGGGCACAATTGGTACACTCATATCCACCCCACAAATCAATGAGAAAAAGATAGACCACCCAATTTTTTAAGTGGGCAAAAGACTTAAACAGGTACTTTACAAAGGAGGATAGCCAAATGACTAATAAACATATAAAAAGGTGCTTAGCATCAGTAGTCATCAGGGAAATGTGTATAAAAACCACAATGAAATATTGCCACGCCTTCATCAGAATTACTAAAATTAAAAGGACCATCCCAGATGTTACTGAAGTTGTAAAATTTTTTTGTGGGAATATAAATTGGTACAACAACCTTGGAAAATTGACAGTATCTAGTAAACCTAAAATATGTATAGCCTATGATCCAACAGTACAGATGCTCCTTGACTTATGGTAGGTTATGTCCCAATAAACCCATTGTAAGTTGAAAGTATCTTAAGTCAAAAATGCATTTCATACACCTAAATTAGCGAATGTCATAGCTTCATAGCTTAGCCTAGTCTACCTTAAATTTTGTCAGAACACATATTAGCCTACAGTTGGGCAGAGTCATTTCTCTATTGCTGCTCAGCATCAAAAAAGAATATCATGCTGCACATTGCTAGCCCAAGAAAAGATCAAAATCCAAAATTTGAAGAATGGTTTCCTCGGAATTCATATCGTTTTCACACCATTGTAATATCAAAAAATTTTAAGTTATTGTAAGTCGAGGACTGCCTCTACTACTCGGGTATATACCAAACACAAAAAAGGTGTTTATCTCCACCAAAAGAGAGGCAAGAATGTTTAAGGCATCTTTATGCATATTACCCAACAACAGGAAAACAAATGTTCATCAACAGCAAAATGGGTAAATAAACTGCGGTAAATTCATACTATGGATTTCTCCCCAGTTATGAAAAAGAATGTATTATCGCCACACAACAATACGGGTAAATTTTATAAACGTAAGTGAAAAAACCATACAGAAAAGACTGCGTATTGTATGAATACATTTATATCAAGTTCAAAAAACAGCTAAAACTAATTGTGATGGAGGGCAGAATATTGGGTACCTTTGGGGGTGGATATTGATGAGAAATGGCCCAAGGGAGCCTTCTGAGTTGCTAAAAACATTTTATATCTTGATCTGGGTGGTGGGTGACATAGACTTTCTCCTTGATTAAATTATAGTCAGGCTTCTCTGAGCCTCTTCTCCACTAGGCCTCATCCTTGACCTACAACAAATGTAGCCTCAGTACAAATTATTTTTGCCCACCCCTACACTGAGACTTGAACAAACACTAGCAAAGTTCCTAACAGCTCCAGGCCACATCCCTAAGATGATGACTTCGGCCCCTTTAGATTGTTGGGAAAGCTCAAGGCTGCCAAAAGAATTTACTGTTCCAGCCAAAACCTAAAGACAGGACCCCTGTCTCCCAGTCTCTGGGAGGGGGGGGGAGCCTACATTCATTAAATGCTAGTTAACAAATACAGGTGGCCTAATTACATTGACTAACCCCCCTTCCCATTTTTTATAAATTTCTACTTCATTGACTACTTATCCCCTCCTCTATTCCCTCCTCCCTTGAAAACACCCAGTCACTTCAGTATAAATCAAAGAAAGTCAAGTTCAGTTTATACTGTGCTCTCTTCATTTAAATAGTTACTGAGTAAAATTTGTCTTTATCACTTTAGTGTCCAACTTTATCTTTGACATGTGTTACATATACTTAAAAATTGAGCTATACTGGTGTATAAAGACTGGTGCACTTTATGTTATATACCTCAATTTTTAAAAATATTTAGAAAGCTTTTTGAATAAATTTTCCCTGAGGGGCACACAACTTGCACAGCCATACCTTGAGATCCTGCTCACCATGTCCAGATAGGCTGTTCCTTCTCTGTTGTTAGCAACTTCTGGAGTTCCCCAGATGAAATTCAGAACTGGCTCCTGTACACAGAGGGCAAGGAGAGACTGAAGAGGCAGACCACTCTAGATTGATAGGTGGCAGGTTTAATAAGCAAGAGAACTTAGGAGGCTTGCCTTGGGCAGCCACAAGGCAAGGTCTCTGCATCTACCTGTCAGAATCTTAAAAGTCTATATAGAAGCCGTAACATGGTTCACTCACACCATCCATATGGTCTCACCAACAACTTATTTCTCAAGGCCACATCCTTGAAATGGCTTCTGTTGTGAGAACGGTGAGCTAATCATCATACATTCCAAGGACAGAGTTGGGGTAAGGAGCTTCCGATTGCCCAGCTTGAGCGTCAACCAGTGGTTACACCCTGTCAGTGACCTCCAACATCTATGCAACATAAAAAACAGCATTTTATCTATTATCCTGTTTACCAACTGAATTACAGGTTGTGTGCCTGGCTCCCTTACTAAACTGTAAAATCCTTGAAAGCGGGGACTTTCTTCCTGATGACTGGGACATGGCAGATGTTCAATATTTGCTGAATGGATTATACTGACTAGAGATCAGTGCCTTTGTTCCTTGAGTCTGGTTGGATTATTAAATGTTGTACCACCATGTCTTGTCTTTTGTGTATGGTATATTGTACACCTTGCATTTGGTTAGCCCTTCTGAGCCTATAGGGGACCACAGTGATTGATTTTATTCTGAAATTTTGTTATAACTATTTCTGTTTAATTTGATGACAGATGTCTTTTTAATTCATTCAACAACAACAAAAAAATCTCTTAAAGAGCAATTTCACTTTTTATTTATCACTCTCACTCTTTAGTATTCTAGGCTCATAGACCCAGAACATACACATTTACTAATCAGATTTGTTTGTTTCTTGAAGAATGTAATGTCTTCATCACTGCATCATTAAAAAAAAATTTTATATGTTTAAGACATGTTCTTTAGTATCAAGAGCAGTAGTTCTCTGCCTTGTCAGATCAGTGTCCACCGTTTATAACTTGTATTTGTAACATCCCCTTTACTATCCTGAAGTGAAATTCATAGACATAATCTATCTACCTTACATGTTCTAGCAAATATTCAAATCCAAAGGGAAGGCAGCCATGAGAACCTTGTAGCCAAGTTGGACAGAAGTTGTGGATAACCTGGGCACCTACCACTTGAGACTGGCATCTGAAGTGGGGGGCAGTCTGGGACTGAGTCCGTAATCTGTGGGAACTGATGCTACCTCCAGGTAGATAGTGTCAGAATTGAATTAAATTGTGAGACACCCAGGTAGTGTCACAGGTAGTGAGAAAACAAAACAAAACACACATCTGGTATCAAGTGTTGTGCGCTTGGTAGCAGTGTGAGAGTAAAGTTGAAACACAAGAAGAGAACTGAGTTTTTCCTTACACACTTGGGCATGACTGCGTTAAAAGGCATAATGAAGTTTTCAAATGTTTGTGCCTATACATAGAATCACTGAATGCAAGTGCTCTAGTGCACCCTGATACTGATGTGTTATATTGGTAAGCTGAGGTGAAATTTTACAACTTTTAAAAAGTTTTCTAATAAAACAGTCTTCCTTTGATTTACATAGGAGTTGCATTCTTTGGAAATTTGATGTTAATTAAACCACACAAGAATATTTTGTGTTTATATGTAAAACATAGTTGTGTTTTAGGCTTATATTATTATAACAGATTTTTCATCTATGTGAATGTGAATGTCTGGTGAGACATTAGAAAGTCTTGAGGATGGGAGACAACTCTTGGCTTTGCTAGACTATCCCTTGCAGGGCATTTAGCATTCCTAACCACCTCTGCAGTAAATGCCAGAGGTGCTTTCAAATCTTTGTGACAACCAACTTTTTGGTCACAGATTTCTAAAATATCCCCAGTGGTTTAGAACAGTTTTTAAATTTTGATCGTCATAAATCACTTGGGGAGCTTGTCTGAAATGCACATTCTTTGATCCCACTCCCAGAAATTCTGATTCAGTAGGTAGGGGAAAGTCCCTGGAATCCACATTTTTATTGACTATCCCAAGAGTTCTTTCCCTCAGAACTCATTTTGACAAGCTTTACTTGAGAGTGATGATACTCAGCTTACCATGTTCCAGTAAAAAATCTTAAATGACAGCAGGGGACCAATAAGAACCTTTAGAGATATTCATTTAGTATATTTATGTTTTAAAGTTATACAAATTATGGTATTGTTGGCAATAAATTTGATTGCTGTCACTTTATAACACCAAAGAAAGTAAATATTCCATTAGTAGTTGAAAATTATAATAAAACTGTTGGGTATATTCCTGCTACTCTAGCTTTTCTTATGAGCAAAGTATGTAGTAGTTCATCCACTAGGCCTAGGGTACTTCTTTCCCAGGTGCAAGTTGTTTCAGAAGAACTAGGAAGACTGATAAGGAGTCAGGCAAAATGAGTGAGAGAATCTTTGAATTAATTAATTAATTTTAAAATTAAATCTTGAATAATACTTAATGGAGGCTGTGACAGTCTGTTGAATTTTCCCTGTGCCATGACTAATGGATCTGGCTTTGCAAACCACATGGACCTGGATTTGAATCTTAGCTCTGCCACTTTTTAAACATGGGTATAGGGCAAGTCACTTAACTTCTCTGTGCTTGTTTAGCCCTTCCGTAAAATGGGGATAATAATGTAGTAACCATCTCACAGGCTTGTCATGAGGACTAAATGGAATCCTTAATGTAAAGTGTTTGACACATGGAAAGCATTAAAAAATGTTAGCAGGCCTTCCCCCAACCCACCTTTTATTATAAAAACTTTCAAACATGCAGCAAAGTTGAAAGAATTTTGTAGAGAACAGTTACATACCCACTGACTAGATTCTATCATTAATAATTAACTATACTTTCCTTATCACCTATCTGGCCTTTTTTTATCCTTCGTCCATTAATTTATTTTTTTATGTATTTCAAAATAAATTATAGACACTGGTACACTTCTCCCTAAACAATTCCATGTGCATAAGCAGTTATTTTACACTTCTCTAATAAACAGTGATCCTGTTGGTCAGATTCACTCATTGAGTCTCTCCCTCAGAGAATTCTAGGTGAACAGTGCCAAATGCTTCTCTTTGATACTCTTTTTATCTATGTCCCTTTCTCTCTGCTACACAGTTTTGCAGATATTTTACATCAGTTTAGGCCACAACGTTGTTTTGCAAGAAATTATTGCAAGAAATTAAGGCTTATTGAGACACTAACCTAGTCCCAATTAGTGTACTGCAAGTCAGGACAAATGGTTGCAATAGCTGGACTCGACTGTTAGGACTGGGTTTTGTCTGTACCTGCTACTGCCACTCTCCTGTTTACAGGCATACCTTGGAGAAATTGTGGGTTCAGTTCCAGACCACCACAGTAAAGTGAATATTGCAATAAAGAGAGTCACAAATTTTTTGTTTTCCCAGTCATGTAAAAGTTATCTTTATACTATATTTATTCAAATCAGTTTTGAAGAGTCCTTAAATCATTTCCACTTTCTTCAGCATACTGAAGCATTCTTTGAAATTGACTATATAACTCACAGAAAGAGATGATACTTAAGCAGAGTGGGAGTCACTGGTTAAGTGGAAAAAAAAAGAAAAACTGACCATTGGAGAGACTCAGACAATTGAAGCAGAAGATGTGCAGCAGGCAGACAGTGCTAGCTGACTTCTTTTCTGTATTAATTGTAGCTTGATAAATAGTTGCTCAACTGCATTTTATCTCTCTTTCCCTTGAGTAGAGAGACGTGCCCACCCATTCCAAGGCAGAGACTTTCATACTGCGAGCCTGCTTTTTTGCCTTCCCTTGGGCAAAAAAGATGTCCTGTGATGCACATTCAACTCAGTTATTGAGGACAATGTCCTAGAAGTTATGATTGAGAAAAAAGATGGAAGGAACCTATGTGATTGCATGGAGCAGTCTGGAACTTATATTGAATTTCTTTTTGAGCCATTGTATTTGAGTCTCTCTGCTACAGCAGCTAGCATTATATTAACTGAAAAGAGTATATGTTAAGAAAAAGAGAGAAATAAGGTTAAAATCTGGTAATACAGGGGTTAGAATGCTGGAAGTAGTTTAGTTTTATATTGCATGTTCTTTAACTAGAGAGTGCTATGATGGAGGCAAGTGTTTCAGGAAAATCAGATTGGTAGCATAAAAAGCCTCCATTAAGAGGTTATTGCAGTAAAACAGATGTGAGCCTGAAACAGACCAGGATATATTGAACATGGAAATGAAGTGAAAAGGAAGAAAGATAGCAATCAACAGATATTACAGAGAAGTTATAGGCCTTGTTGACCAACCGGATTAGGGAATTTAGGAGAACCAGGTGTCAAAGAAAAGTCCCAGATTTCTAATCTGCAAAACTCCTGATACAGCAGGAATTGCTATCAGGAAAATTGAAATATATAGATTAACTTCAAAAATTCATAAGTAGTGTAGAGTATGGCAGCAGACCCAGATCATGCCATCATCAATTTTGCCTTTTTCCCCTCCAACACCAGTCCATGTACCACCATTTTTAAAGCAATTTTAGGGGAAAGGGGCAGTCCCTAATGTATGAACTATAGCCGTGAAGAAATCTGCCCCCACTCACCTATTTTCATTTAAGGAACTGAAACTTTAGGTTTGCGAACACTCAGAGAAATGAAATCTCTAAAAAGTAGAGATTTCATGAAAACTCTAAAAGGTACATGGAAACTCTAAAAAGCTGTCATCAAACATTTTCACAATGCCTTTTTCATTTTAATATTTATGTTTACATTGGGTCCTATGGTATTATATATGTTAATTTTGCATGTATAGCACTGCTTGGAGGTATGACACAGTGTACTAACTTGGTGTCTGTGATAACAATAGCTGATGCTTCACAAACATGAGATCCAATAATTACAACAAGTATGGATTTAGAATTAGCATTTTTCAGAACTGGTAATAAAGTCATCATTACCATAAAATCATATGATATTTCTGATGTGCCTCAACAGAGATATTTTCAGCTTAAAGTTGGAAGGAACTCTACAGATCATTTAGTTCACTCTTTCATTTTACTCATGAAGTGGAGGCTCAGAAAATTTAAGTACTTTGCCCACATTCAAACTGGTAGGTAGTTGTTGAGCTGGGACTTGAAATCAAACCTCCAAACTCTTAGTTTGGGTCTTTTCTCCCTATACCACACTGCATTTCTAAATATGATCAAGCACCCATAATCTTACCAATAAAAATAACATCTGGAGTGCTTAGCATTCACAAAGTCTGTATCTTTTAATCCCTTTTCCCAAAGTGCTCAATTCAACATCTCTGGAAGAAGTCAAGATCAGTCCTTCCCCTTTTTTTTATTAAAGGCACTGACTGTGTCTTATTCATCTTTTATTCCCTATCTTGGTTAGTACACTGCCCTGAGTATTGTAGATGCTCAGTTAGTAGCTAAGGAAATATAAATTGTTATACATCGAATCACTCCAGTACTGATATGAGTGATAATATATCACCATTGGGCATTAGATACTACTACTAAAAAAACAAAAAGGCACAAAGTTTAACAACTCTCTCCGCAAAAGAGGTAAGTAACTATGCCTGCAGAGAGAGAATATGATTATGTTAAGACAAAAACCAAAATCATAAATTTAATATCAGAAAGCAAGCCGAGCCAACCAGTTTACAAGTTCTTTAATAATATTCTAAGTCCTTGATTTTTTGCTAAAATTTTTATTTTAAAATTATAGTATCAAAAATATGCATATAAAATATTAAAGGAATATTAGAGAAAAGAAAATTGACCTATAATTCTATCTCATTAATACAGATATCACCTGTGTGCATACGTAAGTGTATGTGTGTATGTTTTCCCTTCCAGAGCTTTACCATATGCAGGCTTTGATTTATTCTACAGTTATTTGATCATGATAAAAAATTGAAGCAGAGAAAATGAGACTCAATTAAAATACCATCCCTCTAAACCTGTGCAAAAAATATCTAAGTGTAATGGTTTGGAGTATATCCTCATATAACTTTTATTGCATATTTTATATGGCTACAGCATGAATACTGTACATACATAAAATTTGGTAGCCTTTTTTTTTTTTAACTTTATATTATACTATTCACATTTTTCTGTGTGGCTACATAGTTTTTGTACCAACCTCTTTAAGGAAGGAAGTTGGCTAGAGAATGGATATCCCAGGAAACTGGGAATAGTTCCAAGTAGGTCTTAATGAGGTTAAAACAGATTTTGTGTGACCATGGAGTAAGAAAGTTAGAAAGAAAAGGAAATTATGAGTAGGTTGGGCTTTCTAAATTACCGCATGGGACAAAAAGGCATGTTTTGTTATCTAACAACTAAAATTGAGGACAAGCCTAACTTTAATAATAATCTAAATATTTCATCTAATCTTTATAGCAAACTATAAACTAATCGATTTAAAAATATATTAAACTAATTTTGCATAGTCTGAATGGAACTTTTTCATGATAAACCTGCATAGTTAGTGCTTATTAAAAGTGATAGAACAGTTATAAATTAAAAAATTATACTTTCATATTACTGGTTATATGTTTAATACATTTTTTTGCCTCAGACATTTGATATTATCTTAAACACATCAACTTCTCTAAGTGGTTGTTGGCTGCTCTATATATAAATGAAAATTAAACTTAATAAATGTTGAATTAGCGATTAAGTACTTACCATGTTCCTAACACTACCAAGCACTAGATATATAAAGGAGAAATTGGAGAAATTATGTCCCAGTATCAAGGACTATAGTGGAGACACAGATCTGCCATTTCAGGATAAGATAGGTAGTGCTGAAATAGGAGGGACAGAACACAATAGATCATAGAATCTTCTTTCATGCTCTGCTGAGCCCAGAAGACCTCCCCTTCATTTAACACTATATCACACTTTGTCACTGAGGCTTCAAAAAGGACTGCTTGTGCTCAAGGCCTCTCACAGAATCTATCAGGAATACAATTCCTTTGTCTTTTGGCTCTAACACTTTTTCTGCTGTGACTCTAAACTCTCATCAGGCTGATGGCAGCAACAGATGCCATCCCATCTCCTCTACTGTCCTTAGCTTCACATCTGTCTCTTGAACCCCCTTGCTCTAGAACTCTTTCATACTTGGGCAGCCAGAAAACAAATTTCACGTGTTGGAGGAAGTGAACAGTAAAAGTGGTATCCAACTCCATTTATAGCATTTGTGCTCCAGTGAGAACACCCTGATAATCCATGAGAGAAATCTTACCCTCTCAACTGTAAAAGATGGATTGGGGGAACTGCAAAACTAGAGGCAGGCAAATAGTAGGGAAAATAATTGTAATAGAGGAGAGAGAAGATAAGTACTTGAATTAATCAGTGGCTTTGGGGAATTGACAAATGGGAGATGCAGGTAAGGAGAATCGTCAGGTTTCTGCTTTGAGCAACTATATTACGTGTGCCATTTAATGATCTAGAAACTTCAAGGGATGGGAATTTCTCCCTCTATATTACAGTAAATCCAAATATTAAAAGGCCTTCTGTTTATCATTCTTTCTCCCCTTTCCTTCTTTTAATAGAATGATGATTTTGTTTGGGTAGTCTACCCTGCTTGCTATAAATGTTAAGGCAATCATGGTAATCCCATTCTTCATCCAGAGAATGGTTTAGGAATGATACAATTCTGACCAATGTAACAGGAGGGGAAATTTGCTGGGGAGATCCTAGAATAAAGTTTTTTTCATTCATAAAAAGAGACACCCAGGAATTCACTGGACTGCTGTATCTGCATGTAACAATAGAACTATAAAAGCCATTTTAGGACCATGAGTTAAAAATAAAGCCAACATGCTGAAGATACTAAAGCAGAAAGATTTAGAAGGAATCTGAGTTTTTGATGACATGGTTAGCTGCTGAGTTGGAACTATTCCACTTCAGACTCCTTGTTATATGAGATAATAAATATTCCCTCATGGTTTAAGCCAGTTTAGTTGTGGTTACTGGTGTTTGCAGCCCAAAACAATTTGAGAGATAAAACTGTCTCTAAAAGAGAATTCTAGCTAGGCTTATAATCGCTTGGAAATATGATATTTGGGGCTAGATCCTCAGTAGTCCAACCAGTGGCCCAGAGTAGTTAACCACCGAGAAGGTGAATTGACTGAGTTCTCAGCTCCTGGAAAATGGTCTCTACTAAAATATGTATTTCTTTAAAATGGGCATTCTATTAATATTAAGTTAAGGCATATTTTAATTTTCACTTCCTGTATTATAACAGTTACTCTGTGCGTTCTGTTGCTCAAGACCACTGGCAGATTCAGAAATAGAACACATTGCCTAGGCCAAAATGGAAGTTTACAACTTTGACAAAGCCCTTTGAGAAGAGTACAGGAAATAAGTCAACCAAACAGGAAGTAAGCAGAGTAGAATAGAACAGCCGGAAATATTTGGGTCTGGTGCAAGAATTTATCTACAGAACATATAAGTACCAAGTAAACTATTTAGAGCTGAAATCTTTAATTTACAAACATTTTAAGGGGATCAGGAAAGAAGAGAAAACAGGAAGTAAGAGGAAGAGAAAAATAATGTCTCTCACCAAAGTAATTATTGCATAAACCAAAGAATGTCTTCTGCATAAATAACAGCAGTTGTAAGGACTTTCTATAAATTCCTTGACCCTCCTCCCATAAAGAGGTGAATTCTGTGGCCCCTCTTTTTGAATCTGGGCCAAATGTTAGTGACTGGTTGACCAGTAAAGTATGGCAGAAATGACATTATGTGACTTTCCAGACTGGGTCATAAAAAGTGATGCACATGCTGCCTGCTTTGCTGGATCCTGCTTTAGAGCCATGAGCCACTGTGTAAGAAGTATCACCACCTTGAGACGACCATGCTGTGAGGAAGCATAAGCTAACCCATGCAGACAGACCACGTGGAAAGGCCCCTTGACACGGGGAGAGTTGCCCAGCCACTCCAAGCTCACGCAGTGCCCACTCTTCTAGCTCCTGCCACTGACTGCGCCTACATGAGATATCCAAAGGCAGAACCACCCAGTGGAGCTCTTCCTGAATTCCTGACCCACAGAAACCATAAGAGATAATAAATTCATCCTTGTTGTTTTAAACCAGTGAGCTTTGGGGTGGTTTGTTATGCAGCAATAGATAACCGGAACAATGGATGAGGTGATTTAAGTGCTATGGCTCTTTAATGAGTAAGGAAAAAACCCAAGGGCCCATTAGAAGTCATTATAGCTAATTACAATGGCAAGCAAGGTGAAGAGGTAGTTTCCAGTCAGAGGACTTCTTACCAGTAATAGAAGCAAATCATTAGTGGATGAGGCCAAATAAGATTTTTAAAACTTGATTCTGAAAGAACTTCACTTTAGTTAATATGAAATATTTAAAGATTATGCTATATTTCTCAAGGGCAATTTGTATAAGTAATTTTCTTTTTACCACTTTTTCTTCCTATTTCAGAGATTCATATTACCAACATCTGTGACAGGTATTTGGGCTTATTTCTGACATCACGATTCCAAAAACTACAAACTGGGAGGTTTAGGATCCTTGTGCACTGGGTTACAGTGTCCTGACCTTAGGACATTCAGCCATGTCACATTTCTGTAAAGGAAAGTCCAGGACATTTTTTGTTTACATAGGACATGCAGCCAGAGGGGCCATATCTGTGGGCTCAATTTCAAGATGGGAAAGGGATGTCGGAGAAATCTAAGCCTCCTACAGCTCACACTTCTGGTATTTTTTTGTTTTTGTCATAAAATATGGGAAGAAAATGAATAAAAATTAAGATCAACCAAAGCAAACGTAGAAAAGTAACACGGAAAATGTACAGCAGGCCCTTGAACAACACGGGTTTGAAGTGCACGGGTCCACGTACACACACATTTTTTCAATAAATACTATAAATATATTTTATGATTTTCTTAACATTTTCTTTTTACTAGTCTACTTTATTGTAAGAATAAAGTACATAATACACACAACATATAAAATGTGTGTTAATTGACTATGTTATCAAGGCTTCTGGTCAACAGTAGATTATTAGAAGTTAAGATTTGGGGGAGTCAAACATCATATGCAGGTTTTCGACTGTACCCCTAACCCCTGCGTTGTTCAAGGGTCAACTCTATATGAAAATGTTTAGAATAGACAATTTTATAGCAAGTAGATTAGTAGTTGCCTAGGGCTAGAGGAGCTTGGGAACTAATGAGTACAGTGAGTATGAAACTTCTTCATGGAGTCCTGAAAATGTTCTGAAGTTGATTGTGATGATGATCATAAAATTCTGAATATACTAAAAACCATTGAATTGTTTGCTTTAAATGGGTGAATTGTATGATGTGTGAATTATATCTTGTTAAAGCTGTTATTTCAAATAGTAACATGAGAAAAAAGTTTATATAAATTGAAAACATAAAAACCAAACCTCTTTATCATAATTAAAATGTTTTCACTGATGCTTAATGAGATGATACTGAGATTTCTCTGGGGCAGAATTTAGCAAACTTTTTCTATAAGAGGCCAAGTAGAAAATATTTTAGGTTTTGCAAGAGACAAACTCATAGATATTATGTAGGTACTCATATAACAAGAAAATGAATTTCCACACATTTTTAAATGATGAAATTTAAAATATAGTAACAATCGACTATGATTTTTTTTGTAATACAGGTATGCTAATGAGAAGAATGGAATTCTTTTTTGGGGAGGTAACATTTCACTTAATTTTGTTTCTAGTTAATATTCTGAATACTCAAATTGATTTCAAAAGTTCTTCTGAAAAAAAAGAATTCCTAGTTCACAGGCTGTATAAAAACATCATATACATATTTGAAAAAAAACAGTGGGCTGGAAGTGGCCTATGGACCATAGTTTGCCTGCTGTAGAGGACTAAATTCCTAAAGGCTGGTTTATTAGTTTTGTAGGGCTTCCATAACGAAGTACCACAAACTGGGTAGCTTAAGACAATAGAAATATATCCTCTCACAGTTTTAAAGGCCAGAAATCTGAAGCCAAGACACCACAGTGCCATATTCCTTCCAGAGCTGCTGGGGGAGGATTCAACTAAATACATTTGCAATGAGCCTGTTTCCAAATCAGATCCTACCGAGTGAATGGTCTAATAATTTGTTCACAGACAGGCTCTACAGTATTCATGTGCATATGTAAGGGTGAAAAAGTGTCAAGAATGGCTTTCAGGTTTCTGGCATGAGCAGTTGGGTAGAAAGCGGTACACTAGAATAAAATAGGATATGTTTGGGTGGATGATCTATCTGAGCAGCTCAAGAAACGATAAGATGGGTCTTATATGGGTTTGAAACTGAAGATATAAATGTGAGACTGGTTGTTGGGATTTAAGGAGAACAATGAATAATGTCCCCTATCTTCTGAGTATAGAACCAACTGAGAAATAGATCTTAGGTATCAAAATGTTGACATTTTTATCAGTTAAACTGGATTGTAGAATACAGCTTTGATCTGTAGACAAAACTAGACTTTTTAATATCTTCTTCCTGAATTTAACCTATTGGTCCTCACTGCAGGTCTCCCTATTGCAGAAACTCAGCCTGACGCAATAAGATTGTGTCATATAGGAGAGAGGACTGAGTGGCTGCTGCAGGGGGCACAGATCCAGAAAGAAAGAGATGAGAAAGGCACCCAAGCTATCTGTAAGTCACTCCTCCTGTGAAAAGGACTGAGTGTTTCATCAGGAAACAAATAGTGTACTCAAAGAGGTAATTTAAGGGAATATGGCAAAGGGATTATTTGCAGAGGCATGGGCAAGGTCAAAGGTACCCACAAGGAATGTACAAGCATCCAGGAACTACATACAGGGACATTCTAATAGGGAGAGGTGGAGAGAGCTCTTACCAGCACTTAGTGAGAGCTGTAGCCCAGGTACAGGCACTGCCCAACAGGAATGTGGCAGAGGAAAGGAGCCAGTGTCAAAACTATGGCCCTCACTGCCTGGAGGTGGGGGCAGTCTGTGCCGGGGGTGGATAAATATCCTGCCCACTTGCTTTTCCCACCTTCTGAACTCCCTCCCATGGACCAAACCCACAGGAAGCCAGAGAATGCTGTCTGTAGCAGTCCAAAAAGGGTGGGGAATGGGCAATCAGAACATGACTGGCACATGGTTAGTAAGGGATGTAGAGAGGGAAAGAGGTCACTCTACTGTCCTGGTAGTGAACTTCCCTGAGGTGAGGGTTAGATGCCTGCTGTCCTGCTCCCACCTTTATGAGGCTGACCTCCTCATTTCATCCCCTACGATCCTGCTCCTTTGAGTCCCTCCTTCAACCACTGATGGGTAGTTTAGCCTTGGCTCCAAGAAGGCTCTGAAATGGGAGCGGAACAGTTCTTTAAATTATCAGTGCTCACTGCACCCTCGGTTGAATACTCATCACTATCCTCTTTCCTGCTTATATTTGCTCAGCTGTATTGTCTAACTGGTTTGCCAGAAGATATACAAAGGATCAAATGATAATATAAATATATGACAATACAATGTTTGGCAATGACGCAATGCTAATAAAATTGAAGTGTCCCAAATTACCTTCTTCTATTACAGTATTTCATTAATTTTAAGATGTGAATTTTTTTTCACATGTTAACCTTTCTAAAATTGGGAGTCTCATTATAATACCATCAGCCAGGCAGCTGTTAGGATGGAGGTGTCATTGCCTGCCATGTGCATCAAAACTGTCAGAATGGGTGTCAGCAGTTATTTCCTCCACAAACTCTCATCCTGTTCATCCTCAGCCCAGGGGTCCCACTCAGTGCCTGGGAAGAGTGGGGACCTCAGCAGTTATAGCCACAATCTCTTATATGTTCTACTTTTAGAGTTCAAAGGGTTAACAGGACATAGAGGATTACCCAGCATCAGCTCCACCCCAAGAAACTAAGAAAACGTGAGTAAATCTGCTGGCTTCTTGGGCATTTAGACCAGTTATATCGGTCCTGACCTTAGGTTGTGAGCTATAGAAACCAACTTGACTTGATTTCAGCAGAGAAGGAATTTATTGATAGTTCTTTGGGCAGTTGGGGAAATTGCAGGGAAGACTGGAAAATCTGGCTTTGAGTAGAATGACCTATAAACTGGTCCCCTGAAGACACTGTGATCAGCATCCAGGCTGTGGGCCCATTGTCATGGGAAATTCTCTCCTGGGCCTGTGTTTGGGCATCTCTGAGTCCTGATTCAAAGTCTGAGCTGGGTGTGTCTCATGGACTGAGCCTTGGTCATGTGGCTGCACATCTGTCACATGGCTGGCTGTGAGGGAAACTGGGATAGCAAGTGGCATTTTTTGCTTTTATAACAGGAGTTAGACTCTGCCTCCCACCAAGACACTTAAGGAGGGAGAAGAAATTCAGATGATCAGCAGCCCAAAATCATGATGAATGTCTACTTTGATCAAAATAAAAGTTCTTGGAATTCTAGGACATACATACGAAATTCGCATCTGCCAGTGAAGGCCCTGGCGGAGGCCCAGCAGTATTTGAGGGATGGAGGGAGGACTGAGAAAACATGAAAGAAAATCTTGTTGATATCCACCTTGTCTGAATATCTCTCAGCCTATATGTTTTCTATAGTTTTGACCTGTGAACTTTACATGGTCTTTCATCAAGAGGTTAATTATGGCCTAGGTTTATCATATCATATCTGAAAATTGAAACCTTCCCTGCGTCTTTCAAAATTCAGAAATTTTTAATGGTGCTCCATGATTTACTGAAAGCTCCTTTCTTCCTCATTCTGTATATTTGAAACCCTTTACTATCTATTTCCCCTGTGTCTCTGTCAAATCAAGGACACACATTTACTCTCGTGTGCAATCATTGCAATGGTGAGCTGGCTTTCTGAGGGGGAGAAAATAAGCCCTGATTTATAGAATTTGCCAATTTCTTTGATATAAATACTCCCACCATGGAAGATATCAAGCAACCAAAGTCGTGGCTCAAAACCCCTGAATATTTAACTATAAGCTTTTCTGAGTCCCTCTAAGAGCCATTGCCTCTTACCTGGAATGTCTTAGGCCTGTAAGGCTGCCTTTTAAAGCAGTTTTCTCACTTGTTTAATCTGGAAAATGACTCATTGTAGATTCCTCAGCTAAAGCTGCTATGGAATATATGTTCCATGAGGGCAGAGGTGTTTGTTCACTGCTGAACTCCCAGTGCCTAGAATAGTACCTGACACGTGGAAGGTTCTTAGTACGTATTTGTTTGTGCTGGTATCTCTGACGCTCTTCCCTGGGGCTGGTGAGGACAGCCACCTCTGCTATGTGCTAGTCTTCAGAGCACTGCCTTCCTCTTGGATATTAAAGCTGAGTCAAAGGCATCAGAGGCTCTCCTTATGTCCTGTCTTTTTCACTGAAGTGGGACATTGATTATCTGTTTGCCTCTGTTCCACTTCTCTTTTTAGGAAGACTCAGCCACATGTTTAACATTTTAACTTGCTTCTTAAATTGATCATTTCCTTTTTATCATATCAGCCAGCGCCGTTTGCTGTGCCGATTAGTGTTTTCCTCTTTATTTCCCTTTGCTTTTGAGTCAGCACTTGTTTTTTTGATGTACTCCTTATAGTCTGTCTTGTGGACCGCAGTGAGCAATGTGAAGTTATGAACTTTTGAGCATGCCAAAAACACTGCTTTTGACAGATGTTGTCCACCTTAGTTTATCTCATTGAGTGGGTGAGCTTCATGGGTGGTGTTGTCTCGCTGGGCCGATAGCTACTCCAGGCCTGGTCTCTACCACTGACCTGCCTGGTTTGCCTGTAATTCATTTCCTCTTCTTGTATCTTCCTTGAAAGTCCCCCTCCTAGAGTTTCCTGGGTATGTTCCCTCATGGCACATGCCATGCCTGCATTCTCTCCTATAGTAATTGAGCCACCTCAAAACTCACTAATAATGCTGGAAGCATTCTATGCCCATCTTCCCAGACCCATCCCCCCAAACCTGGCCATAGTTGCATGACTACCTGGTATAACAGCTATAGTCTTTAAAGGATGATTCCCCAATTAAACTTATTGTTGACTCTTTATCTGACCTTTGCAGAGGGTACTTCTCAAGAGCTTCCTGGAACTGCACTCCCTGGTTGTCAGTTGGCGGGGTGTAGATCATTCCAGTCTGTTCTCAGAAATCTCATCTTCCTTTATTAGAGTTCTTTGGATCTCAGTCACCCTTTCTAGTCTAGTAATAATCAAAATAAACAAAGAGGTATCTTCCTTGAGAGCATTTAGGCCAGTGCATATCTCCTTTTGCCTTTCAGATTGGACTAGCCAGGCCCCCACAGTCAAAACCTGTCTCTTGTCTATGGCCATGCCACCATGAACATGCCCGATCTTGTCTGATCTCGGAAGCTAAGCAAGGTTGGGCCTGGTTAGTACTTGGATGGGAGACCATCAAGGAAGACCAGGTGCTGTAGGTGTTTTGAAAAAATTAAAAAACAAAAAACTTGTCTCTTAAGGAACCTCCTCGCTATATGGCAGTGGTGGAAAGACCTAGTACTGGCTAATCAGGATGGACACTGGCCGCCAACAAAGTGTATCTCTGGCTAAACCCTGGGCTTCCCTACTGACCAGCCTCCTCCAATATCAGCCTGACTCTCTATCTTTCTCTCTCTCCAGCTGCTCTCATTTTGACTTCAAGATCAAAGTTTTGTTAAAGAAAAATTTATTCATGGCTCTTGTTAAGGAACAGTAAGGCAGACTTTATCTGAGACCATTGTGGTAGGTGTAGGGACTACTGCAATGGGGATTTGCAGTGGGTGAGAGAGATTGGGCTCAACTCCGAATACAACAAGGAAATGTGGGAATGTATAACCAAGGAATGATGTGTGCGAGTCAGTGGATGGAAAATTACTGAAATATCAGGGGTATGGGGGGATTCTGGCTAAACCATCCTAATAGGATTTTCACTTTAAGCAGGCCAAGGGGAGCAGACATCACCTCAGAGATGATGGGGACTGAGGAACCCACTCAGATATCGAGGATGGGGGACTCTGGCTAAACTAACTTAGCAGGATTCTTGCTAAAGCTGGACAAATACAGAAGTGAACATGGAAGTCCAAAAGTTGGGGTGGAGTTGAGAAGAGAATTCAGAAGAGCCTGACTAGTTTGGTCAAGGAAAAAAATCTTTGTTAATTTCTAAACCAGTCCAGCTCTTCCTTGATATCTAAAGACAGTATGTTCCCAGCACAGGCTTTTTACTATTCCTTTCTAGTCTTTGGTTTACTAATATTTTCATTAATGCCTCAAAAGATGGCCTGCCACCTATAAAATAAGGGCCTCTTTTTCTGTATTTGTTCATTGATGAAAAGCCATCACCCTCTCTTGTTGAACCTCCGTCTACAATTCTTTGATCAAAGCCATGGCCAGGCTTAAGAGACAAATCTAGAGAGGACTTTGATCCATGTGGTGGGATTTGAGGGTGATTCTACTCTTTGGCTCTCAAACTGGGTTCAGTTCAACATAACATAAAGAGGAAGAGAGTTTGAGGCAGTTGATCTAATGTACTTAAAGCTAAAACCACACAACTGACCCAGTGGTTGTGAAGCAGTCCTCAGACCAGCAGCAATCAGCATTACCTAGAAACTTGTTAGAAATGCAAATTCATAGGACTTAACCCAGACCTACTGAATCTGGGGGTGGGAGCCCAGGAAACTTATATCAACCTCACTAGGTGATTTTGTTGAATGTTTGAGTTTGAGAATCACAGTTCTCGCCCAGGTGGAGCTGAACTCCCTTTGCAGGAAGTTTCATGTGAAACTTAGCTTCCTTTGGATTGTTCCTGCCTGAGAAATACGGTAGGAGCAGGAAGAAATTTCCTCAACCACTAATACCTAAAGAATTTGTTCACTGAAGTTCTGCATGTTTTAAATGATGGAAAGAAAGACTTAGCTAATCCCCATGTTGGGCACACCTACTTAGATCCGTAAGTTGCAAAAGCCTTCACAGCCTGTGTACGCTGAGGTTGCAAAGGCCTGGGTTTGCTGAGGCCCTGTGACATCTATCTTATTAAACTCTTAGGTCTTAAAGCAGTCAAGGACCTAGAAGTCCTATGTTTACTAAAGTGCTGACACCTCCTATCCCAGTCACACCTGAAACATCTTTCTCTTAGGATATACCTTAAATCTCCAAAGCCCTATTCTTTGTGCCTGTTCCTTAAGCTTTCCTGGTTTGTGGGCCATGTATGGAGTTTGGGGGTGGAGGTGAAACAAATCAAAACCCCCTCCTCTGAATTCAGAAACGAGAAAGGATGAGGCCAGTACTAGGGGTCTATATTTTAATTTTATTGTTGACCTTTTATTTATTTTAAAGTTGAATTGGAAAATGCAGCTTGGAATTTGCAGCCATTATTGGGATTCCTCACGCCTTCTTCCTGAATTGAACCTCTCCACCCCAGCTGCCTGGCCTCCTGGTCTGCTGGAGAATGTGCCAACTGGGTTGTCACTAGAGCTAGGGCCATCTTTCCCCAGTCTTCCCAATCAGCTCATTTATTTGGTCTTCAGAGAAGAGTGGTCAGTTGTGGAGAGACAACCAGGAGAAGTGCTCTGGTACCATTTCTTCCTGGGGAGGATATGAGGATAGCATAAGGTTTTCCCTAGCTGTGGGAATAGTTTTGAGGTCATTGGCACCAATGAAACAGTCTCGAATGGGAAGAGGGAAAGGTCAGAGCTGAGGCTTGAGGAAGGCTCAAATTTAAATGTGGTTTTAAGGAGGAAGCCCCAGCCAAAGAAACTGAAAAGAGAGGGCAAAGAGAGGAGGTGGAAGACCAGGAGCATGTTGTGCCACAGAGGGCAGGGAAAGAGCATTTTAAGGAGAGAGTGATCGACAGGGTCAGAGTTTCTTGAGATAACAGTAAAACAAGGAACAAAAACTGTTCCTTAGATTTAGCCACTTGGAACCACTGGTGACTTTACTAAAGGGTGGGAAAGGGAACCAAGCTTTGGGGTAGTCCCTGGAGGGTGTCCAGGGGGAGGGGCATTTAAGGGAGACAAAGCTTGTTTGAAAACTAATGGAGAAGAACAGCTGCATGTGTTTGTGAAGTTTGTCACAAGGATAGGTAGCTTGTGCCCCATTCTCTAGGCTAGGTACCTTGGGCTCTGTCTGACCGTCTGGAATACTTTTCCTAATTTGCACAAAGATGCGGTGTGAACTAACAGCAGTCCTGGATGGGGGGATGCTGCTACCCAAAAGAGAGAATGGAGGATAGTAGGTTATATATCCACCTGCAAAGCTGGGACAAGAAGCTGAAGGCTCTGGTTTTAAGTTCAGAGATAGCTCAACACCCCTCTTGGGGCAGAAACGACAAAGGCTCTTCTTCACTGAAAGAGTTTGCCTGTATTTCTGACAGTACTGCCAAAATTATTTTAGTACCAACTAACAAAGTATTTAAATCCTGATCTGATAAGTTGACCAGAATTTGATGGTCCCAACCGGCCCCTGCTGACAGCCCCTTAGTTCACTAGAGACTCATGCTTTAGGTTAATGGTGAGGGGGCCTAAAGGTGTAACAGACTAGCCTCTGATTCTCAGGATGGGAGAGGTTTCTCTAGACCAGTTAGTGGTCTCTTGTGATCGTCTATCATTAGTCTCAGAGCTCATATTCTCTAAGAGCTGGTCTTCGAACACCGTTTTTATACTTGTAGATTTAACCCTTATTTACAGTATCTTACTTTTAATTAAATCTTTTCTGACTCTGATACCATAGAACTACTACCATCAGAGACTTGTTAATATCAAGGTTTTTCCTGCTGGTCCCTCACTCTTCCAATTTCCTAAACCACTTATCATATGTCTTCATATCTGGAAAACCAAAAGAAGTGGACATGGGAGAGTGATTGGCAATTTTGCTAAGGATCTCGTAGGTCTCTCAGTGTTTGTTTTCCTTCTTAATGTGTTTTCTTGTAATAGTAATCAAATTCCATAAATGAAATCATACTACTGCAAAGGTATGTTAAGTTTATATTAAGAATTAAATCTGTTGTTGAAGGAAAATATTAGGATTGATGCTAAAAGTTTATTTTAAATTGACCTCTGGAAAATTTGGAGATGTAAGTTATTTTTTAAACACACATGCCACACACACACACACTCCCCTATGAAACATTTAAAAATTTCTAATTTTGGATACTCTAATTAGGAGTCAATTAATCAACAATTTTAAGTTAATGAAAATCTATCCATGTTTTTAGTATTCAAAGGTAAGTAAATGACAAAGATTTGTTAGGAAATGATTAGTTAGAGGAGATAAATAAGATGTGTAAGAGAAAGTATGGTAATCCAAATTATTATATATGTGGTAGCCAGAAACTTAAAACAGACTGTTTCCTGAGAATAAATTAGTACAGAAACATTACTCTATCCACCATATAACATTTATGCCAAACTCTTCTTTAGCAAACAGAATATTACACTGGGATGTAATAAGCTTCAAAACAACCTGATAATGGCAAAACACAGCAGGGACTTATTTATAGATAAAAATAACTTCTAATGAGATTTTGGCATTTCCTTTGTATGGGGTCTAAGGTGGAGTGATCTTTGCATCTAGGGCTAGAGCCTTGTGACAGTTTTACTATGGTTCTGTTCTTCTTCTGAGGCCTAGGAGGGAGCTAACTAGGTCTTATACTAGACAAAGAGTACACATGCTGCTTCAAAGACACATAATAAGTTGATGCAGAAGAATGATTTTCTGGTTCAGGCATGGTGGAGATACAGGGCTATTAACACACAGAGATGAAGAGAGCAGAACCAGGATGGCCCTCTCTACATATAAATTTCTGTTTAATATATTAGAGTAGTTGCCAGTGGGAATGGGGTGGGAGGAAGATGGAAAGGAAATAAACACATAAATAAAACAAGAGTGGCCTTTTACTACCTAATGATAAGATAATAATGATGATAATGTACTATGAACTGGGAGTGACATTAATAGTTCAATAAAAAATATATCATACAGACTAGTGAACCAAATAGTGTAGATGATAGAGGCTCTGTTCATCCCTCTGGTGACCAATTCAAAGTTGTGATGGAAACAAGGAGCAAGCAACAAGGAAAATTCACCTGGGATCTAGATGAACAAGCCATACAACTAGGGAGAAGTCCAAGGAATCACCTTGCAAAGGCAGAAGGGTAGGATGGGGCCAGGACATAGGGCTGCCTGGTCTCGAACGGCTGAGTGAAACAGAGGCTGTGGCAGCAGCCACAGCAGAAGTCTCTTAAAGGGACCGCGTCCACAAGCGGATTTTCATGGTGACAGACCTGCTCACTCTGAGCACCAGTGCCTATTTGGCTGTGCACAGGGGGCACCAAGGACTTATAGGGAGACATTGTTGGAATGAGAGCCGAGGCGAGACTCACTCGGAACAGAAGTGCCGGCAGTATTCGTTGTTCCCTGTTGAGCCCTCCTTTCTACTAGTGCACTGAATACAGTGCCACAATAGCCATGATGTCATCAAACTGGATAACAGAGGTCGCTCCGCCCAGAGGATTTCCCGAAACTCCTCCCTTCCCAACTCTCAGACCCACCCAGGCCACATCCAGGTATATCCTCAGACAGTCAGGTGCTACTTGCTGAGCAGCACCTAGATTCACACTGGAGGCAGCTGGCCTCAGTTTCCGGTGTGGCCTTTTGAGGCAACTATAAGCACAGCATCTGTGGATTACTTACTTAACGGTTGACTCTGGAAGGATAAAGGCTTGGGCTAAATTTGGCCTGCAGCTGAACCCCTCTCAGGACTGTGCCACTGGACACCTACTTCACCAATCCACATGAATAAGACCGAGAGACTTAGGAGCTTTGCTTAATGCATAGAAACAGACATGAAAAAGCAGCCAAAATGCGAAGACAAAGAAGCAGAAACTATATGAAAGAACAGAACAGAGATTCAAATGTAATGGAGTCAAGTAATCTAACAGATGCAGAGTTCAAAATACTGGCTATAAAGATGCTCAATGAACTTTTGGGAAGTATAGAGAACTCCAACAAAGAGATAAACATAAAAATGGAAATTATAAAAGGAGAACATGTTATCTGAGATGAGAAGTATATTAAATGGAATAAACAAAGGAATAAACAAAGTAAATAAAGAAAAGGATCAAACGTCTTATCTAAAGGATGGGAAAGCCAAGGACACACAATTAGAACGGCAAGAGATAAGATGCCAAGACTATAAAAATAATTTAAGGAGAATATGGGACACTATTAAGGGTCCAGATATCCTCCTGAGATCAGTGTAACTAAAGAAAATCAAGATGTTGAACAGCTGTTTGAAGAAATAATGATGGAAAACTTCCCTAACCTAGTGAAGGAAATGGACATAAAACCCCAGGAAGCTCAGAGAATTCCAAAAATCAGGAATCCAAAGAGACCCAACCAAGACACATCATAATTAAAATGCCAAATGTCAAATACAAAGAAAGAATATTAAAAGCAGCAAACAGATAGAAAAACAGTTACTTGTAAGGGAGCACCCATAAGACTGGCAGCTGATTTCTCAAAAGAAACTATGCAGGACAGAAGGGCTTGGTACAAAATATTCGACGGGATGACGCAGGATATACAACCAAGAATAATTTATCCAGCAAAGCTATCATTTAGAGTTGAAGGACAGATAAAGAGCTTCTCAGACAAAAATAAGCTAAAGGAATTTATCACCACCAAGCCAATATTACAGGAAATGTTGGAGGGACTTCTTTAAGAAGAAAAAAACATATCAAAAACAGGAATAAAGAATGGTAACAACTATATTCCTATCAATAAGTACCTCAAAATGGAAAAGAATTAAGTGCTCCAACTAAAAGAGTATATGAATGGAAAGGAAAAGAAGACCCCTGCATATGTTACCTGCAAGAGACTTACTTCAGATTAAAAGACACACACAGACTAAAAGGAAGGGGATGGAAAAAGATATTGCTTTGATAGACCTAGAAGGTATTTAAGTCAGACAGAGAAAGATAAGCACTTTATGATTTCACTTATATGCAGAATCTAAAGAATAAGAAAACTAATCAAAAACAGACAAATATAGGGGACAGTTTGGTGATGGACAGAGGGGAAGGGGTTTTGGGGGCTGGGAGAACGGGATAAAGAAGTAGAAATCAGTAGCTGATGAATGGTCACAGGGATAGGGAGCACTGGCAGAGGGAATATTTTATGAACAATATAGATGCCTAACCAATGTACTGTATACTTGAAACTAATTAAAATAAATAAATAAATCACAGAAATAAACCAAGGTTAATTATAAAGTAAGCTTGTTTTTGGTGCCTTTTCACTTTCCACTCACGTTTTTTCCCATTTCTTCTCTCCTAGCTTTCCTTTCCCCGACTCTTGGGCTGGGCCCCTGGCTAACCCAAGGACTCCTCACTATGAGCCCCTGCCCAGGAAGCATCTCATGCTGTCTACCTATTCCTTTTTTCTCTCTCCCTTGGTACTCTTCAGTCCTCTGCTTCACTTCCTAGAACTGGGAAGCACTGCCCTTAGACCTAAGCAAGAGGGCCCCCCTTTCTGAGTCCTGCACTTTAAAAGGCTGCTCCTGCTATGCCTCTCTTAGTGGAGTGAGAAGTCCTTACAGCCAAGAGAACATGCCTTCTTGTCCCATCCCAGAGCCCATGGTCTCCTTCACATCTGAGAACCTCAGATCCCAAAGAGCCCCAGCTCTCCCTCAGGCCTATTCCCAGTGTAGGTCCTCTTGATGGAAGAGTGTACTCAAAAGCCCAGGGTGGCCAAAGGGCAACTGTTTGGGGAGGTGAACAGATCTCAGAGGTGCATACTGAGGTAAGCACATGAACATGCAGGAGGTTCCTGTGGGTGGAGCCAGGGTGGGAGGGGAAAGGAGCCTAGATCTGGGTTGGAGGCCAGGGGCTGGCTCTTCATGTGCCATCACTTCTGGCAGAGAAGTTTAAAGAATCTTGAGAATTCTAAATTTGAATCCAGCCTTCCAGGTTGTTTTCAGGGTAGGAGGATGATATTTTATCAGTTTGTTGGCTTGATTTATAACTTTTAAATATTTAAACGTGTATTTTGTAGGCCTCCATTTGTATTCTTCCTTGGCAAGTGTAAACGATTGTCTTGGATTGGTCTCTGCCTTCTACAGGACACCTGGGACTTCTATAGGCAACTGCTAAAGACACAGCACCTTAATCCAAGGAAGAGCTGTCCTAATAAGAGCAGAGCAAATGTTGTAGTAGGTGAGTAGTGCAACAGTCTTTGGTGCCCCTTAAATCATGCCAGGTGAGTGGCTGCCTCATCTTTTGGCTTATGCCAACTGCTGCTGCTGGGGAACTGTGGCTGACCCTTTTGTTATCACTGAGGTATGCTATTAAGAAAAGCAAACTGTCCCCTCCCTGTCAGACATCAGGGCAGTCAGCATCCCTTCCATCCTCTCCCACCTCTAATGGGAGAAATGGTATTTATGCTGGGTGAAAATAGTGTTCAGTGTTCTTTCTTAACTCATACCATTGTATGATGGAAATTTTAAATGGGGAGGCTGTGATACTAAAAGATTCGTTAGTGATGCAACCACCCAGAAGGATTCTTTGGTTAGGAGGAGTGATGAATCTGGGAGGGACTAGAGAGCAGAGATGCAGGTGGAAAACCTGCTTCAGGACCTAGTTGAGGCAGAAAAGACCCAGGGTAAGTCCAGGTCCTGTGGATCATGCATTCCATGGAGCCATCTACCCTTCATTTGTCGTCTTCTCTCCTCCCCCTTTCCTCTCCTAGGCTCCCACTCCCCATTCTTCTCTATGTTCTCATTCTCATTAAGGCATATTAAAAATTAGAAAAGGATGACTGGGGCGGACATGGCTAGTCTTTGTTAAATAGAACTTTTTGAAATAAAAGAGAAAAACAAAACTATTTTCCCCTTCAAATAAATTGTATTTCTCTCTTGCCAAAGAAGTCATGGAGGTTTCTGTCAGGATCTTGTTTACCAAGGCTGTTTATTTTATCGTTTGTGAGTAGGGACTAACTCATTCATTATATCAATATTTACTAAGCTCGTGTTATAAGCTGGCACCTCCAGGTGCTGGAGATATTGGAGTGAACTGAAATGACAAAAACCCTGTCCTTATGCCTTTTATATTCTACCGGGGAAAATAAGCAATAAACAAGATAAATAACAACAACAGTAGTGTATGTGTACACCTGCATGCACATGCAATATAAAGTAGGATGGTTAGGGAAGCTCTCACTGAGATGGTGATAGTTAAATAAAGCCTTGAAGGATTTGGAGAAGAGGCACAGGATATCTGAAGTAGAAGCATTCTTGGCATAGAGAAGAGCAAATATCAAAGGCCAAAGGCAGGAGAAAGGTGTGGGTGGGGAATTATAGGGGACCTTTATGAGCACTTTGATTGACTTTGAACAAGATCAGAAACCACTGTATGGTTTAAGCCTACGAGTGACATGATCTGGTTTGCTGTGTTGAGAATAAGCTACGAAGGACAAGGCAAAAACCAGTTAGGAGGCTACTGAAATAATCAAAGAAAAAGAAGAAAGTATCTTAGACCAGGGTAGTAATAATAGAGATGGTGAGGAATGATGAGACTCTGGATATATTTTGAAAATAGAGTAAAAAAGATTTGCTAATGGATTGGTTGTTGAGTATAAGAAAGAAAGCAGTCAAGTAGAACATCAAGGTTTTTGAACTTGAGCAGCTAGAAAAAAGAAGTTGCTGTGAATTGAGAATGAGGCCTTCAGGGGTACAGGATGGGGAGAAGATAGGAATCCAGTTGTGGGAATTTACATTCTAATTCTATTTGAGTATCCAAGTGGAGAGGCCAGGTAGCAGTCAGATCTATGAGTTTGGAATTCAGGGTAGAGGTGGAGCTGGAGATAAACTTTTGGGAATTATCAATGAATAAGTGGCATTTAAAGCCAAGAGATGGTGAAGTTTTTGAGGAAATGACAGTAGATGGAAAACAGAAGTCCAAGACATGAGTCCTGAGAACAGTCTGGTGAAGGGGTTCCCAACCCCCAGACCATGTACTGATACCAGTTTGTGGCCTGTTGGGAACTGGGCCACACAGCAGGAGGTGAGCAGCAGGCATGCGAGGAAGATTCTTCTGTATATGCAACTGCTCCCCAGAACTAGCATCAGCATAACTGCCTCAGCTCTACCTTAGATCATCAGGCATTAGATTGTCATAGGAGCACCTGTCCCTGACACCACTGTTCTAGTATTTATGACTGGGTGGGGGGTATAGGAGAAACAAGCAAAACAGACAGAAGGGCCAGCCAATAAGATAGGAGGAGAATAGGAGGAGTGTGGTGCCTATCCTGGAGGGCAAGTGAAGAAGATATGTCAAGGAGGAGTGAGAAATTGACCATGCCCATTGTTGCTGGTAGAGCAAGAAAGATAAGACTGACAGTCCTCCAAAACCAGAGTCATTGGTGACCTTGAAAAGAGTTGTGTCAGTGGAGTGATGAGAGTGAAAGTCTTGTTGGAAAGGTTCAAGAACAAATGAAGAGGAAGAATTTCAGTCAATGAGTCCAAACAATGCTCTGCAGACCATTAGTTAAATTTATTTATGTATTTACTTACTTACTTATTTATTTTTTATGGTGACATTGATTAACAAAATCCAGTAAGTTTCAGGTGTACAATTTAACAGTAAGGCATACACACACACACACACACACACACACACACACACACACACAAATATATATATACACACACACACATACATACACACACATACATACACACAAATACATGCACATATATATAGCATTCATTGTATATTCACCTCACATAGATTTCTTTCTGTCACCACATATTTGACCCTCTTTACCCCATCTACCTCCCTCCTACCCCGTCCCCTCCACCCTCTGGTAATCACTAGTCTGCTGTCCATGTCTATGAGTCTCTATTTGTCCTAATCACTAGTCTGCTGTCCATGTCTATGAGTCTCTGTCCTGTTTGTTCATTGATTTTAGGTTTATATCTCACATATAAATGATATCATGTGGTTTTCAATTTTTCTGTCGGGCTTATTTCGTTTAGCATGATAATCTCGAGGTCCATCCATGTAGTTACAAATGGCAGTATTTCATCTCTTCTTATGGCTGAATAAGATTCCATTGTATATATGTACCACGGCTTCTTTATCCAATCATCTATCCTAGGACACTTGGGTTACTTCCATGTCCTGGCCACTGTGAATAATGCTGCTATGAACATCAGTGTGCAAATATCTTTTCAGGAAACATTCAGTAGAAAGAGAAAAACTGAAGATTCAGGGCTAATGGGCTATATCTGATAAATATTGAGTATCTACATTGTATCGAATGTTTACATGTATTAGGTTTTTATATATGCTTTTCATTCTTTAAAACAATGGTCCCCAAACTTTTTGGCACCAGGGACTGGTACCCCTATGAGAATCTAATGCCTGATGATCTGAGGTGGAGCTGAGGCTGTGATGCTAGTTCTGGGGAGTGGCTGCAAATATGGATGAGGCTTCTCTTGTTCACTTGCCTGTCATTCACCTCCTGCTGTGTGGCCTGGTTCCTAACAGGCCATGAACTGGTACCAGTCCGTGGCCCAGAAGTTGAGGGCCCCTGCTTTAAAACGTGGGGTATATATTATAGGTATCTGCTGCTTTCCTAAGTTCACTTCTGCCATTTTGCTTTTATGAAAGACCTACATTAGTGCTGTACCTGTTTATGCTAACCAAAAGAAATCCAAAGAAGATGTTTGCTTTTATGCATAAAAGGCTCACTCGAAACAGCAAAAGTGGCACTGCCAAGTTCCTTCTCCGGTAACCACACTCAGCATCAAGCTACCATATCTTTGACCTGTGTCTGAGGGCTGAGATATCAGAAAAGCCTAAGAGAGCTTGTAAGAGTGTTACACTTAATGTAAAACTGGATGTAATTAAGCATTTTTATCATAGTAAAGAAATAAAGACATTGGGCATGCATTGAATTTTGGGTATAAAAATGCTCAAAAATGTTTTCATATAAATTAATGGTAATTGCTTCTTCCTTTTACACCCTTTTGGTTTATAAAAAGTTTTATAGGAATGCTTTGCTCTACTTGAATAGTGGAGTAAACCTGTATTGTTCCCATTTTACCATTGAGGAAGTTGAGACTCAGAGAAATTGAGTCCTTGTCCAAGGTCACCCAGTGAGGAGGATAGTGAAGAGTTAAGAGTTAGAGCCTTGTCTGTCTGGAATAAGTTCAAGCCATATTGCTCCAGGAGTCACTGACTATTCTTCCATTCCTGATCGAAGGAAGATTGTGTGTGTTTCTCACAGCCATGACCAGAGACTTCAGTTGTGGGCAAAGCCTGAGTCATTCTGCTGTCTTTTGTTTCTTAAACCCTGGGACACAAGCAATAGAGAAGGGGCCTTGGTGTCTGGTTTGCCCCAAATCTCTATGCATTGGACATCTAATGAATGATGGTGTGTTGTATGTTGGGACATACAAAAGGATGGAAATACGAAGTCCTGAGTTTTAGTCCTGACTGTCACTGTATGGCTCTGTTAATTCTGGCAAGTCAATGCATGTTGAGTCTTAGTGTCCTCATTAGCAAAATGGGAATAAAAATATCTGTCCTGTCTGTTTCTTGAGTGGTTGTGAAAACATTACACCACATCCCCCATGCGCCCAGTACTCCAGCCATATGTGGACCATATGCTGTTTCCAAAGTGTAAGACATAGATGGCAGCAGTGGTTCTCAACCCAATGCCCAGCAGGGCACTTTTCAAATACTGCTCTCCTGCTAGGATGTCCAGCAACTGAAATTCACGAATGTTGCTAACAGGAGTGTAAACTGCAACCACTTTGGAAAGCAGTTTGGTAGCATCTGTCGAAGTTGAACCAGCACCTCTGTATGATCCAGCAATTGCACGCCTAGTTTATACCCAAGAGAAATGTGCGCACATTTATACCAAGACATGTACAAGCATATTTGCAGCAGTATTATTTGCAATGGCTCGAACTACAAACAGCGCAAATGCCCATCAACACTGGAATAAATTAATAAATTGTGGCATATCCGTATAATGGAATAGTGAACAGTATTGAAATTTTGCAAACTATGGATCCAACCACATGGATGAATCCCACAAATATAATGTTCAGTAAAATGAGCCTGACATAAAAGATTTTCCTCAAAACATGAGATATTAGAAAATCATGAACATCTTTTATCTCTATGGTGTCACAGCCTGGATAGAAGTTACCTTTGGAGATGAGGGAATGGATAGATATAGGGAGGGCGCAGGAGGGCTTCTAGGTTGCTGGTAATGTTCGCGTGTGTGTTTACTTTAATGATGTTTATACAAATAAAAAATACATTTTGGGGATACTTCACTGAGCTTCACACTAATGATCTGCGTACTTTTTTGTCTATGTATTTCACTTCAATTCAAAAACAAAACTGCTGCCAGTTCCTGAGACCATTTACATCAGAATCCCTGGGGGTGAAGCCCTGGCAGGGGCATTTTCAGGAGCGCACCCAGGGTTGAGGACACTGCCCTCCACCCTGTGTTCCCTTCAGGAAGGAAGACCTATGGCTGTGTGTCTGGGTGCTGACCACGTGTGCCTCAGAGCGGTGGGCAGGACACTGCCATCTGGTGAAAAGAAGGTTGAAGGATCCAGTGTGCGGATGACTGACAGCAGGAATGGCCCTCTTAGGGTGGGGATGAGGCTGCTCACCTGCAGTGACTGGAGACCCACCAAGAACACCAGCCTTCAGGAACTGCCTACATCCACCCTCCCTTAAGAAGTGATTCCTGAATTTTATTTCAGGTTCACTATTCAGAACAGTTGCTGCATCTTTTCATTATTTTTATTTGCCTGTCCCATTGTGGAGATTTTTGCCTCTTCATTTGTATTTTTGTGATTTAAGTTGTTATTTTAATTCTTTTCCTTCTTTTTAAAATATCATATTTTAGCCCACAAATGATACAACATCATCTGATAGTTGTGCCATCCCCTTCCAGGAGGTCTGGGCTGATTTTCTAACTTCCGTCCCACATGTGAAGGACAAGCAAATTCTACGTGCACTCCACTCTTAATCTTTGCTTTTCTTGACTTTACACAATTAAGAAAAGCATTATAAATAATAAAAACCTTTAATATCTCTTGATCATTACTCTGAGTTTTAAACAGAATACATTTATGGGCCAAGCTCTGTAGGTAGAAACCCTACACTTTAACATTTCTCTGTGGCTTTACCAAAAGAATAACTCTAGAATTCAACCTAAATAGCATTTTAACCCGGCTATAGCTGCTTTAACTTTTATTTCAATAGTTGGATATAGCTTTTCTAAAACTATTTTTATTAAAAATATTCAAGGTATTATCAAAAGAAATAAATTTCATTTTAGCTGTAAACTCAAGGCAAAATTCATTGGGTGGATTTTGATATAAGGGACATTGAAACATAGAATGCATAAATATCTAGATGCAAAATGTTCTTTATATGACTGTCATAATTTCTGAAAGAGTATATACATACATATCTATTGTATAGGGAAAAAAGCTGCTGCTTATTGTGGTTTATCTTTAGATTATGGGTGATTTCAATGTTTTCATTGTCTGCATTTTTTTTTTTTTTTGCTTTGGAAAAAAAAAGGCTGAGACAAGGTAGAAAATATGAAATACAGGCATCCTTCTCTACATGTTAGGTCTTAATAGCAAAGAAACTAAAGTTCTGAACTAGTAGAATCAGCATCACCTGGGAATGTGTTAGAAATGCAAATTTTTGGGCCCACCTCAGACTTGCTGAATTAGAAACTCTGGGGGTGGGGCCAGCAGTCTGCTTTAACAAACCCTCCAGATAATTCTGATGTCCTGAAATTTCTCTGAAGAATAGCACAGAAACCAATTTGGCCAATATGGCAAACGCTTTGTGTGTCGATTATGTGTCAATCATATCTCCATAAAGAGATTCATTCTGGGAATAGATGTTTTGCCTGATAATTTTGGTTTTTGTCCCCCATTTATCTTGCCTCAAATCTAACCTATACCAGTAGTTCTCAACCCTGGCTGAGGAACTTTTAAAAATGTCTCCCTCCAGATGGGTCCCAGTCATCCAGGTGCTTCTGATGTGAGCCAGGCCCGATGAACTCTGTTCTATATTCAGGTACTTTTGTGGTTGAGATCAATGATTGTTAACACCTGCCCCCAAATTCTTTTGGTTGTTTCCTGCAAGCCTTATGAAGCAGAACTCAGGCTTCTGGTGACTGCTTGTCCAGATCTAAAGGTGTTTCCTGAGAGATGGCTTGGCCTAGCATGCAGGTACCTCTGCAGACCACAGCAGCACAGAGATAGGACCCTACCCCCTGGCACGCATACAGCCTGAGGGCCAGTTCTTCAGCTACACATCAAATACCGACTCTGCTGTCCATGCCAGATGCTGAGTGAGATAATGTGAGTTAAACCCTTAGTTGGGTGCACATAGAAAATGTCTGCATATGCTAGCTGTCCGTATCTTCACTATCTAAAGCATATGGATTCCTTTTCATTTATGCTCACAAAATACCTGCTTGGAAGGCCCATCTTGGTTTCATCTTGAATTCTCTACCCTTACCTCCCAACTTTCCTGCAAGGTCCAGGAGGGACCACTCACATTCAATGAGAAATGTTCTACGCCAGTGGTTCTTAAAATGTGGTGGTGAGGTGGGAGAGGGAAGTGTCAGCAGCGTGAGTATCATCTAAGAACTTAGTAGAAATGCAAACTTCTATTACCAAAAAAATCAATTATAATAAATAAAGAGCAGGAGGAAACTTTTGGAAGTGATGGGTATGTTTATGGCATAGATTGTGGTGATGGGTCCACAGTTGTATACTTATCTCAAGACTCATCAAGTTGTATACATTAAATTTGTATGTCAGTCATACCTCCATAAGGTGGTTTTAAAAAGAAAGAAATGCAAACTGTTGGGCCTCACCCTAGAACTTCTATATCAGAACTCACGAGATGGGGCCCAGCCATCCGTGTGTGATTCTGATGCCTGCTCACTTTTGAGAACTGCTGTAAGGCCTTGCCTCTTGATGGTTAGAAATGCAGAACCTCAGGCCCCAACCTAGGCCAGCTGAATGAAAATCCCCAGGTCACTAGGATGCATAGGAGAGCTTGAAAAGCACTGTTCCAGGCTCTCTCCCCTGATCTTTTTCGAATTAGAACACCAGAAAGGTGCATTTTTAGTTTGCAGCTTCTCAGCTCCCCACAGAAATGCCATCACAAGACAATATTTTAAGCATAAGAAACAAGTGCATAAGAAACCTTTCCGTATCTGTGGAGAAAAATTTCTACTACTATTCACCCGCCTTAAGTTAGAATTTCATCCTGTCAATTTTCTTAGAGTTTAGAGCAAGCGCATGTGTCTGTCTGGTGTTTAAAAAGAAGTTGAAGTTATGAAGCTCATTATACCTCAGTTGCCAGAACACTTAGATTTTACCTCAATTCTAAGAAATATTCTTAGGCTAGATTCTCTCCTGCAGAAATCCCTTCTTCTTAAAAGTGATCTTTGTAATTTAATTATTCTTTTAACAATTCTCTTGTGGCTGTGTGTGTGTTTTATTGTAAGTAACCTTGAATATTGTGTGAGAAGATAAGGGGTTGATCAGTGTCTCGGATCATCTCTTCCTATATAAAGCACAATGATTTCAAGGGCTCAGCGCAAATTCCTCATGCTCCATGAAGTTTTTCTGGCAGCTCTCTATCACAGCTGTAATCAATTTGGCCTCAGATAACATTTGTTATTTGTCATTACAACATATATCAGGTATTGCCCAGTATTTTGTGAGTTAATGTTAGTAAAGTTCTTAAACAGTATAGGAACATAGCACATGCTCAAATTTTTATTATTACCATTACTATTATTACTGTTTATATAGACTTATGTGTTTTTCCTACTAGACTGTAAACCTCTTTGGGGTGAGGAGAGGGCTTTTTTATTGTTGGATTCCCAAATAAGCCTGGTTTATATTGCACTCACAAGAGATTCTTATGCATAACATTAATGAGAGTAAATATAAAAGTGTTTTGAAAAAGAAAATGTGATTTATTGACATTATTGAAACATTGGGTCTCAGTCTTACCCAAAGAGAGAAACTGTTGTGCCAACAAGAGTAGCATATCCCTTAGCCTCAGTCCCAAAAGGCATCAGAAAAAGGAAGTGAAGGATAAATGTCACCAAAGTTGTGAGTGAAACTCAGTTCAGAAGAAACTCTGACCAAAACCAAAATGGAACCAACTGGAAATGTTAATGATCATTTTTAGTAAGTCACAAGAATTTGAAGAAAGTCTATTTTAATAAGAACAATTTCATTTTCCATATAGCCTAGGAAATTAAGATCTAGATGGCTTCTTTTACATAGTCTCAGTCAACTTTACACCTCCTTGAGAGAAAGCAGTATGGTTTCACCTTCAATCACTGAAAAAAAAAAAAAAAAAAAAAAAGCAAAAGGCATGTCTTAAGGATTTATTTACAAGAGAAAAACACATTGTTTGTCATATGTGGAGTTATCCAACATAATATTCTGGGGGAAAAAGAAGTTCAGGCAAGAGAAGAAAACTGAGCATAGAATCATGTTTGTATGATGTGTAGAAGCAGATTCATGGTGAAACTGAAGAAGCCTGAGATACAGGGCTCCTCGTGTAGCCCCAGCCTCTTCCAAACCTTCAAGAGGAACCGTAGCAATTTTGTGTTTATAATTTTGCATTAATGTTCACAAATGGGTTTCCAAAATTATAGAAGTTTCAGGCTCTATAAAACTAGAACTGCTCCTGATGAAATGCCTCTCTCTTTCTGTAGCTCTTGCTTTTCGATTTACTTTTTGGCGATCATTTAGCTCTGCCTTGCCAGATGAAGGGATTTAACAGCTAAGGGATTTGATAATGAAGAAGAAGGTCCCTGGAGAACTGTTAGGAGGAGAGATAGATCATCACAGCTGAGTTCAAAGTGGTGAAATGTAGGTACTAGGATGTTTTACTTCAGGGATTATCGTTGTCCTTCTAGGTTAATGATTCTCAGCCATAGATAATTTTCCGTACCAAGAGACATTTGGCAATGTCTTGGAGACATTTTTGGTTGTCATAAGTGGGTTGGAGTGGGGAGGGCTGCCACTGGCATCTAGTAGTAGGATGTTGCTAAATATCCTACAATATATTGGACAACCCCACCCCTTTCCCCCAACAAAGAATTATCTGGCCTGAGATGTCAGTAGTACTGATGCTGAGAAATCCTGTTCTTGGGTACTCCTTTTACTTCAGGTCACTGACAGCTACAGTTGTCAAAATGAAGTGATCAGCAAACAGTATAAGGTAATTTCTCAAAGGCATTTTATAGTTTTGGTCTCCCCCATAAACCATTGTTTGGCATATACCTGGCTCTTCTTCCTTAGTAACTTCTACTCCCATCTCCCCACACCTGCAAAAGCAGGTAGTGGCTCTAACTAAAACAGTGGTGAAAACCTGGTTGTGGGGCCACTGCGTGAGAAACAGGGAGTCCCTCCTATAGTGCTAAAGAGGAGGCCGGAAATGGCCTCAACACTGCAGGAGAATTGCAGGCGCTGGAGAGATACACTATTGTGCAAATCCTGATCAAAAGACAAGCTTCCCTAAAATTAAAATAATCAGTCACTTCCTTCAACAACAGGAATGTCAAAGGAATGTTGATGGAGATGTCCACACCTTGAAAATGCTGATCCCACTCCCAGGCTGCTGAGCTCTATGAGTCCAAGTTCAAGAGTTACCAATAGACTGCCCCAAATTCCAGCCCTCTGACCTCAGCCTGCCCTTCACTGCCTCTTGGCCTTTTTTCCAGTTAGCTCCTGGTTGTGTATCTGTCTTATTCCCATGGTGGCTCACTTTCCCCAAACCTCTTCCAGTTTCCCTTCTGCCCTTGCCTCCTGCTTTCTTGAGATGAGTAACAAAATAATCATAGCGATCATTTATGCAGCAGCCACAAGCACCGGGCTGATGCAATATATATGCTTCATCTGCAGGGTGAGTATCAATAACCCTGTTTTGAAGATGATGAAACCAGAGTGTAAAGAGGCCTCTAACTTCTTTCAAGTCACAGCGCCTCATTTGGTCCCAGGACTGCCCATCTCCAGCATGAATTCCTGATGTTTCTCTTGTCCCTGGAAATCTCTCTCTGTTTTGATCCCTGGGTCTTGGAGGAAAAAAGTCCTTTCAACCAAGTTTTCTCTTCCGTCTTGATTTCCTTCTGTTTTCCACTGCACTTTATTAATGATCCCCTCCCCTGTTATATAACTCAGACTTCCCTCCTTCCTGCCTCCTTCTCCTACAAATGCATTTGGTCCGCCCTGCTTCACGAATGCACTTCTGATTCATCTGCCTCCTTCACTTCTCTGTCAGCTTGTTAAAAGAAAGACTGTCTCAGTTTGACCATCTCTTCTCCCTCATGCACTCTGTGGCCTCTCCAGTCATCTAATCTATGAGCAAAGCCTTGCTCCCTTCCCTGACTGTGTGTCCTGGAGTCCCCTCTGCTCCATCCTGAATGGGCACCATGTCCACCTCTTACGCTTTTGTTTCTCAGTGCCTGGCATAGTGCCCTGAATAGCAAGGGTGATGGTGATGACCTCACATTCAGGACTGGGCAGAGACTAGACAAATACTTCCCAGGGCCAGGGACATGGCTGAAGCAGGACTCCTAGGGAAATTCCTTTGGGCTGGAGTTCTGTTCAGCAGAATGACGACACACAATTGTCCTTTTTAGAGCAATGATTACCAAATGGAAATACCCTATTTCACCAGAGACTGACAGTCAAAGTCACTAGCTTCATATCTAAATGTCATTTACCTCTTCGCTGTAACCAAGGCTCTGAGAAACAGAAGCATGACTACATGCTAGGGGATTCAATTCCTGTTTTTCCTTCCTGTTTGTCCTCTGCTAAAATTAAAAAAAAAAATACCTAAAAGAAACTTCTTGGTATTGTTGTCCTGACAGTATTTTACTATTACATATGTGGAGATAAAGTTAAATGAAACAATAGATTTGAGCTGTCATCAAATGCCATCAATTTTTAAAAGGCAAGTAGGTAACATCTGAGCACTAATCTATGTTTGATGGCAGGGATCCCTTCTCTGGGTAATTCCATTTTCATACTCTCTCTACTGATACGTCTGTAGGAATTTCCATAAGCTGGTATTATTAGTAAGCCTTTGTCTGACATTCATCCATCCATCTATTGGTTCATTCCTTAATTCTGTCAGGGAGGAAGATATTTTCCTCTCCCCTTCTAGTTCTTCTGGCTGGTCTAAGAATTACTGCTCGGACTTCCAACAGACCCTGCAGGCAGAGATCCAGGAGGTGGATGTGGTAAGACACTGCCTTGCTGCTGCTGTTCATCAGGTGTCCAGGATCTCTCAGTTAAGTTTGCTCCACATCGGGTGCCACCCGAGCATTTAGAAGACATTTTCCTCTATTCTTCTGGGTTCCTATGACCAATATAAGAATTAAATTGACATGAGACAGATTAACAGGAGAGAATCACATTTAATCATGTGTGTACATACGAGGGTTCCATAAGAATATGGGGCCCAAGGGCAAGGTAAGAAGTTGAGGTTTATATGCCATCTTGAGCTAAAGAGAAGAGGGTCATGTTTTGGGATTTCAAAGGGAAGAAAAACAAGTCACATGGAGATGGAAAAGCAAATGTTTGGTAAACAAATGTTTGCTAGGCTGTGCCAAGGCCACAGTGGGACACAGTGGACACAGTGGACACAGTGGATGCTGATCTTCAGGGCCTGCCAAGTTTTCCCCACCATGTGTAGTTCATGTTATACTATAGTTTTCTATGGTATTAGTTCTCTTCCTGGAACATTTCCTCCATCTAAATTCTTTTAGTAAGGGGGAAGGTCAAATTTTCTTCCTGAGTCTTTTGTTTCTTAAAAATAAGATAATCTTCATGCCAGAGAGACATATTTTGGAGTGGCATATCTTCTTCCCTACCATTCAGCAAATATTTACCAAAACTGTATGCCAGCTCTTTGGACAAGATAGACACAATGCCTGACCTCAGGATTTTAGTCTAACCTGGCACTTAGAATTCAGTGTGATAGGCGCTAGATAAGAGAAATGTAGGGTATGGTTGGAATACTTATGCACTCACCCCAGGCTGGCCAAAGACAGTTTCCAGGAGAAAGTTAATATCTAAGGGTAAAACCTGACTGTTAGGTGAAGGTGAAGTTGTGAGGAGGAATTGTCCTAACTAGAGAGAATAGCATTCTCAAAGGCTCATGATGAGGGAGAGACATAGAGATACAGAGGAGAGAGTTTTAGGGAACTGAAAAGTTCATTCTCACTGGATCAGAAGAGAGAAGAATGAAGACAGTTAATCAGAGCTATTGTCATAGCTAATACCTTAGGTACATAAAGTGGGTACCATTATTATCCCCATCTTGCAGATATGGAAACTGAGGCACTGAGGTTAAAGTAACTAGCCCAGGGCCACCCAGTTGGTATCTGTGCCCTTAACTGACACAATACTGCCTCCCATCCTGCTTTCGAGATAATTTTGCAAGCTCCCTCCAAGCAAAGATTTGGAGGCCTCAGGAGAAAAGAGTAGATTGAGGTAGTGATTTTGTATTTAGCAGGAAGTCTGAGTGGAAATATTAACCAAAGAAAGCCTGTCCTCCCCCACCTGCTCCCCTCTTTAAATCAAATTAAGGTAAAGGTTCTGCTGAGAGGAGTTATTATTTAAACAGGGGAGGGGAAAATTTCTGGGCACCCAAACTGGTAGAATGGGATGGAGGGAGACATTTTGGGGTAGAGGCCCAGCTGTGCCTCCCAGGGGAAAAAGTAGGTGGTGTTTAAGGGACTACCTAGTCATATAATCAGAGATATCCTTTTGGCATAGAAAAGTTGATATGAATGAATTACTGAACCCAATTTACTATCGGGGAATGATTTAGGCTCTTGAAAGTTGCATGTTAGAAGATTTTTTCCCCCTCCAATTACTAATATACTGCTAACATAAAAGAAAATTACTCAGGATGACTAAGGAGTAAGGTGGCTTATTCAGAGGTAGATGAGTTTTGTGTAACTCAGTGACTGATCTAGAGCAAACAACAGCTTCATATCCCTTAAGGGAGAAGTAAAAAAGGGTTTAATGTCAAAACTTTGCAACTGAAGACTTTGAAGTGTGTGGACATTTCACTCAAGCATGATGCATGGTGATAAGACTTCTCAAGACCAGAAAATCTCTCATGGACAATTACCCACCAGTTATATTAAACCTTGATCCAGTGAGAAATCTAACATTTGTTCTTGACTGATTCTTCCTAGAATAAAAATGTTTCAGTTTGACAAGTACTGCATATTGTCCTTCCTGAATCAAATGCTCACTTTTCTTGTTTCATCCTAGTTCCTTCTCAAGAGAAAAAGCAAAGATAGGTAATATTTCAGTGGCTGAGACTGGCCTGAGTTAAAATGCCCATCTCTAAGACCTCCTGTGGTAAAATGGGTGAGGACTGGGTTATTTTCCACGCTTATTTCAAATACTGGTAGAGTCATGATTTCTGTATGTACAATCGGATTGGAGAAGGAACTTTGGAGAACTTATGGCCAGTGTGAATGTGCACATATTGGTTTAGTTAGTTGCCTCAGTAGAAAGGATGTGTATGTGTTTCATATTCTTGTTTATACCAGTACATAGGGAACTCAGAGTCATGTGGAAGTTGGATATGATTTATCAGTTCCCCATCCCCCTACCAAAAAATGGACAATAGATTTATTTGCCCTTTCTCTGCTACTTAAAACTCCTCCTTCCACTTGGCCAGATTGGATTTTGCTATTCCTCTCAGGCATGTGGGTAAAGAGCTTGGTTAACAACTCATGTTTGTCGAATTATCATGTAGATAATTATTTGAATCATCACCTTGAATATTAAGGAATTTCATTTATATAATACTTATTTGGGGAGGAACATAGGCTGTTCCTACCCTCAAATACATATTGTCATCAGAAATGTTAGCAATGAGCCTTTATCCTTGCTTGTTTCTCTGTTGCCATTGGGTCTACTTGTCACAGTAACTTGAAAATGTATGATGTAGTGCTTCTGCCTTGGGGTCATTAAGAGAGTGATTGCGTGGAGGAGAAGAAGGGAGGTGAGTGACTAAACAAACCCAACTTTGACCAGTTGAATGACTAAATGAACACAATGCTGACCAAGCCAATGGCTTCCAGAGTACTAGAATAATGAGCATGCCACAGTGGTTCTCATATTTATTCATTCAAACAATATGTATTTGTTCAGACAAATAAAGCCTTTTATGAGCCACACATTAGGAAGAGACAAGATCTGCCCTTGAGAACTCATGTTTAGGACTCACCCCAAAGTGGGCCCAGCAAAGGTGTCAAAAAGACCTGAGGCTCATTTAAAATCAGCAGCTTCTCCCCCTTTCACATAATACAGTAGATTGAATTGTTTTCCAGAACCTTAGGCCTCGATTTGCCTATAGTAATAAACTATCAAGGGACAGACTCAAAATGACATAGAAAAAAGAGGTGTTTATTGGAAATCTCACTTAACAAAGAAGGTTTGAAAATTCAGTCACAGGAAGGGCAGGACATCAGATATGAGGGAACCAATGAATCCATTTCTCCCTCATCCCTCTTTTCCATCCTACAGTCCTTCTCTCTGGCTATCTCTCTGCATGGAGGCTTGCTTTTCTTTCCCTGCAGAATAGGGTTCTCCCCACGTTGGTGGTGCCACAGCCTCATTTCTGTTTCCATCCCTCTCTGTCTCTTTGGAAGGCTCAGCCCTCACTGGCCATCACATGTTGGAGTTTTTCAAGGCTATATCCTAGATCCTCTTAGTCCCCCTTCCCTAGAGATTTCATTCAGGCCCACAGCTTTAATCACCATCTCTACTTAGAGGATTCACAGATTTGTTCTTTGCCATAGACCTTTCTCCAAGATCTAGGCCTGTATATCCAAGTGCCTACCTATCATCTACTCTTGTATATCTCAAAGGCATCTGAAACTTGCCCCTTCTTGCTAATCAAATCCCCAAGTTGTTGGAAGTAGCAATGTACCCAGTGAAAAGACTACATTTCCAGCTTTTCTTGCAGCTGGGAATGGATGTAGATGAGACATAGAAGAAATTAAGTTGAGCTTCTAGGGAAGTTCTTTACAAAAGGCTGACTCAGCTGAAAGTTTTGCCATTTTTGCCCCTATGCCTTGCTCCTTCTGCCTGGAATATGGATATGATAGTGCAGCAGTGGTCATCTTCAGAGTATGAGGACAATTTGAAGATGGAAAATAGCACTGAAAATGGCAGAGTACTGGTAGAAGGAGCCTGGGATAAAGATGCCTAATTTCTATCTGTAGACAGCTTTTAAGTGAGAAATGATAAATTTCTGTCTTATTGAAGCCACTCCTATTTTAGGTCTCTATAACTAGATTCAAACACAATTCCTAACAGATAATGACCTCTTCCTATACTTCCATCATCATCTGGTACCAGACCCGACTCCACCCTTCTTCCTCTTCTCTAGTCACACCGTCCTCTCTGCACATATTCACCATGCTTCTTCTGCCACTTATTTGTCTCACACGCCATGTCCAGTGCCTGGATCTCAGCTCAGTCATGACTGCAGCAGGAAAGCCATCCTTGACCTATTTCACCATCATAGGTTCTTAAAGCACCACCAGCCTCTCCTTTATAGTAACTGTCCCCATAGGAATTTTACAATCTAGTGGGAGGGACTCATATCTGTCCCTCCTCGGTTGTAAGCTCCATGCAGGCAGAGACTGTGCCCTTCTCTCTTGTTACCATTGTATCCTTAACACCTAGGCAGTTTTGTAAGAAGTGCTCACCCTAAAAAGAAAAATGTTGACAGAATGAACCAGGCCTCTGGTCCATATTTTTAAAATCCTAGGAAAGAATTCTGACTGGTTTAGCTTCCTACCATCAATGTAAACAAACAAACAAACAAACAAAACCCCAAACATCCAAACCTGTAGACAGTGTTTATAAATTTACTTGAAGCAATCTGATGACATATGCTGGGGAGCAAGATCTCAAAGGCTCTCGAGAATAACAGATTTGCAGTTTCTTTTATGCTTTTGAAGTTAAGGAGGGCAGGTGAGAAAAATTGGAACAAGATAATGTGCTCTCAAGGGTGGTTATGCCTTAGAAAAGGTTCTGAAACGAAGCATTTCAAAGGTGTGTTAACTAGCTACACAGAGACATGGACAGGGCTTGCTTAAGGCACAGATAAACCTCTTACTAAAAATTTATATGCCTGGTGCGTGACTGTGCACCGTGACCTGCCCAGTTAGGAATTTATGATTAGACCACTCCATGAGGTAACTTTCTATAGAACCTCTCTTTCCCATCTATACAACTTAGGGCCAATTTTCTACCTCTGGACTATGGCCAAAGAGCAGAGTATAAGAATGTGGCAGCCCCCTTTAAAATCACATGATTGGAGTAGGAAAAGGAACAATCCCAAAAGAAGGATAAGGAGATACATACACATAAAAAATGTCCACCCCTCTAAGGCCATCCTTGAAGTTTATTATAACCTGATCTTCCTTGGAGGGGAAGGTGGAGGAAGGAGGGTTCACTCAGGTCCTGCATGCCTTAGGAGAGAACTTGGTTCCCAGACTTGAGTATGATAAGGGGATGACTTTTGGTATAGTCCCTTAGGGTCTGTTCTCCATTCATTGTCAATAGATAATGACAATAAGGATGAAAAACCATGTTTTATCTAATTTTATGATTTCTATTCAATTCAACAAACACTTAAAATATACGCTCTTCACTTAACTCAAAGCCTCTCCATTTCTGGTCCCTGCTGCCTCTCTGACTCCTTTCTCTCCCTCCCAACCCTCTCCTTCTTTCCGGCCTTCGTTGCACTCCAGCCACCCTGGCCTCCTAATTCTCAATGTCTGAGTTCAGTCCTGCCTCAGGGACTTTGCACTGCTGTTCCCTCTGCCTGGAACTCTTTGCTCTTAGATCTTGGCCAGGCTGGCTCCTGAGGAAGCTAAGCCAGAAGGGCCACTATGAACACTTCTGCAGTTTGTGCACTGCACAAAGATGCTGGGCTGAGGGCTGAAATTCAGTCCCAGTGCTGCCCACCAAGCTGTGTGGTCTTAAGAAAAAGGGTATTTTTCTTCACCAGAAAGCATCCCCTAGCAAATCAAAGAGCCCTTGGGGCTGCATCTGGCCAAAGGAGAGATCTTTATCTAATTTATGCACAAGCCGTGAAGAGCTAATGGTGGCCCATGGCTAGAGGGCCTCCTCATCTGAGCTGGAAAGTTTTCTCTTCTACTAGATGATGACCTTGTGGCTAAATTGACACTGGAGATGAAAACCTGGAAACTGCAGGTGAAGGAGATCAAGTGCCATAGGGGGACCCTGAAAGGTAGTTTCTGGCTCTGCCCTGTATCTGTGCTCTTTTGGTTTAGTTACTTTATCACATCATGTATTTCATTGTCCCACAAGTATATTCTGAGCTCCTATCATGTACTTGGGAGGGATTAATGGTGACCAGGCTCTGCCCTACAGCAGATTAGTCTAGAGGGAGAGAGGTACAAAGCAAATAACCACACCAACATCACAACATTAACCTCTGATAAGCCCAGGAAGGAGAGATGGGTGGAGCTTTGAGGGCTCACGGTAGGAGGATTTGACCTAGGAAGTGAGGGGTTGTTGTGAAGACTTTCTTGAAGTGTCTCAAGTAGAGAATGGAAAGATGGGTAGGAGGTGACTGGGCAGAGAAAGGATGGGATCTGATGTGGAAGGTGGCCTGGTCCAGAGAATAGAGTCCGGTTCCCGAGGCCTAGTCCCAGCTCTGAGTGCAGATCTCTCTAGTGCTCAAGATGTTTCAAACAATACTTTTTGGCTTTTAAGAACACACTGTCATTCATCACTGAGGTAATACTTGTAGGTCATTCTGGTAAGTCATTTTTCAGGGTACAAATCAAACACGACTTGGTGGTGTATCAGAGCAGGCTCCTTTCCGCTTTAAGAGCTGACTGTACATATCTCTTCCCAGCTCCACATTCAGTGACATCACATTGGCAGCTTAAAATTGGTCATAGTGGGAGTATTTATGTCAGAGAAATTGGCAAACAAATCGAGGCTTGTTTTTTTCTTGGAGTGCCAATTTAAAACATTTACTGCTATGCCACACTGAGCAGGAACCAACTCTCATAGCCCTAGGGAAGCTACCCAAATTCACAGAGAATCACAAGTTTTCTTGAAAAAAATAAATGACATGGTGGCCTCTGAATCCTGCCTGAGGTCACTGGAAAAAGATGCTGCTGATCCACCTGAGATGGAGTGTGATTTCTGCCACTCGTGAATATTTCCTGGCAATTACTTTTCAAGAAGCAGAACCTCATGAATGATGTAATTTAAGGGTGATAGAGGTGGTTGGACTTGGCTGATCAGCACTGCTAGCTGACCCTGCTATGGTCAGAGACTATTACCAGGTACTGGGGACAAATAGTAAAGGCACCCAAGACCTTGCCCCTCCTCTCTGAGAACCAGCAGCTGGTTGGCACCATAGGACAGTTACACATTGTGTGTGTGATTGCGATCCCCTGCTTTCCACTACCCTAGTGATTGGGAAGGGCTTGATTCAGATGATGAGTCTCCTGTGAGCATGGACTGTCTTAGTCATCCTGTATTCTCACTGTTTCTGATCCAGGACCTGACACAGACAAACTCGCTAGATGCTGGCTTTAGAATTAATGTGCCTCATGAAAGAGAACCCACAGAGTTTACACAGCTAGACCACTCTTCACCCCAGGGCTTTATTTTTCCTCATGACTTTCCTTTCTGGCAATTTCTATTTCTTCTGCTAAACTCTTCTTGGGGAAACTCTAAGAAGCTGTCCCCAATCCCTGAAGACTGGGGTGGAGGGATGCCTGCACTGTGCAGGGTATATCCTCAGTACCTGTCATCCCAGGTTATTTAATCCACCTCATCTACTGTGAGTGTCTACATCTCATTCTTCTCTCCAGCCCTAGCCCCTGGCACAATATTTGGCACAAAATAGGTGCCCGATAAATATTTAATGTCTGCACGAGGGGCTGAAGGTAGTATAAATAGGAATTTTAAATTTCAGGAAGGATTGGAAAAAGCCACACTTAAGGAGCTCCTTCTGATGATTTCACTTATATGTGGAATCTAAGGAACAAAAGGGGCAAACTAAATGAAAACAGACTCACAAATACAGAAGACAATCTGGTGAAGGCCAGAGAGGAGGGTGGTTGGGGTACTGGGAGAAAAAGATGAAGGGTTGAAGAAGTACCAATTAGTAGTTAAAAAATAGTCACGGGAATGTAGAGTACAGCATGGAGAATATAGCCAACAGTATTGTAATGGCTATGTGTAGTGCCAGATGGGTGATAGAGTAATTGGGGGGAATCACTTCATAAATTATATAAATGTCTAACCAATATACCGTATACCTGAAACTAATAAAAAATCAAGCTCCTTCTGTATGCCAGACATATGAATGAATGAATGGTAGCAGAATATGCCACCCCAAAATATGCCACATTGACATAAGGATTATTTTGAGCTGATAACTGAAAAGAAGCAGATATAAGAAAAGCTCTCTGTCTCCCCCTATTTGCCTAAGAGCAGGACAGAAATAACTAAAGGTGCCTGGCTTCCCTCTCTACCAGGAAGGACAGAAGTTTAATCACTGGAGATAATTCTAGACACTTATCAGCTCAGAAATGGCACCAGAAGAAACTACATAACAAATTTTACTAACAAGCCTGTATCTTCCATTAACTACCCCTTATATTTGCCTTCTCACAGTTTGCTGCCCTAGAAACTCAAAGTCTTTTTCCTTTTCCTGTCATTTCTCTAAGAGTGTATTGTTCTTTTGTCAAGATGCTATATAGCCCCAAGTTCTAATCACCCCCTTGAGTTACTCATCACTGGTTGCTCCCATGTATATGTACAATGCACATATTAATAAACTTCTGTTTTTCTCTTGTTAATCTGTCTTTTGTTAGTCTAATTTTCAAGGCCCCAATTACATAACCTAAGAGGGTAAAAGGAAATATTTTTTCCTCTTCTCCGTATGGTACGATGTCCTTATATTTGTTCTCTCTTTTAACCCTTACAACAACCCCATGAAGTAAATCTTTCTATTCGCATTTTATAGAGAAGGAACTGAAGATCAGAGCTGTTAAGTAATTTACCCATAGTCACACAGCTCACAACAGGAGGAGATAGTAGCGGGGTCCAAATATGATTCTCTGCCTTCCACTACACAGTGATTTAGGCTGTGCTGGGACCAGAGTACTCGGTTGTAGCAATTGAGTACTGTTTAAGGATCTCTTTCTTTGCCTTTTCCCCTCACCTCCAGCATTACAGCCTTTACTCCTAGGACCAGCTGATCTGCATGTTGATTCAATTTAAGTTGATAGGACATACCTGTCTATTTCTGTTGCACTCCTCACAGCTTTTCAGGAACATTTTGCTACATTTATACTGTTCACTCCAAGTTCTTTAGGTTTATGGAACTGGAACAGGTAGGTAGGTATCAAGAAGCTAATGGAGCCAGTAAATACCTTCTGCTGAAATTCTTTATAGTTCCAGGACAACTTGCATCAGAATTACATGGGGTGTTGGATAAGATTGTTTCTTAGCCCCGCCCCATGGACTAAGTTTCTGGATGAAACCCTGAAATTTGCATGTTAACCAGGAACACACCTGGCTGAATTTTTTTTAGGAGTTTTCAAATACTGGCTTAAAATTTAAAGTATAATTTACATAGACTTAAGTGTACAAATCTTAAATGTATAGCTAGAATTTTTATAAAAGTATTCACATTTCAACCTGAGTACGTCTGTGTATTAATCACTCATATCAGGATAGAGAAAATGTCCCTTTAAGTGTTCCTAGAGGTAACTACTGTTCTATCACCATGGACTAGTTTTGCCTGTTCTTGAATCTCATAGATATGGAATCATATAGTGTATGCTGTTTTGTGTCTGTTTTCTTTCATTCACATTGTTTTTGTAATTTATGCATGTTATGCATAGCAGTAGTTTGTTCCTTTTTGTTGCTGATGATATTCTATTGTATGAATAGATCCTAATTTACTGATCTGTTTTCTTAAGACCACTTAGGTTATTTCCAGCTTTTGGCTATTATGAATTGAAGCTGCTATGAACATTCTTGTGCTTGTCTTTTGGTGGACATAGACACTAATTTCTCTTGCATAATTACCTAGGTATGAAATTGCTTCAGGCTTAAGGTTTGACAGTGAGAGGTAGATGGGAGTTTATATACAACCATGAGCAAGAAATGCAGTGTGAGGCAGGGTGTTTGAGCAGTCCCTACTCAAAAGGAGGAAAGTGTCAAGCTGGGAACTCAGTTGCTGGTTGTAGCTCATGTGTTCTCAACAGCTTGATGTTAGGTGTGTGAAAAATAGCTATTACCATGGTTTGTGGCTCTGAGATATGCTGAGATACTGTAATGTCATGGGGAGAAGGGGTATTTATTAGGAAAACAGTATCTGACACGTCTCCTTAGGGGTTGGTAATGAAAACAACTTGAGAAACATTGGTCCAGCTAAACACAGATGTTCTTATATCTCCAAAATCTGGACCCTAAGGGGATCGCCTTGCTTTCTGGTCAAAGAGGGTAACTTGGGAGTAAGCAATACTATCCAGAGATGCCCAAGGGAACACACAGCTAAATTCCTGTGTGTGTGCCGGGAGGGCCCGGGGCTTGTAGGTACAAGGACATGATCATACTCTGAAAGGACAAGTAATTCACCAGTCTATACAGATCTTGCTCCAATCAACTCACTGGCCAGCTGGCCCATGAGAGGAAAAGTTTCTTTTATTAGAACCTTTTGTTGGGGGAGGAAGTGATGAATGTCTCCGTCGGCCCTGCTGGGCGTCATGTCAGATCAGATCTTGAATGGAGGAAGCTCAGGAACCACAACACAGCCACCACACTCAAGGCTTCCTCAGCACCTCGGCACCAATTGTTCTCCTTTAACTCATGCGTGATGTTTCCGCCCCAGCAGACCTTCCCTTGTGAGCAAATGGAAAGAAAGTAAAAAATCTGGAAAGAATGAATGCATCAAAGAGAAGGCAGACACCATGAATCAAGCCAAGGAGAGAGACACACGGGCCCTGGACACCAGGCAGGAAGAAGCGGGGTTCTGAGAAAAGCCCCTGCCATTCTCCCTAACCTATGTTCTCAGTACCCAGGTTTCTGTTGTGCAGTTCACCTCTGCTTGCTCCTGAGGGGTATGTGGTCAGTGTGAGAAGGGTCACTAGGATAGTGTACCCCACTGAGCCCCAGGCATTGACTTCAGTCCTGAATCACACACACTGGCAGTGTAGTACAATAGCCAAAATCACTTAAAACTTGTGTGGTCTTCGTAAGTTTTATACCTTTTCTGAAGCTCTCTGTGCCTCAGTCTTCTCATCTGCAAAATGAGGGTGATAATAATTGTAGCTACCTCATAAACTAGTGAATAAATACAAAGTGCTTAGAACAGAGCTTGGAGAGTCTCCTCTGAGCATTGGCCTTTACTATTACTTATAGCTGATACCTGCCCTCAAACTGCTCCCATGCTAGGAAGGGTACCACCTTCTATTTTCTGATTCTACTAAAAGGCTGTCAGGCAAGTATAATTTGAATAATTCTTGCCTGTTCCTCTCTAGACTTCAGGCAGGGATATTGCTGCCCCCTTGGGGTTGTCATTTCTTGATTCACTTGCTTTCCCCTTCCCTCCCACTCAGCAGCCATGCTCCAGAAGGGGGAGGTGGTGATAACCACTGTCCTTGGGGTGGGGGCGGGGTAAAGAGCTAAGAGGAAATTTTGATTGAGCAGATGATTCATGAACTCAACAGGGTGAGGTCACAGCAGACAGGGAGCCCAAGCTCTGGTCTACATGGCCAAGAAATTGAGCTGCTTTCACATGAGGGATGCTCTAGAGCCGTGGAGGTGAACAAGGGCCATACATACCACATTCTCTTCCTTCCTATTTTGTTAAAAGGGATATGATGAGCCAGGCTCATCCTAACACAGGATGGGCTGGTTCATCGGGTTGTAGGCGTGACTTTCAGAGGGCCAGCTTATTCTGTGTCCAATTTCCCCAAGATCCTTAGACCTTTCTGAAAGCCACTGGATGATTTATTCTGAGTATTGGGTTGAGCTCCTCAAGCAGCAGGCAGGCTCTGCAATAGAGATTTGTGTAGACAAAGTATACTGGGGAGTGCTCTTACAATCAACAGGTGGTGGGGGCGGGGGGAAGGAAGCAGAATGGACAGAGGGGAAACTTGAACTTTGATGCTGTCACAACGAAGGCTTCAGTAGATGCCACAGGGAGCTCTGCAGCCAGGATGGCCCTTTAAAATTGGAGCCTGGGCAGGCTTTATAATCCCCACTGATCATTGGATACAGGCTGCTCTGGAAAGGGCCAGTGGCCTTGGGCAAGGCATCTCTCTTTAGGCCAGGGCAAGCCCTGCAGATGCAGCCGTGAGCCACTGGCTGCCAGTACTCCCAGCAGCTGGGTAATGAGCACCCTGTCCTCAGGGGAGACCTGGGCAACGTACCTCAGCATCCACCACGCCGACACTGTCATTGGACCTTTCTGCCTTTTACCACCTGTTCACATCATTCCTGTTCTCTGACATCTGCAGAGTATAATGATTAAGGGTATAGGTTTTTGAGTCTGACAAATTCATGTTCAAATCCTATTTCTGCCATTCATTTGACAATATTTATATATAGGGTATATTTTCAGGTACTGTTCAAGGCTACAAGGGTACAAAAGTGGTAATACCCCAGCCTTTAGAATTTATATTCCACGGGTTGCAGGGGAACACTGACAATTAAAAAATAATATATATATATATTATATATACACACACACACACACATACACACACACATATATAACATATAATGTATATAATTATGATTTATATTGTAATATATATTATACATAATGATTAATGACATGGAAAAAATTAAGCAGAGTGTGGGTGTAAGGGAAGGATGGGAGTGCTGTTTTGTGTGGAAGTCAAGGAAGGCTTCCCTGAGAAGGTAGCATTTGAGCAGAGACATGATGAGGGGAAAAGGGGAAAGCATGGCTGTGCAGAGATCTGGGGAGAATGGGTCTTGGGGAAGGGCAATGTAGTGCGAAGGCCCTGAGAGAGGAGTGTGCTGGGAGTGTTGGGGGGGGGGGCAGGAGGGAGTGTGGGTGGGGGAGGAAAGGGGGTTTTCAGGAGGAGATAAAATCAGAGAGGTTTATAGGAAATATCCACAACAGGCAGATCTATGGAGACAGAAAGCAGGTGGCTTAGGACTAGAAGGGAAAGATTGGGGAGTGGCGGCTAGGAGGTGCAGGATTTCTTTCTGAAATGATAAACTTGTTCTGAAGTTTTTTGAGATGATGCCGGCACAACTCTGTGGATATGCTAAAAGCCACACGACTGTACATTTTAGGTAAACGATATGCTATATGAATTATATCCAAAAAAGCAATTTTAAAAATTAGAGCAGTAACTGACAGGAGACTGAATCATGCAGGGCCTGGTGGGTCATTGTCAAGATTTGTGTTTCTACTCTGAGGTGGGCACTACCGGGAAATTTTAAACAGAAAAGTGAAATGATCTGGTTTACATTTGAAAAGACCTTCTCTGCTGCTGTCAGGAGAACTGGCTGGAGGTGGGCAGGTGTGGAAGCAGGGAGATGATAAAGAGCCTCTTATGATAATCCAGGTGAGAGGTGCAGGTGGCTTCCAAGAGGTGCTAGAAGCTGGGGAGTTGAATTTAGACATCCCTCTGATGGTGAAACTGACAGGAAGTGCTGATAGGATGACTGGGTGAGAGAGAGGAATCAAAATTTTTTAGTCCTAACTGTAGAGTGGAGTTGCCATTTGCTAGGATGAAGACAACTGGGAAAGCAACACATTTAGGGGAGTCCGTTTTTGACTACGTGAAATTCGCGAGGTCTATAAGAGATGCCACACAAGCAGGTGGAAATTGTTTCTAGAACTCAGCACAGGAAGTCCACGCTAGAGGTGAAATCTGGGAGTAAGCAGCATATGTGTGGAATTTAGTCCTGAGAGCAGATGAGACCCTACGGAGGAGTAAAGACACAAGTCATGGCCAAGGGTCTGAACCTCTGAACATTAGTTTTCCAAACTGTTGTAAGATCTGTCTTGCATGGTGGTTGTGAGTGTTGGCAGATGCACAGTGGGTGAAGTGCCCAGTGGATCGTAGCGCTCTCCCACTGCCTTTTTCATCTCAGTATTCTTCAAGCAGACTTACTGTCTGCTCAGTGTCTTCAGCCTTATTATTTAACTACTTTATCTAGTTCAGTACAGAGCACAGACTGCAAATCAGGCACTCTGCTGGGCACATCAGCTATGCAAAAATCCTGGCTCACACTTTCTATCCTCCGTGGATGTACATTCTAGTGCAGAAAACAGAAAACTCTGTCAACCTAATGATAACATATGGCAAACAACAGGACTGGGCTGGGGTGGGGAGACATTAATTCAGACTGGAGACATTTGTGAGGACCTCGCTAAGGAAACAGAACATGAACTGCAGCTTGAGAGTTAGAAAGGAATGTGTTGGGAAAAGGTAGGGGAGGAAGGGAGATGTGACAAGGACAGAACCATTGGAGTCCATTGTGGCTGAAGCACGGTGTTCAAGTTGATGGGACAGAGGTAGCTAAGATGGGCTTGAGTCAGACTGGAGGAGTTGGCAGAGGGCATTCCATTTTAGAAAATCACAGCCATGGGCACCCCCTGAGTTGTCTGGTTACCCAGAACTGCTCCCCTCTGAACACAGGCCTGGGGCTTTCAGTTGCTCTCACTCTTAAACCCATCTCATCAGCTCATCAGTTTTATTGAGACTGCCATTTTCTGCCCATCTAACCATGACCTCTTGTTCCTGTCCTTTGGCTTCATCACTATAGTCTATCTCTTATTAGCATCTTCAGTGATTTGCCTTTTTGGCTTTCTACTCTATCATCTTATAAACTCTCAATCCTGGTCATTTCAACAACCTCTTTCTCTGCTATTTCAGGATGTCAAGGTAGCTGGACAACAATTCATTAAGTACATATCACAGTAGCTTTGACTTTGTTGTTACCAATCTCAGTTGGGCCCTTAGGAGTACTGGTCCATTCTTTCATGCATCCTTAGTCAGCTAAATTTCCCATCTTCCACTGTGGCCATGCCAAACTTTTGTTCCTCTTTTCCACTTGTTCTCAGCACAGAAAATGGAAGACTTTTAAGCAAATGTTCCCTCAAATGTTTACCTTCCATGCATGCAAACTTGTCCACTTCTTATTTGTTACCTCTTACTGCATTTAAATTTTAATGACTTAAAATAACAAACATTATCTTATAGTTTGTAGACTCTGGCTATGGTTTAGTTGGGTGCTTCTCTTTCAAAGCCTCTCATGAGACTCTAAACTATTAACTGGGGCAGCAGTCCTCTCAAGGCTTGACTAAGGTTGAAGGATGCTCTTCTAAGGTCACTCATGTGGCCCTTTACATAGGGCTGCCTTACAATATGGTAGCTGATTTTTTTCCCGGGGGAGTAAGCCAAGAGAGGACAAAGACAAGAGTGCCCAAGATGGAAGCCACAGTCTTTTTATAACCAAATATCAGAAGTGACATACCATCACTTCGACAGCAGACTCTTTGTTAGAAGTGAGTCTGTAAGTTCAGCCCCATTTAAGTGGTGGGGGATTACACCAGGGTATGAATACCAGAGGCAGAGATCATTGGGGGCCATCTTAGAAGCGGCCTCCCACCACTTCTCCCCTCCTTCTCAAATTCCTATTCCCTGCCTGGGCACAACTTGTGCAAATGTTCCTGTCCTCTGGATCTAGCACTTTAAAGTATCTACCATTGTCCCATTGGCTTCTTCCCCTCAACCTTGTGGCACGTTCAGAAATCTCCCAAGTTAAAAATAAACCATCCCTCCACCTTGATCTATGACCCCTGATCTCTCCCTCTTTCCTCTGCTTCTCTTCTTGAGAATGTGACCTTTATTCCTTGCATTCACTTCCACCTCCACAGCGCTGCTCGGCTAAGGTCATCCTAAATGCCAGATCACATGGCTACCTTTCAATCTTTATCTTAGTTGACCTCTGCAGTATTTAATAATGCTGTTAATTCTCCTCTTTAGTGTATCTTGCCTTGCTGATTTCACTTTTCAAGGCCTTTCTTTCTTCAGTTATCCCTAAATCTGAGATTGTCCAGGCTTTGCCCACACTCCTTGGTTTCACTCCTGCTGAATTCTCACATTCAGTACTCCCGGCACCTCTAATGTTCTGGTAACTATTGTTGGAGTTGTGAATCTTAGTCTATTAAACCTGAAGTGAAGGAAATTACACACTTCTTGACTTTGTTTAAATCAACTTCAATCTGACATGGAGCCCCCATTCTACTGAAGTGGCAGGAAATTAATCTCAGAAATTGTTGAATGTCTCCCTTTCCATCCAGGGGTATGCCAACATCAGCTTCTCATGGGAGGCCTCTTTAAGCAAAGCCATTGGTCTTTGGTTCTGGCTGGTAATTACTGAGATGTTCTTTGGTCCAGCCACATGGTCCCTTCAGGTCAAATGGCCTTGCTGCTTGGAGCAAAGGAATCTTTGGCAAAGAGAGCTGGGCCTGGGGTCCAGCCTTTCTAACTACTCCAATCAATCACCCTCTTTGAGAACTTGTCACCTGCCTGGCAAGTTGATACACAGCAGTGTCCAGATCCAAGGCCTCTGGGGGGACCTGCTGATATTTCCCCTCTTCCCAGTCCCAGAATCAAATCTCTTCTCTCTCCTCTTGCAGCTCTCAAGGCCCCCACCCCAGGAATGCTAAGCACAGACAACTAGAGATTGATTTTTCACCTGCAAAATCATCTCGGGAAAAATACAGCTACAGGCTTGACCACCTGCTTGGAATGCAGAGGAGGGAAAAGTACAGCAAACAAAACATACATTTTGTTGGGAGTTTAACAGTGGTTTCAATAACTAATACTTTCTCCCTCATGAGTTTGTAAGAGACAGATTGAGATAAAAAATATTCTCTTTATTACTGATAAAGGTGATTGGAGACCATGGCTTTGGGTCTGCTCCAAGTGGTTCACTCTACAAAGTCACTGCAGTCCCGGGGAGCCACAGCCCATGGCTGGACAGATCAAGAGGGGTCGAACCCCTAGAGGCTGCACATGCTCAGTTCCTTCTTCAAGTTGACCAATCAGATGAGCCACCTCCTCGTTTCTCTAGTAGAACCCCTCTCATGAGGATAGTTCCTCAGCCCCCACCCCACCTTCAACAAGTATCTATACAGACAACCCTGCTACACTGTGAAAACTAGACTTTCAGCCAAGGCCTCTCTTCTGGGCTTCAGAACAATATTTCCCACTGCTTACTGTACATCTCCACGTGGATGAACTTGAGGCAGCCCAAATTCAACACTGCCAAATCTGAATTCATAACCCTTTACCCAGCTGTCCCCCTGTATTTTCAGAATTCATTAATGACAATACAAACTGCCTTCCAACCCAAGGAAAGTGGGACTCATCTTCTACTCTTTCTCTAACCCAGTTTGTCAGCAGATCCCATCTATTCTACCTCAGAAACCTCTTGAAACATTTTCTCTCTTCTGCTTTGGTTTCCTCTCTCCCCATTTCTTAGCTGTCACCATAGCAAGAGCCTGTCTCCCTGTCTCTGCCTCTTACTCTTTCATCCACAGGTAGTGGGAGTCTGACTACATTTCCAGCTGCTTAATACCTTTCACCCAAATGCATCCAATATTCCTTCTACACGCCCCCAGTACCTCTAATTTCCAGAACCTCCATCTTTTGCACATGCGTTTTCCTCTGCATTGCTTTCCACCCTCCTGCCTCCCCCGACTGTTTGTCTGCCTGGAAAACTAATTGCTCTACAACATTCAACCCTTAGATTATTCTTCCCCAACACCATCCCTGACCAAGGCAGAGATAACCAAGATATCAGACAACTTCCCCTCACTCAAGGGGTCCTTCAGTGCTGAGATAAGTTTCTTGTTTGTGTCCTGGGTGTCTCTCTCAGTGCCTGGTGAATGTTGTTAGGGGCTTGCTAAACATTTATGGAATGAATGGCCCTGTGGCTGTCTCCCACTGGCTGCATCAACTTAACCTTGTCAAACTAATCTCATCTTTTTCCATTATTCCCTCCTTCCCTCCTTCCCTATCCCCTTCACCTGGTGACCTTGGTGCAGCTAACTGGCTCAGAGCTCACAGGGAATTTAATGGTGCTTTCCCTCTGGGTTGCTCAGCTGGAGGCTGGCAATGCAGGCATCTCCGCAGGCGGTGAGTGGGCCTTGCTAGAGGAGTGGCTGCTTTGTGCAACCTCAAGGCCTCCCGCAAATCAGGCTCAATCGCCTTCATTTCCTGTGCTCAGAGAGATTAGATACTGCCTAATCAACGCTGATTTTTTTTCTTAATATTTGAAACTACCAATTACTAGTTGCCATCCTAGTGGGTGGCTTTCAGAAATCCCCTCTTTTCTGGTGTTTGACTTCTTGTGAGTTTCAAGAAACCAATCTATTTGGAAAGAACCTGCACTTAGAAGTTCTTTGAATTGTTGTGAAGCCTTGGCAGGAAGTGACTTGGGATCTGGGTTAGACAGTCTTGTCTCACTCCCAGGAGAGGTGGGAGTAATGAGGTAAAGGTGCATCTGGGAATGGGTGTGGCTTTAAGTCATTCCTGTGGCCATTTCTCCATGTGTCACGTTTTACAGACACAGCCCGATCTGAAATCAGAAGATGTGTCTATTGCACATTGGTGGTGTACATGTTCTGCTGGGTGCTCCGGGAGTCCCTGGGCTGGCCAGGACAGCCTTGATAGGCTTTCTCATCTCAGCCTAACCAGTTGTAACCTTTAAGTAGACTGACGAACAAGCCAGGGAGACTCTGTAAGAATTAAATGAGTTTTACACATTTTCTCCAAATAAAAGTTCTGAGATGTTTGGAGAGGGACTATCTCTGCATCATTGCATGGGAGGTAAAGATCTGTCACTTCAGTCTGGTAGGGAGACAGACTTTGGCCTCCTTCCTTGATGTGTTTTTAGAAGGGGATGCCCATTATGGGTCAAGCACCATGCACAGTGCATGACATTCTATTTTGTATAAACCTCATAATGCCTCCACTATGTGCCAGGAGCTTCTGGATTATCTTTTAATCTATTTAGCAACAGTTTGAAGTAGACTGCTATTATAATCACCATTTCTTGGCAGAAAAAACCAAGGCACAAAGAAATTATGTACTTGCCACAATTTCTCAGTCAGTGAGAGCTGAAATCTGAGTCTAGGTAGTCTGACTACAGATCCTCTTAACCACTTTCCTATACTTCTGTGAAATAGGTATTGATATTCCAGCTTTACAGATTTGTTACCTGAAACCCAAAGGAGTCAAGCAACTTTCCCAAGATTCCACAAGCATTAGGAGCTGTACCTACAGGCTATCTGTTCCAAAGCCTACAACACTTGCTTACCGCATACTGTTAGATAGTGGATACACAGTGTAAAAAACAAAATGTTTTACAAGTCTTTTTTTTAAAAAGGGAAAAAAGTCATCTCCTCCTTTTCTCCTTCCCTCATTCTCAATTTCTGCTCCCTAGAGGCAATTATTTCATTTTAAGACTTTTCTATTATTTACTCCTAGTTACTATTTACTTTTCTATTATTTCTAAACACACGTACACTAAACTTTTCCGTTTTAGATATTTTCTGCTTACTTTCACTGAAGATGAGGATTTCATCCTTTTAGCCTGTCCCCGCCCCCCCCCCCCCCCACCTATTCAGTATAGTTACAATTTCAGGCTAGTTCAGTATTCTCTACTTATATTATTAAGCCTATGTGAATACTCACAGCTGACCCATGTTGACACTATATATTTTTATTTAGCTTTTTGATTTCCCTGAAATGTGTCATTTTAAAACATTTACTTGGTTATTCTCATACTCTGATAGAAATGTTAACACCCTTTCACTATGATCAAACTTATCAGGTAAACTTTCATTTTTCTATTCTTGGCAATATTTCTCCTGAATCCCTTTGCTTCCTGTTCCAACCTAGACTGATGATTAAGGAATATTATATAGCTGTTATTCTGGGAGATTAACTGCCTATCCATCCTATCCGTAGAACTCTGCTAATCTTTTGGACTACTTTCATGTCACAGCTTCCCTGTGAGATTTGAAGGTCAAGTGTAACAGATGGGAGAAAACAAAGCATGGGTTGGATGGGGTAGGGAGGAGAGTGAGTGTCAAAGTTACATAAATACAAGTGGCAGAGCCTGGCTAGAACTGGGCTTTCCTGATTCTTAGCCTTGGCTCTCTGCAGTAAGCCACAGTGCCCCCTGCAGCCTGGCACAAATGAACATTGTTGGTGCTGGCCAAGTTCACCTCAGAAGTTCCAGATTCCATGGAATGCATGGTGGCAGGGACTTGATCAACACCTCCATCTAACTTCTTTCATAAATGGGCGATATGGCTGAGTACTAGGCTTTGAATCATACTTCCTGAGTCTGCCAGTTAATAGTTATGCAATTTTGAGCTGCTCACATAATCTAAGCCTCAATTTCTTTACTTGTAAAATAGTAACTGCTACTTCATAGGATCATTGTAAGGATTAAGTGCCAAAATGTTTTAAAAAGTATATCCCAAATGCTTAGTAAATGTTAAACACTTTTATAATTATGGTCTAGAACTTCTCAGGAGATAGTAGTACTTTTACTATTAGACCTCAGTTCTTTAGTATCCTTGAGTTCCTGAACCATGCTGGGATATAACAGCTGTGTACAATAGAATTTGCTAAATGAGTAATTTATGCCTGCAACTCTTGGTTAAAAGATGTCATTCTTTAGATCCCCCCCTCCCCAGTCCACCCCCCAGGGACTGATGACATCCCTTGGCCAGCAAAGGCCAACTGACCAATACTAAAATACCATCCCTATCTCCTGATTCTTGCTCTTTACTGATTTCTGGCTTTTATATTTTTTCAAATTATCGACTGATGTAAAGATGTTGAGTTTTCTGGGTAATACTTTCCTTGGGAGAAAGGAGTGTATCTATACCTCACCTACTCCCACATGCTTCATATTACTGTCCTTTCTAGTACTATTTCCTGTACCAGTTTGCATTCTAGAATAGGACTGAATAAAGAAAGATGATTCAAGTTTGAGATGGATTTTTGGGGACAGAACTCCTAATGAAGTGTTTTTTACACTGTAGGTCATGACTCAGGAGAGGTTGTGAAATCACCTTTGTGAAATCACAACTAGCACTTAAAACCAAAAAATATCAACCTAGATCACATACACACAGTTAAGGAAAGCAGTGCTGTGTGAAACTTGTTTTAATTATACATGTGTATATACATATCTATTATATATACACGTATATTCATTTGCGTGTATAAAATGTGCTGACTTGCAATGTAAATGTATTTACTAATATTACAGTTGAAAAAGTTTGAAAAACATGTCAATGATTTTCAGTAAGTTTTGTGTGCCTCTGTATCTTAGTTCCTTTGTCAGGTCTCTCTTCTAGATAATCCTATTCACATTTAAAAACAAATACAAAAAAAATCAAAAAAGCAACCAAACAGTACTCATGCATTTTCCGTGCAACCACTACATAAAGATTCTTGGATAAAGATTACTACTCTCAAACCTACAACCTTGCCAGGGGAATCAATAGGTAAACTGAACATCATACAAGTTAGAATTGAAATGTTAAAAGGTACAAGTAGCATGTTAAGAAGGTAGGATGATTTCACTCTGGCAAAGTTATCATGGAAGGCTTTATGCATCCATTAGGCCCCAAATGTTAATGATCAGATTGTAAAGGAAGGGTTAGAAGTATGTTTTTTGAGGACTAATAAGAAAAAGTTTGGCTGGATCAATTTGAAAGATAGTTTTAGAACATGTGCTACAAAGGCAACAAATTCTATTTTGCACTTAATACTTTAATGCATTTGGATCCACAAAGAACCTGTTATGATGTTAATTTACTTTAAAACATTTCAACATAGTGTGAAAATTGTGTCATATCCTAGGAGCAGTGAGTTGTCTTAATCACAAAGTCACCCCCAGGGATGGTCTGCTGGCAATCTAATCAGGAAGAGCATGCTTCACAAGTGAGTACAAGGGCTCTTCTGTTATCCATAGATCAATATAGGCAGCTTTGCTAATTAGCTTAATAAATGTCAAATGTGTTTCTACTGGTGCCATGAGTGGCTTGCTAATAATCTTAATGTAGACACAAGTTCTTATTTGTGATTTCAGTACTAGTATTCAAGATACTAGTAGACTGGCTAAAAACAAGTCACTGTTCCAATTCAAGAATGTAACAAGCTCTGTAACTTGTACTTGTGTAGGCAGTACCAAATGCATGATTGCTGAATGTACCTCTGTCCAGCCTAATATTAGAAGACAACTCTGGTCACCTGATGTTGATTACACAGGTAACAGAATTTTGCACTCAATACTTGAGGCAGATGCTATTGTACTACTGCTTGTTAAATGTTTAGTAAGCGATTCTTGTGAGGTGAATTGAGCATAAGTTTTACTTTCATATTAAGCAGGTAGTGGATACTGTTACCTGCCAAAAAGAGTCTGAATGGTAAATGACCAACCTGGCTGTCAATTTGAACAATAAGATGTCTGGTACATTTAAGTTACTCCAGAATAATATCAATCACCAACACCTATTTATCAAAGCAAGTTTATTTGATTACTTATTCCAGACAAATAATGAGGCTCATGTGTACAACTAAGAAATAAGACAATGCAAATAAAGGGCAGGAAAAATTAATATGAACTATACAAACAGCTACCTAGAAAGGAAAAGCAGCTGCATTAATTTTACATAATACTGTGGAGTGATATAGCACCATTTACCTCAAAGATATCCTAAGTACTTTATAAAGTAATTACGTGGGTCTTTGCTAAAATGTAGTAACAGTTTAAAATTATAGTTAAGTCTGATGATAATCTTCTGTCCTACTAACTTCAAATATAAAATATCAAAAATTATTTCAGAAAAAATAGGGAACTTGGGAAGGATTTGACCTTGTATAATTCTTTTTTAAAAATCCATAGTTACCGTTATTGAGACTGATTTTCTTCTATCATCTGCACTACTTATCACTATCATCATGACCTAAATTCTAAGCTTTGGAAGATTTAATAGGTAGTTATTCATTGAAACACACATACAGTTTTATTTATAAAAAATATTTTTTAAACTAAAGTTCTATTTGTTGGTCTGTTCAGTCTGTTCTGGTCTGAACATGGAGGAACAAGAGAACTTTAATGCTGCTGAAAACAAAGCATGAGGATGTTTAATGATTAATTCTACTTTTTACCATTGCTAATGGGCATTCTGAGCTATTCTAATCAATCTTAGGTTGAAATTTGTTAAACTGAAGTTTGACCCTGTTGACGAATCTAAACATGAGGACATTTATAAATCCAATGGTAAGCGGTTTTCTAAATACTGATGAAGTTTCATCTGAAATATATAAAGAAACTTAGAAATTTGGTGTTCCAGCATCCTCCATCAGCCCACTTTACTAAATTAAGAGCCACAGTAAATTTTCAGAAATATACCAGAGAAAAATCTTATGCCCAAATATCTGGGATTATTCAATTCTGGACCCCTTCTTTTTCTAGGGTCATGGACCTTTTGAGAGGTGATGAAAGCTATGAAATCCCCCCAGTAAAATGTTTATTAATCACTACTTATATATATTTGCAAAGGATTCTCTACAGTCCATGATACCCAAGTTAGGAATTCAGATTTCAAAGCTGTGGAACAGTGGAAAATAAGTTTAGCCCATTTCAACATTGCCCATCTTCACTTCATTGCCACTATGGTAAGCATTTTAATGATGTTACTAAATCACTGCCTTAAGACAAAGTTGTTCTTATTGTTAGCACCAATATAGTCTCTTAAAATTCATTCTCCTGCCCCAATTTTACAATGTTTTAAGCCATGTACCTTGTCTTTCAAATTGTCCCTAAGGTTAAACTAGCAGATAATTGTTTTCCTTTGATAACATACTATTTTTCAGAGCCAGTCACTGAAAAGTGAGCAGATTTTAAAATTTAATTCCCTTGTGAAAATGAATATGTATCTACATAATGAAGAATAGGTTATCTGACTTTATAAAAATATATTTCTAGGTATAGTTTTCACACCTAAAATCAAATGCTTCTACTTAGTGCTCTGAACATACATGCAACCCCAGACCATACTTTCCCTTTTACTTACTTGGAATCAGCACAGTGGGGAGCTCCTACAATGGTAACAGAATGTACTGAGCATTTTACCTACTGTTCAGGATAGAAAACATTTCATTTCTGACCAAACCCACCATCTTAGTAGGTTACCAAATAGGTTGAAAAATGCTATCTATCTCTGAGAAGTCTAACATAAACCATTGGCTCTCTTAACTCCATGCTGAATGGACCCTTAAAACAAGAGAAATGACTATACTATAGGACAAAAGTCAGGCCTGTTGTTTTCTTATTAAAGAAAAACTCCTCTAGTCACCCCAAAGATTGTTTATATAATAGGGTAAAGATATATATATTTCTTAAAGAGACTCTGAAGACTGATAATAGGAGAGGATAATATCTAGATATTAAATACAGAAATGTAAACACATCATACATATGAAATTTGATAAAATCCCTTACTAAAGAAATTTTCAAAGTCTGAAGTCAGACGACAGTTATTCAGTCCTTTCATAATCATTCTCCTTTGCTCAAATAGAATATTTGTAGAACAAATTTCAAAATATCTGAATAAAGGAAAAGGGTTAGCTGAGAGAACAGCTTTGCCAAGAAAGCTACAACTTGGGGGGATTTCATCCTTGTCTTCTGCTATGTAAAAAGTGAATAATGGAACAAACATTACCTTTTCCTTGCTCTTCTTCTAAGTAGTTTTCCTTTGTACCTTTTCCTTGCTCTTCTTCTAAGTAGTTATCCTTTGTACAAGTTAGACACTAGACTTTTCATTTCAGAGACCTGGGGGTCATAGAACAGGAGTGGGAGGAGAAGGATACTGCTCCCTGACAATCAAAACTCAAGTATTTCAAATCAGTGGTACAGGGCTCAGAAGAGAAAATAGACTGCTATTACCCCACTGGCTAAAAGGTGTTCCATGAGTCCTATAAACACACAACCAAGTGTTTTCCCTGCACTATTCAGATATGCCATTTTATATTTTTCCTACTGGACCTACTAAATGCTGAGTGAAAGCTGAAGAAGGTTATACCAGCATTTCTGGCTGTTCAGTCTACACATTTTCATTTTAAGAATAATTCAAGCATATCCATATTTAAAAAAATTAGACTAAAGAGAGACAGTAAAGGTTTTAAAGTTTTCTCTTTGAAAAGATGGTATCTTACAGTACATACAAAAATACTCTGAAAATACATACGACTTCATTTACAAAACACTGGATCAACATATTACAAGAATTACATGGTTATGGATTTTAATAAACTGAGCATGCATTCATGAAACTTAAAAAATATTAAGAAATGCATTGAAAAAAGCAGTGTAAAAAAAGACAACTCATAGTTAAATAAAAATTACAAAGGTCCTGAGCCAATTAATGGTTGGTAACAATGTCATTCAAAAATGCCTTTGTTTTAATAAAACCCACTGCTTATTTCTGCATGCCTAGTTTGTAAAGAAAATGTCTGAAGTTGTAGGGTAGGTAATGGTCAGGAATTGTCATGCCAATTTAATTTTACATCTCAAAAATACAAGTTTGCCATACTTAAAAGATATCTTATTGTTGATGCTAGAATGAGTTGCTCCTCAGTAAAAAATACCAATCAACTAATAAGAATGGCATGAGATAGGATATGTAACAATTTCACCATTCATATACTGACTTTCAGTATCCTGGTTATATTTTGATTCTTAATAAAGATGCATTTTGAAGGCCTCCATGGGAGGCAAAATATAGAGAATTTATGGTGCCCAACTCTTATGTAATCACTGGACTAATCCTCCCTGGTAACTATGCAACATTGGACAGAAAGGCACAAAAAAATTAAAATATTCCATGTACCAATCTGGAAAAAAAATAATTTATGTCAACAGAAAAGACAATAAGTACATGTACAAAAATGAGGAAATCAGAAAAGATACCTCATATTCCTTTATCTCTGGTTTCATAAAGTGGCTTCAAAGCTAAAGTAAATGTGTTAACATTTGGAAAATTACAAGACGATTTTTTTTGTTTTGTTTTCAACTTTTTCAGTTCTGTACAATGATTACAACATAAGACCAAAAAAAAAAAAAAAAAGTTCAGGACTTGTTTTATCAGTGTTCGAAGAGCCAAGAACTGGTTCCCATAACAGAGAAACAAGAATCAAAAGTTAAGGCAGTGAAACCTCCAACACAAAGCCATAATATTATAGATGACAATTTGATAGCAGGTAATCCTCAGAGAAGTGTATGTAGCAATCAATGAAAGAATGCTACAGCATCTGCAGGTCAAAGTGTGAGAGTTCAAAAACCACTTCAAGGTTGTTAAGCCAATGACTGTAACTTTAACCTTATTTTATGTATGACAGCCACTTCTATTTTTAAAAAAGTGGCTGCATCTGTGTCACTAAATGATTGCATATTCACTTAAGTAAGGAGGCACTGCTTTTACCGATTAAGGGTCAGTCGAATGGAATTTTTTATGACACGGATGTTATTTGCTGGAACTGGGGATGATGCATCTGGTAGTTCTTTACTCGGTAGTCTCTATTAGAAAAAAATAGAAACAAAGAAGGAAAAGCAAATAAGGCTCAACTAGTAAGCGAGTCATAAAATTGAGTTTTTCTCCTTGATGCTCCTACACACTTCAACACTTCAAGTTTGTGTTGAATATTTTCTCTCAATGTTCACAGGCATTTCTTGTTTGGGGACTTTTTTTTTTTTTAATTTAGGTGAAAAACAGAGTGATAAGGGTAGAACTGTGCGTGTATGTATAGGAAAGAGGACTCTGTTAAATCAGTTGCCAGTTATGGACTGAGAAAAGCATAGAGAGTCTTCCTCAAAGTAAGGCAATATTAAAGGGAAACAGGCAGAGCCTGGTCACTAACAAGAAACTCTTAGGGGGAAAAATGAGTGTTACAGAGGACAACTGGATATGCAGTTACATCTCTCAATTAGTTTCTATAATAAATTCATGAAGAACATTGGAGATACTTAAGTTTTCAGGAAAACTGACTTTGTAGTCAGGCTAGGTAATGTTGGTGAGGTGAAATTCAGGGACATCTATATATGAAAGCTTTTGAGGATACTAAAGATTATTATATAATGAAGGCAGAGTCTAAGAAATTGACAAAGACAGACGCCTAAAACAGAGTTGTATGATGGAAACAGTATATTAGCTTCTAGTCATGAGATGACTGCAAGAGTTAATTCTCTAATGTTACCTTGGCTAAACAATTATCTATATAATATCCACATTCAGAATTTCAGACACGTATAAAAATAGAGAATAGGACAATGAAGACTTAGATGCTACAACCAAGACTCAGACATTAACATTTTGCCACATTTGGTTTATGCCCTTACCCTTTATACTTGAAATATTTTAAAGCAAAACCCAGACAGGTTATTTCATGCTTTCATACTTTAATATCCATTTCAAAAGTTTTTCTTATCACATATAATTACTCATATTTTTTGTAACCCTCATGTTAAAAGGAATTTTACAAACTCTACAACTAATAGAAAGTATGAGGACACTTTCTACTTTGCTTTAGAATGGCTGATACATATTGGGGAACCTAACAGGGTGACAGCTGATTGTGATGAGAAGCACTTTATTCTTTAATTGGGGGTGAAAAGCCATTTTGTACATTGTTCAGCATAAACTCTCAAAGAAGGGCTTTCTTTGATTTACACAAGGCTGAATTTTGAGCACCTGCTTATCATCTTACCATGATTAACACTATATGATTAGTTTCAATGGTAATTCTTTGAAAATTAAATTTTTAAATTGAACTTTAGGGGCTGTTTAGCTCAAGTTTTAAAAGTACTTAGTATATACATTGGTAATTTGGTTCCTTCAAAGTATTAATAAGTATGGTTCCCAACTATCAAACCTAAAGTTTGACAGTAAGCAGTGGTGCACAACAAAAAGATATACTATCAAGTGTTGGTAAGAAATTACTGTGCTGAGCACTACACTGTTTCTTTAAAGATAAATAAACAAAGGCTGAACATAATCTGAATAAACTGTGAAGTCTTAAACTACTCTTCCATCTTTACTTGAGGTACATACATTTAGGATCATACTTTCCTATTTCCACTCCCAATTATACTGCTGGTCTTTGAGGATAGTGACAGAATATTATCACCCTTTTCCTTCACCCAATGCTAGGCTCTTGTACATTAACTACAAATTTTAACCTATATATATTACCTATGAATAAGACTGTTACCTTTTTGCGTGATGTATCAATAGTTGGAATAGGCATACATTCTCCTCCAATGGCATCCTAAAAATAGAAGAATTATATACAAGTGAAACCTTTCTTTCCTACATGCAAACGCTTATTTCTACATGAAATAAGACATACCAAAACTTGTCAGACAGATCTAATCTGATCCACTTTCAAATACAGTACTTTTTCTGATACACGACTCTAAAAGTATTTTGAAGCACACTATTAATATATTTACCACTGATTTTCTTTTTCTGTTTTCAGCAGCACGCGATTCCTTAAACTTTGATTCAAGTCGAATAAACTAAAATATAAACATTAAAATGATTGCTATTATTACCTACAAAAAGTATATAAAATCGATATAAACTGAGAAAATAGTGATTAGGCTAGTATCAAAACTACCTATAAACATGGGTTGATTATAGAAGAGAATTTAAATTAGATTGAATTCAACTGCCACGCTTAATTTCTACAGTCTGAGTGATCTTTCAATTTAGTTTATAACAAATAGTTTTACCACCCCCTACTGGAGGCAAAGAATCTGAACAGTATAACACAATAAATATTGAGTTCCCAATAATGACTTCTGTGTAAGTCAAGGAGAAACTTAAACCAATCATTCAAGTTTTCAGACATATTAGTAATTGGAATTTAGGATGAACAATCAGTGTTGTTCCTTTAAGGTTAGGGTAAAAAATCTAATAGAACACTAAGATAGCTATGGAGAACTGTGAGTTTCTTGAGTACTCTTTCAACTTCTAAAAAAATCAAAGATCTACTACTGAATCACCGCTAAAGTTGTAACTTTACCTTTTCTATGTCTTTCAATCTCTTTGAAGACCCATCTATGGATGGGGAATGGGATCTCTTCGACATAACATTCTTAGTTATATTCGACATTCCATTTAGATGTGGTTGTCCCTGAGCAGGGTTGTGGGGTGTTGTGATCCTAGGAATAACATTTCGTCCTACTACAGTAGGAATGGTGCACACAGCTGGGGATGATACAGCTTTTACCACAGAGTCAACTTCTGAAAAGGAAAAAAAAAAAAAGTGATTAAATACATATGTAGTAGAATCATTACTTACAAAAGTTTATAAAAGTTTAGATACTTACTTGCACCAATGACTGGAATAGATAGTCCTTGAGCTGGCAGGACACTCAGTGGCTTTTCCACAATTACAGCAGCAAGCTCAGCATTATTCCTGTTAAAAGTGTTAAATTACCATCATTAAATGCTTTAAGTATTATTTATTTAAGACACTTATTTTAACATTTAAGATTATTTCTTTCAAGTATTCCTACTTTAATATTTCACTGAAAGAAAAGGGGAGAAAAAGGCAGAGGACCCAGTGAGAATTAAGAGAAAAAAATCAAACAGAAAATGTCCACTGCCATGAACTACTCTATTCCCACATATTCAAAATAAACCTTAGGCCAGGCCCCACAGGAATACCACGAACTGTCCAGTATTTCTGCACAAACTATCTACTGGTAAAATAAAATTATTTAACAATTAAAAAAGGTATTTAGCAAAAATATAGAAAAGTTTATGTTATCCTCAAATAAAATGAAGGCTGATAGGACAATTTTGAAATACAGACCTTTCTGTTTCTCCTGAAGGAGGAACATCGGGCTTGGAAGGTTTGTTTGTAGACCCTGGGGAATTAAAAGGTGTTCTGTTATCAGTGTCTCTGGAGCTATCCAAACAACTGCCATCCAGAGATGATCTTTTGGACTGAGGTCCACTTGAACTTCGACTGACATCAGAAAGACTTTGCTGAAAGAAGGGAAAGCTTTTAGGATTTCAAAAAGCAAGTGAGAATAATGATTATTTTAATTTCTAAACTACATATAAAACAAATTATTTTGTGATTAATGATGGTGATATTTTGGTCCTAGATTGAATTGTCTGTACCACCCCTCTTCTCAATAGGTTTGGGAGCTGTAAGAATGTAAATGTTTCCTGGAACCATATTAGAGAGTAAGATTACAGACTCACCTTTTTCTTCTTTTGAAGAATTTCTGCTGGAAGATAGTGATGAAGTTGTTTTTTTTTAACATGAGTTGCTTCAATTTTCATTCCCTCCTTTAGCATGTTTATATTGTTTGCCTGCCTGTACACTGTAATGATGTCAATATGTTAAATGGAAACATCTTTCCGAAACAAAGGTTCCGTTTTCTTTTCTGAAATGCATACTCCCCATCACCACACAATCACAATCATACACCCTTCTTATAGATCAAATATTTCTAAAACATCTTCACCAGGTCACAATCCTATTCAAGTACTGACTAGTTTTCTATGTCCAACTTCTAAGAGTTTCCCATAATCACATCATTGACAAAATAAATGTATGCAAAAGGTTTTATTCCAAATCTTGTTTTCTGCTATTTTTCCCAAAAGGCAGTCTCTTCTCATAATTACTTGCCCAAGTTTAAGTTAATCCTTACACTAAATACCCAAGATTCAAGTTCTCCCTCTCCATGAAGCTGCCTTTACTACACCAATCTTAGAATGTCAGATGTTGCAAACCATCTAAAAGTACATCCTTATTGTACAGGTGGGGAAACGAGGCTCAACAGCCTTAAACTCCTGTGCCGGGATCAGAATATACGCAGGCCTAGATTCCCATCCCAGTGCTTTTCATATCTTATTAGAAAATCAGTTTTATTTACTGATTTAATATTTAATTAATGTATGTTAACTGTGAATACTCAATTAGATTATAAGCTTATTGAAGACAGGATGGGAGGTTTCTACTGCACAGTAAGTACTGTGAAATGTAGTAAATTATTTAATCTCTTGAGGCTTCAGTATCTATCTGGAGAATATTTTATAAATATATAATAGATAGTTTCCCAAACTCTCCTTTTTGAAAAATGAGCCCAAATTAGAATGGAAAAATTTATGTTTTCATTCTAGAGTGCTTATAAAAGAATTGCTGGGAGTGCTTTTTCAATTTGCAGATTCTCTGGCTCCACTCCTAGAGTGTGATTCAGTAGTTCTAAGGTGATGCACAGGAATCTGCACTTTCATAATAAATGTGAGGGCTACTTCAAAAGAATTTAGTGTGTTGACTGATATTTATTTCATGCAAAAAACAAAAATCAAGTCATCTTTATGACTGTGATTACAAACCCTGGCTGTGCACACTAAGAATCACCTGTAAGGTTTCTTCAGTATTCCTTTTGTTTTAGAACAGATAACACATTCATATGGTATAAAATTTAAAGAGTTCAAGAGTATTCAGTAAAGTCTCCTTGCCCCTGGCCCCTAGACACACCTGGTTCCTTGACTTTGAAGCAACCAGTTCTGCCAGTTTCTTTAAAAACTATATATCCTTCCAGAAATATTCTATTTATAAGCAAACATGCATATGTTCTTTATTTATATAAATGGTAACACACTATACACACTGTTCTGCAATTTCCCCCCCTACTTCATGTCATGCAAATTGTTTCATCATGCCTTTGTTTATTTAATAACGGTATAGATTTTCATAATATGGATGTATTTATATTCATTTAACCAATTGTAGAACCTGATAACTGCATTACAACCAAGGGTGACAACCATAGCTCTAGGATGACAAAGTCTTACCTGTATCAGTAAACGATTGTATATCATACGTCAAGTCTATGTTAACACTTTCTGCATTTTCTACTCTTCGAAAAATTATTCCAAGGAACCACATCGATACGTAATTGTTGCTATAAAATAAAATTTAAGAATTTCTATTAATTTTGTTACAATTTTACAGATGCTATTTAGTTATTAAAACTTGGTCTCTATGGAAACATAAATAAAATTTTCAGTGTTTTGCCAAATTCTTAAAACTGACACCGAGAACACTGGTAAGTTATACTGTGCTGTTATAAAGAAGATTAAATGGCTTTGAAAATTACTCACTAAATATATGCTTAAAGGTGCTCCAAATATTGTGATTTGAGTTTTTCCTGGGGCCTCTGGGCTACCAACAAAACATGTACTTAGTTTTAATGCATGACTACTCAAGGTCAAATACCTTATAAAGTACCATCCCTCATCAATGCCTGTTAAAAGACAGTCTCACACATGATCTTAAAATACATGTCAAATAACATTATTTAAGAAACATAATATTAAAAAATAATTAACTTACTCTTTATGATGTTCCTTATTTCCTGGAAATGACTGGGGATTTACATGAGCAAGTGTAATAAATTCATTCCGTTCCAAGTTTCCAACAAGTACACGGATTTTAGATTCTACTAATCCAACCCTAAAATAAAACAATGGACAAGATTTTTCTATACTAAATTTGGAAGCTTAAAATTCTAAAACCTTTCATGCCACCATCCCCTAAAAGAATGGATAAAATGTCTTTTCCTTCTAGTCTGATGGGAAAAACATGATGGCAAGGATGGAAAACTCAGTAAGAGGCAAGGTATCAGAATAATTTAGACTGACTCTAAGAAATGACAAAAGCCAAAGATCTCGTATATATATCCTTATCTTGTGTGAATTCTGATTCTGAAACCATTAATATGATGGCATTTCTAAAACACTGATGCTCCATGGTCATGTGCAACAGTCACCAATAAGACTTAATAAGAAAATGGAGAAAGTGTTTTATAAATGGTAAAGCAACATATAAACATGTTATTACCACACAGTAGGTAGAGAAGTTGAAATATTAAGTCTTACCACTCTAGATGGTTTTCTTCTGTTGATGCACTGGCAGTCAATACTATATAATGTCTATGAAGAATTTTCAGCAATAATCAGAAAAAAAAAAAGCCAGAAACATTGTTAGTGTCTGCTTTTTCATCATTGCTTTTTCTTTCTCCCTCCAGTGAACAAAAAAGCTAATACAGGCACACCGTTTATGAAAATTAAAACATGCTCTGATTTTCACAAAATTAATTCCAGACTCTGCAATTAAAAACAATTCACTAAAAGCAAAAAACAAAAACCACTAACAGGGGGTTAGGTACTACTAGAATATAGAAACTCATCGCTTAGGATTTCTGCTAACCTAATCTCTACCTCACTTGAAATATAAGTGACAACTGTCACCTAAACTTTGTAAGTTTAACATTGTCCTTCTTTAAACACACATACACACACACAAAATACAAAATTTCAAATACCTGTACTTTTGAAAAAAATTTGGTGGCTCAAGTAGTTTTGACCAGTCTGATTTCCCTTGAAGAATTTCACCTGTGACTGCAAGACCTAATTAAAAAGAAGGGAATGATTTTCAAAACTGACCACAGTATTATCAGACCCTATTTCACCCTACACCCAAACCGCTAATCCCACCAAATTCTTGAGTAAAAAAATATAAATTTACTATGTTCTTTTTCAGAACACAAAAATCAATTTCAACCAGATTGGGCTGGCTCCATTTCTGGCCTTAATATTATATTTTGGAAAACGATTTACTGAAAAAATACACATTTGAAAGAATTTTAAGCAATAATAGGCACAACTGCAACAGAGAATAAAATTGCTGTCAACCAAAAACTTGTGGGAATATGTAAAGGGCAATAGGACCAACAGGTTTACCTTGTTTAAATTCTTCTACCATAACTGTTCGAGTTGATGTGGACACATTATACGTAGAATTCTGTTGTGGGTAGGCAGGGGTGATTATGGGCATGAGATGATACCTATCTGATGGATTTACCTGTGAAATTAGAAGCAGAATAATAGATCTATTCTCCTATTTCAGTTGTCCTCACTTCATTTCCCCAAAAGTCTGAAGAATATGAAATATAAATTTAATACTACATTTCCTCAATTCTACATTTCCCCTCCCCACCTATGTTTATTTCTGAAGTCAAATGTGACTGATAGTCAAAGTCAAAGGAAACACTGAAGAAGTTTATTTTCCCCTGAAAAGCTGTTAAATTGATAGTATATCTTATAAACAATGGTCTTCTAGAACCAAGGAAATACAGTATCATAGCCTCAAAAAGCTTTATGTAGTACAATGATTCTCAATCCTCTTTGTGCATCTACTCAGTGGATAACTTCCTTAGGTTTACTCAGAGAAATGAGCACTCACTCTAAAAGCAAATTAAAATGCAAGGTGAGTGAGAGTTATGTTATTTTGGAACCATGAATCTGCTTTAAATTACACGGCAAAACATACCTTTTACATACTTCAGTATTTTATTATTAGTAACTAATTACTTGTAAGACAGTTTTTAACAATGAATTATGATATTTTGGTTGACATACACACATCTAGTCTTACATGGGTAATTTTAACTGATGTAACATTTGGATCATGATTGGATACACACATCATCTACACCAAAAAACAGCACAGGAAGGGATAGGACTACACACAGAAGATGAGCAGGCATAAGAGGAATTATCTTTCACTAGACTGTAATTTAGAGAATTGTGCTTTACATAAAAGATTTAATAAAATTCTATAAGAAGTCACATACCCGAGGATCCCAAACAGGCAAATTCAAATTGCTTTCTTCTGGTTGCTTTAGCAGCACAGGATTTGGCCATTCCCTAACAAGAATAAAACAAATTAACTGACATAGGACCTCACTTCAAGAACTGTTAAAATCATTACTTTATTCCAACTTTCATACAGCAAATGTTTTGGTTATCTGGTATTGAAAAAAAAAAAAAGAAATGGGAAAGAGAAGGCAGTAAATGAAAGAAAAACCTGCTGTTTTTAAAGCAGTATTCTCTGAAAGGGCAAATACTGCTTTGCTCATTAGCTGTAACTAATTTAAATCTGAATTTTTCTTCCCTTTCTCATTTGCTTTCATGGATTTAACTGATAATTTAGTAACAGCAACAGCTATTATTTACTTAAAATACTAAAAAATCCATGCAGTATCTATGATTATCATCTCCATTTTACATATGAGGCAGATATTAACCTCTATGTAGGTAGCAGCAGAACCAAATCTATTGCAACCTCTCTCAAGCTAAAGGAGCACATTTACAGATTACCCCTAGAAGAAAGTGCCATCTAATATCCTCTCATTGCCCCAATTTTGATATTTTTAAATTTTAACTTAAAAAAGGAATGTAGGACAACAAACAGAAAAAGTCTACGCATAGCTCTTAAATTTTCAAACAAATTTACATACAGGTAGAGGTTAGTAAATAGTGCAACTATGCATATGAGTACTTACCACTTGGAAAAAACTAAAAAGAACTTATGAACTAAAGTAGAAGCTGCTGCATTTGGATATAACTGGCAAGTTCTTGCAACTAGCATTGCCCAGGAGACACCACCAAGGAATCCCAGCATATTGGAATATATGCCACGTCCTAGAAAATTAATACATTTGTTAATTATTGTTAGGATCTACTATCCATGTCATTTGACCACATACATTGCCTCCTAAGACTGTTGCTTAGAACTCTTCCCTTATAGAAATACTAAAATCAACGAGCAGACCTTAATGCTAAGCCCACAGTGTTCTTAGTAAATTATTAGCTGCTCTCCTTATCCCCTGCTTTGCCTTCCAATACAGACACCTCAGTTCTCTGCCTCAGTTCTGACTGCCCAACTGGGCTCTACTGATATAACACTGGATTCTCCCACCTTTTAATAGCTATGATTGAAAGAGAAATGAAAAAGAGGAGGAAAGATATCTGGAGGGTCTATAAGTTAGGGAAGAACAAGTATTTCATTAGTAATCATATTCACGGGCATTTTAAAATTAAGTGTAAATGTGGGGACTAACCTCAGCATTTCACATAATTTAGATACCTCTCTATAAAGTACAATATACTACTGATAATACTCATTTCTCATATGGTTTGCTTCTTACAGCAATTTATAAAAAAGCATTAACATATTTCATCAAATCCAAGATACTTTCAATTAGACAACATAGCATGATTTTAAGTCCCATTAAGAGAAAAAAATACAAAGTATCAATTTCAGATGTTAAATGTGAAAAATATGCATCTAAGAATTAACGAAACACGGTATTTAATCTGTAAGTTAAGACAAATTGTTTATATCTCCCCACTGAAAATTACTTTATCCCGATTATGAAAGATAACTGAGCCCAAGGACAAATTCTACTTGCTTAAGATCTTTTTAGATTCGCAGCGTCTAATATGGTAGCCATAAGTCATATGTGGCTATTATTTTTATGGGGAGTGGTGGTGGTTTAACAGCTTTATTGAGACATCATTCACATACCACAAGATTCATCCACTTAAAGTATAAAATTCAGTTGTTTTTAGTATATTCAGAGTTGTACAACCATTACTAGAATCAATTCTGGGAACATTTTCATCACCCCAAAAAGAAACCTTTAACAGTCACACCCCTGTGTTCCCCCCAATCCTCCCAGACCTAAGTGACTCTGTCTCTATAGATTTGTCTGTTCTGGACATTTCACATAAATGGGCTTGTACAATTTGTGGTCTTTTATGACCGGCTTCTTTCACTCAACATAGGAGTTTCAGTGTTCAAATATATTAAAATGTAGCAATACTTCCTTTTCATTACCAAATAACATACATTATGGATATATCACTTTTTGTTTATTCATCAGTTTATGGACATTTGGTTGTTTCTACTTTTTGACTTATGAATAACGCTACTATGGATATTTGTGTACAAGTTTTTGTGTGAACGTATCTTCTCTTAGGTGCTAATTTTGAATTTAATTAAAATCAAATAAAATTTAAAAATTCAGTTCCTCAGCTGCACCTTTCAAGTGCTCAGTAGCCATATGGTTCCTGTATTGGACAGCAAGGATATGAAAAATTTCCACCATCACAGAAAGGTTTATTGGAGAACCCTGTTTTAGACTATGTAAAATCTGGTGCCAGAAATGTAGCACTACTTAAATGTAGTTACAAATAATACAAAATGTGCTGTGCAAGCTCATGACTAGGCCTTTTATGAACCATACCCCGTACATATAACCTACTGTAATTCCAGGTTTTATTAAAGGAGTGTTATAATGTAAAAAGAAAAGCAAGTTAAAACTATCACTGTAGGCTCTACTTTTAATAAATTACTGAACACCTACTATAAACTTTGTTGGTGATGGGGAGATAAAGATAAATAAGACAATCTTGCCCATAGATCAAAGACCAGTGAGGGTTTTACACTTCAAGTTCTAACTCATTTTGACTGCCTGGTTGAAACCTAAGATGGAAAGTCAGAGGCTTTTAAGTTTTTACCCAAGAGGAGAAGAGGTAGAGTCACACATTAGAGCACCATAACCACTGCACCTGAAAAAGCAGCAGCTTCTCCAAAACTCATTGGTCCTTAATTCCCTAGTATCAGCTACAGGCTCAGGAGTTTCCATGTATGCTTCTATCATTAGAAAATTATAATTTTACAATACAAACTATAAAATAAAAAAGTTCAGATACTTACGTTTTGCCCACAATTTGACTGCTCTTAGGGTAAGTCTGAAAGTTTCTTTATTTGGCACTAAATGTAAAATTTCATCAGTAACTCTGCATCCTGAAAAAGATAAAGCATTTATTTTTCATTATGTAATAAAACCCAGTTAATTCAAATACCCTTCTAACCTCAACTCTCAAATGCTAAAAATAGCAAAGATAAAATGTGATAGTTTATTTCCTCTATGTAGTTGAAATTTAGCAATAATATGAGAAATTTTGCTTAAAGAATTCAAAGGCACCAGTAATGCAATCCAGTATTAAAATAAGCAATGGTCTGCCTATCTTGCTTTCTTCCATATCTGACTTACTGTTAATCAAATGCCCCCAAGTTATAAAAGTGTTATTGCTCTAATGCAATACCACAAATACTGTGATTTACTGTTGCACCCTGGAAATATAGCAAAACACAATGATTCAGTTAAACAAAAGATACTACAAACCAGTAGTTCTCAAAGTGTGGTCTGTGGACCCTTGGATTCTGTTTGGTTAAACCTATTTTTATAATAATACTAAGGCTTTTCTTTCTTTCTTTTTTTTTTTTTTTGCCTGTTTCACTGTGTTAACATTTGTACTCATGGTGCAAAAGCAGTGAATAAAACTGCTTCTTTAGCAGTGAATCAAAGCTGTGGTAACAAACTGTTCTAAGTAGACAATATCTATTTTACCACCACACATGCAGTTAGAAAACAGGAAGCGAATGTGTGCGGATGTCTGGACATGTCTGAGGTAAGAATATGCTTATTTTCAAGGAATACCAGTTTTACTTGAAAGAATGATTGACAAACTATGGTTATTCATACTTGGGTGTTTAGCAGCCATTTCCTAAAAAACAGAACAAAGTGAGCCCTCACTTCAAGGAAAACAAATGACAAAATTTGTTGCCAATAATAAAATTTTAACTCTTTTCTTGTTTTGGAAAAAAAAATGCAGCTCGCTGCCAGCATTAATTTAATATCACACGGAGGAATGCTGTTTTCTAGGACTTAACATTTTTAAGCAATTGAGAATTACTATATTTTGTAAACAGAAATACCACTACTAAAAAGAGAACTGTATCAATAGAACGTCATTTGTTTCCAGAGACTATAGATTTACTACAGCGATGTGAAAATAATAATAAAAGCAAGATACTTCGTGGCAAACTTTGGGAGTAAGGTTAGGACTGTAATCCGCAAGTTATAGTGAAATAAATACTGCAGCCACAAGTGCTGCTGGTGAGTATTCTCGAAGCAAACGGGAAATGGCTTAAAAATTAGAATTTTGGACATCTTTCCAATACTTAGTTTTCTGATGACATTGGTGATGATATTAACGTGATTTATTTTTGATACTATATAATGAAATGTGAGTTAACATTTAAAAGATCCAAATAACTTTGTAAACCAATATTTTCCAAGTGACCAAGGCATGATAGTAAGGAACCATGCATGGATAAAAAAGCCATTGAAAGAATAAGGCAGACTAATGGATTTTAATGTAATAGAGTACAAAAAGTTAATTGATATGGTTTTAGATTAGATATTCTAACTTTAAAAAACAGTCACTTTTACTTAGGAACAAAAAGGAACGAACTACTGATAAATGCCACAAACGTGGATGAACGTCACAAACATTACACTAAGTTTGTGAAAAGTCAGATACAAAGACCACATACTGTATGATCTCATTTATATGATGTCAAGGAAAGGCAAATCTATAGACATGGAAAGTAGATTAGTGGTTGCCTGGGGCTGAGAGGTTAGAAAGAGGAATGACTACAAATGGCTACTGAGGGATCTTTTGAGGATGATGAAATGTTCTAAAATTGAATTGTGGTGCACAATTCTCAATATACTAAAGATTACTGAACTGTACACCTAAAAATGATCAATTTTACAGTATATTATTATAACTCAACAAAGCTGGGGAAAAAAGAAATTGTCACTAGTTAAGTTTTAGTGTAGTATGAAAGAATATACACAATTATCTGAAAAGGCTATTAAAATACTCCTCCCTTTTCCAATTACATATCTTTAAGAGGGCAGATTCTCTTCCCATGCGTCAGTCAAAACAAAATACTATAAGAAATTGACTGTAAAAGCAGATATGAAAATTTAGCTGTCTTCTATTAAGTTAAAAATTAAAGAGTTGCAAAAATGCAAAAAAACATTCTCATACAAAATTTATATTCACTTATAATGGGTTTACTATTAATTTTAAAATAAATTAATTAAAGTTAATAAATATTTAAAAATTTGTTTTTATTTCTAACATAGTAAATACTGACAGATACAACCCACATAAACAGAAGATCTCTGGGGTCCTCAATACACTTTTAGCATGTAAAAGAGCCCTGAACCAAGAAGTTTGAGAACCACTACTATAAACATAAACAATATTCAAATGAAATTTTTTTCAAATGTTTAAATGTATTCAGATTATCTGTAATAAAGAAATTTACATCATTATTTTTAACTGAGTCTAATCCCTTAAAAAAGTCCATTAATAGTACTGCAAAAATATCTCTATTAGTCAAATTGTTTTCAAGCAGGTATTTAAGATTTCTTTTTAGAAGCTTACCATTTAGGCTGCGAATACACCTTATATCAAGGCTTCTCAGGCGTGAGTCGTCTCTTAGATCTAAATTATCTGATATGGTTTGTATTGCCAGTCTTGCAAAGACTAGATCAATCTTTGGAAAGATGCAAAAAAAAAAAGAGAAAAATATTACTTTTTCTCTTGCTAGACCATTCTCCCCCCTCCTCACCTCAAAAATGTAAAAGTTGTAATTACTAGTTTTGGAAGTTCTACCAAAACTTCAAAAGGCCTATGTACGCAATTTCACATGGGAAAATCACCAACAAGTTCTGTGGGAGGAATTAAATTTTCAAATTACGGGAAAGCATTTTAATTTTAGAATATATGCCAAGCCTTATAAAAAAAAAATCAAAACCTTATCAGTGAATTTCTAGGTAAATATGGCACATCCAAAACACATTTACATTACCTGCAAATTTTTGTTTTATTTTTTATTTTGTTTTTAAAGGCATAACCCACTAAGACAAGAAAAATAGGAGATAACAGCAAGAACTATGAAAACTGGAAAGTAGATGGGCAATTAACAGACTCAGCAAATCTAAGAAAGCAAAGATAAAAAATATTGTATCCAGGAAATAAGGACATGAGGGTGTAAGTAAATGTATAAATAAATATAAAGGAACGTTTAGAGAATAAAAAGTTATTCTTAGTAATTAAAAATATAACAGAAATAGAAAACAATATAAAGTTTGGAAGATGAGAAAACCACAGAAAGCTGAATAAAAATGTAAAGATGTGATTAATACGTGCGAAGGAAAAGATTTTTAAAAAATTAAAAGATAGTCCTGGAGGTCCAACATACAAATGTTAGGAGCTCCTGAAAGGAGAAAACAAAGGCAGGGAATTCAATAGAAGTAAATACAAATTTCCAAGAACGGAGGGACAGGAGTTTCCAAGTTGAAGACTATTCAATGCCAAGCATATCTGGCTGAAAAGACACATACTAAAGTGTATTATCATGAATTTTACAACTGTGAAGACTAAGGGAAAAAAATCATAGGAGCGTTGAAACAGACAAAAGAGATCACATTCAAAGGATGAGGAATTGAAATGGCACCATACTTTTTAACATAGCACAGAAGCTAGAAGGCAATGAGCAATGCCTTCAAAATTCTAAGAAACATTATTTTCCATCTAGAACTCTTTATTAGTACAGTCAAACTACCAATTTGGTGTGAGAATAGAACAAAGACATTTTTAAACATGCAATCTCTCAGGAATCTAGTGAGTAAGTGCCACTAAAATGAGAGTCAAGAAAGAAAACTCTAAACAAAAGGAAATCTCAAGAAGAGAGTAAAAAAAAGATGTCAGGATGACATCTATGTATCAGTCATGGATTGGAACAGGTGAAGAGACTTAGTGAAATATTTTTCCAAGACAATAATTACAGAACACCTGAGAAATCTAAATCTAGAGGCAATTCAGACAACTAGGAGAGGCTGAATTTGAATTAATCTTAAGCATAAAGCCCATGCAAACAAAGTGCAAAACATTAACTCCCAAGAAAACAAAATGCCATGCAGTAAAGAATGGTAATCTAGTACACTCTGTGCTCAGTTTTGAACATTATTTATAAGATAATAATGTAAACACTGAATATTGCTCCTACCAAAATTAAAATGATATAATTATGTTAGGAGATTATGAGAATGAGAAGAATGGGGGTAGGGATGGAGGTTGGTTCATTTTCCACAGTGAGAAGTCAACAGATACAGGAGAGAGGAAGGTGAGGAACTATTTAAAGACTATTCGATTCTTTAAAATGTTTCTAATTAAGTCTGATAAAAAACAACTAAAAAAAACCTTATGGGGTAAACAGTTTAACTATAAAGTCAGAAAAATATTAAATACTTACTTCAATTCCATCAAATTCAAATTTTATAACAGGTACAAAGGCATCTTCTACAGCCTACAAAAGAGGAAAACAATTATATAAAATGTAATCCTTCTCCATTCTTCCTAACTGCCAATAATGTGAATACCTTTGCTTCCAGTTTGTATTTTAACTTAACAGAAAAAGTGAAAATGTTCTTGGTCTTATATTCCAGGTAAGTACTGCTACTGTGTGACTGTGTTTATTAAGATACACAAAATGTCTATGACTGTAGATATCTAACTTATTCTCCTAAAAATATTTATTAGAACTGGCAGGCAGAACTGCTAACATCTGGGTACTTACTATTTGTTGAGATTAAATTGAACTGATAATTTAGAGGGCACTAGTGTTAGAACTGATGACTAATTTATCAAAAAAATAGTCACTATAGTTTGCGTTTAGTAGACATGATATCTTTCTGAGTCTTCCTTAATCCCTCAAACTAATTTTTAACCTAAGAAATTGCCATGCACCCAAATAACACAAATCCTTTGAACTTCATCTTATTCTAGCACTTGATTGTATCAGAACTACCCAATCAAGTTAGTTCCCCCAATTCTTCCCTCCCATAAACTGTCTTGCTCACTTTTGTATTTGTGAGACTAAGGCCAGTATCTGATAGATCATTTGTGCTGAAATTTTATTTTCTGAATAAATGGCTAGATATACACATATAGAATTACTACTAACTGAACTTTATATATAATAGCAGCCACAATTTGATATGCCTTAATAATTATCAGATATTATAGTAAATGTTTAATGTAAGTTATCTCATCAAGTCTCAGAAAAACCTTATAAAAAAGTTATTCACTCCATCTACATTTTAAAAGTGAGGAAACTAAGATTCAAAGAAAACTGGTAACTGGACCAAAACTTAAGGGCTAATATGTGGTAGATTTCTAGATTCAAATCCAGATCTGTATAACTATAAGGCCCATGTTGTTAATCATCATCCGTTATTTTAACAAGATGTAGCAATTTCTTAAGAAATATTTCAACAATCATAAGCCCTAGCTTTTCAGCTATTTGTTAACAAATTCAAAATATTAAATACTAGAGAATACTTACTCTTAAATTTCTAATGCCATCTTGATGTTTCAATTTTTCAAAAAAAGACTGAAAAAAATCTGATCTCTCCACGTGTCTTGGAGCTACACAAAGTGCATCAATATCAGCTCCTGCAAATCAAAGTATTTCTTATCAAGAAGAGTATATTAAGTATTATATTTTTGTTAAAGTACACAGAAACATATGTACACACGTACATAATGAGTATAGGAAATGTTAACAATGATTAGCTCTGAGCAGTGAGATAATGGAAATTTGTTCTCTGTATTTTTAAATTATAAACAAATAAGTTTGTTATTGAAAATTCTTATCAGTAGAACAAAGAAAAGCAGTTACCTTTGGTGTGTACTCCAAGCCTATAGGAGCCAAATGTGAAAATTTTACCACCAACAGTAGCCACAACAGAAGGCGGGAGATTCTAAAATAAAATTAAACAAAAGGCATTTAATTGTTCAAATTATTTAGCATAAAAAACTGCCTAAATATTACAAATATTTACTATATTTGTCAACTTTGGTAAGCTGAGACTTAGAGCTCTTTGCAGCTTGAAGGTATTCCCAGAGGGAAGACAAAACAAATCATGCCCACTAAACATGCACACATCTCTATCTTAAAAACACTGTTACTTGACCTCACCTGCCCCCTCCAATTACCTGTCTTTCATGCCATCATTCTCAATGATCACCAAGCAACTTTACTATACTAATACACTTTTTGTTCTCTATAGCATTATACTCTTGACTAATCCCATCTTCCCTTTCTTTGGTTTTTGTGACAGATGTGCTTAATTTCTTGATTCTAGCTCTGCAACCTTTCTACAAGAAAGTGGGTCATTCTTGATACGATTTTCTTATGAAAGCTAATACAACTTTAGTTAACATATTTTTAATTGTACCAGAATTATAATGCTATTTTTCAACTCTCTCTAGCCAATTCTAACTGCCCATCATATATTTTCACAAAGACATTCTGATCTACTTCAGTATCTATGCCAGAAACAAGCAAAAACTTCTTCCAATGATAAACCAGGTATCCCTCCTGATTTCTCTATTTCTGTTCCTCATTTTTCTTACTGCCCATATCTATAGTCATTATTACTCTTCTTGGCTTACTAATTCTTCATTTATATACCTCATGTAGTTTCCTTTCTATTTAACTACCCATGCCCCCTGTAATTCTAAGCTATTTAATAATATCATAAAGCTATCCTCTTGCCCTTAGTCTTTATGTTCTCCTACTCCATTCTGTACAAAATGCACTGGCTGATGTTCAAAACTTGTCAATGCATTCTTCCCTGACTGAAGTAAGGATGCTTGGAACCTAAGGATTTTCATAATATGCTCTTATGGATCTTTCTTGCCTAATCTCCTGCTCGTCTGTTCTGAAGCGCCAACTGCCAACATGTTATATAATCCAGTCTCCTTCCCATTGCATTTGCCATTTTCCCTGCTTCAAATGCTTGCCCATCCTCTCTGGGTACTCAATACCATCTATTTTTCAAAGTTCACTTCAAGTTTCAGTTCTTTCATGAAGCCTTCTCTAATTTTCTCCCCCTCAATGCTCTTTTACTATCTTTAACTCCTTTCATACTATATTTAGTGACTTTTCTTTTTCTGTTAAGTTCCTTCTCTTCACTACATTTAAATTCCTTGGAAGGTGAGAACTGTGTCTCCTCTTATTTTCCCATAATGCCCAGTGCAAGTTCCAAAGAATATGCACAGATTACCTTGAATAAAAGTATCTGTATTAACAGAATATTGTTATTTCCTCTGCTTAATGGATATTAATGTTTCAAGAGTATCACAAATAATTTTATTGCTAGAAAGGAGTCAGTACATTTATTGATAACTAATATGAATCAAAAGGAGAAGCCAGGACTTCTCAGTTTGCCTTCCTAGTTTGGAAAACATGATTCTTGCATGATTTATGAGAAAGTATCATACTGTATCACTGAGTAAAAATATTTTTTTTGGCTACAAACCATAGTATTTAACTAAGATGAACTGATCTGAGTTGTAGACTGTTTAAATATCCCAATTGTGTCTACAATATTCAAATAATCTTTGATCTAACTCGAAACCTTCAGCTATTTTCCAAACTAAAATGCATAAATGAAAGGGAATTATAATTGATATGGAAAATGACCAATTACCTTAACACAATGGAAGATGTTAAAACCAATTTAAATTTTTTATAATTAGATATTTTATTTACTTTGCTTTTTTTTTAAAAAAAAAAGCCAAATTGTGGCATAGTTTAAAATTTTTAACAATGGTTTTATGCATAGAAATTAAATGGAAACCAGCTACCAGTTTTTGCAGGTTAAAGCACTAATGTGATTAAAATGGGATAAAAAGCAATTTTATTAATTTCTTTTTAAAAAACATTTTGACCTTGAAACAGAATTTTATTGGATTTTTCTTTTAAGTGCAAAAGAACCAAGCAGTAAGAAAATTAGGTTCATCTCTCAACAAACTAATCTAGCTTCTTTTTGCAAATAACAACACATGACTTATCTTGAATGCATCCTTGAGTGGGGATGGATGCAAAGACCTCTGCACAAATACAATAGTTGAAATAAAGACCACACATAAGAAGTCATATAGTTTGTTACTCTGATTTTAAAATAATTCTAGCAAGTTAGGTATTTGATTTGCACATCCATTGCAATTATGGGCTGATTAAGACAGGGACAACAGGTTCCCCTAACATTAATGCCTGACCCCTGTCCTGGGGTTGTGCAGGTAAATGAGACAGGTCTTTTCTTAAAGAGCTGATCACCTCGTAGTAGAGAAAAATATGTGAATTTTTTTAACTCACAACTAGCATTTTACCTGCTCAGAATTAACTTACCTGAAAACCTCAACTGTTGATAACCCTGTTGAGAGCTTTGAAATGAGCCAGTTTGACAGCAAAAGTAAATAGCATAAAGACCATTTGTTTAAACTCAATGACTATAGATAGATTTAGTAGAGTCCTTCATAATCTTATTGATGGTTTAATTTAAAAAAAATTTTTTTTAATATATCACAGGTACAGAAACAAAAGTTGTAAAAGAAAAAAGTCTAACAAATATTTATGTAATTTCTAAACTCATGCAGATTAACAGGCAGAAAGGGAGTTTGCAGAGAGACAAGTTAACTGCTGTGAGACATTAACTTTTGGCTGACTGCTGTTGAGAAAGATGGGAGAACTATACACCAAGGTGAACATGCCCTAGCTCATTTCTAGTAGAGCTAGTAAAATATTCATTGTGATGATTCTCAGACAATGAAAATTCAATTATATTCAAAATGCTCTAACAAGAAAATGTAATCAATTTTAGAAGAAAAACAGTTAAACTACCACAGGAGAAAAAAGGTGTATAAGTATAAACTAGGGTTTGCAAACTCTTATGTCTCAGGGGCCAGGCAGATATGCAAATGAGGCAAGTACACATAAAAAGCACAGAAACTAATAAATGATAAACACTGGCCTTAGAGAAAGCAGGGAGTGGTGGAAGCCACAAGGAATTCCTAGAAGGCAGAAACCCAATTCTATTCAAGCCTCCTCCTGCCTTCAACAAAGGCAGGCCAGGCCCAGTACTGCCAGACCTGATATTTCATAAGAAGTATGAAATCTGGATTTTAAGTAAAATCTCTTGATACTTAAATTGTTGTCTACTATATGTGAGTCAAGCAAGACATTCATGTGGAACTGTAGCTAGACACTGGCTACCTCTGGGGTAAATCCTCGTTTATTTAGAGACTCAACTATCTATACCAATACATTACCAAAAATATCAAAGAGTCAGTTTTAATGTATTTCAGGTTATTCTCAACTCCTGTATCTTATTACCAGGACTAAAGACCAGAATGTAACAGAACTATGACTTCAATGTAGTTTAGCGTCTTACCTTACTCTCACTGACATCAGAAATCCATTCTTTTACTAAATTGTTCAATTTACCAAGAACAACCAGCCTATAATAAAAAAATGGCATGCTTTAGATTAAAAACCAAACAAACAAACAGTATTTTAAAAAGTAATTAAACATATAGGCAGTACCTTTGTGCTGATGTTTGGGTAAAAGCATATTATACACGTTAATGCTATCACATCTGTTGATACATGGCACATCTCTTTGGCATTCTTAGGTCCCTAAGAGTTCCAAAGAGACGATAAATGTGATAATAGTATTTGGGCTATTCTCAAAATTCAAAAAGCCTAATAAAAAGTCAAAATTACCTTCAACAAGGCTGCAAAGGCCAAATAAATTGTCCACTTTTTTGGCTTAGTATGGAATAAAATCAATTCAATGTGATAATAATAGGGATTAGCATTCTCTCATTGAGAGTCAAAGGTCTCTGGATAATTAAAATGGGTAAATTATTAGTTAATTTTTATGAAATATTACTTAATAAAAGCAATTTGATATTAAAACAAATTTGCAACCAATGACATAGCCAAATCCATATTAAAAAAGAGAGGAAAAAAGCAGACTTTAGACATATTAAAGATAACATTAAAAACTGAATTCCTTATCTGTCCAAACTTGCTTCTCCCTCAACCTTCCCCAAGTAATGGAATTTCATCCTTCAAGGTGCTGAGACAAAATCCTTGGCATTACCCTTGACCCCCTCTCCTTTCTTTCTCACACATTCCAGTCATTAAACAAACCAACTTTTAAAATATATCCAGATTTCTACCACTTATTACCTCCACTGCCATCCCTAGTTCCAGCCACCATCATTTTCTTCCTGTATTATCATAATAGCGTTCTAACTAGTTTCCCCAGTTCGTCCAGACTATTCTCAATACAGCAGCCAGAGTAACTGTGTTAAAACATGAATATATCATGTCAATCTTCTGAATAAAAGCCTAATAGCCTCCCATTTCACTCAGAGTAAGTGCCAAAACTTTTATAACGGCCTACAATATCCTAAGTGACTTTGCCTTCCATACTCCTTTCCACCTCACTTTAAGCCCATATTCCCGTTACTCACTCTGCTTCAGATACTCAGGCTACCTTGCTCTATATTCTTTAAATATAGCAGGTACACCCCCACCTCAAGACTTCTGCCTAGAATGCTCCTCCCTCAACTATCCACGTAACTCCTTCATCTTCAAATTTTCTCTGACAAATTCTCTGAATACTTTCTCTGACAAATTCCACTTCCAGCTTTAATTTCCTCAGCAGCACTCTTCACGTGTAACACTGTATTTATTTTACTTATTTGGCTAATTGTTAGTCTCCTTTCCTAACTTCCCTAAATTGTAAGCTCCAGGAGGGCCAAGATTTCTCTTTATTTTGCCCTTTTTTTTTTTTTAATCTCTAGGCAGAGACATAGTAGGTACTTGATACATGTATGCAGAATTAATGATTAAATAATGTACCATAAAATATTTTGCATTTTTAAGTGACATACCTATGGTTCAATTCTTCTTCATCTTCAAATACTCCAAATGGTTTCATGGCATCGATTAATTTCTGTGTATAAATATGATCAATTTCTTTAGGACATGCCAAGCTAATTGGAGAGGTGATTCCATAATGCTTTTGTTGACACTGGCTGTCCAACACAGTATTTCTGTTCAGGAAAAATGAAACAGCAGAAAAAATTTAAAGTATGATATCATATTGACACCCAAGTCTCTCAATCCACTCATTAATTTAGCTACCTTAAAAGTTCACTTATTAGTATAATAGTCCAGGTAGGCAGTTTTTTTAAAAAGGGAAAAAGGGTATTTTGTGTATGTTGATGAAAGTCTATCTATACTATCTCCAGCTTTCATGGTCAGGATGTCTTTTCAAGCCAAAAGCAGCACGTGTTGGCATCAGGACAACTGTGCCAATACCACTCAGCTCAAATACAAAGAACCTGAAAGGGAGCTGGGCCAGAGCCACCTCCACTACACCTTGCAGACTTAAGTGAAGTACCATCTAGATTCAAACTCTTAAAAGCAGTCTGCTACTTAAAAGACAGATCCAAGTAAAAACAATGTCCCCTCCTCGCCCCCACCAAAGAAACAAAAATGTCCCATTAGAAGGTCCTTGTGAAATACTTTGGCTTTTAAAAAGAAATCACAACTAGATTTGTCTCTGAGACACCTAAATTAACTTTCTTTACTTGAATCAGAGTTTATAGTCCCAATATTCTGTGACTCTAGTTAATTGTTCCTTCATTTAGACTGCTACCCATTTTCACATTGAATAATTATCAAATTCTTTACACTAAATGACAACCCTTTATAGGATAAAAGCCACCCTCAAAAAGATCCTACCCATTAGGAAATTGTAGTCTTGAATACAGTGCAAGAGAACTTCTGAGATTTTGGATTTTCATAGGCCAATAATTTCAAAATAAAATTTGGGACCAACATGGGTTGGTAAAACTTTTAATTATGCTAAGAAAGACAAACATACACAATAACCAACTAATCCTATCATCTATCTTTGCCATCCTTTCATGAAGGATCATTAACACCTATAGTATGAATGTAATTTCAAAGAGCAGTCTTTTAAATGAATAAAATAGCCTTATAAACAACAACACAAAAATACAATTGATTGTTTTTTTAGTTTTAACTGGTAAGAACATTGGCTTATCACACACTCTTCCACTAAAGATTTCATTAGGAAGAGAGTCAAATGAAAGATAAAACAGTCTATATACCTCCCAAAATGACTCAAAGAAACAAAAGAAAAACATCAATATTAGTGACTTTAATTTCTTCCTGGTATTCATTTTGCTGTAAAACAAACAAAATTTCAATTAGTTATTTCAAGTTGTAACTTCTTTTTAAAGAGTTAGCTCTTTTATCTCTAAGAGAGCTAAAGAGGCATTTTGGTATTATTTGTGTTCATATGTGTATGGTAAGTGATGGGACTAATTATACCTGATCATTCAATTAACTTTCTTTACTTGAATCAGAGTTTATAGTCCTAATATTTTGTGACTCTAGTTAATTGTTCCTTCATTTACACATCAACAATAACCCTGAGAGGGAGATATTGAATAAGTGCCACTTTATAGATATGTACCCAAGATCCAAAAAGATAAGAGGAAGTCCCAGAATCTGAACTCCAAAACCCAAGATCTTTCCACCACTCCCTCTCTCTTCCATAACTACTTCAGTTCTAACACTAATGATGATCTTTGGTCACATTTTATCTGTATGTTGAAAAAATTGGGCATCTAGTCCCCTACTAGCATCAAAATTCCAAATCTATGGTTCTGAACCTCTCTGATCTAGACAGAAAAAAAAAGAAAAAAAAAAAAAAAAAGCAAGCAACAGAATTCCACATTCCCTTCAACCCATAAATTTTACTTAAAGGTAAGCATGTTAGACAAATTCCAGTACAAGTGTACAAGAAGACATGTGCAAGAATGGTCACTGTCACACTGTCATATTAAAAGCTTAGAAACAACCTAAAATAGTCACTAACAGGAAAATAATTAAATTACAGTGTATCCCTACAATGGAATACACTGTAGTTAATATGAATTAGAGCTAAAGTTATCAACATGGACAAAGCTCAAAGATACTGTTGCACTAAAAAGCAAGTGGCAGAAAGACAAGGGTGATACTGGTTATATAAAGCTTAAAAACAATGTCAGTTATTATGGACACACACATAGGTAGCAATAGTATTAAGAAACATGCAGCTTTATTGCATGTTTTCAAATTCACCACTGTGGGGAACTCAGAGGAAGGAGGCAAATGGGATCAGCTCAGGAGGTAGAAGAATCCTTTATATGTATCTGGAATGCATGATTTCTTCTAAATAAAGGTATATGTGTACACACACACACAAGTTATGCTTTAGGAGAGATGGATGGTGGCTACAAAAATGATGCTTATGTTATTCTCTGCATTTTTCTGCATGTTTACATTATTTCCTAATAAACCAAAACGTAAGAAGCTACAACAAAATCTTCCAACAAGCACGGAAAGCGTTTCTGACTTATCAAAGTGTGAGCAGGAGGTATAGACCGGTAGGTATGCTGTGGGTAGGCCGGGGGAGGGGAAAAAGACCACAGTCTTTATTAAAAAGAAACGAGCCTGGGATAGGTCATTCACTCCTGAAGACCTGGAGACAGCCGGTCGGGAAGGGAGGAGGGGGATGGTATTTGCGCCAATGCAGACAGGAGTGGAGACCAGCTCAGACGTTACTGAAGGCAGGAGAGTGATCCGACAATTTCTCCCCACGGACACACTTGCCTCTCTACCGCCGCATCCTCGTCTAGGGGCGTCCTCGAGGGCGGGACAGCCGAGGCCAGATGGGGACTCCTGGAGTCCCCGAGTCAGTGCTGTAGGTGGCCAGGTGAGCCGCTGGGTGTAGGGGAGGTGCCCTTGCCGACCGGACCAGAGTGGAGAAGGAGACCACTCGGGCGAGGTCCCGACAGGACACAGAAACTGAGTCCCGGGCAGACCTCCCAGGCCGACCACCCTAGTCCACCCCTCTCCGCCTCGGCCCCAACCGCCACCCCCTACCACTTACGCAGATGTTTCTTTCATCGCTTCCTGCGTCTCCCTCACTGGGGAGTGTCTTTCGCTCTGCAGTCCCGTTCTTGCTCTTCCCTTCTAGCCCTGTTCCCTTTCCTCCGGTCGCTTGTAGCTCGCTTGCTCGCCCACTTCCTCACTTACTACAGCCGAGGCATCCAACCAAGTAGTGAAAACACCACAAAACCGGCTCTATTTATGACAATACAGCGCGGCCGACGCCAATATGGCGCCGCTTCCCAGCCTGCCCCTCGCCCGCTGAGGCCCCGCCCCTGTAGGCCTGGACCCGCCCACGACCCCGCCCCCTGCTTCCTTGGATCGCCCGCAGAGGAGCGGGCTTTGGCAGCAAATGCCAGTGGGAAAGAGCGTTTGGTCCCCTTCTAGTGGAATTGTTAATCTAGGCAAACTGCTTGGAAGGTCATTTGGGTCATATTTTTCTTGTTTCTCTAATGAGAGCCTATATCACATATATTTTAAAAGATCACAACCTCGCCTAGCAAATACTATTTAAAGTCTTCCATTGTCCCAAATCCTTAATTAGTCATAGTTAAACGTCATCACTCCTCTCGAGAAGATTCTGTCGTGATAGGATCACATCCAGAAACGTGTAACGTTACAATTATCCCAGGGGAAAGCAAGATTGTAAATTGGAGGCTAACTGTTCACTTCACCTCTAAGTACCTCCCAATTCATGACATTGTGGCAGTTGAAAGGAATCCCTAGCAGTTTGAAATAGCAGGGTAAATGGAAGCCTGAATCAAAATCTCACAATGGTGGTGATCATGATCCATGTGGGACGAAAACAGAAAAATAACGACGAATTTTAAAATGTTGAAATGTATAAATAATTTTAAATACTAAATTATTACAAGAGAATGCTATTTTTTCTTGGAATGTGACTCAGAGTCACAGTGAATGGAGATTACCTATAGAATTATTCATTTATTCAAAAATATTTATTGAAAGCCTAGTCTGTGCCAAGCCTTGTGTTAGGCTCCAGTGATTTAATGGTGTGTAAAACCAGATGTATCCTTTAACCTTATGAGGTTCAGAGATTAGTGAGGAAAAATCAAATACAAGTGATATTATTCTGTTGTAGAACTAAAAAAGCACTTACTGTGTGTCAGACATGGGAGATACTTAACTCTTGCCCTCAAGAGTTCACAGTCTAGTGGAGGAGAACAAACATATACAGAGATTATTAAAATAGAATATGGTCTGTAACACAGATGGGGTCAGGAGATTTAGAAAGGCCTAAAGAGGGCCATCTAAACTGGAGAGGAGGGGATGCTGAATAGTGCCTTCCTATAGGAGGGAATGCTACCTAAACTAGCAAGATTTGAAAATAGGATTAGGTGCAGGTGGTAAGGAGAAGGCAAAACCTATTTCAGGTAGCACAGAATAGTAGCTAGCACAGGCTTCAGGGTGAGGGAGACTCAGATTTAAGTTCTAGTTTTGCTACTTACTAGTTATGTGACCTCAGGAAAATTGACTTTAATAGGTCCTTTCCTCATCTATAAAATGAAGATAATAGGTTTGCAAGAGAATTAAACTAGGTTACATATAACCATATGAATTTCAGTCCAAAAATCAGACGTGCAACAAATATTACTTTATTTTCTAACACTTAACTTAATTTTTGACACTGAGCCCTTCATTTGTCTGAGCTGGCAGACAATCAGTCATTCTGCATCTCCCCCTCCCTAAACCTTAAGGTGGTGCCAAGGTATTGGAGGAGGATCAGTTTAGTTGTTTTTCTTCTCATTCTCCTTTCTCTGTGAATCTACCTGGGGTTTAATGCCAATGCCCAAGCCCCATTTCAAGGGAAGGGGTGATGGTCTACATTGTAGCTGTATTTTTTAAGCTAAAAATTTCTAATTACAAAAGTAAATGATGCTTGTTGAGAGAGAAAGAGAGAGAGAGAGAGACAGACAGACAGACAGACAGAGAGACAGAGAGACAGAGAGACAGAGAGACAGAGAGAGAATCTGTTCCTCCCTTTTATCCCTAACTCCCATTTTATTCCTCAGGTATTAACAGCTAGGTATCTCTCCTCTCAGAATGTTTTTAATATATCCCCAACTGCATGTAAACGTGAACCAGAGGGTTTGTTTTTATTGTTTTTTAATTTTGAAAAAAAGGGGGGATCATGCTGTACATGTTGTTCTGCTCCTTGATTTTTTAAACCTAAAAATTATGAACATCCTTCCATGGCAGTAAAAGTTATAGACTGAATTATACCCCCACCCCACCCCCAAATTGCACATGTTGAAGTCCTAACTACCAGTACCTCAAAATGTGACTGTATTTGGAGATAGGATCTTAAAAGAGATAAATAAGTTTATATGAGGTCATTTATTAGTGTGGCCCTTACACAGATGGGTAGAGAGAGAAAAGCATGTGACGGCACAGGGAGAAAATAGCCATCTACAAGCCAAGGAGAGAGGCCTCAGAAGAAACCAACTCTGTTGACAACCTGTCTCAGAATTCTAGCCTCTAGAACTGTGAGAAAAAAAATTCTGTGATTTAAGCCATCTACCCAGTCTGTGGTACTTTCTTATGGCAGCCCTAGCAAACCAATACAGTAATTATTCACTTAACTTTGTTTTTTTAATAGTAACATGGCATTCTTTGTCATAGATAATATATAATGTATCATCAAAATATATTTAACTATTTCCCTATTGTCTCAAATTTGTTTATATTGTAAATAATGCTATAATAAACATCCTTATACATATATCTTTTATACTTGTGTCACTAGTCATTGAATAGATTCCTAATGATGGGATTACTATGACAAAGGGTGTGTATATTTTAAAATAAAATTTATATATTCTAAATTGTCCTCTATGAAGGTTATACCAATTTATACTCCAACCAACAATTTGTATGGAATGTTCTGTTTCTTAAAACCCTCACAAATGCTAGATATTAAAAATGCTTTTTATAATTATTACAAAAATTATAAATATACAGAAATGCAGAGAGAATAGTGTAATAAACATATCTATGACCTAGTTTAATGATTATTTTAGAATTTTGTCATATGTTTCACCTTTTTTTTTGTTGAACTTTTAAAGTAAATACCGATATCATGGCATTTTACTCCTAAATATTTTGATATGCATATCTAAATAAGAACACTATCCTACATAATCGCAATAATATCGACACACAGCTACTTGTTCCCAAAATGTCTTTTGCAGCAAGTTTGTTCAGTATTAGGATCCAATCAAGAACCATGATTGCATTTAGCTGTTGGGTGTCTGAAGCTTTTTAATCTAGAATAGACACTCCCTTTCCTGTCCCTCCTCATTTCCCTCTCACACCCACCCAGCTTTTTATTTTTCCTATGACATTGACTTTCAAAGACCAGGATAATTGTTCCCTAGAATGTCCCATTTTCTGAATTTTTCTGATAGCTTCCTCGTGGTGTCATTTAACAATCACTCTCATATTTTTTATTATTGGACCTTGGATCTAAAATCTTGATTAGATTAAGGCTAAACACTGCATCACACCTGGAGTCACATAATGAAGCTCTGGTTATCTCATTATTGATGATATTAAGATTGACCACTGGGTTTATGTGCTGACAGTCATCTTGGAACTAGCTAGCAAACGGGGGTGATAACTTTGGCACCAAGTGAATATCCAGCTCTCCATCAACATTTTACCTAATGATTTCAACATTCATTGATTATTCTTGGCTTAATAATTTCCTTAGGGTTTGTAAATAGTGGTTTTCCAGTCCTGTACACATTTATAGCTGGCATTTTTCTGGAAGGAAGTGCTTTTCCTCATTGACTAGCACTATTAGGTTACACAGAGATGCAATTCCTACTCCAAAGGAAAAATAAGAATAAGAACTTGGTAAAAAAAAAAATGGCCGCCTGCGAAGAAGTTATTTATTTCTTTGCTTGTTTTATTTCTCTTACTTAAAAAAAAAAAATTACGTGGACTCATAGTTTTCTATACAGTTAACACATTTCAATCAATTATAGTTCATTGTTCTTTTGATACTAAAATTGTCCCAATATTGGCTGGTAGCTTCCATTATCAAGCTGGTTCCTATATTAGTATTTAAAAAAATTTTAAAAATCGATATGATATTGGAAAGTGATATCTCTTTGTGGTTTTAAATTGCGTATCCCTGATCAGTGGAGAAAATGATCATCTTTCACATTTTACTAGCCATTGATATTTTTTACTCTGTAGATTGCATCTTTATATTTTTTGTCCATTTTTATTTTGCCATAACCAGATTTACACCAATTATCAAGACTCATCCCTACAAATAAAATGTTTTCAATGCTTACTGCCAGTTTCTTCCAGCTGAAACTTCCCTATGCTTGAACTTTTTTCTTTTAATCATCTCTTGCTCTAGATTGTGTCTTGGAATAGCTTATTCAGAAAGAGGATACATTTTCTTAGTTCTAGCATCTTTGAAAATGCCCTTATATTAAATCATAATGTTTCCTTCAAAGCTTGCTAGATGTTGCTTTATTGTTACCCTATGAGTCTTAGACATTTGTGAGATTCTTATTTTAAAGTTTAAAAGTTCTTCCCAAATAGCTCCTTGTATGTCAATCTTTTCCAAAAATATTTTTACAACAAAATAAACATCCTAAAATTTTTTCTGAGTATTTTTAAAATATTAGTAAGTCTCTTTTGTTTTCTACTTTTAAAATCATTATTGCTTCCATTCCATCAATTAGCTTTTTTTTTTTTTTTAAGTTTATTTAGGTAAACGGAATTGCAACTTGGGAGAGTGTGAGAAGGTTAGTGCAAGTAATTCAGGAAAAAATTATCTTAAAAATTATTATTTTAACTTTTTGAGATCTACTGGGTTATTTACTTGTCTGTAGGACAAGTAGGGACCATACCTGTCTTACCGGCTTATCCTCAAAACTTAATGCAGGTATTCAATATTTATTGAATGAATTTACTTCAAATATTAATCTCTCTTATATCTTTCTTTATCGCATTATCTCTTTATCTTTTTTTTTTTTACCCCAATTCATAGGCTATCTCTATTTCACCTTCTCCCTCTAACTTAAGGTTTTACAAGTATTCCACTGAAACTCTTTCATTTCTGGACAACCTTTCATTCACTCAAGGCATTTCCTTTACCTGGCAGACCGTTGCAGCATGGTATTGTCCACACTGGTCATTAGCAAAGTGTGACTGATGCTTTTTAAAGAATAAATAGAAGAGTATGGTACTTCAGGTAAGATCATCCAAAATAACCTTGGGAGCTAATGCTGGGGTTGCTCACATACCAGTGCCGGGGGTGGGGGGGGATTAGGGTCTCCCCTTCTGTTGCTAGGAGAGAGTATGCCCAAATTTAGCTTCCCAGGATGGCTTTCTGCCCCTAGAAAAAGGGGCTGCAATCTCCCAATGGCCCCTGAGATCCCTGGGTGTTGGGAAGCTGATATCTAAATTCAGTCACCTTGGTTTTACATTCTGACAAGGCTGCTTTCTCACGATTTTACTCTAAGAAGGTGTCATCTCAGGCGACATATCCCTCTGCTGGAACACACAGAGCACCTAGCCAAAGCATCCCTCTCTCTGGGATGATAGGAAGACCTGAGACCAAGCCATTTTCTCCTTCTTGTAAGTTTCCTTAACTCAAACTGAATGGCCACATGGAATTCATCCCAAGCCTTGTTGTATGATAGGTGGGAACTATGCAGGGACTTCCTACCTACTATGAACAACAAAAATAGAATGGGTGAATTTGCTCTCAATGGGTTCATGTCTACTCTTGCTCAGTTGATTTTGAACAAATAGAAGTCGATGTTATGGACCGCATGTTTGTGTACTCCCCACCACCAAATTCATATTTTGGAATTCTAATCTGGAGGTGGGGCCTTTGGGAGATTCTTAGTTCATAGAGTCTTCATGATGGAATTAGTGCCTTTATAAGGTTAGACTGGGAGAGCTTTCTTCTCTTTTTGCTTTCTGCCTTGTGTGACTACAACTAGAAAGGGGTCCCCAAACCCCGGGATGCAGACTGGTACTGGTCCGTGGCCTCTTAGGAACTGGGCTGCACAACAGGAGATGAGTGGCAGGTGAGGGAGCGAAGCTTTATCTGTATTTGCAGCCACTCCCCAGAGCTAGCATCATTGCCTCAGCTCCACCTCAGATCATCAGGCATTAGATTCTCATAGGAACAGTAGTCCCTGGTGCCAAAAAAGGCTGGAGACCGCTAGACTAGAAGATAGTCATTGCAAAGTAGGAAGAAGGCTCTCACCAGACACCAAATCTTGGTTGGCACCCTGATCTTGGAATTCCCAGCCTCCAGACTATGAGAAATAGATTTCTGTGGTTTAAGTTACCCTATCTATGGTATGTTGTTATAGCAGCTTGAACTAAGTAAGACAGGTCCCCAACAAAATTTTAATGGTAGGACATCAGGTCCAAATGAAATAAAGAGGGAAAAAAGCTGGCAGTAATGACATTTCATAAATGTAATAACATTTTGTTATAGAACTATGGGGTAGGAGCAGAGTAGAATCAGAGAGGTGAAGCCACATCTCTATCAGTTTGTGTAGGGTCTCTGGGAAAAGGACCTTACTCTTTAAGGCTTTATACTTGAGTGGCTAGTTTGTTCCCCACTGGGGCCTCGGCCCATCACTGAGGGTGTTGAAGAGGGAGGAGCACTCATGTGTTGCAATTTCTAATAGGCCTCTCAACCCGCTTTTCCTTTAGCCTTCTTTGACAGAGTAGCCTGTACCATTCCATGTTAGGGTGTCAGAGGGCACCTTTTAGCATCTCTTGCTTATATCCATAATTTTTTGTCTCCTCTCAGAAGAAGAATTGCCTTCCATGGGTTGGTTTTATTTTGCTACCCAGTTCATTCAGCATTGAATTTTAGCACAAATTGTCAGTGTTTCTAATGTGAAATTTCTATTTCTGATGAAGATATTTCATTTATATAATTTACTGCTTTTTGGAAAAATATGAATTTAGTACAAAGGAGGGGCAGGGCAAGTGCCTATTCATTTTTTCTTTATCTAGAATAATATGTAAAGTCCTGGACATGTTTTAAGCAATTCAAGAACCCGTTGATTATAGGAGTTTGCCCCTGAGAGCAACTCCAATTCTGAGAACCTGGATTTTCATGGTTTATGTTTTTGGTTGAGGCCTCCTGCATCTCTGAGTATTTTCTTGCATTAAAAAACCTGCTACTTCATTGGAAGAGCCTTTGCTCTGTGCGCTCATATGCGTTCAACCAAGCAAGGTAGCAGTCAACAGCTTTCTTGGGAGGCGTCTTAACTGCCTGAAGTTAGAGAACTCAGCAACCGCTTCCAACTGTTTCTTCTCTACACATTTGGAAGGACAGAAAAAGTCTTTACACCAATTTAAAAACTTTTTTTCCAGAGCTCGGGGGATTAACATATAAACTCAGTGGACAGAGCAAACAGGTTTCCTGCTTCCCTCCAAATTGAAGCCAAGATTAATCATGGTATTCACCTGTTCCTGAAACAGGCTGGGTAATGGATCCTGGCTGTGCGCTCCCCCAAGCAGCACTAATCCCACAGTTCTCTGCGGACTCACTGGCTTTGATCAACTCATTCCCTCTCAGCAGGCCAACACGGTAGCCACAGGACACGAGTGCTTAGTTTACAATCATGTTAATTTTGCTTTTTGTTTGTCTTTAGCAGTTGGAGATTAATGAGTAAAAAGTGTGTTTAAGTTTTCAACCAGACTTCTTTTAATCACTTGGCCACACCATTGCTGGCAGTTTTATTACTTTGATTTCCTGAATCAATCAGGTATACAGTTTCCTTGTCCAATATCGGCTATGGTGCAGGAAAAGACAGTTCTACTAGGAATAGTTGCTGCCGCTCTGCATTCCATGAAAGGCTATTGTGAAAATACTTTTTAGCACCTTCATAGTGACTTTATAGGATTTTGTTGCTGAATGAATCTCTGGCATTATTAATAAATCAGAGACATTTCCAAAGTATTTTACAAAAGGCGTTGCTATTTTTCATAGCTCAGGGATGAAATTAGCCTATATCTTTTGGGACAGAGAAGATTAATTGAGAATTGGAGTAAATTCATTAGATGACGAGATCGTTGCTACTCCAACTCCTAATTCTGTCTTCTGAATAAAGGAAAACAAACTCTATTTCATTGAAGGTTTTCTTCAGTTTGTGCTTCCTGGCATGTAGATAAACCAGCTAGGCCTTGATTCCTTCTCAAAGAGGCTTCATACCAAAGAAATCCCTCTCGGGTTTAACATATCGTAATGGAGATTTTGTATACACACTGCCACTGAGTATGCATTGGTCCTGGCAGTAAGGGATAAGGGTAGCTTTGCTTTAACAGAGTGATGATCTTTCTAAGGTGCAAACCTGATGGTAATATTTCTTGGATTAACATTCTTTAATGTTCCCTATATCCTCTGGATCATGCTCCAACAAGGTTATAGAGGCATCTCTTCACTGTGAGTTCCTTTTTCCTTTATCACTATGCTCTTAACACATGAGGAGGCCCTCACTGAAGAGATGTTTGAGGCACTGAGGAAAGAATTTCATCTTGGCACATTGCCATGAAGATGCCTTCAGGGGTCTGTCTAGTTGTTCCAAGTGCACAATGGCATTTCTCAGGACCTCTAGCCTGGGTGACATGTGACATCTATTTCTCAAGCCCATGAGGGCTCTTCCTCACCCAGAAAAACTCTAGGGAAGATATGTGAGAGATTGGCCTTAAAAGTGAGTTTGTGAGACTCCATTGTGTGGCTGCATATGAAAGACAATGAAGTAAAGATTGGGCACTATGCTACTGGAGATAGAGATAAGAAAGGAGGTGTGAGAATCTAATGTAGACACACTGGAGAGGTGACTGTAAGCTGGCTCTGGGACTTGTTGGATGCTGCTGTGGCAGGTTGCATTTTCTAAAGAAGGCCTCACCAATATATATCTGATCCACAGTTTCTCCTTACAATGTGAGTTGACACTACTCCATTAAGAGATGGGCCTATGTTCCCAACCTGAGTGGGCTTTTCTAACCACTTCAACCAATAGTATGGTGGAATGATTCTGTGTGACTTCTAAGGGTAGATCATGAAAGTTAACACAGCTTCCTTGTCCCTCTCTCTCTCGGGACACATGCCTTTGGAACCCTGAGCTGCTAAATAAAAAGTCCTACTATCCTGAAGCTGCCATGCTGTAGATATCTTACAGAGGGGAAAGTTTGTGGAGCATCCACAAGGTGTTCTGGTAGCCAGCTGTTGGAGTCACCCCATCCTGAGGATATGAGTGAGGAAGCCTTTGAGATAATTCCAGTTCCCACCAATCTGACTTGCAGCCTAATGAGAGACCTTGAGCAGAATTGCCCAGCTGAGCTGCTCTAGAATTCTTGACACAAAAATACCATAAGAGATAAAAATGATTATTGGTATTCCAAGCCTTCAAGTTTTTGTGATTTGTTACATAGCCATAGTGTCTGGAAAAGGGACCCTAAAATAGTTACCAAAATTGACCATAACCTAGGCATAAATTAAATCAAATTATTTGGGATTTTTTTTTTTAACTATTTGGGGTAACTGCAATTTAGTCTTTTAATAAATACCTAGCAAAGACCATAGCAATCATGTATGACCAGGTTGAGTTTATTCCAGAAATTCAAGGTTGATTTAACATTAAAAATTAATTATATTTATAGAATAAAGGGAGATATTATCAATTTAATACAGAAAAAAAAGGTCTTTGGTAAAATTCTACAGAGATTTATGATAGAAAAAAAAGTCTAGTTCTGATGGGTAAAAAGGATCTTCCCTAACCTGATCTATAGCAAATATCATATTAAATAGTATAATATCAAAACCTTTTCCCTGAAGTTGGAAATGAGACAAGGATATCCCTTATCACTATTTTTATTCAATATTGTCCTAGCCAGTACAAAAGGCAAGAAATAAAATAAAATGTGTAAGGCTTAGAACAGAAGAAAAAACTGTCATTATATGCAACTGACATACTTGTATATATAGACAATTCATAAATAATCTACCAATTTCTATATGCCATCAACAATCAGATTAAAAATACCATTAAAATAGCATAAAAAAAACCCTACCCTGAAACACAACACATTGAATAGGGAAAATAGATAACTTTCCAGTTGAGAAACCTGGCAGATACCACTTTAACTAAATAAGCAAAATTAACATTACCAGCAAATGGAAAAACCGATGTTATGTACAGCATGATATGGTGTACCAAAAAAGACACAATATCACTTTTTTGGTTTTTCCTGCCCAAAATGCAACTTACATCTAATCATGAGGAAATATCAGACAAACCCAATTCAAGGACATTCTACAAACTGGCCTGCAATCTTAAAAAGTATCAAAACAAAAAAAGATGGAAGAACTGTTCCAGATTGAAGAATATCAAAGAGATACGACAACTAAATGCAAAACATGGTCCTAGATTGGATCTTGGACAAGTTAAAAAACTAAAACCACTTTTTTTTCTTTTGCTAGAGAGGACATTAGTGAAAAAAAATTGATGAAATTTAAATAAGGAATACGGATTAGATAATAGTACTCTATCAATGTTCCTTTCCTGATTTTGATATGTGTACTGTGGTCATTCCTTTTACAAAATACAGATTAAACTATTTAGAGGTAAAATGAAACCATGTCTGCAATTTCTTCTTAAATGTGTAAATGGAGGAAAATACTATGTTTGCAGATTAGAATACATTTCTCCTTAAATTGATCTAAATATTCATGCAGCTCTAATAAAAATCTGTTTCCTTGTTTCGGTGAGTTTTGACAAGATGATTTAAAAATTTCTATGGAAATGCAATAAGCCAAAAATAGTTAAGACAATTTTGAAAAAGAACAAGTAGAAGCACCTGCTACTGAGTATCAAAACTTATAAATCTACAATTATTAAGACAGCATAGTACTGTGCAAAGATAGATAAACAGACCAATTAGACAGAATAGAGTGGCAACAGATACTCACATGGACATTTGATTTATGATCAAGGTGACACTTCAGAGCAGTGAGGAAAGATGATATTTTCAATAAATAGTATTTGTACAATTGGATATACATATGGAAAAAAATGAAGACTATCATATCATATAGAAAATTAAATTCCAGGAAATTACAGATCTAAATGAATGAAACAATCTCTGATTAGAAAATTATGAAAGAGATTTCTTAAACAGGACACAAAAAGTACACAAACCATGAAGGAAGAGATTGATAAATTGAACTAAACTAACTTTAACAATAGACACCATTAAGAGAGTAAAAAGGCCAGCCATAGGATTAATACCCAGAATATATAAAGAACTCTTTAGTAAGAACGAATTAGTAAGACAAATAGACAAGCTATTTTAAAAAAATGGGCAAAAGATAATGAAGAGATTTGACTACTAATAAATGAATAAGCACTCAAACCCATTAGTAATCAAGGAAATTAAAATGAAAACAATAATAAAATGCACTGTATACTCCTACTGGAATGACTAAAATTACCAAGACTGACAATACCAATTATTGGTGAGGATGTGGAGCTAGTGGAAATTCTCGTATATTGATGTTGGGGATGTAAATTGGCACGACTACTTGGAAAACCATTTAGCAGTATATCCAATTGAAATATAAAATCTAGCAGTTTCACTCCTAAATATATGCCCTGCAGAAATGTCTTCACATATATTTCAAAGGAAATGTTCAGAAATATTTATATTAGCCCAAACTGGATATAACCCAAAAGTAGAATGAATAAATAAACTGTGGTGTAGTCATACAATTGAACACCATTGACAATAAAAATGAATGAACTGCAACTATATTCAACCACCTGGTTGAGTTTGTCAAACATGTTAAGATACAAAAGAACACATGGTATGATTCCATTTACATACAATTCAAAAATAGGCAAAACCAATCCTTTAAGAAATTTTATTTTTTATTGAATTATAACATCAGTAGAGAAAATGCACACAACTTAAATGTAGAGAATCATTTTTAAATATGTAAATACTCATGATAACCATCATTCAGATCAAGATGTGGATCATTTTGAACATCCCAGCAGATGTGTTCCCCTCCCAGATGATAATTTCCAACATTAACCACTATTCTGACCTATTTTTACCATAAATTATTTTTTTCAAGGATTACTATTTCTGATTGTTAGTTACGCAGATGTAGTCACTTTTTATTACTTATCTATCAATACACTTATGATTTTTATACTTTTCTATATGCATGTTATATTTCAATAAAATTTTAAAAAATCAAATGATTCTATGATCTATGGCCCCTCAAATCCTGCAGAGGGACTGTAGAATTTTATTCAGGCATGTTCTCAGCTCTAGCTTCTTCCTTTTCTGATACTACAGGCATACTTCATGATTTTATGACTATTATCACTTTATGAGTCTGTCTAAACTAAAGACTCACATTAAAATAGAAAGGGAGAATAACATCTAAAAATTACTGAATTATAAAAGTCATCATTTCTTTGTGAAAAGAAATGATGAATACATGAACTATTTTTTCTCCCTTAGTTTCCCTGGTCTTCTAAGGAACAACCTGAAAGGCACGTTGAAGAGGTGGGGAAAGGGCTTAACAATGAGCAAACAAAAGCATCTGGTTCGAACCCAATGTCTACTTGAATTCTCTATCTCCCTGTCAGTCCCATTCAAATTAAGGCAGGACGCCAAGTCTGGTCTTCAACACTAAAGCCTGACACTAACATCCCAGTGTAGAATCTCCTATTATGTCCAGTGAAATTCATGTCAAGAGTTCATTAGCTTCATGCTGGGACTGTGTAAAATTCCATTTGCTGTTTTCCAAGAAAACTTGTAGGAGGAGTGGATATCAATAGTTATTGAAACTATTGAGTTCACTTTTTGTTTTCTAATTTCTTCCCGCACCCTCCTCATGTAGCACAACCTTCCTATTAAGATAATGTCAAGCTGTTATTATGGCAGTGTTAAAGGACATTAGTTTTTATCTGTTATTTCCAGTTTAATTTCCATTTCATAAAGCTACTGCAAAATGAATTGATGGCTTTAAAATAATAATCACTTTTATGAAACAATTAGTTTGAGACATTGTGTTTCTGCTATTAGGTGAACATCAAGAAGAATTTTATGTTTGAAAAAATTAGAAGCTGTTAATTGCACTCAAATTATGAATCTCTCCTGAGGAAAGACTAAAATTATTAGTCCCACTTTGTAAACGAAAAGGCAAGCTTTGAAGAAATTAAGTGCTCTGTATAAAATTAGAACCTGGAATGAGACTCAGGATTTCTGGTTCTTCTTCCTGTACCAAATCAACTGACCACGGACAACTTCTAGAATTTAGCCAAGAATAAAAGATTTGTCAAGATTACCTTAATAAATCATTGTGCAATAGTAAAAAGGAATCTCTAAGCTATGGAATCCTCTTTCACATTAAACTTATGAAATATTTAAGTAAGATATAAAACCTTACATGGATGTTGTGATACTTGATATAGGAGTGAAATTGTGAAGTGACAAAGTTGGCATTGTGCTGTGATCTCATGTTCACAAGATGTAAAGAACACCCAAGTAAGTATTCTTTTCTTGAAAGTGCCATAGCCAAAATGGAATTAGATAATTAAAACTTTAACACAGTTCTTACAGGTTATTTTGTGTTATGAATGCAGGTTAGCACACCAAGTACTTCACAAATATTAGAATTATAATATAATAGAATCTCTTTTATTCTGCATTATATTTTAAAAAATGTATAAACATATAGGCTCAAAGAGAATAAAAATTCTTCATAAAGTTATCCAGCTACTGCATGCTTACTAAATCTTGATATTAAGTGCCAATCTATTTCCCTATTTACTTAATAATGTGTAAGTTTTAAGCTAATTTTATACATAAAATTGTTGGCTTCACAGTCATCATTAATTAATGCAACATTTTACTCTTGCAATAATGAATATACATTTATACAAATTTCATCCAACAGGTAGAATTTCCACTAATAAAACATTTAAGAAAAATTTACTCAAAATTACATCTAGAATGCTCACTCATTTTAGAAAATATTCTGATACTAACAATGAAACCAAGTCACATGCCTTCTTTATATAATTATTGTTGTCACACTGATTAGAGAAAGATGATGATCTGTGCTTTATAGGATCATGGATTACACAGAGGTTCAGAGATGTCTGCAATGATGTTAAAGTGGGCACTTGGTCAGAGCCAAAGCTAACTGGCAGATTCTGGTTGAATTCTGAAGTTGAACTCAAACTTTGGCGTATGCCTAATATTTATTTGTTTATTATATAACATGTCCTATGATATTAGTATATTATGGACTTTATAAAACATGCACAAAAATAAAACAATTAAAGCATAAGATAGAAGTTCTAATATTGTTTTTCCTGAATTCCAGTGAATGTTTTTGTGTACATCCTGGGGTGTGTGTACCTCCCTGTTGGGGACTGCTGACCTGTAACATAAAGTTCAAGCTCCTTAACCTGATGTAACAGAGCCCTTCAAGATCTGGCCCCTGCTTCTTTCTGTCCCCTCTCCCTATCTTGAACTTTATACTCCAGTAATATCGAATGGCTTATCGTCTGCTACATGTTCTATTTCTTGCCTCTGTGCATTTGCTTGGGTTGTATCCTATGCCTAGCATAACTCTTTCTTTTTTTGACTGGCTAACTCCATTCATCCTCTTATTTTATCCACACATCACATCCTCTAGGCAGTTCCTTGACCCTCCTTTTCTCCTCCTTTGAGGCTGTGTTAGGTGTCCTCCTCTTGGCTCTCAAATTCCTAGTGTGTAGTTCTATTCTCACAGTTATTTATCATACTTTAATTGTCAGGGGTGACTCTGAACTGATTTAGCTTATGTTTCTGCCACCTGGAGGATTAGGGTTGAAATAGAAATTAAGTTGGGTTACAGGAAAGTAGGCAAAGTTGTATTTTCTGTACACTTAAGAATTTTCAGATGGGGGTTTGAACTGACTACCTTTACTGACCCTGGGCCTTGGTACAAGGAATCATACCTAAGGGTTAGGTTCAAAGGTGAAAAACACACATATATTTGTCAGGTAGAGTGCTAGGAAATAGAGGCATCATTAAATGAAGATATTTGAAAAGATGTTAATAGGGGAATGTCTAGGAAAAACTCACTGTGTTTTTCTTGACTCTCACATATAACAGGTATATAGGTTTTTCCTCCACGCTGACCAATTCTCCAACACCTGCTGGATGTCCTGCAATTCAAATCAGTTCTGACACTAACTGGAGTTAGTGCAGACCACACAGGTTAAGAGCTCAGACGCACAAGGCTCCCCTCACTTCAGATGCCAATCACAAATAGCAAGTCTTCAGGTGACCCAGAACTTCTGTCTGACTTGGCTACAAATTGGAGGTTCCCACGACCCCCTCCTCAGGTTCCATAATTGCTAGGGCAGTTCACAGAACCCAGGAAAATAGTTTTCTTACTATTATTGGTTTATTACAAAGAATATTTTAAATGCTGTAAGTGAACAGCTAGGTGAAGAGACAGGCAGGATGATGTCTGGAAGGGTCCTGAGCACCAGCACTCCTGTCCCTGTGGAGTTGGGGTGCATAACCCTCCTGACACATGTTCATGTTCACCAACCCAGAAGCTCCCTGAATCCCATACTTTGGGGATTTTTATGGAGGCTTCATCACATAGTCATGATCGATTATTAACTCCACTTTCTGCCCCTTTGCCCTCTCCAGAGGATGGGGGTGGGGCTGAAATTCCAAGCTTCTAATCACAGCTTTGTCTTTCTGGTGACCAGCCCCCATCCGGGAGCCCACCAAGAGTTGCCTCATTTGAACAAAAGACATTGTAACCCCTTAGGAAATTCCAAGGGATTTAGCAGCTCTGTGTCAGGCACTTGTCACTCAGGAAATGACCAAGGTCTTAGGAGCTCTGTATCTGGAACTGGGGCCAAAGATTAAATACTAGCACAAAAGATTTTCCTAGCAGTCTTATTTACAAGGGTTTTAGGAGATTTATGTCAGGAACTATGTGCAAGTAAACCACAACGAATTGTGTAGTACCTGGGGCTTGTAACAGTAGGTTCTCTTTTTACTTCTAGGCCTGCAGAATCCATGAGAGAGAGTGATTACAGAAACCCAGAGACAGAGAAAGCTGTATGGGCAAGGTCACCTGACAAGAGCAGAGAACTTTGAAGTGACCCTGCTGGGAAATAAACACCATGACTTTGCTCTTCTGCCTCTCCTTCTCCTGCCAGTGCCCCCCACCTTTGGCTGAATACAGCTGGAAGCCAGGGGGCAAAGCAGCCTGTTGATGCAGTCCCTGGCACAGTGCATGGTAGGGAGGGTGGAGAGATAATAAGGAGGGCAAACAAAAGACATGAGGCACAGCAGATAACCCAAAGTACCTTTGAAATTCTCTAAAACCCATCCTAGCCCCTTCTCCGTTCAGTCTTGAGATTGAACCTTTACATAAGTGGCTTATCATAAAGTGATGGCAAATGCTAAAATCTTTTCTTTATTCCTTTTCCTCTGAAAGGATGGTTCTCTCTCAGCCATTCAACCATGGCTGTTTGGCCTAAGAGGTGGGAAATTCTATAACGTAGAAGATTAGCAAAATATCAGATATCAAAACTCAAATGCCTCAAGAGGCCTGGCAGGTTATAAAAATCAGACCCCCCCCACCAAAAAAAAGAACAAAAAAACCCATCGATGGATGCAGTTGCAGGCAGCCAGTGGGCAGTCTCTGGCTCACTCTGTTTATGATATTCCCCTTCATCAGCCTTTACTTAACAGTGATGAGCAACCACATCTCATGGCTGATCATTTCTGGATGCAGCATAAAATTTATAGAAAAAAGTCTCTTCCATGTCCTTCAGAAAGATCAATCCCCCTAATAACTGTAGGCAGAGGCTAGGAGTGCTTATGGAGGCCTACTATGTGCAAGCACTATTCTAAATACTATACCTGAATTAGCTCCTTTAATCCAACCTTTTTGGCACCAGGGACCAGTGCTTCTATGAGAATTTAATGCCTGATGATCTGAGATGGAGCTGAGGTGGTGATGCTAATGCTGGGGAGCAGCTGCAAATATAAATGAAACTTCGGTGGCTCACCTGCCACTCACCTACTGCTATGCGACCCAGTTCCTAACAGGCCATGGACCAGTACCAGTCTGCAGACTGGGGTTTGGGGACCTCTGCTTTAATCCATTCCAAGTCCCTGTAAGATAGGTGTTATGATGATCACTACTGTGCAGGTGAGGAAACAGAGGCACAGAGACATTAAGGAAGGACCAGGTGACTTGTGACATCTGTTTAGCTGTGCATTCCTGGCAGAACTGTCTAGCTGACAAGAGCCAAGGGCATTTTTTTTAAATTAATTTTTGAAACTTATTTGAAACTTATTTGACTTGGTTTAAAAAATGATTTCAAGTGTTAAGAGGATTTTGCCTTTGAAATATATTACAAATTATATCCGTAAAGAAATAGAAAATCTGGAAAATAATAAAACTTATCTTTAAAGATGCCAGATATTTGAGTGGCCATGAACATGGCTGCATTAACATCCTCGAGCAGGAAATCATAGTAGTCTTCATTTGTCTGGACACTCATCTCAGCCTCTTGGGGCCTGTGGGTTTCCAGGTGCTACATGTGCATCCTCCATTACAGGCATATTCCCTTAGAACAGACAAACAGTGTGAAGAGGTGAGCTTTATGGAAGGTTTTTCCTCCTTGGATACCTTAACCCACTACCTGCAGCTCCTCTGTATTGAAGAATTTGAGTGTTTGATCTTAATATAGGGTATTTAATCACATCCAAAATACATCAATGTAAGACAAACTATTATTTGAAAAATTCTAGCCCTGTGCTGAATAAGAGTGCCTGGAAAGGACATATTGCCTTGTTCCTGATCTTAGGGCAGAAATATTCAATCTTTCATCCTGAACAGTAATGTCAGTATAGGTTTTTTGTAGATACTCTTTATAAAGTTGAGGAAATTCCCCTCTATTCCTATTTTTATCATAAATGGGGGTTGAATTTTTGTCAAACGATTTTCTGCATCAGTTAATATGGTCATGTAACTTTTATCCTTCAGCTTGTTGATATGATAGATTGTACTGATTGTTTTTAAAATGTTGAACCAGACTTGCACACCTGGAATAAATTCTACTTGATCATGGTGTAGAATTCTTTTTGTCTATTGCTGAATTGGATTTGTTTAAAATTTATTGAGGATTTTTGTTTCTAAGGTCATGAGAGCTATGGTCTGTAGTTTTCTTTTTTGTATTATCTTTGATTTTGGTATTAGGGTAACACTAACTCCTCCGAACAAACAAGAAAATGTTCTCTTGTTCTCTTCCTTTTTCTGGAAGAGATTATGTAGAGTTTGAAGAATTCTCCAGTGAAACCATCAGGGCCTGGAGATTTCTTTTTTGGGAGTTATAAAATTATGAATTCAATTTTCTTCATAATTGTAGGGCTATTCAAATGATCTATTTCATATTAGATAAGTTGTAGTTTGTATTTTTCAAGGAATTCATTCTTTTTATACACATTTAGGTATGTAGAGTTTTTACAATTATTCTTTTGATGTCTGTAGGATCTGTAATGATATTCTATTTTATTCTTTATTTTTTATTAATAGCTTTACTGAGGTATAATTTATATACAAAAACTGCATATATTTAATGTACACAATTTAATAAATTTGGATTTATGCATACACCCATGAAATCATTACAATTAAGGTAATAAACATATCTGTCATCTCCAAAAGTTTCCCCATGCCCTCACCTCTTTTTGATAACAACACTTAATATGAACTCTACCCTCTTAACAAAATTTTTAAGTGCACAATACAGTATTATTAACTATAGGTGCTATGTTATACAGTAGGTCTCTAGAACTTACTCATCTTGCATAACTAAAACTTTTTACCCACTGAACAATTTCTCATTTTCCTCTCCTCCTAGCCCCTGGCAACTCTCTGCTTCTATAACTTTCACTGTTTTAGAGACCTCAGAAATATCTAATTAATGCAAAATTTGTCCCTCTGTGATTGGCTTATTTCACTTAGCGCAGTGACTTCCAGGTTCATCCATATTGTTGCATGTAGCAGTACTTCTTTCTTTTTTAAAGGCTGAATAATATTCCATTATATGTATATATCACATTTTCTTTATCTGTTCATCTATCAATGGATGTTTAGGTTATTTCCATATTATGGCTACCGTTAATAATACTGCAATAAACATGGGAGTGCAGATAGCTCTTTGAGATTCTGATTTTGATTCTTTTGGATATATACCCAGAAGTAGGATTGCTGGATCATATGGTAATTCTATTTTTAATTTTTTGAGGAACCTCCTCCATACTGCTTTCCATAGCAGCTGTACCATTGTATATTTCCACCAACAATGTCCAAGGGCTGAAATTTCTCCATATCCTTGCCAACACTCGTTATTTTTCATTTTTTTGATAAAAGCCATCCTAATGGGTATGGGTTGATATTTCAATGTGGATTTTATTTGCATTTCCCTGATAATTAGTGATGTTGAGCACCTTTTCGTGTACCTATTGGCCATTTGTATATCTTTGGAAAAATGTCTATTGAAGTCCTTCGCTTATTATTTAATTGGGTCATTTGTTTGGCTATTGGGTTATAGGAACTCTTTATATATTTTTGATATTAATCCCTTATCAGATATATGGCTTGAGAATGTTTTCTATCAAGCCATAGGTTGTCTTTTCATTCTGTTGATTGTTTTCTTTGCGTGCAGAAATTTTTAATTTTGAGGTAGTTCTATTTGTTTACTTTTACTTTTGTTGTCTATGCTTTGGTGTCATATCCAAGAAATCGTTGTCAAGTTCAACATCGAGAAAATTTTCCCCTGTTTTCTTCTAGTAATTTTACAGTTTCAGGTCTTATATTTAAGCCCTGTTTCATTCTCAATATTGGTAATATGTGTCTTCTCTCTTATTTTTGTCATTCTTGCTAGAATATGATTTTTATTGATGTTTTCAAAGATTAACTCTTTGTTTCATTGCTTTTCTCTATTGTTTTTCTGTTTTTGATTTCACTGATTTCTCCTCTTATACTTATTATTTCCTTTCTTCTACTTGCTTTGTGTTTATCTTGCTCTTCTTTTTCTAGTTTCTTGAGGTGGGAGCTTAGATTATTGATGTGAGATTTTCGTTTTTTGTAATATATGTATTTAGTGCTACCAATTTCCCTCTCAGCACTGCTTTAACTGTGTCCCACAAAATTTGATATGTTGTATTTTCATTTTCATTCAATTTGATAGATTTTTGATTTCCCTTGAAACTTCCCCTTTGACTACTGGATTAGTTTTAGAAGTTTGTTGTTTGGTTTCCATGTGTTTGAAGATTTTCCTGTTATTTTTCTGTTAGTGATTTTTAGTTTGATTCCATTGTGGTCAAAGAACACACTCAGTATGATTCAACCATTTTATATTAAAGTTTGTTTTGTGGCTCAGGATATGGACTATTTTGGTGTACATTCTGTGGGTACCTGAATAGAATTGTATTCTATTATTGTTAGGTAGAGTGTTCTGTACACATCAGTTAGATCCTATCGATTGATGTTGAGCTTTCTATATCCTTGTTTATTTTCTGTCTAGTTGTTCTATCAGTTGTTGATATGGTAGGGTTTAAGTCTACCATTTTAGTTTTTGTTTTATGTTTGTTCTTTGAGTTTTTTGTTTCTCTGTTTACTTCTTCCTGCCTTTCTGTGGGTTACTTGAACATTTTTTTTAGGATTCCATTTTGATTGATATGAAGCATTTTCTGAGTGTATCTCTTTGTATAGTTTTAAAAATGGTTGATCTGGGCATACTATACACATATCACAGTATACTGATGTTATCTTACCAGTTTCAGTGAAGTATTGAAATCTTTGTTTCCTTACCCTTCCCCATTTATAATTATCTTAAGTATTTCCTCTATATACATTTAGAACCACATCAGCATTAGAATTTTGCTTCAGCCATCAAACATAATTTAAAAAATTTAAAAGGAGAAGGAAATGCTACTGTATTTATCCACATATTTGTGTACTGTGTTTTTTCTTCCTTCTAGACATTACAGGTTTGCTTCTTTAATTGTTTCTTTTCTACTTGGAGAATTTCCTTTATCCATTCTTTTAGGGAAAGCCAACAAATCCATTAGTTTTCCTTTGTCTGGGAATGTTTTGGTTTTCCCTCCATTCCTGAAGGATATTTTCATGGGTGTAGGATTTAGGGTTGACAGTTCTCTTCTTTTAGCACTTGAAAAATACTGTGTCATTTCCCTCTGCCGTCCATTGGTTTCTAATGATAAATCCACTGTTCTAATTGTTCTTTTTTTGACTATAGATAAGTGCCATTTTTTCTCTGGCTACTTTCAATATTTTTTTTCTTTAGTTTTTAGAAGTTATGATGTGTCTTAGCATAGATTGTCTTATGTTTATTTTATTTGGGGGTTGCTCAGCTTCTTGAATCTGTGGGTTCGTTTCTCTTACCCAATTTGAGAAGCTTTAAGCTATTATTTTTTTCTAGTACTTTTTCAGCCCTACCCATTTTCTCTTCTCTTTTTGGGACTCCAATGACACTAATGTCACATCCTTTACTATAGTCCTACAGGTCTTTGAGGCTCTGTTTATTTTTATCAAATCATTTTTTTCTCTGTTGTTTAGATTTGATCATTTCTATTCTGTCAGTTTACCGATTCCTTGCCCTCTTCCCCCGACCCCTCATTCTGCTGTTTATTTTGGTGGAAGTTTTTATTTTTTCAAAAGATCAACTTTAGGGGTTAGTGAACATTTCTATCATTTTTTCTCTATATAATTTCTTCTCATTCTTATTATCATCTTCTTTCTATGTTGTTTAGGACCATTCTGTTGCTATTTTCAACTTGTTATCTTGAGTACTTAGGTCCTTAATTTTCAGTCTTTCTTCTTTTCCGATAGAAGCACTTAATACTATAAGTTTCCCTTAAGTATCACTTTTGCTGCATCTCAGAAGTTTTGTCATGTTGCACCTGTATTATAATTCCACTTTTAAGTATGTTTTTCGTATTATAATTTCTTCTTTGACCAATGGATTGTTTAAAATGTTCTAAAATTTCCAAATGTAAGGTGACATTTATATTTTTTGTAATTTGCATTTGGGCAGATTGTAGTTTATATTATTGGTACTGATTCTTTTCAATTTGTTGAGACCTGCTTTATAGCCTAGTCCAGCAGTTCTAAAAGTGTAGTCTGCAAATATCTGGGGATGCCCAAGACCCTTTTAGTAGATCTAGAAAGACAAAATTATTTTAATAATAATATTGGGACATTATTGGCCCTTTCACTGTGTTACTATTTGTACTAGTGGTGGGTAAAAACTGGTGTCTTTGCATGAATCCAGGCAGTGCATCAAACTGTGCTAGCAAGGTAAAGCTTGAGGGAGACAGCAGTGGGACAGTGGGTCAAAGCAGAGAAAACACAGGAACTTTCTATTTGGAGTGATGGTTAATGATGAGAGAGGTTTGAGGCATGCTGGGATTGACTGGCTGCAAGTTTCCAAATAGCATTCTAGGTAATGCGGCTCAGACTAGGGCCCAAGGTAGTATCCTTTTCTTAATGATTTAGGCAAGGAAGAGGGCAAGGAGAGGCAGTTACAGATAGGTCAACAAGAAAGAGGACTTTCTCAAGAAGAATGGAGCCCTGCTATAGAATAGTCAGTCCCATGGAGTAGTGAATTCTCCATCATAATTTTTTTGGTTTGTTTGAAAAGAAGTTGGATGACATTTTTCAGAGAAATTGAGGGGAGTGATGGGCTGAAGGACTTCTAAAATTCTAATGGGAAAAATCTTAGAATTTGAGAGTATAATATTTGGTTATGTCTCCCTCTACTGGCCATTATGCAGAATTAACAAAAATGAATTAAAACTCACTCCAATGCTAGGGTTTGTGACTTTCAGAATATCTAAATTCCATTCTATAGTCAATTCTGTATGAAATCCAGATAGGCATATGGGCATTTATCGTTTGAATCACTGATGCTATTTCTGAATCTGAGGTGGCTGCATTAGGAAGATGCCATTAGCTAGTAGGCTTCTGTGGCAGGCACATAAGGTCTGGGGTTGGAGCATAAGACAAATTAGATTCCTGTCTTCCTGGAGCTTACATTATAGTATGGAGAAACAGAACATAAAAAATCAGTAAATAAGAAAGTTGCAGCTTCTGATTCATCTATGCAGGAATAAACAGTGCTGTGACGGGGACTAAGGAAGATGAACTACTTTGGATAGGGTGGTGATGGTTTTTGAAATGGTGATGGTTAAGATGAGAAGAGGCAGAAGAATATGCTGGGAAGCAAAAATAACAATTGTGAGAACTCAGTGTTGGGAAAGAATTTGGCTTACTCTAGTTGCTAATAGAAGACTGGCACAACTAGAACGAATTCAGCAAGTTGCATTGGGCATAAGTTGTGGTTGGAGGAGGTGGCAGGGGCCACATCATGACAGCCGTGCAGGCCATGGGCAACCTCAATAACCATGGGGAGTTCACTAATGACAATTGTCATTCTATCTTAACAGATTGCATTTATTTTAAAAATTAATTTTGATGAAATTATTTATATCTAATCTTTGCTTCTAAACAAATGGAAGAAATATTTTAAAATGAGAATTTGATTTCATAATAACTGATTTGATTTGTTGGCTCATCAGACCATAGATTTCTTTGGCACTAAACATTCTTTCTGTCTGGGCATTTGGTAGGGAACTGAAATGGGATATTGAATTGGAAACAGCATGTTCTTTGTCAAAAGACATTTTCACTTACATAGAACATTGTTCTCTTGAAGAAAGTCAGCATCACATTCAAGGCATTGGCTTCCTTCTGAGGAGAAACTGGATAGAGATTTCTTTTTATGAAGATGACTTCCGTATTTGAACTGCCTCATCCAAAAAGAAGGCCTACCAGAATTAGCCAAGCCCTAAAATATGATAATTCCTGCAATGTGAAAATGTGAAAAACTTAACATCACTTACACTTTATCAAAAAATTTTAGAAGTGAGTAACAAATTTAAAGCTCAATGTAGTCAGTCTTTTTGATCTAAATATTTACTTTAGAATAAGCACTGTGAGAAATAAGGAAGATGAATGCTAAACAAAGGCAACACTGTTAAGTTTATATAAGGAAAATGTTCAGTGCAACTCCATGGTTGGCAGACGGCTTACATACAGCCAGTGAGCCCACTGTGCTGTACTATGTGTGGACACAATGTGTGGTTGTACCAAGGAGAGTGCCTTACCTACTTGTGCATCAGCATCCTGAGCACTAGGAAAGTAATGATCTAACACAATGATGGTAAAGCTCACTTCATTAGATAATGCAAGATATGTGAATATGTTAGTTTTCCATTCTGAAAACACAATAGTAGACCCTAGTTCAAAACAGGCAGTTGTAAGAATGGTACTTGGCTAGAAGAAGGAAATGAAGAAAGAGAAAAGAGGCATAAATGGATTAACTGTATCATCAAAGATGATGTGGCATGAAGAAAAGGACATCAGAGTTGTCTGCTACTTGCCATCCAAAATACTTTCCCCACCTATAGGAAGTGAGAGCAATAGTTAATTGGTGATCTTCAAATTTAACCAGGATTAAATTTTTTGTTGCAAATTAAATCATGTTCTAAAACATATTAGTATGAACATAGCTTGGAGTACCTGAATCATTTAAAAGACACCTTTGTGAGTATTGCTACATGATTTTAATGTCCAAGTTTACATTTTTGTATATAATCAAGATGATGGTAAGTGATGAAATGTAATAGTTCTGTTTATATTTATAGAATTATTATTTTATTATTATTTTCCATAAAGCATATGATTAACACTAAAAATGAAAATTTCATTTTGTTACTTATTCCAACTAACACCGTGCAGTCTGCTGCTCATCAGCTCATGGTCACATTTATCCCTGGGATATAACATGGCTGAATTGACCGGATGAAAATAAAGTTTCTGCATGTCGGAGGATGTCCATTTACTCAATGATGCCAGTGCTCAGTCAGCCCCTCAGAAGTTCTGGGCATCATGTCGTTCATACCCTAAACTTAGGTATTGAGTGCAAGGATACAGCACCAAAAGCCTCTAGATTCAGTCAGAATGTTGGGTTATAATCAACTGTGCTTATATGATATGTCAAGTTGAAAATAAATGCTGGTTAAAGAGCAGAGTTTTGGATGGAAAAATTAAAAATTAAAAAAAATTTAAAGCTATTATTTATGCTTAGAATGCTCTGTATCTGCCACTTTACATGATTTTTACTTTCTCAACTTAAATATCATCTCCTCAAAAGGATAAATTAAGGAACAATATCCACTAAAAAGACAAGCAGAAATAAAAACATAGTTCTTGAATGAGAGATCAATAGCTGGACAAATTCTAGATCAGAAAGAATCAGAGAATTAGTAGCTGGAAAAGAGTGGTGAGGAATTCATCCAGCACCCAATGTGAAAAACAAAACAAAACATAAACAAGCAGTTAAAGATGTGAAGGATACGTTTTGGAGGCTTTAGGCATATCTAATAAGAGTTCCAGTAGAAAAGAATTATAAATAAGCAATATTTGATGAGATAATAATTTTAAAAATTCTAGAATTAAAGATACAAATTCTTTAAAAAAAGTATATTCCAAATACCAAGTAGTATATATGGAAATAAATCCACACAGCACAGTAGGCACATTGTGGTGACACTACATCATAGATAATGAGAAAATCTTAAAGCAACCAGAGAAAAAAGACATTATCTACAAAGGAATGACAATTTAATGGACAGATGGCTTTTCATCAATGGTAATGGATATCACTAGACAAAAGAGTAACATTACAAAAATACCAAAGAATAATAACCATCGACCTATAATTTCATGCTCAGTTAAATTATCACTCAAAAAAAAGGAGAGTATAATTTGCCACAGACTCTCATTGAAGAAACTATTAAGGATCTTTTCCATCAAGAAGTAGTCTACGGCCATGCCATTCTGAATGTACCCGATCTCATCTGATCTTGGAAGCTAAGCAGCGTTGGGCCTGATTAGTACTTTGATGGGAGACCACCTAGGAATACCAGGTGCTGTAGGTGTTAAAAAAATAAACAAACAAACAAAAAGCAAAAGGCCATCCTTAAACAAGATGGGGTATATTCCCAGAAAGATAAAAATTTGAGTGTACATGAATGTTATTCAATCATTCATTCACCAAGTGTTCATTAAAGTTATGCTCTGTGCCAGGTACTGCTTTAGAATTGCAGTATTAAAACAGATAAGAAGAGAAGTAAACCCAGAGGAGAAGCATGTGGTACAAAAACAAACAACTGACCAAAAAACAGTGAGCACAGGCACAGATAAATAAGTCTGGAAATATAATTGAGAAATCTGCCTTAAAACAAATTTTTGCATGTTTAAATTAAAAAGATAAAAACTAAAACACTCCTCAATGAGAGTATTTGTGTTTGTGTGTATACATTTATGTTTGTGTGTGTGTGCGCATGTGTTGAATGGGTAGGTATGTTAAGTTCTTTAAATCAGTTTACCATAACCCAGCTTTAGCAGTAATCAATATTTTGCCAGTTTTGTTTTATGTATCACTGAAGTTTCTAAGAGGTTGCAAATAGGAAATAATTTTAGAGTGTATTAAAAATTTATGGTTAAAAATATAGCTAAATATTTAAGACAGACTAAACAAATAGATACACAATCTCTATGATATCTACAAGAGAGAAAAATGCTAGTTAGAAGAATTGCAAGTAGGAATTTTAAAAAATAGGATGGCAGAAATAAGTCTAAATATATCACTGATAGCAACAAATATAAACATTAAATTCCTATATTAAAAGACAAGAAGCTGTCAGATTTGATTATGCTTCTTACAAGCATATTTTTGCTTGTATGACTGTTATACCTATAACAGAAAGACATAGACTGGTTTGAATTAAAGGAAGGTAATGAGCTTAACAAAAGCATAACAGGAAAAGAAAAAAGTAAACAAATCCCCACTAATGGGACCCTCTGGTTCTAGAGAGAGAAATCACATAAATTGCCCTTTTCCCCTAACTTTAAGTCCCTTGTGACACACAAAACTTTATAAATATAGAAAGCAAATCTGATCCTATTTAAAGAAATAGGAACAAAGGGTAAATATTTCTTTATCTACACATACAAATACAAGAAAGACAATGTAAGAAATTTTTAAACATTTAAAATTTTTTTTTCTAAACAAGTAAGAGTCACATGGTACAATAGTTAAAAGCACAAATAGTATGTATACCTTCCTTTCCCTTTCCTAGTCACCCCAATTCTATTCTCTAGATTCAACTACTATATCAAATTTCTTATTTGTCTTAAATATTTCATGTGAATACGTGTATATATACATTTGAGTGTATATATGTACACACACACACACACACAGATTTGTTATAGGGTTTTAATTTTATGCAATTGCAGAAGTTATTTAAACAGTCCTTGTAAGACTGTTGTCTTTATGTCTGATGCTAGAGTTTAAATTCTGCAGGCCAGATAGTTGAGGGAGAACGGATATAAAATAGGAGGGAGCAAGCTGGGACGCATGAGCATGGGCTGGAACCTATGAGGATGAATTGGAATCTCTGTCAATTCTCTCTGCCTCTGACTTGGTGTGGTGTTCTGCAGAAACCAGTACCCCTGACAGAGTTAAACAAACATTCACCTGGACCCAGAGTTGGAGAAGCTTCAGAGGAACCCAGGGGAAAGTGGTGCAGTTGCAGACCCAGCTGCTGTCCTATGCCAAAGAGATTACCCAACAGATATGTAACAATGTGAGTGAATTTCAAAAAAATGCCTGTTTCCAACTTGTAAGCATAGAAATAAAAATAGCTGCTGCTTTACTTCTGTCTTCCAAATCGCATGCAAAAATGCCACTTGAGGCTCACCCTAACTGGAAATGTACAGGGAAAAGAATTCTGGGAAATGTAGTTCTGGCTGGTCAAGTCAACACACTACAGTAGCCCCCCATATCCATAGTTTTGCTTTCTGAGGTTTCAGTTACCCGCGGTCAACATAGTCCTAAAATACCAAATGAAAATTTCAGAAACAAATAAGTCATAAGTTTTAAATTGTGTGCTATTCTGAGTAATGTGAGGAAATCTCATGCCGTCTTGCACGGGTCGTGACTCACCTCATTGTCCAGCATCTCCACGCTGTCTATGCGCTCCTCCGACTGTTAGTCATTTAATATCCGCCTTGGTTATCAGGTCCACTGTTGCTGTATCTCAGTTTGTGTTCAGGTAACCCTTATTTTATTTAATAATGGCCTCAAAATGCTAGAATAGAGGTGCTGGAATTCAGATATGCCAAAGAGAAGCCCTAAAGTGCTTACTTTAAGTGAAACGGTGAACATTTTTAATAAGAAAAAAATATATGCTGAGATTAAAATCTATGGTGAGCACAAATCTTCTATCTGTGAAACTATAAAGAAGAAAAAAGAAATTCATGCTGGTTTTGCTGTCACACCTCAAATTGCAAAAGTTACAGCCATAGTGCATGATAAGTGCTTAGCTAAGATGAAAAAGTCATTAAATTTGTGGGCAGAAGACATGAAAACATATTTACAGACTATACACAGAAAACATATATAAGTAGGGTTCGATACTATCTGATGTTTCAGGCGTCCACTGAGGGTCTTGGAGTGTATCACCTGTGGATAAGGGGGGGGGGGGTCTACTGTACAAAGGTACTATATATAGGTGCTATTTTTAAATTTTTACACAAATGCTACCGTACTTTGTGTATTCTTTTACACCTTGCTTAGAAGTCCTACCATATCATTATACAGATTTGTGTCATTCTCTTTTAATGGTAGTAAACTATTGCATTGTTGACTGTTTTTTGTGTTGTTCCAATCCTTTGCTATTTCAAACAATTCTTTAATGAATAACCTTGTAAGCATGTCATTTTGCATATGTGCAGGTATAATAAGTTCCTAGAAGCTCAATTTCTGGGCTAAAGGGTTTCTGCATTTAAAATTCAGATACATTGCTTAATTGTTCTGTGTAGAGGTTGTATCATTTTGCTCTCCTATTAAGCAAAATATGATGGTGTCTGTTTCAATATACTATGATAACACAGTGTCTTTTCAAGTCTGTTTGACTTTGCAAATATTATAAGTAAAAAAATGTATTTTAGCATGATAGTGTGATTATACTTTGCACTTTTATTACTACGAATGGGTTTGATACATTGAGGATGTTTCCGGAAATGGAAAGGAAAGAAGTTTAGAAATTTTGATTTGGGTTGAATTAGATGTGCATTTTAAAAGTTATCTTTAAAATACTTGACCCTTCCCCTTCCAAAACACATTGAATATTAAAGAACCTTTCTCTGGTAACAAATGATAATACTGATAAGATATGATGTACAACTGTACTATAAGGCTTCATCATTTCAGCAGAAGGCAACAGAGTAAAGTATGAACTAGAAGTTTATACCTGATTTTTTCCTAGTTTATAGCAGAAACATAATATACTTAGGATTAAGTGAGAACAATGTCTTCTAAGTATCTGATTTAATGTAATTATACATCTTTTAGAGTAATCTTGGGTTGTATTAGCCTGAAAAGCAAGGTTTATATACTGGAAATGAATTTCTCTCCTAAACTCTCCCTGGATAGTCATTAATAGCAAAATATTAAAAGCACTGCATTCTAGGTATTCTGCGTAGGTCACAGTTATCTAACACAAATTTGTGAGTCAGTATCAAAAATCAATTACTTTTGGAGATGACTGGATTCTACCATTTTTTTTTAGTTCTCTTATTCTTAGAAAAAGATTAACACTTTACATGGAAAGTAATTGATTTTTTAAAGTATTACAGGATGTCCTTAGGTATGGCTTGCATGGTATTAATGGTTCATTTTATAACTCAGATATCTGTATATGGTTTTTAGGTATTTTATTGTTTTTTACTTGAGGGTTATTTGATTTAGTGGAGTTTTCTTTCTTTTTTAAAAAATAAAATTAAGAACTTTTTATGTATGGACTTGGTGATATCTATTTTGGTTGCTTGGGTTTTAAAAAGTTTTTGTTGTTTTAAAAATTTTTTTTTCCTTTTTACCTTTTGACTTCCTTCACTCATTCCCCACCTTCCCCACCACACACACACCAATCTGGCTGCCACCAATCTGTTCTCTGTATCTATGGGCTTGATGGTTTTTGTTTTTGTTGTTGCTGTTGTTCATTTGTTTGTTTTTAGATTCCACATACAAGAGAGACCATATGATATTTGTCTTTCTGACTGACTTATTTCAATTAGCATAACGTCTTCAAGGTCCATCTGTGTTGTCATAAATGACAAAATTTCATTATTTTTTATGGCTAAGTAATATTCCATTGTGTGTATATGTGTGTGTATATGTATGTGTGTATATATATATGTATGTATATACACACATACATATATATAATTTCTTTATCCATTAATCCATCCATGGATACTTAGGTTGTTTCCATATCTTGTCTATTGTAAATAATGCTGCAATAAACTTGGGGGTACATATCTCTTTTCGAGTTAGGGTTTTCATTTTCTTTGGATATAGATCCAAAAGAAAATGAATCTCTATCCATTTAAATAGATATAAATGGATATAGATTTATATCCATTTATAAATCTATATTGATTTATAGATGCTTCATATGGTAATTCTATTTTAAATTTTTTGAGGAGCTATCTAACTGTTTTCTTTAGGGGCTGCACCAATTTACATTCTCACCAACAGTGCACAAAAGGTTCCCTTTTCTCCACACCTTCACCAACACTTGTTAGTTTTTGTCTTTTTGAAAATAGCCATTCTAACAGGTGTGAAGTGATATCTCACTGTGGTTTTGATTTTATTTTCCCTGTTGATGAATGATATTAAGCATCTTTTCATGTACCTGCTGACCAAGTGAATGTTTTCTTTGGAAAAAATGTCTATTCAGATCTTCTTCTTATTTTTTAATTGGATTTTTTTTTGTTATTGAGTATATGAATTCTTTAAAAGGTGCACAATTTGCAAATATTTTCTCATTCAGTAGGTTGCCTTTTTGTTGATGGTTTCCTTTGCTATTCAGAGGTTTTTTAGTATGATGTAGTCCCACTTACTTACATTTTCTTTTTTTGCTTGTGCTTTTGGTGTTAGATTAAAAATATTTTTCACCAAGACCTATATCAAGGAGCTTACTGTCCATGTTTTTTTCCTAGGAGTTTTATGGTTTTAGGTGTTACATTCGAGTCCTCAATCCATTTTGAGTTAATTTTTGTGTATGCTGTAACATAGTGGTTGAGTTTCAATCTTCTACATGTCTAGTTTTCCCAGCACCATTTATTGAAGAGACTGTTTTTTCCCATTGTATATCTTGGCTCCTTAGTTGTAAATTAATTGACTATATACGCAGGTTTATTTCTGGGCTCTCTATTCTGTTCTATTGATCAATATGTTTGTTTTAATACCAATACTATACTGTTTTTAATTGCTATTAAGCTTTGTAATATAGTTTGAAATCAGAGAGCCTGAAGCTTCCAGCCTTGTTCTTCTTTTTCAGGATTGCATTGCCTGCTCAAGGTTTTTTTTGTGCATCCATGTAAATTTTAGGATTATTCGTTCTATTTCTTTGAACAATGCCATTGGAATTTTGATAGGGATTGCATTGGATGTGTAGATTGCTTTGGGTAGTATGAATATTTTAACAACATTGATTCTTTCAATTCATGACCGTGAAATATCTTTGCATTTATTTGTGTCTCCAGTTTATTTCATTAACGTCTTATAGTTTTCAATATGTAGGTGTTTCACCTCCTTGGTTAAATTTATTTCTAGGTATTTTACTCTTTTTTGATGCAATTATAAATGAATTGTTTTCTTTATTTCTCTTTCTGATAATCCATTATTTGTGTATAGAAGCACAATAGATTTTTGTATATTAATTTCATACCCTGCAACTTTATTGACTGTTTATTAGTTCTAACAGTTTTTGGTGGATTCTTTATGTTTTTTTTTTTTTATTTAATATGTCATCTGCAAATAGTAACAATTTTACTTCTTCCTTTCCAATTGGAATGACTTTTATTTCTTTTTCTTATATAATTGCCCTGGCTAGGACTTCCAATAATATGTTGAATAAAAGTGGCAAGAGCGAGCATTCTTGTCTTGTTTCTAATCTTAGAGGAAACACGTTCAGCTTTCTACCATTGAGTATATGTTAGCTGTGGGCTTGTCATGTATGGCCTTTATTATGTTGAGATATACTCCATCTATACCCACTTTGTTGAGTTTTTATCATAAATGGATTTTGAATTTTGTCAAATGCTTTTTCTGCATATGTTGAGATGATCGTACAATTTTTATCTTTCATTTTGTTAATGTGGTATATCACACTGACTTATTTGCAGATGTTGAACCATCTTTGCATCTCTGGAATAATGGGTGCATTCTTTGAAGTACTATCTTTTCTTTGAGAAACTTTAATCAATTTGATGAGAACAAGACCAGCTCCCTCAGGAGAAACCTCCTTTCAAAAGTAAGTGTGTTTCCAGTACATATTGCTGGTGTTTATAGTGGCATTACATTTGTTAAAGACATTCAGGGAACACTATTAATGAACACTATTAATGAACACTACTAATAAACTATGTCCTTCGGAAGTATAAGGAACGTTTTATTATATTATAACAAGTAATCAGAGATAAGTACTTATGAGTGGAAAGCACACATTAATACTTAGCCAACATGCATAGCTATTTGTTTTACCTGTGAAATCAAAATTCCCTTCTACTGTGGTTAAGGAGAGTCTTCATCCTAACAGTGGTTACGTCTTATTAGAAGAGTTAAGAATAATGAAGCTTTTGAAATTTTACACTACTTTAAGCTAACAAGTTAGGCTGCTGATTTCATGGATGTTGAAAAAAGACATGAGACTCCTGGGTCAAAAACCAAGGATTTCATTACTCATGGCACAGTAGGCGGCATAATCTTTATGTTCTCACCCATTCTCCTTGTTCCTGAGATCCCACAATAGGTGCCATATACACAGTGGGTTTACATCACAGCTGAGAAACCATGACCTAAGGAAACCACCAATCATACAAGGGGGTTGCTTGCAAACCTGTCCAAACTTTGCCCTGGAGAGAAACGTTACCTTTATTATCCTGGACAGCAAACAAATATGCCCTTTATCCTTGAGAGAGACACTATCTCTATCTTCTAAGATAAGACTGTGAACTTGAACAGATAGTCCAGAATAAAAGCTGTCAGAAGTTGAGCAGAAACACAGGTGACCCATGGAGAACTGTCTGCCAGCAAGAAGTAGGGACATTTTCCTGACCCATTATCAAGCGTGAATTCCTATTTTTTCTTTTGCATTGTGTTTTCTATAACCAAGACATAATTATTCATCCTAAATATTATCTTCTGCTAGTGGGTAACCACCATATGTATAAAGGATTGATTGGAATAGATACTGGATTATGAACACAGGATATGGAGAACAATGATAATTCTCTGCATATGCTTCAGCTCGAATTATCAGAATAAAATGAGGGAGAGAGCCCTGAATGCCTGACTTGGCTTGTTGGGGAAACTTCAAATGCTCCTAAGTCTTCTTGTATGTTAAGTTACATATAAGCAGGTGAAGTAAGGACTCTCCAGCACTTAATATGGCCATAAGGGCAGATGTATTAATAAACTTAAAAAATCATGAACTTGTATACAAGTGACACTTTTTGATACTCACTAATGAGCATAGCAATATCAAAGATGTTTACGCAGTTTGAAAGATTTTGCAGGAAAAAAGCAATTTTCAGGGACAGAATTATATTGTCCATAAGAAAACACATCACATACACCAGCCCCCTGAAATGGCTAACTTTTGCCTAAGGATGCAAAGCAGACTTTCTTGGAGTTCTCAGTAATTCCCTGAGGTGATAGGGGATGCTGAACACAGTGAATATTTAAAGAAAGGATCTCTTTGGAGCTTCTGCCAATAAAATATTCTCTAAGTCAAAGAGTACCTTCACCTCTCAGCTTCTTAATAATGAAAGTGCTGGTCAGGGTAGCAGGCTTTGGGCATCCCCAGTGTTCGGAAAAGACTGACCAGTATGTATGCATCCTCTAGGAAAGTGTTCTTTATTCGATCTTTAAAAAATTAATTTCCCTCAGTCCTTATCAGAGAGTTAAAAGTTTTTAAAGCTCTTTATTTCACTTTAGAACTACTCACTCTACCAGATTGAATAGAAATGGGTAACTCCTTCTCATTGAAGAACGAAAGACTTATTATAGTTGTATTAAGGACAGGAAAAGATTCTTCCTTTTAATTTTCTTTTTCTTTGCAATAAATTATAAAAAGTAATTGATAATATAATATAAAATTATTAGAGGAAATATCAAAAAGAGAAATAACTCACCCATAATCATATTGCCTGAATGTAGTAGTTACTCTTCATTTTCGAATATTGCCTGTTGGTCCTTACTTAAATACATACATATTTTTGGCATAGTTGTAAGAGGTGTTATAGCAAATACCAACTCAATTTTTGGATATGTCATATTAGATTTTTAAAGGATAGAATTTTTCTTTAAAAGTCATCATATGCTGCTCATGTGTTTTTAAAGCCGCACCTTAATTTATGTTACAGCTTAACTATTATCTTATTTCACTGGAGGGAATAAATACATTTTTGACCCCATTATTATTTCCTGTTTATCTGATATCATGAAAACATGCATTCAGTTAACCTAAAAGTCATTTGAGACTATTAAAATATAAATTAAACTGAGAAGGAGCTAAAATCATAACCCCATTTCTTGTTGGTTGAGATCGTGATATAATCTCTCAGAAGATAATGTTTGCCCACAAAGGTGTTAAAATATATATTTTGGGGAGTTAAAATATAAGCTTCACAAAAGTGTTGATAGCTGGGGAACATATGGTTGGTTATATTATCAGACCTTAGCTGATACCTCTCTATGGGAGTAATAAGTGAAAGGTTCAAACTATCCTATGTTACTTGCGGTTTTTAAATCTTTAAGGTTGAAAAAGACATAAAGGTAGATAATAATGGTTGTAGTTGACAGGAGAATTGGGGAAAATCTTCACCTGATGGTGGTCCATCCTATTTGCTCATGACACTTTGCAATGATTCAAATCTCTTGCTCAAGAGAGCTGTGAAAACATTGACAGTGAAAGTGCATTATTGAGTGGGAAGGCCATTAGAGCAGAGGCTGCCATGTGTTCACTCATTTTCCTGGACACACAGCTGGTTGACACTCAGCCTTTTTTTGTGGTCAGGTGTGACCATGTGACTGAATAGTAGTCAATGGCGCCTGTACTGTGTGCTACTTTGGGGCCTAGCCCATAATAACCTCTAACAGATGAGCCTCCCTGCTCTTTTTCTTTCCTGCTTGATCTGGAAGATCATGGTGATATTAGAAGCTGCGAGTTTCCAAGATGGTGGACCCATAAGATGGAAGTCTATTGTGACAGTCGTCATCTGACTAGGAATACCTGTGTTGCACTTTACTTTGGCAAGAATTAGACTTTCATTGTGCTATGCACTTTGGGGTTGTATCCATAACAGCTAATGTCACCCTAATATAACTATGAAATAGAAAGTTATTTGACATGTATAATCACATACACAGTAGCACACATTATTTTTGTTCCTTTGTAAACAACTTATGATGGTGGCAGAGAGGGTACTAGTTAAAAACTTTGAAATTAAAGCACGATTGGGGACTGAGATATTTTCCAAAGGAAACAGTTATCTATGGGATCTAAGAAGCAGCATAAAGTAGTGGTTAAGCATGAGGGATCTGGGGCCAGAGTGTCTGGGTTCCAAACTTGCCTCTGCCACTTGTTATCTGTGTGACCTTGGATAGATTATCCAAACTTTTTTTTGCCCCAATTTGCTCATCTGTAAAGTGGAAATAATAACAATAATAGTATGTGTGTTATGGAGGTAACTTATAAAGATCCTGTGAGATTTTATGAGGTAATATGTGTAAAACGCTTCTGGCAGTGCCTGGAAAGGTAAGTGCTTGACAGATGTTAGATAGCTTATTATTATTAGCAAGTAAGAACCATGTGTCAAGCAGAGACCCACAATCCAGAAGAGATGAGGAGAGAGCCTCTGAGTGTAGAGGCTCAGGCCATGATAGCTGCTCAAAGTTGTGGCTAACACCACCCCTCATTGACACACTTTCCAGCTGGGCAGATCAAATCTGTGGCAAGACACCCCAAAATGAGGTAGCACCTTAGATTTCTGTAAAGAATATTTCTCCTTCCTGCTCACTTGCCTTGGCATGTCCTACTTCCTGAAGGGACTCCTTTCTTCATCACCAAGTGGCAGGTTGTATGTCTTTCTTTCTTTTTCCTTTTAAATCTCATCTGTCCTCCCAGTCTTCACGTGGAGAAGTGAAACATATTTAGCAAGGCACAATCTTCTGTCTTTGCTTATTGTTACTTTTATCTCTTGTTAGTCTTGGGGTAAAAATGAACTATCTTAAAGGCACCTTAACTGAGGAGTTAGTATTCTATTCAAAATCAATAGCATATTGAATCTTTAAGCAAAATATAGAATTGAGAGATCCAGAATTGTAATTTGTTAAGTAAAAAATAAGCATAAATATTTTTATTTCATATTTTTTATTGTGGTAAAAAATATATATCATAACATTTAACACTTTAACCAATTTTAAGTGTACAATTCAATGGCACAAAGTACATTCACAATGTTGTGTAACCACCACCACTATCCCTCTCCAGAACTTGTTTATCATCCCCGACATAAACTCTGTACCCATTAAACAACAACTCCTCACTCCCTCTGGCCCTCAGCCCCTGGTAATCTCTATTCTACTTTCTGTCTCTATGCATTTGCCTATTCTAGGTACCTCATATAAGTGGAATCATACAATATTTGTCCTTTATGCCTGGCTTATCTCACTTAGCATAATGTTCCCAAGGTCCATCTCTGTTGGAGCATGTGTCAGAATTCATTCTTTTTATGGTTAAGTAATATTTCATTGTGTGTATAGACACCACATTTTATTGGCCTACTCATTCGTTGATGGATACTTGGATTATTTCTACCTTTTGACAGTTGTGAGTAATGCTGCGATGAACATGGGTATACAAGTATCTGTTTGAATCACTGCTTTTAGTTCTTTCGAGTATATACTAATGAGTGGAAATACTGTAATTTATGTTTTTAAATAGGAGATTTCTACATATGTCTCATTGACCATAACTGTATCATGGTGTTTTCTTACTGAAAGGGGATGAAATGGGCTGAGAACAGAGGTTTTAATCACCCCCCAGCCTCTGTAATAGAGGAAGGCAAGATAAGGGGGTGAGTGAATCCCCCATAGTATGCCACGATATACTTTCTAGAAGGTGAATCTAGAATTGAGACTTGTACTCCCACAACAGGCAGTATGGATAAGAATTGATATCCTATGGTAACTATAATGTTGTTGGTTCTGTAAATTCAAATTTAATGCTGTTTTTTTTCCTTGGGTCTCATTTTGAGTGATTTTATGACTTAAAGGAACTACCTCATCTAGTTTCAGTGGGAATTTAGATAAATCTGCTTTTGATAGGTAATTACCCATGGTTTGGTTTTATAAAATACACTTTCTAACAGAAGGGGGGCACTCAACTGTAGATAAAGATAATTAAATGATAATTAAAATTGGGTGGTTTAGCAGTAACAATACAAATGGGGAAGGGGCAAGATGGCATCTTGAAAAGGAAATAATTTCTATTAGAATGCTCAGAACTAAGCACAACTAGTTCTGTATAAAGATTATTGTCTGATTATGCCAATATTTGCTATTTGACTTAATTTATTTATCACCAGAATTTTGAGAATAGGATCTAGCCATTGCATTTGTAGACACTAGACATTCAGGAAGAAGCCTCATCTTCATCTTAGATATAATTTTAAAACTTCCATTATTAAGGAGAAAATCACCAAGGTGGCAATCTTGTCAGTGATGGACTCAGGAGTGAAATAAAGGGTGGGAAGATCAAAGCATGAATCAGGCATTTTGTAAGCATCTGAAATATACATGGCTAAAAAAAGAGAAGGATGAGGCTATTAGGATACAATTTCTGATGCATGTAATAGAGACCGAAGTAATAGTGAGTTAAACGAGAGAGAAGATGGTCTAGGGCATGTGTAGTGGCCTTGCCCCATAGGATGTTCCAGAGACCTTGGATCCCTCTCTCCTGTTTCTTTGCCATTTCAAATACCAGGATGGAAACCAGGAAAAGGATGTAGGGATGGCACATCCCTGACCTTTAAGATTGTGACCAGAAGTCACTTCCCATTGTGCCCAGAATTTAGACATACAGCCATACCTTGCTGCAAGAGAGTCTGGGAAATTCAGTTTTTATTCTGATGACCATGTGTCCAGCTAAAAATTAGAGGTACTGTTATTTAGAAAGAAAATAATTGGTTTTGAGGTATAATGAACAGTCTTTGCTACAATAAAAGTGTTGCGATTATAGAAAATATAACAATTACTTTACAGCAAATTTGAAAAATTTGGAGCCAGAGGAGATCTTGGGTTTGTGCAGAAATGAGTCCTTCCCACCTGGTTGACAGATTAGTAATCCATTCTTCCTTATGAATATGGGGCTTTTAAGTACATGGCCAGAGCCAGCTGTTGCCCTGCATTAGCCACCCGCCCAAGCAAGACAGGCTCCTAAATAGTTATGCTATTCTAAGAGATGCACACAGAACAAGGCTCTCTCTCTGACTGCATGTGCTATTGCAGACTGGATTAGTTCTATACTACTGCCAATTATCTCCTGTGAAGAGGATCACAGCCACATCCTTCTCCTGTAAACTTCAACTGTACCTATTCATTATTCTAATTTGATGCACAGAAAAGTAGTCAACAGAAAAACTAAGACCACTATAGTGTGGGAGACACTCTAGGGAAAGGAGTCAGTGGGTTAGTTGGAGAGAAAAAGTTTCTACTGAGCCTCAGATGGCCCATGGAGAGAGAGTTAGATGTAAGGAAGGAAGGTAACAAATCATGGGAAGAAAAATGATCAGGAGCAAAAGGAAATCTGCTTCTCACTCTCTAGTGAAAATGAAGTTGGTCTAGAAACCTATGAATCTCACCTATCAGAGGAATTGAGGCAGGCAAACCTCCAAGGTGGCAGGGACTACTAACTTAACTTCAATTTGACCTAATGAAACAGTAGGAAGTGGAGCAATGCTAGGGAGTTACTGCAAGTGGGAATGAGTGTGCCACAGTGTGGAGGAAATCTATGTGGAAAGCCACTGCATATTTAGTCGTTATGAGGCCCAGCATTCTTCAACCCCACTGGGTCTTCTGATCCACTCACTTCACCTTGCTTTCCCACTTTCCTGCAGCCCTCCTTGTGTCCTTACTTCCCAGTCTGCTCAGTTTGAATTCCATGATTCATTCTTAAAAATCACACCCTTACGTAATAATCAATTTACCTGCCCTTTTCTTTTTCCACATTTCCCTGGTAAAATCTCCACTCTAATTAAACCCAACATTCCCCCCGCTCCATGCCTGGCCCTGAGCAGCTGAATGTGGCTGGAGAAATGCCCACAGCTGAGCCCACTCTGGTGAATCTCTCTCTCTTTTGTTTATTTCCTCTTTTTTTTGTTGTTGTTTTTTTCCATTATTTTTTTTAATTTTAAAAAATTTTTTTCTTTCTCTCTCTCTCTTTTAAATCGTGTATGTTGAATCTCAAGAGCTGCGGCCTTGCTCAACTGTTATGCACATCGCCATAGTCAAGTTAGTCTCTTCTTCTGAAATGGCTGTTTTATACCTTTTGCTCTATCATCAAACAGTCAATATCACCTCTCTTCCTTTCTCTTTCTCACTTTTAGCTGTTGGCCTGGCTCCTTTTTTTTTTTTTTTTTTTTTTTTTTGACTGAATAAATAAAAATCATCAGCAGGAAAAGTCTTCAAAAATCTTCAAACCTACCTGCATTGGTGGCCATACATACTCTGCTTCCTGGTAGTTACGGTTAACATCCCACTCGGCTCCTACCACAGGCACCGCTTATGCTCTGGTCCCTTACTTCTTGCCTGCTCTGTGTCTTGCTCCTGCAATGATTCCCTTTCTCTGTATCAGTACTGTCTCCCTCTCTAATAGGTCATTCCTGTCAATACAAGCATGAGGTCATAGTTCCTAGTTAAGAAAATACCTCCTTGATTCCATATCCTCCTCCAGCAATGCCTTCATTTCTCTTCTCCACTGAACAACACTCCAGGAAAGAGATATCTTTGAAGTATCATATTGACTGGGAATTTTCCTGTGGTCCTTGAACTGCTAATTAAGGCCAAAGATGGGACAAAGGGGATCATATTAAGAGATGGTTTAACTATTTCTGTTATCCCAGCTCTCGCTTCACTTTTCCTATCAACTCTTAGCCTTTTTTTTAAAAAAAAGAAGACAAGATCATGCTCGTTGAGTTGTCAGCCTAGCGAAAAGTTCTACAGGCAAGTATCATATATATATATATATATATATATATATATATATATATATATACCTTCAACTCCAATCTATACCTTCAGCTCCAATCTCTACAACACCCTGGAGCTCCACACTTGCATAAGTCCATCTATCTGACATTTCCAATTAGAAGTCCAATAGGCATCTCAAATTGGACCTCTTCAATATAGAACTGGATTTTATCCCTCAGATCTGCTCCTACCCACAACATCCCCATCTTAGTATATTTGCCTAGGTTATGCTCATGCTGAACACCTAGGAATGACTGTTGATTATTGTATTTCCCTTCCACCCATGCCAGTCTAACCACAAGTTATAGCAATTCCATCTTCAAAATATATCCTGGTCAGACTACCTGTCATCACTTCCATTTGCTGATCCAAGTTACCCTCATCTCTCATTTGGACCCCTGTAATATCCTCCTATCTGTGGTCTTTCTGCCATCTTTCTTGCTTACCTTACAACATACAGTCTATTTTCCTTAGAGCAGTGAGAGTGCTTTGTATAAAGAACAAGTCAGTGAAGTCACCCCCTACTCACGACTGTCCAACGGCATCCATTACACTTTGAATGAAGTCCCTTCCTTAACAAAGCCTATGAGTACACCATGAACTGGTCTCCTCCTTCCTCTTGATTTGACTCTCACTCTGCTCTGGCCACACTTGCCTTCTCTGGCTATCCCACCTAAGATAAACCCTCTTCCTCCATCACTCTCCATCCCCTTAGAAAGCCACCTGCTTCCTAAGGTCCCTGCGCCTCTGGAGACAGCTCTTCTCAGTGATGACCACTGGTGGGCTTGCCTTGGTGCAGGGAGAGACTATAACACCTGGCGCCAAATAGCCCACCAGACAGAGGAAGAGTGGCTAGAAAATCAATGTGGCATTTCTTACATCCTGGGTTTACAGAGCAAAACTCACATTTGCTGATTAATGAAGCACTGTGGTGGGAGTACACATCCTTCCTGTATTTAAAAAAAATTTAAACATTGTATGATGTTGATTAACCAGAAGGAGCTAAGACAGGCAGGGTGACATGCCTGTATTGTAGACCTAGGGAATGCAGAGAGACTTTCTGGAGGGAGGACTGTTGTAAGATAGGAAGAATATACCAATAAGGAAATATCCCATAAAACTGACTTAAAATTTTTGTTTAAGGACAGAGCTTAGTGACATCATCTTCTGGCTGTAGTAATTTTCTTTTTGGTTTCACAGTGGAGTTGAGATTTAGTGGTTGCACTGAAGGACTTAGACCCTGGCTGAGCTCAATCAGTGAGACCAGCTGCAGGAGGGAAAACTTTCTGCCCCGCTCTTGTTTAGGGATCATTATGTGTGCCTGAGGAGTAGCTGGGATTTATCTAGGATCTTGTCTTAAAGAGGGCTGTTAGCAAGCCCAGATCCCTGACCATTACCGGGTCTGTGAAGGCTGTCAGGACCCTGGTGGATTCAATCTGCCTTCGAACACCCCCTCAGCCATGGTGGAGAGTAAGAGAATTGAGTGCAGACCATATGCTAGGTGCTATGCAACATGCTTTATTGCATGATCTCAGAAATCCTAGCATTTGCCTTGGGAGGGTCTATCTTGCTACATTACCTTAGTAATTTATTCATTGTTATAGCAAACATTTATTGTGCACACATTATATCCCAGGCATTGTTCTAGAAACTATGGTTGTGTAGTGAAAAAGACCCAGTGGTTGCTCACATGCAGGTGGAGGAGACCAAGTAAGCAAATACTATAGATGAGTAAATCTGATATCAGACAAGATAATAAATACAGAGTCATTTGATAGGTCAGGGATTGTGTAAGTGTGATTTGTGGACCTCTGGGAGTTTCTGAGACATTTACAGGAGACCTGGGAGGCTGAAACTGTGTTCACAAAAATATTAAGATGTTATTGGCCTCTGTCAGTCTCATTCTCTTGCAAGTGTACAGTGGCATTTTCTAGTGCGTAATATGGTAAATATTGGTAGATATAATCCACATAAGAAAGAAAAGCCCTTTAGGGTCCTCAATAATTTTTAAGAGTGTAAAGGGAATCTGAGACCAAATAGTTTGAGAACCACTGTGATAGAGACTGGGGTGATAGGGGAATTTACATATTAGGGGATCTGTGTAAAAAAATCAGTGCTATTCAATCGGATGCTCCTGTGGGCAGCAGGGTGGGAGAAGGCTCTCTGGCTAGGGGCCATGATGGTCGCTCCAGGGAGGCACAAGCCCTGAGCTGGAGAAGAACTCCAGAGGTTCTGGGAATCGGGCCCCAGGGCATCTCCCTTGTGGGATGTGAGCTGATGCCAAGGCTCTAAGGGGCAGTGTTGACCAGTGCCACTCACCAGTAGAAGGTTTCTTACTATTCTTTAAACCCCAGAAAGACTCATCTGGGTGCTCCGCCTCTTTCTCCCACTTTTACAAACATGAGACTCACATTAGGAGCCTGCAAAGTTAGAGTTGGGACCATTTGTGACAGCAGCTGTGAGAAGCAGAAAACCCCAAGGCCTCAATGTCCGGCCTCAGTCTGTACATGCCAGTGTCCATGGCACTGAATTGTTAGAACCTGGTTTATCCCGGCACAATCTCAAAGGGCACAGGGCAAGTGGCCCAGGAAGCTGGATTACCTCCCAGGTGAGTTGTTGAGGCTATGTGTGACATGACTTCTGCCGGGCCACTCTGCACATTGTTCCCCAGTGTAGCTGTCTGAGCTCAACAGTCTGTCAGCTGCATTTATTGGGAACCTGCTAGCAATGTGAATCAGTAGATGATCCAGGCATTGAAATAGCGGTTCCCAAGAGTTGAGGGCTAAGTTATCTATCTATCAAATCCTGTCTCTCTACTGACATCTGGAAAGACTAGGTGACACCCACTCACCTGAGGCCTCGGCAGCAGTCCAATTAAAGTTGTAGTTTTTCTTTAGTTACTTTCTGACCTTGGAAGTTGAGAGTGTGGGTATTGGGCTTTGCATCTGATTAAACTACATGAATGTCCCAAGGTCTAGGCATTTGGAAATTAACACAGATGAACGTGCATAATGTGCATTGCATGTTTTTTTGGGTCACTTTAGTATGACCTAAGATTGATCCCTAGACAATGACTGATCACTGAGCACTACTTATTTCCTCAGGCAGAAGCAACCTGTCCAGAAAAAAACCCCAAACACGCCACTGGATAAAGGTTTAAATGGGCTTTCTGCCAGTGAATTGCATTTGATAGTTGAGTGGGTGCAGCCCATGGCAGGAATCCACACAGCTCATAAGAGATCTGTGGGGCCCTAGGGTGTTGCAATGTCACTCTGTTTGGGTAAGTGACAGCCAGGATGTGAGATTTGGTGATTATTTTTGGTTTGGTTTGTTTCTAGCTCAGAAGAAAGACTGTATATAACACTGAGTGAGGCATAACTTCTAGATTGTCAAGGTTGGTGCTAATAGTGAATGATATACTAATATATGTTACATGGAACCACAAGCTTGCAAGAGCAATGCTCACGCACTAGATGAAAGGATAAATCTTCTGTTGTGTAATGGGAAAAGAAAGCTGGCAATGTAAATGCAATCTTAATATTTTTTTTTCCAGCATTGGATGTGTAATTAGGCATTCAGTGACTTCCTCATCTAAGGAAATTTGACTTTAATGGGAGCTATGTGGCTAACTATGGAAGGAGTCTTTTGAAAATGCAGGGGCGAGGACGGAAAGGTATTAACTATGAAGATGGATTATTTCCTTGGCTTTGAAACGAACAAAACAAAACAAACAACCCCACCACCACCAATCTGCCAGTGTATAAGCTATGTAGATAGGTGCTAGAGTCATTTGGAGCATTGGAAATTAAGCCAGAAACAGAATGTCAGATAATTTTCATTTCCTAATGTGTATGTCATGTTTTATCATTTAAAGTCCCCCTTCTAAAAGAGCTTCTGCTTGAAAAACAATTTCATTGGTGTCTGGAAACTGCACAGTTTAAGATGCATGATGTCTTGAATTATGGTATAACCTTGGGTAAATCAAAAGTTCGCCATTAGGAAAAGTTTAAACACATAGTTTAACCAAAGCCAACACAATAGAGGCACTCCCCATCCTCTTCTGTTACTCCCAAACTTCCATAGAATTACTAGAAACAGCTAGGGGCAGTAAGAGCCTGACCAGGATGAGTGTCAGATCTGACATCACTAAACATTTTGCTGGGTACCTAGGAGGAAAGGGTTAAGAAATAAAGGCAGAAACTGAGTTTAAAAATTGGAGGCTATGGACAGTCCTCAAAGGCAGCCACTCCTTCCCAAGACCCAGCTGCGCCTGCATGGTTCATGCTGGGGGGAAGCTTTCAGAGGGCACAGTTTCAGAGAGTAGCCCTGGGTCACCTCCGTCATATTATCAGCTTACACGGCCAGGATCCCTGCATGGTTTCAAAACACGACGATTAATAGTCTATTAGGGAAAGGAGTTCTTGCTAACCAATACTAATTTAAAAAAAATTTATTTTGGAAGAAAATAGACCTACTGTTCCTCTCGGTGTTTTACAGAAAGTATTTTGTGTTGTCAAAAGGGGGCATCCTTGCTTTTCCAGACAAAAGAAATAACAGTTTGGGTTTGCTTTGTGGCGATGCCTCAGTGGGAATGGTTGGCAGCAGCAGAGCTTATGGTGATTCTAAATAGAACAGGTGTACTATTCAAGGTGTACCTGGGGGCACAGACTCTGAGTATCTACATCCACCCTCCTCCAGGCGCGGTCATGGCTCAGCAACACCAGCATCACCGGGGATCCTGTTACAAGTGTTACAGCCCAGACCTCCTGTATCAGAATCTGCATTTAACAAGGTCCTAGGTAGTCGGTGAGCACTTTCAAGTTTGAGATGCTCTACTCCATAGCCATATATCTCAAACTTTCCCAGAGAAGAAGAATGACCTGGGGTGTTGGTTCAAAACAGTTTCCTGGGCTTCCAACTCTGACTACTCGCCCAGCATTTCCAATAGAAAGCCCTGGTAATCTGTATATTTAGCAAATGTCCCAGGTGATACTAGTCCTGAGTGAAGTGTGAGGAATACTACAAGATAACTGTTATATTTTTGTAGGAAATACACAGTAATCTTAAAAAAACAAAAAACAAAAAACAAAGCAAAAAAAACTGCTTTCTCCAGAATTCATCTTCTTTTTGAAAAGGTGCAGTCTCCGGTTTCCTCCCCATTCCTACTCTTGAGAATGCTAAGGTTGGGGAAGCAGGAAGCAAAGAAGCGCCAGACCGATTGCCTGCCAGGGTGCTGCAGGAGAGGCCGGAGGGAGATCAAGCTCCGGGTGCCGGTTGACTCTTCGGGAACTGGGATGTTGCCAGCAGAGGGCAGCAAAGCACGCCTTGCTGCGGGGACTTGCTGCATGTGCAAGTGTGGCCTGACTAGAGGGAGGGACAGTGGAAGTGGCCTTCAGCTACTTGCTTCTGGGACTTTCTGGAGCCGTTGGTGGATCTCGGGTCTGGCTGGACTGAAACTATGTTGGTCAAATAACGGGTCGCCAGTATGCTGGCTGGTTCAAATGGGAGCCTGCTAAGGTCTGAGCCAGTGCTGTCCAGTAGGAATAAAATGCAGCCACACAGATTATTTTAACTTCTCTAGGAGCCGAATTAAAAAATAAAAAGAAATAGGTGACATTAATTTTAATAGTATATTTCATTTAACCCAATATATCAAAAATATGATCATTTTAACATGTAATCAATATAAAAATTATTAATGAGATGGTTTACATTCTTTTTCTGTACTAACTCTTTGAAATCCAGTGCATATTTCATACATGCAGCACATTTCAGTTTTGACCAGCTACATTTCAAGTACTCAGTAGCCACATGTGACAGTGGCTATTATACTGGACAGCATGGGTCTGTATCCTGGAAAAGCTAAGGGAAAATGATAAGGTTGGGTGTAAGGGAGAGATTAGGACCAGAAGCAGGGAAGGATAAAAATCTGGCCTAGGAGCAGATTCTGGTGTTTTCATATGTGAACAAATATTTATCAAGGGGCTACATTTCAGTTCATTTTTGGGCATCTACTTTCTGCCAGGAGCTGAGCTGGAGGCTGGAGATATATAAATTCTCAAACACAGTCTCTGACGCTGAGGACGTGGGTCCACATTAGTGGGAGACCACATGGAAATAGAATCTTTCAAATCTGTATGAAACGCATTGCAGCAGGTTTATGAGCAGGCACTGGGCGGACCCTGAGACAAATCATTTAACCCATCTTGAAGGAGAGGCTCTGAATGAGAACTAAGTCAGAGTTGGTTTTGTTTTGTTTTTTCCTTCTCATAATCATAACCAGGTATACTCAAAAGTTGTTTGAAACACACATTTGTTCGATTTGGAGGGAGAAAGTCTGGCTGAGGTGAAAATCCCAAGCTGGCTCTAAAGCTCCCAAAAGGAAAGGCAAGTGCGTCATCAGCTCTTGTCCCTAACCCTTCCCAAAGGTCGGACCCGCCACAGTCAAGGTCTCTTTCCCCTCCAGCCGTGCTGTTCTAGGTTAATGCTATTTCGGGAGTGCGGTTCTTCATTTCAGTGCGAATTTCCTCATCTTTCTGCACAAATTGAGTGAAATCCTCAGTGCATTTTTTTTTCTTAGATAGATGGAAGCTAAAAGAGAATGGAAGGCCTCCAGCTGTTTGAGGCTCTGTCCTCAACGACAATCAAAATTCTCCATCTTTTCTTGTTCTTGGCACTTTCTGATTGAAATAAGATTCCAGCATTTATCTGCACCTGCAATTTTGACAAGAAAGGAAAATTTAAAAGACAAGTGAAAGAATTCTCTGGGGGAAGTCAATGAGTCCGCAGTAGTCAGATGCCTGCGAATCTCTTTTTGCATTCCTCCATCAATTAAGCTACAGTCACATATTGGAGAGCAGAACTTAAGTCTGTGAGTAGAAATGCAAAAATGTGTGTAGATCAGTAGCAGGAACCTTCCTTTGGAGTGAATATTACTTGGAGAGCAGCTGATGATCCATTTGGCATTGAAAAGGAGAAGATTTTGAGTCAAAGAGGCCACTTTAAATTATAGATTTGAGTTTAGTTGAAGGTCAAACTTATGTTGCATGAATAAAATCTTCAGAGATTTTGGAATACACTCAGAAAATGCAGGCTGCCTTGAGCACATAAGCATTTCCTTCAGGGGATATAAGTGGTTTAATATTATTGTCCTCTGCATAATTATTGATATTAACATAGGAGACACTGAAAAGGAAGGCAGAATGACAACCTGATGACCACTTTGATTCTCAGTAGCTACAGCCATGAGTTTCGACAGGAAGTTGCCTAGAGACCTGGGAAGGATGTTAAGGGAATTTGGTAGTGGCTGGTAATTTCATTTTGGCTCAACAGATGGTAAACATGATCCACTGAGAAGTGAAAGATTATACAGCTAATTCCATGTGACATAAATAATCTCCCTTCTCCAGGAATTTGGGAACCATCTGTGGGATCATAATGTTGATTTTGTTATCTTGATGCGTGTGTTACCTGACTCAAAGCTTCCTGGCAGCCAAGATGAAGAGGGAAATCTAGTGAATTACAAACTCATCAACTGGGAGGGAGAAATGTACGCAGCTCTCCAAGGAAACTGGGGCATTCATAAGGAAGCATTCTAAACATTAAAACTATTTGATTCATGGTTGTAGATTCTTTCCAAAAGCTCCTGGTTTGCCTTGTAGATTATTGATTAAGATTTAGGAAAGTATAAATGCACTTCAGAGGTTTTCCAATCTGTTAATATGAATTAACTTCTTTTCCCAACTCCTCCCCTCAATGCTAATCTAAAACCTATGTTTTCTCCATGGCTTGCTGAGTTAATTGGATTATAGAGATAATCCCCTCCCATGTAAAGTAATCTCTGCAGGTTTTGGAATCTACATTCTGTTACATTTTGTAGGATTATCTCTCAAAGGCAACAGATTAAAAGCACTGGTTGGTGCAAATAAACTGAAGTTCATGCTGTAATCCCTTCCAGTGAGGGTGGGGCCTGGGGAGGATTCAGGGGTATAAGGAAGAGAGAAGGATAGATTAGCAGTATGAACACCTCAGTCCTAATCTCAGTATTGTGATATAATTTATGGCAAGTCACTTTACTTCTCTGAGACTTAGTTTTCTGGGCAAAATGAAGAAAGAGTACTAAATCTACATTTCTCAAAATGTGGTCCGAAGAAAACTCGTTCTTCAAAATGTTAATAGAGATTACATGAGTGAAGAATTGGAGATCAAAAACATTTGGGGGAAATTCGCATACTATTATCTCCCTCTAAAGCATCATAATGTCCATTAGCATATAATGGGTTCTTAAGAGTTCTGGCAGTAAAGAAACTGGGTGTACATGTACATATGTATATAATGTATTTTACATGTATATGTGTATTTTTAAATGCAGGAGTTTTCAAACTTACTTTGGTCATATTACCCTTTTTTTCTAAAGAAAACTTAGTAAGTTCTGGAATATGGTTGGTAAATGTTAAATTAGATCAGAGGTTCTAAACTTTTGGTTCTCAGGATTCTTGAAAATTATCAGATTCCAAAAAGCTTTTATTTATGTGAGTTATTCTACTGTTATTTATCATATTAGACATTAAAAAGGGTACATTTAGTAAAAAGGACAATAAATGCATTGCATGTTAATATAAACTTTTAAAAAAAGAATATTTTCAAAACCAAAAAAGTGTTGAGAGGAGTAACATTGTTTTATGTTTGCAAACATCATTAATATCTGGTTTCGTTGAAGGCATCTAGATGCTTATATCTGCTCTGCGTTCGGTCTGTTGTGATATGTTGTTTTGCTGAAGTACATGAAGAAAATCTAACTTTATAGAGAGATATGTAATTGGAAAAGGGAGGAGAATTCTAATAAATGCAGAATGTGAAATGATATCAATGAACTTTTCAAACTCTGTTCCATTAAAATCCATCAGTCTATCTTGTATTTTGAATGGATTGTTTACTTTCACATGGTTTTATAACATCATGTGTTCATCAATTGGAAAATATTGGTTTATTGAGTTACATGGATCTTCCAATTGTTAACACATCCCTTTATACAATATCAAATATACAAAAACAAATATGCAAGATTAAAAAAACACATTTGTTAATATCCCCAGAAATCTATCAGAAGTCTTTATATATTGGAAAGCTGTCAAGCTCACTGTGGTACAAGTTTTCCAAACTTCAGTTTTTTGGAAGCTTGAATTTTATCATTGGCAACAAATATGTCAATTGTTTTCCCTGAAGTAAGTGGCTCACTTAGTTGTTTTTGAGAAGATTTCTGCCTCATACTCAAGTCTGAAGAACCATGGTTTGTCAGTTGTTCTCTCAAATAAAAACGATGTTACATGATAAAATTGGCTAGTTCAGTTTACAGCTCAACAATCACCCACATGCTTTTGCTCAGGATCATTGTACTAGGAAGCCAGCAGATGTGCCTTACGTACTTCCCATTTCGTCCCATAGCATAGTAACTCGGGGGTCAAAATTTAATAAAATTAATAATTTTTACTGCTTCATCAAGGACATTTTCAAGGGACACTAGCTCTGTTCTTTGTAACTGCTACTATGCAGTGGTGAAGACTATGCAATGACCACCACTGTAGTTTGTACCACAGCTTTGATGCACGCTAAGGCACCAGTAGTTTCATCCACCGCTGCTTTTGTATCATTAGTGCAAATGTCATCACAGTGAAAAAGACAAATAGCATCTTATTATTAATACAAAATGAACTTTGACCCCTCAGATGCCCTTGAAAATGTTTTGGGGACACTCTAGGGTCTGTGGACTTCATTTTGAGAACCACTGGACTAGCTCATCTTGAAGATCCTGCTCAGCTTTAAGAATCTAAGAAAAGGACAAATATAGATTTATTTATATTTCCCACCTTGTCCCTCTTCATATAGATTTTGTGCAGTTGTCTGGAGCTTGGAGATCACCTCGAGACTCTGGAACAAAGTAAAACAAAGTCTAATGGTTAGGTGCATGGGCTCTGGAACCAAACTGGTTTGGTTTGAATCCTGGCTTTACCACTTCCTAGCTATGTGACCTTGGGCAAGTTACTTAACTTCTAAATGCCTTGGCTTTGTCGTCTCTAAAAAGGGCATGATAAAAGTTTATACTTCACAGGTTGTTGTGAGGATTAAAGGAGATAATTACTTACACAGTGTTTAGAATAGTGCCTGATACCAAGCCAGCTTTCAATAAATGTTCTTTATTATTATGATAAGAGCTTAAGATGGAAACTGGTCCGCTGAGGCCCCATGAGTGCTGGTCAGTTGGTTCAGCAGCATCTCTGTATGGCGACCTCCATCTCAATGTTTTGTATCTAAGCCAGCTTGGGCGTAGGAGTTTCTATTCCTAATACCCAGAAGAACCTTAACAAGAACGGCTCTTTAATGCGGCTTGGGAGATCAGTCATTTTAATTTACAAGGGTTCTCCTCTGTCCTCTTCCAGTGTAGACAAGATTGTTAAAATAAAGCCTAGAGCCTTTAGCTTCTTGTTCACACTTTTTGGTTTGACTTCTGGTCAGCTAGGACTGCAAGAGCCACTGATCTCTCTGGTGAACACTTGGTAGTTAGGTACCTAATTAAGGGCTTCCTCGTATCTGACAAAAAGCATTTAGATTTTTTCTATATTAAGGAATACTTACAAAAAGTATTTCCAACACTCCACTTCCAGCAGTTCCTGGTCCACATCTGAGGATGGTGATCACCTCTTTGAGGTTTTTTGTTCCCATCGGTTCTTTCGTCTTCTGTCTATAAAACCGTAACTACCTAGTGGCAACCTTGAGATGCCCTTTATTAAGTCATCGTTGATTGTAAGATACATCAGTGCTTTAATTCCAACTTTTGGGTGTGAAGGGAAAATAAACAGATATACATATTGTTAACAAAATTATTTCAGTGCCAGATATATTAAAGTAGAAAAAAATCTTGAATTTTAGAAATGAGGAAATACAGTGCAAGAGGAGGGAGGTTGAATGCTTTAATATTTTAGTCAATGCCATTTACATATGTGCCATTTACAAAAAAAAAAGAATGTTTATCTGATAAGTGCACTGTGTCTAGAATATATAAAAAAGCTCTTCAAACTCAATAATAATAAGACAAATAACTCAAATAAAAGACTTGAATAGACATTTCTTCAAAGAAGATATTCTCATGGTCAATAAGTGCATGAAGATAGTCAATTCAAGGAAGTATAAATCATGAGATACCACTTCATACTCAGCAGGATGGCTATAATCAGAAAGTCAGATACCAACAAGTGCTGATGAGGATGTGGAGAAATGGGAACTCTCACACATTGCTGGTGGGAATGTAAAATGGTACAGCTACTTTGGAAAACAGACTGGTAATTCCTCAAGAAGTTAAACATAAAGTTATGATTTGACCCAGCTCTGCTTCTATCTCACCAAGCAATCTTTGGATTATTCATTCAGCATGATATAGAGAAAAGGTAAAACCTGGGTTAGGGGACTGGAACTTTCTGGCTTCTGGAGATAATCCATGTAAAAAGAATAAACTGGTGTTCTGATTTACATTTTAGTCTATCATGAATTTAGTTAGCTGGAGTTTAGTATTAAAAGTCTGATCATCTCTGGGTTTGTTGATTAAGTCCAACAACAAAGGTTGAAAGTTGGATGCTGGACAGTGATATATTCATCAAGACCATTCAAGCCATGAGGTCTCTTGAAGGCCTAGCAGCTGGCTTTCCCTGGATAACACCCATGACCTTTCTGTTCACACATCTTTCTAACTATAACCAATCTGGCATCATGATACATGTGCTGACATTGATCTTCAGTAGCCTGAGTAAGAATCCTGCCAGTTCTGTGGACCAACCAGCCAGTTTTGAAGTGAGAACCTTAATTGCTATTGACTGATCTGACATTGTGAGTGTGGACCCACGGTCATTTGTTTGGCTGCTTTGACTTGGGAGGGTGAAAAATGCACTCAGAAATAGAATAATGTTTGACCCTGCTAGGAGACTCAATGGCCTAGAACTTGTTACTAAGGCAATTCTGTGCACATCTCTTTTGCTCTCTGCCCTGATTTTTTTTCTGATGAGCGCATGGAGCAGTAGGCACAGAAAGGCACATTCTCCAAGCCAGAGTTGGAGAGGGAGATGAGTGGACTGCCCAGGAAGTGGGCTGACTTGTGTGAGCAAGGATGATGAAAGGTACATTTTGAAGTCATATTATCTCCTTGGGGGTTTTCGTTTATACAACAAATATTTAGTTCTAGTAGACAGCAAAGAAGGCAAACTAGCTACTTTCCTCAAAGAGTTTATATTCTGAAATATGGGTAAAGTGACTGCATTAACTATACTAAAGTAACTGTATTAATCTGCTAATGGGGACACCTAATTGGTTGCATTGTTGGACATATGGTCACTGGTGCTGAATATTTAAGTCAGGTGCTGCCAGAGGTTCAGAGGGTATGGGGCTTGGAGGGTGGAAATGACACAGGTAATGATAAAATTCATGTGATTTAACACTAAGGACGGGCACATAGGGCAAGCTTGAACAGCAGGATATGAGGTGAGATTTGCATATTGTCTTGCATATGCAGTCACATGCATATACATATTGAATATGGACTATATTATTCTGCTTCCTTCTCTAGCACCCATTCTAAAGGGCTCCATGCCTTGAGAACCCTATAGTAATCACCAACTTGCTAGAATATATAATGAATGCTACACTGAGAAGAAGACAAAGCTTGATTTTGGAGGAAAGACAGGACCTGGAGTGGTGACTTTAGGCCTGTTAAAAGCTAAGTGAAAAAAAGTTAGAAGAAAAATAAATGAGCATAAAATTTGGATACAGAAGGTAAGAGGGAAAGAAGCTCAGACAGGACAAGCTGGTCAGAGGTTGGGCAAAAAGGGGCAGAGAGGGCCTGGCAGGGCTCTTTGCCAGCACAAGGCCCAGCTACATGATGGACAGGGTCTGTATAGCATTCTTCTATTTTCATGTCTCCAGACTCTGTTGTTGTTTATACTTTAAAATATTTTGAGGTACAGCAGAGAGAGAGGAATGGTATAAAATGCAGCAGAAGTTTGACAGTAATAAATATAACTAGGTGGCAAAATGAAAACAAGAGGATAAAAATAGATTAGGATATTAAGAAAAACAAGGTATTTCTTTAAAAAAAAGAAGAGAAATTAAAGTAAAAAGAGGAAATTAAAGTACTGAAGTGACAGGAATTAGAAGCTGGTAAAAGAAAACAATTACTGTTCATTGAGGGCAGATCTAGGTTTTAGGGGCTAGAAGCATAAATAGTTTTGGGAGGGGACTTTATAAAAGAAAGACTACAAAATCATGAAGACAAAATTAGAGACAGGCCTTGGAAGGGGACTCTGCTGGGGGTGGGTCCTGAGGCTTAAACTTCAATAGCATCTCAGTAAATCTTCCTGCCATTATGTGGTGGGGGCTCACTGATCTCCGCAGCACCACTGTAGCCCTCCAATTCACATTCCAGATGGCCTCCAGCACAATCTGTACAAGGGCCCTGTTCACCATTTTTCACAAGCAGCCTTTATCTTCTGGGAGCAGGTGAAACTCTTCAGTGGGCATGTGAGAGATTCCGTGGGTCAGTTGGGTCTCTGCCCTTCCCCTTTGGACATTACAGGTTGCCAACATCGCATTATTGTCACTTCCCTAATACTCCAACAATAGCAAATCCTCATTCTATTGCCTCTGCCTGGACTGTCCCCTCACTCACACTCTCTACCTCTTCTTTCTACTGTTGCTTTAAGAATCCTCAATTTCCCCCATCCTGGGCTGGGTTATATGCCCAGCCTTGGGGTTCTCACAACACTCTGCATACTTTTATCATAGGACTTTCCATGCAGCATTGTATTTACCTGTTGTCTGCTGCCTGCCCCAAGACCATATACTCCTGCTGGTAGTTAGGAGCAGATTGCCTGGCTTTTAATTCTGGTTGTGCAACCCTGAACACGTAGCTTAATCTCTCTGATACTTCTCTTATAAAAGGAGAATAATGACAGTGCTTACTTCCCAGGGTTGTGAGAATTAAAGGAGATAATGCATACAAAGTACTTAGCCTGTACATGGATCATAGTCAGTAGCGCTGAGCTCTGAAAATGGGGAATAAATCTATTTTTGGATCCCTTGGGCCTAGTACAGTGCCTGGTATTTAAGGGGTATCACTGAATTGAGCCAAAACATATACTTTGGATTAACCTGGGCCTGACCATTTTATTTATTTATTTATTTATTTATTTGTTTGTTTGTTTGTTTGTTGTTTTATGGTGACACTGGTTAATGAAATCCAGTGTTTCAGCTGTACGCTTTAACAGTAAGGCATGCATATATCTACACTATGTATTTACTTCCCATAGTTAGATTTCCTTCCGTCATCTCATATTTGACCCCCTTTACCCGTCTAACTCCCCCTCCCCCTCCCTCTGGTAACCACTAGTCTATAGTCTATGTCCATGGGTCTCTGTTTGTCCTGTTCATTTGTTGCTTGTAGGTTTATATCCCACATGATCACTTTAAATGACTGAGAAATGAAAATTGTAAAATGCTTTTCCTCCCAAAATGAAAATAGCTTTTCCCTTGATGATAAGAAAAGCCTGCTAAAAAGCAAAAATACAAGAATAAAGTAAAACTACCAATAGCTAGGATGACCACATAATTTATCATTTAAATAAGAGCACTTTTGAGAGTGAATGGGAGTGCTTTTATAATTAAACTGTTCCAGGCAAACCAGAAAATATAATAACCCCACCTATAAGCTCTACATCCCAAAGATGGCCATGATTAGCATTTTTTTGTTACATAGCCTTTCAGTCTGTCTTTATTTTTTCTTATACTTATGTTGCAAGTACTATTTTCTGATTTGCTTTTTTTTACTCAACAATATTCATAAAATTCTTTTTGTCAATAAATATAGATCTTTACAATTATTTTTAATGACTGCATACTACTCCATTCAGATGTATCATAATTTATTTAACTCGTCCTGTATCGATGGGTGTTTAGATTGTTTCCAATTTTTTAGAATTATAAAATATTTACAAAAAAATTTCAAGTTGCTTGTTATCACTCTGTGGATTTGAGTTTTGCAGAGACAATGTGCGGGTGGCCAATTATTTTCTCTAAGGTGTTTTGCCCTCCAAGGTAGATGTTTCTGTCACCTCCAGCGTCTTAGTTATGACCTTGTGGGATGGCTAGCTATTCTCCCTCTGGGTATATGCAGAGAAAGTTAGCATATCTTCCCCCTCAATTAAGTGGGATTAAAAAAATAGAGCCTTTTTATTAAAATAGCTAAGCATAAACTAACTAATATTACTGACAATTGCATTTAAATGGGTGACTCACAATTTAGTTAAGAGGTAAAGAACTGTGAATACTGATTTTTAATTAGGTACTATTCTTAGGAAATAATTCCACTACTGCTTGAGTAAAATGTTTCATTCATTCATTCATTCATTTAGATACTCATTTACGAACTACCAATCACACTCTTGTGCCAGTCATAGAGGAGCTCCCTGCAACCAAAATCAAAAATAGTACAACCTCATTTATGCAGACTCCACTTGTTCATTAGAGGACATTTACTATATTCATGTTTGGTGTCATTCATTCAAATGACATTCATTCAGAACCCTCCTTGCAGTGCTCAAGACTTCATTTTAATTGAGAATATCAGTTACTATTTCTGCCAATTATATTCTGTGTGGAACTCCAAGACACACTAGCCCCAGGATATCCTCAAAGGATGTAGCCAGGAAAAGTTTGTAATTTCCAAATTTGAGAACTCCACAATAGTGCTTCTTGGGGAGTGTTGGGGAGATGAAGACAAATAGAGAAAAACAAAGCTGTGCTGAGATGCAGATGCTAACACTGGGCTACCAAATAGAGGACCTAGCAAGTCACAGTGGCATGGGATGCTGAGCGTTTCTGGATGGACTGAGTATTTAACAGTTATGTCAAAGCAAGATAATGAGGCATGACTTGAGAGCGTATTGGTAAAAGGACAAAGAGAGCTCAAAGGCAAAAATGGAGAGATACGTGAGAAGCATGTGGGAAAAAAGGCTAAAGATGACCAAGCTAAATAGAAACAGGCTTTCATTAGGTCCTTCCTTAAAATTAGTGTGATATGAAGAAGCCCCAGGGTGAATGTATCAGTTTCCTATTGCCGTGTAACAAATTACCCCCAATTTTGTGGCTTAAAACAACACTCATTTATTATCTTACAGTTTCTGTAGGTTAGAAGTCTGGGCACAGAATAACTGGGTTCTCTGCTCAGAATCTCTTACAAGCTGAAATCAAGGTGCTGGCAAGGCTGCATTTTCATCTGGAGGTCAGGGTTCTCTTCCACACTCAGGTTCCACATTCAGGTTGTTGGCAGAATTCATCTCCTTGTGGTTGTAGGACTGAACCCTGTTTTCTTGCTGGCTATTAGCAGGGATTTCTCCTACTTCCTAAGGCTGCTCTCAGGTCTGAGCCACATGGCCCATTCCATGGGCAGTTCACAAAATGGCTATTTGCTCTCTACCAGGCCAAAAGGAGAGTGTCTGTTGCTATTTCTTGTCTCTTTTCAGGGCTCAGCTGATTAGTTCAGGTCTATACAAGATAATCTCCCTTTTGATTAAATCAAAGTCAAAGTCAACTGAGTAGAGACCTTAATTACATCTTCAAGACCCTTTGTGCCACATACTGTTACATATTCACAAGAATGCATCGCCATCATATTCATAGGTGCTGCCTACACTGGAGGGGAGGGTGTTATACAGGGCATGTACACCAGGGGCAAAAGTCTTGAGGATATCTTAGAATTATTATTGCCACAATGAGATAAACCAAAACAACTGGAAAAAGCATTTTAGTTGATGGCCTTAAAGTCACTTGGATTGTTGAACAGGAATTCAGTAAACACGATGCAGGCTGATGCAATGTTCTAGTGATAATAATTATAAACCTTTAAACAGCAGAATGAAAATTTCCAGGAACCATGTCGCTGGGCCATCCTCTTGGTTAATGTCCCAAGTTGATGGGGTAGTAGAGGAGGGGTAGTGTGGCAGGTTCAAGCTGGGATAGCATTCCAGTTCTTCCTCCTGGGCCCAGTGCACTCATTATCTGAGACTACCAGGTTAGTACCAAGGAACCATTCAGATTAAAGGCAATGCCCAGGGCTCCTGAGAGGAAGTTTTCAGGAAGTAAGCTTCTAGGGGAGGATGATCAGGATGATGTATGGTTTCTGAAACCATGCATGTGTGTGGGAGCAGGGGTATTGGTGAGATGTGGAGAAATTTCAATTTAACCTTTAATATCCAAGATAGGGGTGCCCATCTTTAATTTCCATATTCACTCTTAATGAACAGACATTCAAGATGTTGCATAAGAAGAGCAACTGATAGGAGCCAGCTCTATCTCAGACTTGCTCTCTTCTCACTGCCTCAGGTTCTTGTGATAGACCAAAAAAGTACCATGGTGGAAGCTTCAGGAGTACTAGTCACCATGTTACACAGGACTACATTTTATCTCTCAAATCTTAAGCTGTGAAATGCTTCACCATCACAAACTTCAACATTCCTTCAGTGGTCAAAATCAGGGGGGTGGGGACATAGGGGGTTGTGAGGGGCTTTCCAGTTCTAAAGAGATGCCGTGCTCAGCTAGACTTGAGCAGGAGTGAGGGATGGGGAGTAGATCAGGAGTCCTTATAATCACAGGAACCAATTAGATAAATCCAGATACAGAGACTTGGGCTGCGAGTTTATTACATTTGAGGTTCTAGCCTCTGAAACTCCTGTCCCTGGTAGTCACTCTCATGCACTATGGGTTGAACGGGTTAAACTCATGTTTGCGAAGTTGATGGACACACTTTCATTTGCAAGTACTGAACACCATAAACATCAGTAAAAGGTCTCACTGGAACCAAAAAGCAACAAAACTCTGAAACATCAGAGTCTGCAGGAATCACCTGTATCTGGGAGCTTACAAAATGGTGCAGCAGGAGAGAAGGCTGCTGCGGGTACAGCCTCTGAGCTGTGAACACCCGAAGGCTGGGCAGGTGGCTAGCCTCACTCAGTGATATGAAGCCTCCTCCTTACAGTGCTCAAGACTTAAATGCTTCTATAGAGTGGCAGCTTGCATAGCTCATGGTCTTCAGAGTTACTCATGAAGAGTGCTACGTTATAGGTAGGTTTTGAGGGTCAATTGTCTTCTCTGCATGGAGGCCTGGGATCAAAAATTAGAAGGAAGAAGGGGCCCAACTCTACATCGGTCCTCTAATGTCCTACTCCCTGCCAGAAACTGTTCTAAGGGTTGTATATAGGTATGATTATCCCTTCTTACAGATGGGGAAGCTAAGGCATAGAGAGGTCAATTGTTTGAGGCTATATAAATAATATAGGTGGTAGTCCTGGGATCTGAACCAAGTCAGCATAAGGTCAGAGTCCTCATGCTTCCCTAAGCACGGCCAGGCTGTTCTGGCCTCCCGCTGTGCTGAGCTACTTTATACAACCAGGGAGAACACTCACAGGGTTTGGCGCTATTTTCAGGCAGGTGGTCCTCACGAATTGGGTAAAATCTCTAATGCATGGAGGGTAGTAAAGGGGTGCCTGGGTAGTAATGATGGGCTTAAGGAGGTGTCCTTTTCTCTCTTCACTGCACACTGCCTGCAGGGCGTTTGATTGCAGCATTACAGAAATGCCACTCTCCACTATTGGTACTTGCAGCGCCAGATGGATGTCCTCAGGGTTCACTGCAGCTGAGCATAAATATAAAACCCACCATTTCTAAAGGGGCGCCCGACGACGCCCAGGTGTGTGGTTCCAGAGTAATTTTGCCTCGAGTAAATCAGTAGGTCCATATTAGAAGACATGTGTTAATTTATTGCAGCAAGATTTTATGTCTTAGTTAGTCATTAGCAAAATTTTGTACTAGAAATTCTTTCCTCTTTAATCTTGGTGGGATTGGTATTACACATAACTCGACTATTAAAACAAGAATATCTTGCAGATAGGGAGGTCGTTAATCTAAAGGGTTTTTGCAGTGTGAAATGCAAATGCTCGGTGACAGGTATGCTGGAATCCCCCAAAGCCTTCTTAATCTACCATAAAGGGATCTAAGGAAAGGTTTGATTGTTTTGTTAACACAAATAAAAAGCCCTTCTCCAGCTCAACTCTCTCTGCAGCTCTGATTCCTTTACTATTTGTTCAGATAAACTTTTCAGCCTCTAGAGGTTGGTTCATCAACACCTTCTCTCCCTCTGTGTTCTCAATGACAGATCTGGAGTTTGGGGTCCACATTCACAGGAGGCAAAGGTAAAGCACAGACGCTGTCTCTCTCCAGTATCTCCTCTGTGGGCCCCTGTGACCAGCTCCTCCACCCTCCAGGGCAGCACGCCTGATGTTTCCACACATTGTCTTCTGGGTCGATGGCACCATTGGTCAATTCTGGAAGATGAGTGATGTTGATGCATTCCTGCAGCAAGCCAGGAAGGAGTTAGGAGGCTCTGATTCTAACCTAACTCTGCCACAAAGTATGAACTTGGGCAGTCATCCTCATTGCCTCAGTTTCCCCGAGAGAGACTAATGATTGCTAAAGTCCCTCCAGCTTTAAATATTATTCTGTAACCTCTGCTCTACGATGTGCAGAGGCCTTCAATGAAGAATCTCATAATTAGCTAACTTTATTCAATATGTTAGGCCTCCTAATGTTTGTTACAAAAGCCCAGACAATAGTCTGGTAGAGAGTATGTGTTAAAAAGGTGGGCTCTGGTGTTGAACTGCCTAGTTCAAATCCTGGCTCTTAGTGACTTTGGGCAAATTTTGTAACCTATGCATGCCTTAGTTTTCTTGTCAAATAATAGTACCAACCTCATAGAAAACTTGTGAGATTTAAATAAGCTAATGTTCATAAACTACTTAACAATTCTTGGTATATGATATTAAATATTAAGTGTTAGCCATATGTTAATTTTATTATTCTCTAGAACTTGGAAAATCTTTGGGCTTAAATTTCTATTGCAAGTATAACCAACGAACTACTTCCCCCACCAAAAAAAAAATTAGTCTTTACTTAGAGACCAGTGTAGAAAGGTGTACGCCCTGTACCCCAAGTTTTTACAAGAGTGTTGGCTTCACTTGGAAGGAGGAAGATGAGGACAGAACTTCTTTGGGTTCTGCAGCCAGCCTTCCTGAGGCTGGCCCATGATCTGCTCCTGTCTTCCCTTTCTGGAGTTCATAGGTGCCCTGTCACCCGAGTGCCCTGATTACGTGAACCTCTCTGGCTTGCATAATCTCGGAACCTGTGGAGGACTTGTAGACTCTTCAATGGTCTTGCAGCAGCAAGAGATCTTTGTGTCTTTCTCTCCCACTCACCATTTCTCTTCCTCCTCCTTGGCTCCCTGCCTCCCCCCGTTTCTTCCCCAGGAAGCCCGTTCTGGTTCTTCTCTCCATCTTCTTCTCCTCATTCCCAAAGAGTCCTCCAAGGACTCATCCACAATGGTCTCGGCTTCATGCCTCACACTAAAAAAATTCTGTCCCTCTACACCTTTCAGAAAAACGATCAGCCCAAAAAGTTTAGGAAAAAATTCATTATCTTTAATGGGATTTTGTTACCAGCCCCAGCCAGGAGGGACCCGAGTTCCCAGGAAATCTAAATTAATAAATGCCCTACCAATGGGCAGGGGAGGCCAACCAAACTGAGATATAATTTTTTTTTTTCGAGCTTTGCAACGAAAGGGCGAGAGTCTTAAACAGAAAACCTAAAATGCCGTCTAGCTAGGAAAAAGAATTTAAAGCATCCCTGAGAACCCTGGGACTGTTTGGAATCCATTTTGAGCAAAGTAGAAATATTTGAATGAGTGGAACGGCTGCTCTCTTTTAATTGGCATCTGGTTGATCAGGGACTGCTATCTACGACCATAAGAGGGTTGTCAGGAAAATCAGCGTAAAGAACATTTCACTAACAAATTCCTAATTTCATCTGTGCCAGCCACAAAACTTATTGTACTCATTTTGGCTCTCAAATGAAAGAGCAACCGGCGGGTACCTCTGGGGTCTCAGAAGAAGATTTAGAGAGGTTTGTTAGTCTATTAGAAAGCAGAGTTCTTTCTTTCAGCTGTAAACTCTAGAGAAGTCTATTAGAAACTCTCCATGTAGAGCGTGAATCTCCTTCCCCTTTGATTCAATCACCCTGAGTCATTAGGCTGGTTGAACACCACTTTAGACTGTGCACTATAAATAATTAAAACATAGAAACATGTGTGGTCACCTGATTCAGCCCCAAGAGAAAGTGGCGATGTAGAGGATGTCTGACTCTGTGCCGAGATTATTGCTGATGGCCAGGATTTTAAAACTGCATCTCTAGTTCCAGTCTAGTCCTCTAGGCCAGTGATCCCCAACCTTTTTGGCACCAGGAACCAGAGCTCCTAGGAGAATCTAATGCCTGACGATCTGAAGTGGAGCTGAGGCGGTGATGCTAGTGCTGGGGAGCGGCTGCAAATACAGATGAAGCTTCACTCACTCGCCTGCCGCTCACCTTCAGTGTGGCCTTGTTCCTAACAGGCCATGAACTGGTACCAATTTGAAGCCAGGGTTTGGGGATGCCTATTTTAAGCAACAGACCCACATTTCAAACTAGCACCATCCTGGCATTTGCTGCACCCAAACTCCACCAAGTGAATTCTGAAACTAGAACCTACCCCTCTAGGCCAGTTCTTCCTCCTTATGTTTGTTTCAAGACTGTACCTCTAGTCTTTGAGGCACCAAATGTGGCTGGCAGTAGTATTCTCCAAAAACGGCTATGTATTACTTTCCTGGGACTGCCATAACAAAGTACCACAAACTTGGTGGCTTCAAACTACAGAAGTGTATTCTCTCACAGTTCTGGAGGCCAGAAGTCCAAAATCAAGGTGCCTGGAGCTCTCTTCAAAGGCTCTAGAGGGAGATTCTTTCTCGACTCTTCCAGCTTCTGGTGGCTCCTGGCATTCCTTGGCTCGTGGCAGCATAACTCCAATCTTTGCCTCATCTTCACAAGCCCTTCTTCTCTGTGTGTCTGTCTCCTCTGTGTCTGTGTGTCATTTCTTTTTATAAGGACATCAATCATTGGATCTAGGGCCCACCCTAATCCAGTATGACCTCATCTTAATTACATCTGCAAAGACCCTATTTCCAAATAAAGTCACATTCTCAGATACTGGGTAAACATAAATTTTGGGGGGATACCATTTATCCCAATACAGGCTACAACAATATTTCCTATCCCATACACACTTCTAGAACCTTGCCACTCTCCCATTAAAAGGTGAAATCTATGCCCCTACCCCTTGAAATGGGTAGGCCTTTGTGACCACTTCAATGAACAGAGAACAGCAGAAATGATGCTGTGAGACTTCTGAGGCTAGATCATTAAAGACATATGGCCTCTGCTGCCTCTGTCTTGCGGCTCTAGCTCTTGAAATGAGCTGCCATGCTGTGAAGGAGACCAGACACATTGAAGGGACCACCTGTCAGCCCCAGCTGAGCTCCCAGTGACCACCACAACCAAGATGCCAGCCTTGTAAGTGAGCCATCTGGGAAGGGAGTCCTCTAACCCTCATTCACCTGCTCTGACTGATGCTGTGTGGAGCACAGAAGAGACTTCTGCACTGAACCCTGCCCAAATTTCATCTTTATAAGCAAAATAAATGCTTGTTGTTTTAAACCACTAAGGTTTGCTGTGGTTTTTGAGACAATGGTAGGTACCTGGAACATGGAGTCTACAACATTTGGAGTGCTGTAACTCCTCCTCAGTGCCCTCTTTTTACCTCTAACCAGTTAGTCCACAAGTCTCTTCTTGTCCTTTTTTCCCCACTTAGTTGGGCACCTGATTATTTACTCTGGATCACATCCTTCACATATTAACTGGCCTCTGGATGTCAGTCCTCCCTTCCTCTCTGTAGCGCATTTTGGTCTTGCCATTATCTTGCCCAAAATTCACTGATGGTTCTCTATTGCTTAGAGCCTTCCTCCACATTCCTTAACTGAGAGATAAGACTTCTTTAATATGGCTTCCATTTACCTTTCCTGCCTTATCTCCTATGCCTTCTCCATAAGGATTCTGTCCTTCCAACAAACCAGACTATTCATTGTTCCAAATACACCTTGAATTCACTTTTCTGTCTTGTAACTTGGTTTACTTTTTCAACATTTAATAATGTTTCTTGAGCACCTATTTGTGCCAGACAATGTGCAGGAAACTTGGGAGTACTAGAACACTGTCCTCCTCCCAGTCTTCTCATTTCAACTAACTAAAATTCTACCCATTTTCTAAGGCTCAGCTCCAAATCTCACTTCCTTCAAAAAGCCTCCCCAAATCCCTTAGCCAAAAATGATCATTGTTTCCTCTGAACTCTTACATCTTCTCCAATCAAATCAAATTACTTGCAGCTCTGTGACCACACCAAGCTTTCCCAAGCCTCTTGGCCCCTGTGTATGCTACATGTTTTTGCCTTTACCTTTTTCCAACTGGCTAACTCCTTCTAAACTTCATACCTCAACTCAGATATCATTTTCTTTTGAGAAATTTTCTGTGATCCACTCGATCTGGCTTAGATATCCTAATGTATGGTTACTCTAGGTTCATAATAAATCCCATGTCTATCCTGTGGCTGTGGAAGGGCATGAACTGGATCTTTAACTCCTGTATTCCATGTATCCAGTCCATAGGGAGTACTCCATAAATGTTTGCCAAATGACTGAATGTTGACTACATGAGGAACTCACTAGAAAGATCTCAAAAGCCTTTCATCATGGCTAGATATAGGTAAAGGATTTGGAGATGAGGATTTGCTTAGCCATTAAAGGTTTGTGGCTATATATCAGGTTCCTTGAGTTGATTTTTGGCTCTGGGTAAAGGAACTCTATTGACACTCTTTCATTGACCCCCAAGAATATTTTGGTAATGAAGGAACATTTAAACCAGAAGACAATCAATTTAGCATTCCGCTAGTTATTGTGTGTTCTTTGTGTAAAATCTTTTTCAACAAAACTCTAAATTTTCAAGCACAGGGACTGCACATATTTTATCTCTTTTGATTCTCTCACAGCTCCTATTTTGTATTGGGAACATATAAGTCCCTTAATATTTATTCAGCAGATTTTTGTGAAGAGATATAACTAATCCCCCAAATATCTGTTGATTTCTTTTGAAAAACTGTTTTGTGGGTATCAGTCTACAAAGCTTCTTCCTTCACTTGCATGGATAATGACACTCTTAGACTTGGACTATTGGAAGAAGTGAAGTCTAAAGAGAATTGCATTCTGGGAAGAATTCCCCATTTCATACTCTTCAACTTGTCTTTCCTTTTGGGGATAAAATTGTGAACCCTGAGTTTCCTGGGGTGTCATTATACATCCTAGGGGTTAATCATCCAAGCCTTGCCCCTTTATCACCCCTAAAGTGTCCCCAAGGACCATGAAGACATTACTGTGGGACAAAGGTAAGCTCTTTAAAAAATCCAGGTTTTAAGCTATGTAGTTCGATGACCTCTCTTAGGCTTTAATATTAATTCTGAGACTCTTGAGAGCACATGCCATCCTTTTATTTTGTAGTTCCTGGGTCTTTTCCCCTAAATTTAGGGGGAAAAAATACCATGACTAGTACTTGAAATGTTGGCACCTATAGTATTTTGAGTTAATGTTACTTGCAGCTTTATCCAGGAACAATTCTGCCATGAAATACTCAGCTGTAAAAGAAACAAGACTACTGAGAAGAATTCTTTTGAGTGTCTCTGGCATGCAGAGAGGCGATGGGGATCTGTGTGTGTACGTGTGGGAAAGTAAGGGGGGGATGATAAATAGTGTGCTATCTCTCCTTTAAGAGTACGTCCTTTTATTTCTGACACTTAAAAAGACACTGTCAAAAAGATGTTTTACTGATTTGACTTTCTGTGCAGGAGAACGTGCAACAGTTACCTAGTAAGTGGTTTTATAGGGAGTTTCACCCACACGTTATAATAAACTGAGCCCGAAGATAACATATCTTTTGTGCTTTTACAGTGCTTGGATGATAACTGTGAAAAATTATCTAGTAGAGGTTAGCAAACTGTACCTGTGGTCTTTTTCTCATGACCTCTGTATGATAAAGTTTACTATCTTGGAGCATGATGCATTGTCAAATAATAGGTTTGCTTGTCTGGCCAACAAGAAGTAATTGAGGAGTGTTATAGTTTTACAATCCATGTTTCAATGACTCTGCTGCTTTTGAGTTGTTAGACCTGAACAAAATGGGTCAATGTTGAAAGAATAGTTTTTTTTCCTCTCTCTCCCTCCCCCATTTCCAACCTTATTTATGGAGGTGTTTTGAAAGGGAAGGATGGGGTATGGGCCTTGACTATGATGATTCTCTGACTAAACATCCCCAGTTTTCAATCTGGGGCTTGAGGTGGAAGGTCTTGGTCCTAGTTTAATGACTGAGGGCAAATTTTGATTTGACTTATGAGTAAATATCTATTAAGCATCCTGTAGTCTTTCTGTCCTTGGAGAGAAAATAGGCTAGTAAGCTTATTTTGGATTTGAGATTCTTTGGACCTCAGATCTATGTCTTTAAGGAACGCTTTCCTCCGAACACTCTTAAGACTTCCTGAGAGCAGATCAAAGCTTGGGTGACCTGGATGATCTAGGACAGGTAGCTCATTAAAGAACAGTTTGATTTTTCCACATTCCACTTTCTTTGGGACTAGGTTTTGCCCAGCATTTTATAGAGCGTGTTCCATATAACATTAGGTCCATGAGATGCTTTGTGGTTAAGTGAGTTTAGAAAACATTGCACACCTAATCCAATCCCTTATTTTAGTGTCTCATGTTGAACATTAATATATAAAAGGCTTGAGAGAGTCTAATAGCACAGAAGCACCTTAACTCTGGCATTTCCCAAAGATGATCACAAAAGCCCACCCCACCCACAACATCTTGCAGAGCCAGTGTGTTCCACAATATATGTGAAGGAATTTTGAAAAACTAAGACTTTGGTGATTTAGAAATATAGTAAATTTTTTTTTTCCAGAAAGAGAACATTGAGAGGAAGCAACACTTCACCACCACCCCCCAAAGTACACATATGGATTTGTCTTACAAAATTTTTTTCAGTGGGGCTGTTAAGATTCAAAATTGAGAGCATCCCCAATGCATAGAAAGAGTTATTTCACTGTTATTGTGGCAAGTAACTTTTTAGGGAAATAACTCAAATAAGATAAATGACTAGGATTCATATTTATGTAGGAATGTTTGATGGACTTTTTTTGTGTTTGCTGATGGTAGTGGTTACTAAAAATTCAGGGATTGTATAAATGACTGGTATCCAAAGTATACAAACTACTCTTAAAACTTAACAATAAGAAAATAAACAATTCAATTTAAAAAATGGGCCTAAGACCCTAACAGACACCTCATCAACAAAATATACAGATGATAAGTAAGGATATGAAAAATGCTCCACATCACATACCATCAGGGAAATGAGAATTAAAACAACAGTAAGACATCACTACACACCTGTTAGAATACCCCAAATCTGGAACACTGACAACACCAATTGCTGGCTGGGATGTGGAACAACAGAAACTCTCATTTATTGTGGGTGGGAATGCAAAATGTTATAGCTCTTTGGAAAACAGTTTAGTGGTTTCTTACCATACAACCCAGCAATTGTTCTCCTTGTTATTTATCTAAAGGAGCTGAAAACTTACGTCTATGTAAAAACCTGCACATAGATGATTATAGCAGTTTTATTCATAATTGCCAAAACCTGGACCGTCCTTCAGTAGGTCAATGGATAAGTAAACTCTGGTATATCAGATAATGGAATATTATTCAGCACTAAGATGAAATGAGCTATCAAGCCATGAAAAGATATAGAGGAACCTTAAATCCATGTTACTAGGTGAAATAAAGCCAATCTGAAAAAGCTATATACTGTATGATTCCAACTATATGATATTCTGGAAAAGGTAAAGCTATGTAGACAGTAAAAAGATCAGCGATTGCCAGGAGTTGGGGGTAGGGGTGAATAAAAGAGTCACAGAGGATTTTTAGGGCAGTCAAAATACTCTGTGTGATACTATAATGATAGATACATGTCATTATATATTTGTCTAAACCCACAGAATTTACAACACTAATAGTGAACCCTAATATAAACTATGGACTTTGGGTGATTTTGATGTGTCAGTGTAGGTTCATCGACTGTAACAAATATACCCCTCTGGAGGGGTGGTTAATAATGGGGAAGGCTATGCACATGTGGCGGCAGGTGGTATGTGGGAAATCTTTCTGTCAGTTTTGCTGTGAACGTAAAACTGCTCTAAAAAAATAAAGTCTTAGAAAAAAATTCAAGGAGGGGCCTGCTGAGTCTGGAGGAGAATCTACTCTAAAAAACAAAAGTATTAGACGTGATTAGCCAAATTCAACAGCAGGGTTCTGGGGGTCAAAAGGGAACAGTGGTCCTTCTCTGGTGTGCTGCTTGCTACCTGCATGTAGCACCCTAGAAGTGACATCCTCCCCGAAGAAGGAAGGCTGTATGTATAAAGTTTGAGAAGCCTAGCAGTGCTTTGGGAGACCTCTTAAGAGATATTAACAGAGGGGAAGACATCTGTTAGTCCAACATACAGTGACAATAATAGTTTCCCAGAGAGTATGACTCAGAAGCCAAGAAGTGGACGATGATGGCAGCTTAGGCAGTGGTCTAGGGAAGCATGAGCTGGGTCTCGGAGATGAGTGGTGGTAGCTGTATGGCATGTGGGAAGCAGACAGGGGGTTGGGAACCCTGACAGCAGGCCTTGGGGCTAACAGAAGGTAGTTCTACTATAGTAATAGGACTTAGATTTACTCACAGGGTAAAGTTCGTGGACATCCTTCTCATTACTCAGGTAATTACACTCCTGGCCAATCTAGCCCAACTGTTTCAGACAGAAGAGATAAGTACATCAGGGAGTACAGTTGGGATATCGTATAAGACCCTAAAGGATGGTTGTATTAGTTATCCATTTCTGTGTAACAAATTACCCCACCTCTTAATGGCTTAAAACAATAATAAATATCTTTTATCTCCCATAGTAGGTTAGGAATTTGGGAGCAGCTTAGCTGGATGATTCTGTCTCAGAGGCTCTCAAGATGTTGGCTGAGGCTCTAGTTTTTGTAAGGCTTGACTGGGGCTGGAGGATCCACTCCCAAGGTGCCTTCTTCACAAGGCTGTGGGGAAAATCCTCAGTTCCTGGCTGGCTCTTGGCAGAAGGCCTCAGTTCCCCAACATGTGGATCTCTCCATAGATCTGCTTGAATGTCTTTATGACGTGGCAGCTAGATTTCCCTAGAGTGAGTGATCCAAGAAAAAACAAAGAAGAGGCCACTGTGCCTTTTATAACCCAGGCATGGAAGTCAGAGACCACCATTTTGCTATATTCTCTTTCTTAGTATTGAATCACTAAGTGCAGCCCACTCTCAAGGAGAGGAGTATTAAGCTCTGCCTTTTGAAGAGAGACGTGTCAAAGAAATTGCGGACACATGTTAAAACCACTACAGAGGTGGTTCACTTGTATTTAATCCACTCGAGAGGCTAAAGGGTTAATAAGAGTGTCAGGAAACATATTAGAGAAAGACTTTATTTTGAGAAAGGTGTGGATAAATTTGCTGGCCTGCCCGGAGGTGAAATCTATTGTGAGTCATAGCAATTCTTTTTTATTTATTTTGAAATCAAAAGATGGGCCCCAGACATGACTGCTTGTTAAACTGGATGAAATTAAAAATAGCTTAAACGTTTGGGAAGAGGAGGGAAACGAATAGTTCTCAGGATATATTAAATGTCCTCACATGAGAAGGGAGTCAGCTATTGGGAAGGGCTGCTCTGGAAAACATATGCTGTGTCAAACTCCGCCAGCAGATGCAGAATCTGCTTCTAAAGTTAGCTCCCTGAGAATGGAGCTGGATGGGCTGCCATCACAGATGTCTCTGCAACTAGCACCCGAGACAAATATAATTCTTACCACTGGAAAGCAAGGCCCCCCAGAAGAGCCTTCTCACCCTGGTGGAGGGGTTGAAGTAAGGTGTGAAGACAGATTTATGACCCCAAATGCTAACTCTTCTGTGATTCTTGAGGATAACAGATGATTTTTAAGCCACGAGGTGTCCTGGTATTTTGCATTTCTAAATTTGAGAATCCTTCATAAGGTGAATTCTTGTTACTTTATGCAGAACCCATGCTATGTAAAATTCAAGAACTGATTGGAAAGGTTTTGAGACGTGTATTTTGAGATTTATAGTCTGAAATGTTGGAAGCAGAGGAAATGAGATAAGTGTTCCAAAAGCCTAAAGCAGTAGAAGAGGAGTTAGAAAACTACAATAATGAGAAATGATTTAAATTATTTCATTAGTGCAGGAACCAAACAAGAAGGGAACCCAGTTTTATGGCAGGTGACAGACAGATGATGTCATATGCTGAGCTTCCAATATGTTACAGAGCAGGATTTCTTCAAAGTAGGTTTCACAGAATTTAGTCCACAGGGATGCTTCACCAAAGAAGGATTCTCTGATAAATAAAGCTGGGGAGTGATGCAAATACAGTTCCCCTCTTGGAGAGTCATGGGCCACAGCAGCATTTTAATGGCTTTAAAAAGTGCTCAAATGAGGAAACTTGTTTATTTTGCTTAGCTCCTTAGTTCCCGAACATATAACCATGGATTTTTCTCCTCCCTAAATTCCGTTAATCTCCAGCTCCTATTTCTGTCCCATTAGAATATCAGATTCACGAGGGCAGGTCTTTGTTTTATTCATGATTACAACTCCACAGCCCAGACTGTGCCTGGAACTGTTCACAAAGGTACCACAAAGTAATATAGCTTAAGCTTCAGGACCCCCCTTTCAAGGCCCTGTAACTAATTTTGTGTTCTCTCCTTTAAAGAGAACCTTCATGATCTTTATATGCTTCAGGCCCCACAAGGCCTGGATCTGTCCCTGCATGGAACACACGAGGTGCTCAACAAATTATTATTGAATAAATGAATAGCCACTACAAAACCAAACCAGTGTTCCTTGGAATACTCTTTGGGAAACACCATAGTAGGGACAGGATACTCCAGAGAGGAGGGCACAATGGCTAATTTTCACATTAGATTAAGGAGGTATGAGAGAATAATAAAATCTCACCTGGGAAAGAAAACAACTGCAAAATATTGGAGATGGAAATAAAGTCCTGTTGATATATGATTGATTATTAGGGCTTCTCAGTGTCTTATGTTCTCACCAGCTAGGATTTATCTGATGTAATGTTAGATAATTTCATTATGAGGGTTTAGAGGGCAAGCAAAAATCTTAATTCAATATTTAGTAACTTCACTTAGCCTCGGAGTTTCCTCAGAAGCAAGGTTCTGGTGCTCCTGAATGGAGACCCTTGGCCTCTCCTTAGGCTGACCACCACTCTGCCAGCCTGGAATGTGGACCAGCTTAGACATGGCAAATTGGATTCTGACAGTGCTGGATGGTGAACAGTGTTCCATAAAACCCAGGGACTGTCGGTTCTGCCCCTGCCCAACCGTTTTCCCCCTTTCGATTCTAAATGAGGGTTTTACCCTTAAGTAATGAGGCAGATTTTTAATTGTCCCACCAGATCTCACACATCCAGATGAACATTGTCTTTTAAAGATGGTACTTTGGGGAGCGACGCATTGGCCCCATACAGCTGTTACTGATAAAAACGTGGCCCTCTTTTGGAATTGTCTTTTGTGTCAATTATGAGGCACATGAGAGAAATCCAACCCCTTGGCCATATGTTGTTTTTGACCAAATAATGGTCAAAACCCAGCTTATCCTGCAAAATGGCCCAGCATAGTCAGCTGACTTGATTTTACAATCACTTAAGGATTTTTATTCAAACTCAAATCCAATGTCAAAAGATAAAAATTTGCCAATATTGAGATTGTTCCAAAATATATGCCATGTGATTTACAAGCAACTCCCCAAGAGGAAACCAAAAACATTTTGAACATGGACAGCATCTGGGAGGGCTGCCTTCAAGGGGGTAGTCTTTACTGTCATTCATCAAGTTCTAATAGAGTTTCGAGGAATCTAATTCCATATCTTGGCTTACTCATCAGAATCACCTGGGAAGCTTTAAAAATTCTCCATGCTCAAATCCTCTCCCTAGAGGTTCAGATTCAACTGGTTTGGGGTGAGACTTGGACATTGATTGTGTGTGTGTGTTTGTGTGTGATTTGAATGTGCAGCTAGGATTAACCTTTATGTTAAAGAATCAATCTTATTAACTTTAGTCACAGTTGTTCCTGTTTAATTTTTCTGTTCAGATTAAAATCTATTGTGACTATGCCAAGAGATACTACTCAAGGTTAATAGAACACAGATGGGTGAACGTTTGGGAGCTGAATTATTAGGGAAACTAGCACTGCATGCAATGACCACTAGGGGCAGACTCAAACATTTATTCATGAGTGTGTGAAGAAAGTAGCTTTCAAGAAGAAAAAATTCCAGAAAGTAAAAGGAAAAGAAATGGAAGGTTTTGTTTGTGATTAGGTCACCCTCCTCTTGATGCCACATTTTACTAAGTTTCACAATTGCTGTGATTTCTTCAAAGGTACTAGTCCCAGAACTGCAAGCACGATCAATAGAAGAGCAAGTGGTAAAGAAAAGGTGCTGATGTGTTTGAGCACTGTGATATGCATTGCATTCATTACCTCATTTAATCCAGTTTAACTTTATGAAACAGTATTATTACCTTTTTTTTATACACAAGGAGATTTTTTATAGATGACTGAGGCCCAGAGAGGTGAATTCACTTACAGAGCATTACACAGCCAGTAAGTATTTATAGTAGACCAGAGTTTCCAATCCAGGTCTTTCTGATTCCTAAGTCTGTGCTCTTTCTTTAAGCACACAGTCTTTCCAGGAGAGGATGGTGTTTGGTGTATGAATTTTTGTTTTTGTTTTTATCATCACAGATCAGATGGATTAAAGTGAGTGGTTTGGTGCTATTCTTGTCATTCTTGTCGGAATGACTTTAAGTGATGGGTATGTCAACAGCAGATGTATCATATTCTATAGATAAGGAGAGGCAGGTTCTTTGTCTAAATAACAACTGTGAGGTTTAGAGAAAAGAGCTCTGGGCTATAAGTCTATGTGGAAGTGGTCCATTTACTCTTTATGTCCCCTAAGAGAATAAAAGCTCTGTGAGGGCAGGAGGTCTGTCTATCAAACTTATTTAGTGCTTGGTACATCACAGATATGCAAAAAGATTCATCAAATACACCAGTTAAAAAATGAATGCATTCGTGCATACACAAAAATCTTGATATCTAAATTAAATTTTTGGGTCTGACACTTAAGACATTTCAATTTTGTTAAAGTCCTGTCTCATCTCTGGACTACAGTTTCCTTATTAGTAAGTTGAAGTGATGGTCCTAGGTGGTATATAAGATTCCCTCCAGATTCATCACTTCTGGGACATCACTTCTTGGATGGATGAATGTGAGGAGAGACGGGTTTGGCTCTAGTATCAGAGGAAAATGGGAGAGATCCTCGAACCTGACATGAATATTAACAAGCCCAAGGAGGGGAAACCCCACACTACTGCTGCTGGCAAGGAGACCTGTATGTGGGAACAGAAAACAACAAGAAAGGAATTGGAGAGGCATATGCACAACTTTAAATGAATCTTTGCTGCTTTAGTTCTTAAGTATGGTGGGGCACTAGAGGGTGAATTATTTACATGAATTAAATATAATTTCAGCAAAACATGCACACATACTTTGCCTTTATCATGCTCATAGAGTCTGTAAACACACACAGCAGTGGATACTTTTGAAAGATTAATTTTAGTTCTTATGGACTTTCCAATTTGTCTCCAGACACACCAAAAATAACTCCTCTCCTCGTTCTGCTGATAAGTATAATCACAGAAGCACTCAGGACATCATCAGGAAAGGCCTCTCCCAGAGAGACCCCCCAAACCCAAGAAGAATATAACTGAGAAGATATATTTGTCATTTTTTCACTGGTGGGGGAGCTTGATAATTCAAAACCAACTCCTTGAATTCAGCCCTTGTTTCTGCCACAGCCAGCTCAACTATCATTCATTCATTCAAAATGTAGTCAAGCTAGGTAAAAGCTATTGGTTCCTGACTATGTGCCAAGCATGTTCTAAGCACTCTACATCTATTAATTCATTTAATTCACACAACAAGTCTATGAGGTACATACTTTTATCATCCCCGTATTATGAATAATGAAACAAGGGGAAAGAGCACTCAATTGCCTTACCTAAGGGCACATAGTGAATGGTGAAGCCACTAGCTTCAGACTTTACTTTAAAACCCTATACTATATCCCCTCTCAAAAAATGTTTAGTAAGCATCATTGTACAATAGGACTACGCTGGGAAAAGGACTTTCAGAGTGTAAGGCCAAACAGGCTGGAGATTAGATCAGTGTCCCTAGTATATTGGGAACTAGGGAACAAACCAAGAGTAGAAGCAGAAGCCCAACCGAATGGACTAGGCATAGGGGATGAGGGATGTCTGTGGGAGGTTACCGCTCTATGGACTTCAGGTCCTCAGAGGCTCTCTCCACTGGCAACACATAGACTACTCCAGACCCCGCAGGTAGAGACTGCCCCACCCCCACTGCCAACCATTGTCTCATTGGCTCTGGGCTTGGGGTGGATGGAGCCTGTGAGGTGAAGGTCTTGGCTACACTGGAATAGTCAAGGACAGTTTTCTGTCCATGAGAAATTAGGGTTCCTGGGCCTCTATGCCTTCTTGATCCTCTGGAGGCCATGCCATTCTTCTACTGCTAGGAAATTATGAGTAAGAGGAAAAATCAGCATCACTCCTTTATCTGCAGCTCTGTGTCAGGAGTAGAAAATTCAAGAGAGTGAGGGGGGTCCCTCCTGGGATCCATCAATGTGGCTGGGCTAGATAGTCTGTTCATTCTTCCAGATCTCTGTCTGCCTTCATCTGTGTCCTGGGAGGCAGACCTCAGCAGACTGATTACCCTGTCTCTTTGTGCTCTGGGTCAGCCAAGAGGAAGCACCAGCAGGACATTGGAGGGTGGAAGGATAGAGAGCCTTGGTTCTGGCAAGGATTGTGTCCTTCTGTGATGTCAGTTCCTGCTGGGTGGCCGCTCCTCATGGGGGAGGGTGCTTTGGCTCTTACTGGCTTCCAGTAATTGCTCCCCTGACCACTGGGGCCAAGGAATGGAAACTACTGTCCCCATACTGGTCTCTAGAGTCTCCATACCCATTAAGGTTCACTTATCCATGACCACACCACTGTAAATGGCCCCTTCATTGAACTCATTAGTCAAACCTTTCTGAGTAAGTTCTGATTCCTGCCAGGGCCCTGCCTGATATCTTGGTCCTTGACCCTTCTACCATAGCTATCTTACCTCCAGGTCTGAACCCTGATCTGCTGAAGCTGTTTGGCTTGTTTCTGGCTGCTGGTCCACTCTGGGGAACACCCACACACATGCCATACTCTTCAATCTGTCTCTTTTTCTCCCAACTGTCTCTGTTCTAAGCCATCACCCACTTTACTGGCTTTCTGCTCCAAAGTTTTTGCCCTGGTTCCTGACTCTGTTGAAACTCTTTATAGTGGATCAAATATATCTATTAGGCTCCTGCTATGCACCTGGCATTATACTAAATGCATTCATACATGTTATCTCATTTAATTCTCATAATTGTCTGATGAGTTAGTGTTATACTAAGTGATAAACAAAAATGAGCCTATGTTGTTTCTACTTGACCAGCATAATTCTCCCCTTTTCTCCTAATAGCGCCTTGAGTTTCCTTTGGGAAACCATTCCTCCCCCAGTCTCAGTCCTTATGATTCAGTTGAGGTCAACTCCACCCAGGTAGAGACACTGTGGTAACTGATGGAGCTGGGAAGGAACTCAGGTTTGCTGTGAGGAACCTGAGCTAGGTCCTTCAAGGTCCCTGAGGATGCTAATGGCTGTGAGGGTTGCACATGTTCAGCATTCCTCCCTGGTGGTTTTCATTAGGGCTCAAAGTAGGGCTTGAAGAAGTGTTGCTTGCCTGGGTCAGATCTTCTTGCTTCCGAGCTGGTGTGTAATTATTAAATTAGTCCCCCTCTTATCCGTGGTTTAGCTTTTGGCTGTTTCCATTACCTGTGGTCAACCACAGTCCAAAAATATTAAATGAAAAATTCCAGAAGTAAACAATTCATAAGTTTAAATTGCGGGCCATTCTGAGTAGCTTGATGAAATCTTGTACCATCCATCCCACCCTGTCACACCTGAGATGTGAATCATTTCTTTATCTAGCATATCCACACTTGTATATGCTACCCAGCTATTAGTCACTTAGTAGTTGTCTCAGTTATTGGATTGACTGTTGCAGTATTGTAGTGCTTGTGTTCAAATCACTCATATTTTACTTAATAATGGCCCCAAAGAGCAAGAGTAGCAATGCTGGCAATTCGGGTATGCCAAAGAGAAGCCATAAAGTTCTTCATTTAACTGAAAAGGTGAGCACAGTACCATATTTTGAGAGAGGGAGACCACATTCACATAAGTTTTATTACAGTATAGTTATAATATCTTGATTTCTTTATTAGTTACTGTTGTTAATTTCTTACAGGGCCTAATTTATAAATTAAACTTTATCATATATATGTATATATAGGAAAAAACATAGTATATATAGGTGTCTGTAGTATCTGCAGTTTCAGTCATCTACTGGGGCTCTTAGATTATATCCTCTACAGATAAGGGGGGACTACTGTGTCATGTCTATTTTTAGTGACTTTACTGGGAGCTCCACAGTCTTCCTCAAAAGATCTTGAGTTCTGTGTCTAGTTGTTTCTTAATATACATTTCTCCTTTTTCCTTAGTAATAGAACCCTTCACATTTAGCTGTTCACATGGTTATCCAGAATAAAGACTATATTTCTTGGTGTGACCATGTAATTAAATTCTAAGTAATGGGTTGCAAGCATAAAAGGTGTGTGCAACTGCCAGGCAGTTTCTTTAAAGAAAAAGTATGCATGTCCTCTAGCAATTTCTCCTTTATGTTGGCTGGAATACAGATGTTTCCTGGACTCAAGCAGCCATATTGGATGATAAGGTAGAAGCTACGTGTTAAGAATGATGGAGCAATAGGATACTAGGAACTTAGGAACTTGGGTCTCTGATCATCATTAAGTTGTCATGTAAACTCCAAACTGTATAGATTTATGTTGGGAGAAATAACCTTTTCTTTTTTTTATGCCACCGTTTTGGTGTTGCTGTTATTTGTTGTCATCACTGGAAGCTGAACCTAATACTAACTAATACAGGTCCTTTCTGTAAATCAGGCCCTGGAGAAGAGCAGAAGCCTTTCATAACTTTGGAGACAGATTAGCAGATAGGTCCTAAATGGAGTTTGGGGGCTTATGAATACCAGAGCGACTGAGCAGAGATGGGTTTGTGTGATGCTAAAGATTTGTAGAGAACTATTCCAGGGAGCCTGAGAAGATTTTGTATTTGTAATTTGAATTCTTTGTCTTTAAATTTACAAACTGCAAACTCCACAAAAACTGGATTCAGCAATGACATGGATTACTGTTTTTGTTTTTATTCAGAGACACATCAGGACATCTCAGGGAAGGGGATGTAACCTTGAGCCTAAAGACATCCTGTTCCCTGGCCTTATTCCCATCCACCCTGTAGCATCTCCCCCCAAATCTTATATCCTTCAGAAAACCTTCCCTGAAGGTCAGGAGCCAGCTTGTATCTTTTTCCCTTCCACTAAAGGTCCTCAGGATTCACCCAATTTCCTTTGCTGTTCTCAGCTGGGTGTTGTAGAAGGTGCACAGGCCTTGGAATCAGAAGGCCTGGACTTGAGGCCTGGCTCAACTTCTAACTAGATGTAAGATTTTGAACAAGTAACTTGGGCTCTCTGGATTTCAAATTTTTTATCTGTAATGAGAAGATGATAGTATTTGCTTCAACCAGTTAGCCAGAGGATTAAATCAGATAAACTATGTGTAATTGCTTGATTGGTGATGAAGTGCCATAAAATTGAACATATTATGATTACTAGTATCACATCCCTTATCCCCAAAGGTTGTGCTCCTCTTTTTGCTTTAATGCCATCCGATAAGCCCCACAGATACTCAATCACCTGCTATTTTACATTGTTCTCTAATTTTTTTATGTCAGATTTTAAAATGGGCAGATTCTAGAAGGCAAGGACCTTGATTTACAACATCTGAGCACCAGAACAGGGCTGGGCATACAGAATGAATTTTAGGGGACATCGAGGTAGTCAGAGTTGCTATGCGACAAAGGATAATTTGTTGGTAAATGCCTTGGGTCTAGCTCTTCGACATGGTATTATCAGGATCTGATTAGAATTGGAGAAGCAGACTCACTTCAAACAAGCTCACAGGAGACTGATATATAGCAGCCAGACTTCAGTTTTTTAGTTTGGTGTGGGGAACTGTTTTCTAATCACTGAAATTACATGCTTCCTGTCTACCCCCTTTCTGCTATCTATAGGCCCAGGAGGCAAGAATTGTATTGAGAAGGTTGCTTGGTAAACCTGGAACCAGGATACAGAGAAGTGAACCTCTTTGAGAAGTATTCAGTCTTGTCTACGGTCTGGCTTCATGAGTCATCTCTGCCCCACAACAGAGTCCACTTCTCCAGGGAAGAGAAAGTTCACATTCCCTAGACTTAGTGCCTCTACCATTTGAACACCAATGAATAAACAGGGTCAGTTTCCCACTCCACAGACTCCCCTTTCCATGTTCTAGACTTTTGTCTAACAGGGTACAATATCATTGATTTTGTGTCTTCTTTTTAAATTACAATCACACCCAAGTCTGCTTCCCCAAGTGTCTTAGTCAGCTCAGGTTGTTATAAAAAATACCATAGACTGGGGTAGGGGCTGGGGGTGGGGGGCTTAAACAACAGAAATTTATTTTTCTTAGTTCTGGAGGCTGGGGAATCTAAGATCAAGGCACCAATTTGGTTCCTAGTAAGAACCCTCTTCCTTGCTTAAAGATTGTCCTCTTGCTATATACTCTTGCATTATGCAGAAAGAAAGAGATCTCTGGGGTCTCTCTCTCTTCTTATAAAGATATCCTCAGGACCTTATCTAAAACTAATTATCTCCCAAAGGCCCCACCTCCTAATATCATCACACTGGGGAGTTAGGGCTTCAATGTATGAATGGGTGTGTGTGTGGCAGGCACAAACATTTAGTCCATAGCACCAAAATTATGCTCTACTTCATTATCTCAACTGATGCTGATCGATTGATCGACCCACCTACCTACCTATCATCTATCTATCTATCTATCTATCTATCTATCTATCTATCTATCTATTTATCTAGTAATTTGAAATTTCTAATATTCTCAGTTTCATAGTTATACCAAAGGCATGACTTATGTGCATTATTAATGCTTTCTTGTGGATTTCTGTTGATTTCAGAGGATGCGAGGGAAGGTCTGGTTTAAGGGATGTGATTATCAATTGGGGTTTGAGAGCCCCAAATTTCTCAGTCTCTTGGCTTTCTCCTACAGATGGTAATCACATCCAATGTGTGGGACTTAAAAAAATTTTAAACTGGTTTAATTCTTGCTGAGAAACATGATTTTAAGCTCTTGAGGACACCTTTGTGCTGTTGATTACTGGACTCTCTCCTATGTCTTCAGCCTTACTGGTGGGGACTGACTTGTTGATTTTTATTGCCACCTGTTTTCAGCCCACCTGAAATGGATCATATGAAAATTCACCCACCCCGAGTCATAATCCAATGCAGTTAAAAGACACTTTCTCTCCTGCTGAGAAATTAACACCTTCTTCTTTGTCCCAACTTTCTGGGATCATTTCCAATATGTCCTGGCTGGAAGTTAATTAAATCTGTGTTGACACGTACTCCATTTCAAGTGGCTTTCCACATACAGAAAACTTGTTGAGATTTTCCTTTTGGGGTCTAAAACTTCTGTTCCATCTCTTTACCCCAGTTTTCAGGATAAGTTTTTCACTCACCAGGAAAGAATAGAATTTCAAGTGGGAAGTTTATGGGATTCCCTACCCTAAGAAAATTATGGTCTCCCACTTTCCTATAAAGTTTTTTAAATGTCAAGACCTGTCTTCTGCATGAAACTTCATTCTATCTGTTAAAACAACTGGATTTGTGATTACAGGAAGCTCTCAAAGGCAGGACAGAAGTAAATAATAAGTAAGGTTAGAATCCTCAACTCCACAGCAACTGTTTCAAGAATGCAGTGCTCAAAACCAGAGTCAGAAGATGTAGGTCAAGTTATTTCTAATTTTGATTGGATATTGCATATGCACAGCCGGGAGCTTTTTTTTTTCTTTCAATCAAGAGTTAGAGAAATTTGGGTGGGTTACAGGAAAAGTCATTAGCAGCAACACTGAGAGTCTTTGGTTCACCCTAAGAGGCACGTCAGCCTCATCTGATGCAATGTGCTTACCTAAGTGTCCAGAGTGCTGGTTGTGAGCATCTAGGGGAGCATCCCTCCATACTGAGCTGTGGCCTTGGTGCTGAAATTCCCTCATATGTTGACCCTCACTTATCTGGGTCTGTCCATGCTGCTGTGTTACCGCGAGGCTGAGATTGTGAACTGGCAGCCGTGGGCTGTATTTGAACGGCAGGTGTGTCTTACTTAACCTGCACAGCATTCACTCATTTATTTATTGTTTAATGAGCCAATCTTAAAAGATTAGAACATTTTGTACAAAAATCAGGATTTTGTGTTTTTCTTGAACACTCGGGTTCCCCCCAGCAACGCTGGCATCCCTGCTTGGTAACAGTGGACTGTTGCTGAGTGGTGCTGCTCCCTTTGGATGGGATCTGCATCTGCAGTTTACCAGTTCCTATATGCCTTACTTCATTCACTTATACTTCCTACTCTATACTATAAGAATTTGCCATTCTGCCATCAAGAAACCTCCTGCACAAATAACATGATACTCTTCAACAGTATAAGATAAATGCTTATAACCTCTGTTGGAGGGGAAAAGACACAAGTTTTTCTCATTTATGTGTAAATCCAGAACAAGTGTGTCATAATAGTTGGCCTTGGGAAAATGAGTCATGAGTCATGGGCTAGGTTTCTTTGGTGAGGTGACAAGGAAGGAAAGTCAAGGTCTAGAGTAAGGGTGGCAAAGATAAGAGATGGCTTTGAGACCATAGGAGGGTGATACAAGGAGGCTGACACCTTTACAAAGAGGACACTGAAAAAGTATTGAGTTATCTGAGATTATGCCAAAGGAGAAATGATGGTCTTGAGACGTTGTACATGATTATGTGTACCAGTCTCTTCTCCCCAGGAGACCATGTGCTTACTCAAGAAACCATGGGAAGGGGCCCTGTTTCATTCTTCTCTGTGTTACAGAGATGTCCATACTAGGACCTCAGTAAAAGGCCTTGAAATGGGACTGAAAAGTGTGCCTGTGTGTGCATTAGCATGTGCATATATATGTATATGTATGTGTGTGCATGTGTATACATGTGTATCTGTGTGTACACATATCTGAGTATAGGAAGGGGTAGCATGGGGGAGTGAATGAAAGGTGGACATTAACAGGGAGACAGAAGAGGAAAAGCATCTTGGAGGTATATAATAACATGCCAAGAAATACAGGTCTTTGTCATCAGATGACAATGGTTCATTTAGAAATATTTCTTCTCCCTTCCCAAGGACAAGGAGTGGTGATGGTTAGCGGATTGCATTCTTGCCCCCTAGGCCCAGGAATCCGCAGTGACAGCTTTGAGTAATGAGGGCTGGGGTGAGCAGCCTCATTTAGTGAATCATTGGATACTCACCAGCCTCCCTCTGACATCCATTTTCTTTAAATCTGTCCCTGTTTCTAACGTAGAATACTCTCAGCATATCATATGGCAGAGATGGGGAAGTGAAAGGAATATGACAAAATAGGTAAGAAAGAACGTTGGACCTGAATGCAAACAGACCTGGATCCAGTTCTGCCTCCCCGCCACCCCTTCCTGACTTAGCTGTGTGACCACAGGCAAGCCGCATAGTCTCTCGGAGCTTTGGTTTCCCCACTGAAAGTGGGGATAATCAAAAACCTCTTAGAATTTATGTGAAGTGTAAATAGTGCTTGGCATTTGGTGAGTGCTCAATAAATGTTCCCTATTATTATATCAAAGTTCAAAGCTAAATGGACTTTCCAATTTATGACTTTCCTCTAAGATGGTTTCTTAACATTGTGTTCCACACAATCCGAGGATGGTTGGCTGAGATGTTTTCAGATGAAGTGCAGTATTTGGTTCCCCAGGACTGCAATTACTTTCCGTGTTTTAGGGCATGGACACGGAGTAGTGACCCATGGGGATACTACAGAACAGACTTCTATTTGTGTTCTGCGACCCTCTTTATTTTGCAGTAAGGAGCTGGCTCTAGTCCCTGCTGTGTCACACCAACTCTCAGATCACTTACCCTTGTTAAAAAAATGCTATCTGCCTCTGTCCTCTTTGCAGAAAGCCTCCCTGACTCCCATTAGTGTGTCCCAGGGAGCTTTCTGACCACACTGCTCAAACCTAACCACGCTGGCTGCCCACATCACAGTGGGAGGGATTGGCTCCAAGCCTCACACCAATTTTCCCCTCTTCCTCCTTTGGAAACCTGGAACTTCTCCCAAGTGTAGACAGATACCCACTTTGGACCTGAACTAGAGAAAATTCCTTATAGCCCAACATATGAAATGGAAGACTTTTTTATGCTTCTCCCATCTCCTCCCCTCTCCCTCCCTTTTCCATTTGTAGAAAGAGAAGATGAAATGCAGCATTAGCCCTTGTTCCTACAGCCCAGCTCCTCGATGAGCATGTCAGGCTGGATACTGTAGCTAAACATAAATGAACGGTTATTAATGATGGTCATAATGTTTTCTAGCAGTTAGCTGGCTGTGATTCTAGGATTTTTTTTTCCACTGTGTTTTGAAGGGTTAGGTTATTTAAACTTACCATCAAATAGAATCAAATCAAAGTGAGCTAATTTTTCTTAAACACTAATCATTTTAAGGCTATTGAACTAAATATAGAGGCAGTTCATTAAATCATTAAAACAGCCTGCAATAATGCTCACAAAGTCATTATGGAGCTATTCCCTAGCCAGAGAGGTAGTGTTGCCTTAAGCACAGTTTAATCAAATTAGATGGTGGGCTATGTCATGGGGTTTCTCCTATTGATATTCATTAAAAATACATGATTTATCACTAATCTCTGTGAGGTAGATCCCACTCTTCCAAATGAATTTTGTAAATGTCAAGGGGAAGAAAACAGAATGGCGTATTGTTATAATAATTTAAGAGTGGTGTGATCACATTTACATTTTATATACTATGCAATTTAGGAACAGATAATAGCTTTAACGAGGCTAAACTTTTTTCCTTAGTTAAAGTTTGAAGAGAAAGGCTGAACCCTGAGGATTAGCCTTTATGTTTTTATCGCAGAATGGGCCCCAATATTTGAATGATCTTTAGTAGACTGTCAGCTTGTCCCATTGTTCAGCTAATGCTGTTCTCAGTTTCTACATGAATTTATGCTGTCCTGATGGGTCGGAGTAAGGTTTCTGTTTTCAGATCCCGTCATAATTTGGGGGTTGGGAGGGGCAGGTTGCTTTCTGGCCCTGAGACTTTCCTTTCAGTGCTCATGCTTCCTCCTCCATTGCTCTGTGGTCTCCAGATCTCACCCTTTCTACCCTGGTAAAATTTGCCCAGCTCCTTCCTTCTCAGTGGACTGTAAAGGGCTGATAACAGTTTAAAACTATTACCCCACCCAGAGGTATTTGCATTTTAACTGGGATCAAAGCTGAAACTAAAGGGATTAAGTCCTAATAGTAGAATTTTAAGCATCAACCAGTGGGTGAAAGAGGATTTTCTGCTGCCAGAGGGACCCTCCCTCTGGCCTTGATGGGAGAGGAAGGCTGTCCACAGTAGCCAAGTCAGACCAGAGATGGGTGGAGGGAAATTTGGTCACTCTTAAAGTAATACTATGCCTTCCTTTTCCACGTTGTGCTTTTTTATTTTATTTTATTTTATTTTATTTTATTTTATTTTATTTTATTTTATTTTATTTTATTTTTTTATTTTAACTGGGAAATAAGCTTTCTCTGTTTCAAGAACTCCTTTCTTAAACAGATATCTTTCTAGGGGGAACACGGTGAAATATTGATTTTCCGACTTGCCCTCTAAACACTTTTCTCCCCCCAAACTGGGGACTAACATTTGAAACTCAAATTTACAGTTTGGTTCAAAACTCTCAATCTTGCCTTTAAAATACCCCTGAAGGAAGAAAGACACTTAAAGAAGGAGCAGTACCTTTTCGATATGAAAATGTGCTGATTCTTAGCAAGACACATGAGATGTCTCCCTACACTTAAGATGCTTATCAAAAGCTTTTCAGAATATGACTTACAGCCTGAATGGTCAGAACCAGCAGATGGAGGCACTCAATTTGTACAAGATAGAGGCTTTTCGCATCTTGGCCATTTAACCTAATCTAAAAAGAGAAACACAGCTTAAATGAAATCCTACTTATTTTACTCTGCTATATTGCAGAATAATGGAATGCCCACCCTTTTCTGCACAGGAGATCTCTAACTTGACTCTTGGCTCAGTGGGAAGCTCTCAGAACCATTTCCAATGCCAAACTTGAGATACAATAGGGTCTGGCCATTAGCCATGGAATCTCCTGCTTGTGAAATAATGAAGATGTGAACAGAATGGTACTGAATTATTGGCAGGAACTGACTTAACTTTTCAAAAAAATAAACGAGGGTCCTAGCAAAGCCTCTTGTTAAGTAGCTAAATGTCTAACTCACCTGGGATATTGTTTCAAAATTCATTTCATCTTTGGTAATTTAATGCAAGGAAGTGCCGTACTGGTGGTTTCTCTCGTGCAAGGCTGCACGCACCTAAGGGCCGGGCGCATTTGTTTTGATGATTAATACCTGCAAGCTTCGTGGCTTAATGGGAAAATGGTAGATATATTTGAAATGATACTGCCTTCTCCCCCCTCTTCATTCATCAGGTAAACACCTTGATTACTTACCTTCCACGTTTGCGCTCAGTAGAACTTAATGTTATCCACTGACGTGCCAGAAACATTATTCTTACATATTTGTGGTTGGAGAAGCCTGGCAGTCGCACGGTGACTGATTTCAGGTGGGCAGTGTTGGATGTGCATTGTTTAACTCACAGCTCTTTTCAAAGATGGGTAACAGGAGGCTGGGAGAATAAACAGAATGAAATAGAATATTTTTCCTTCTGCTCCCATGGTATCCCTAAAATTTCACCAAGAACCACAGGGACAGTTTTGCTGCCACTCAGTTAAAGGATATTGCCCTTCTTTTCATAGGTTTATTAAGACTCTGTTATAAATGAGAGGGCTAAAATTAGAGATCAAGAAATTAAGAGAGTCAAACAGGACCAGGGTCAAAACTCAGCTTGGTTTTCCCAGCTCTTTCCCAGTGTTGTTACTAAAAGTCCTGCATTCTGCGAAACCCCTCAGTCTTGGACTCGCAGACATGAATGGTCACCTTAAGAACTCTCTTGCCTTTGTCCTCCTTAAACCCCATTTAAGTCACCTGGGGGAGCTAAGAGTCACTTGAATTTTAAATATATATCCAGACTGAGAACATCTCCTTTTAAAGCATTCCACTCTTACCCTTAGTAAGTGGAAACATTTAAACAGATATCTAAACTATTAATAAAAAAAGATTTTTTACATATTGCTATAATTCTCTTAATAATTAGAAAGTATTTTCACAGTTATTGTCCCATGTCATCCTCAAAATCAGAGCAATCATCCCATTTTAGAGAAAAGAAAACTGAGGCTTAAAAACAATAGTCAGTTTCTCCTCATCCTGCCCTCTGGGCGATCGTGAGCAGCCTTGCCCACCTTTCTTAGATCCGAAGAGTCATTGTTTAGCAAATATTCACAGAGACTGAACTCCCACCCAGGACATGGTGAGGCAGACACAGTTTTCAAGCCTATTTTGTTGACCTCTCTTCAAGCCTTCTCCAGGTCCAACCTCATACTGTTACATCACCTTAAGATCCTGCTCTGAGAGAATCCTAAACTCTCTACATGCTAAGCTTCAGCATTTTTTCAGCATTTTGGTGTCTTCAAACGAGTTTAAACCAATGACAAAAAGAATAATTAAGTTCTTCTGATTTCAACTAATGCCACTGTTATCTGAGAACCCAAAGACAGTGGAGTGAGTCTCCGTAGCAAAACACTTGGGGTGTGTACATGTGTGTGGGGGTATGTATGTATGTGTCTTCTAATAATGACTCACATTTTCAGTGCTCTATCTCAGTGCACCAGAGGAGTGGTTATGGTCAATTATGTCATAGTTAAAAAGAAGTCTATCTCTTTATTGACACACTATAGACTCTTTTAATATGTAATAGTGCCATTAACCTTCATGTGGTCACCAGCCAGCCCCTCCCCACACTGCTTCTAAGAGTGTGAGTTCCTTGGGATGTAATTAACCTTAGACACATATCTACCTTTTTTTCCCCCACGCACTTCAAGTCTCATCCAAGGCCCTGACCCCACACTCACCATGAGCCTTCAAGCTGCAGTTTCCTGTGAAGTTTGGTGTGTGCCAAGGTCCTGCAGGGAGAAGAGACACACATGTTATTAGCAAGAGCATCCTACACAAGGCTATGTACAGGTGGCAGCTTAATAAGTACTCTTGGGTGACAGAATTGAGTTGTCAGATTCTCTGTTCTCCTGGCTATTAATCCTTTCCTGTCATGGTTTAAAGGACAGAATGAGACAGCTAGAAAAATAAAAAAACAAATCTCTTAAAGCCTGACCAGAATAGAAAAGAGTATTTCAAAAAGATGAGTAAAGATAGAATTATTTGCATAGAATGGAAGACCACTGGATCCCCAAACTCTGGGCATGGTATCAGAAGGCTAGTTTTCAAATTGAAAGATTATGAGAGCTTTTTTATTTTCCAGAATTTACCTATTCCTCTTTTATCTTACATGTAATAATCAGCTTTCATAGTCAATAACACAAATCCCTCCAGGATGCCAAGTATCTGTCTTTTCAGTGCTTATTCCCAGTGCTAAACACAGTGCCTACCACATAGTAGGTGCTCAATACATACATATTAAATGAAGGACTATTATAAGCCCTGGCAAAAAAGGAAGGGACTAAAGATAATATCTGTTGCTTAACTACCTCAGCAATCCTACACTTGTTAGTAGTAGGTAGTAGCCTTAATTATAGACTACTATGTGCTGTAATAGGTAATAGAGGCCGTATCTGAATGAAGCATGTTTAATGAAATCTTGACTGTTGGATGGTCACATTAACCATTCTTCATACTTCTTTATTTGCTCTAATTAAGACTTGAAATTTCTTCTTCTACTGACCCAATATACCAAGAGTCTCAGGAGCAGCCTATGAATCATGGTGAGCATTTGACCTGTGATACAAGCACTTAATGATGATAATGACATGGTATATGTTTCCAGAATATTGAGGAATAGGAGAGGACAGAGTGACGAGGAATCCTAGGACCAGACTTGATGAGGCAGGCGAGAAATACTTAGCCAGGTGAATGCCAGCTTCCTGGAATAAGGCATACATCCAACATTTCTGCACATGTCTATCAAAAAGAAGGACTATTTTTGCTTAATTAGAGCTATTTTTATAGCCTTATGAGCTGTTTTGACTCTTAAATCAGAGTCAATGTTTCACAGAAGGAGCCCTGACCAGAGGCATAATCACTTGTTGCGTTGGGAAGGATGTGGGAGAGCCTCCAGGGATAATAGCTATCCAACATTGAGCATAAGAGATGTCTCATTTCCATTCCTGGCCTGAGTCCTTTCAGAACACAACCTCTCATGGTTCCTGTTTTCCTTAGAGGGAAGTATAAGATGCAGTGAAGAGGGGATAAGATGTTGAATACTCAAGGAAAGAGTAATTGTGAAATGAAGGTGAAAGGAGGAATTAATTAGAATTAAATAATAGAGGAAAGGAGGACCCAATCCAGAAGGTTCAACTTCTGTAAAATTAAAGAGAGACACAGAAAATACAGTTGACCCGAAACAGACAAGGCCATCTTGGAGCTGTCTTCAGCTACAATGTGTGTGAATGTCATTCTGAATTGCATCCTTTCTTATTATCAACATCTCCATGCAGATTACAAAAGCTACCACCAGGTTTGAGACTGGGCAAGATCTGCCTACAAAGAAAGTGTTACTTTTGTCTTCCAACTAATGAGACAGCAATGCCAGGGGATGTGAGATGAATTCCTTTACCCAAAGACACATAAACCAAAGAGAATCATGGTGGCCCCAAGAGGGCATTAGACTGTGGCTGTTTTAAGGCTCCCTTCTCAAAAGAGAAGCCAAGGTACAATGATGCAACTGAACTCAACCCTTTGTAGAAAGTCTCAAATGTTTCTCCCTTATCCCTTTGAACATAAATGCAAGAGAACAGAGAAAGTTGACATGCTTCGAGGTCAGATCTCTCTGAAGGATGGACAGTGTTTCTTGATTGTCACAAGTGATAAGCAGGTGAACCAACGAATTTTCGTGTCAGTTTGGAAAGAAGTTTTAAACTAAGTGTGCTTCTTGCCATTCATAGAATGAAGAATTTTCACCATCTTTTGAAAATCTGAACTACATGTTTTTACTCAGTGAAAGCTCATGGCCTGATGAGAACAAATTTCTTTATTTCTTAATTCAAAAAGTTGGAAACAATTTTTCAAAGTGATGGAACTCCTTTATAGCATATGGAAACGATTAGTCTTAAGAAGCAAACAGATACAGTTTTTGTAATCATTAAAAATCTTCTTAGTTCATAAATCTTTTTTCCTCTTGACTCTCAAATCTGAACAAGAATAAATGCAATTAGGTCCATGATTCTTGGAACATTGACACTAGAATACATACACTATAGCCTTTCCATAATAAATTTCGTTTGATTTTTCTAAATACATTTCCTTGAAGGTAGGAGCAAAATGTGTCTGTCATCCATTGAAATAGACACTTGTTTGCTTTATAAAATAGGTCATTGAGAGTAATTAAAACATACTAATTTAGAAAAATCACCATATAAGAACTTCTTTATTAATGTGTCTAAAATATAAATTTTGCCTTTCTACATAGGAAGCAAAAACAGGTGTCAGAACAAGAAGAACAGTATAATTCCCCTTTTGTAAATTGAAGCAATTATATGTGTGTTTAAAATGAGGGTAATGAGCTACCCCAGAAAAGGTGTTGGTAGTGGTTGCCTAGGTGCATGGGATCATGAGCGTTTTCTGATTTCTCCTTTTATACTTGTCTTTTCTTTATCTAATAAACATAAATTGCTCTTGCAGTAAAAAGAAATAAGGGATATTAAAAATAAAAAATAACACAAATAAAATAATACTCGTAAATACGTATGTATTTTATTAGCTTACTATCTGAAATTCTTTGAATGCCACCCAGCCATTCCCTCTGCCTCATTTTCTACTTATAGCTGACTCTAATGTTCAAATGCATCTCTGGGAAATAAGAGCAAGGGCCCTAGCAATGGAAAGAAGAGGCTGGTCTGGGATGTGAGACATGGGACAGCAGAGTCTACTTTGTGTTTTCCTTTTGGTGGTGTTGATACAAAAAGATAAAGGACATAAATCCTGTCAACTTTTCAAAGCTTAACTTAGGCCAGTCCCCTTGTCCTTTCCTTCTTTTCCTCCCTACCTTTATTTTTCTCCTCCGAAATTTGAAGCTTTGCTAGGATAGAGGCCTTAGGTTGCTGTCATGGTTCTTGGCATAAGGTAGATACTAAGTGTTTGTTGAATCAAAGGCCCAGAGATGCTAAGTGACTTACCCAAGGTCACACAGCTGGTTAACAGCAAAGTCAGGACTTAAATTTAGGCTAAATCAGGAAGCCCACTGGCTTTGGAAAGTGCCAAATCAAAAGTTACTGTTGTCTCAACAGTAACTTGTTAGTAAACTGACAAGGTTGTGGGTGATATGTAACTCATGTCATTGGGCCAGGGATAAAGACAAATATTGTGAAGGCAAGAATCAAGCTGGTATATGTTTGCTATATATATATAAAAAAGCTCTGTTTATTATTACAATTGTTTGTGGAATAACTACTTTTAACCATTGTTTTCAACTTCTAATAGGTAAGAAAGTATATAGCTTTGTAAAAAAGTGCAGGCACAACCAGCATCATATTTTTGTGGAGACCATTCATGATAAATTTATTCAGCAAAGGAAAAAAATAAATCTATCTACATCAAAATCACAATGAACCTGTATCTATTAAAGGCCCCAAGAGACAAAGCACCAAGTGTAAAAGCAACAAGAGTACAGATGAGAGATTTCTCCTCACTGAAGCGCCTACCCCATGAGGCAGCCAGTGCAACCTTTAGACTGAGGAGGTTAGAAAGAAAATCATTTTGTTGGATAAAAGTATTCTGAGTAACTGCATTTTTTTGGAAATGGAGAAGAATTTCATTTTTCCATCTGACAAATAGAGAAGAACCTGTTTTCAGGGAAGACACTGGAGTTAATCGTCCCAGCATAATGGCTACCTTTGACCACAGGCAGCCCCAGGAGTTGTGGCTTCATTCCCTTCAAGTGTTGATCAAGTTTCAATCTTCAGGATGGTTGTGACACATTCTATTTCTGTAACTCCCTTTGAGAAAAGCATCCTATAATTTTTATTCACTTCTTGTAGTTGTTGCTGTTGGTGATTCGTAACTCCACTAGAACCATGCTGGGCGGAATTGACCCTTTGCTAGCATCCCTTCATGACACGATGAATAGGAAAATAGAGGGGTGGAAAAAGGAGAAAGCATGCAAGAAAAAAGGGGAGGTAAGAGATAGCACTGAGATGACGGAGCCAAGAGAAATCAAGATATCTCACCAATCTGACTCTCATGTGCCTTTGCACCCACATCCAACTTGTTTTAGTAAAGATATGGTCTTGAAAGCCTTAAAGTATTTCTAGAGCTGGGTTTAGGGACATGAAAATACTGCAGACATGCCAGTAATTCCATTCAAAACAATTACTCTTAAAACTTGCTTACCTTGAATTTAATAGGATACTAAGGACACTGATCTTCTAGAAATAAAAATTGTGGTCACAGGTCACTTTTCTTACTAATTAACTTCTACTGGCTGAAGTAGGATCAGTATTCTGAAAGGAATCCAGCACGTTTTCTACCTTTCTGTTCTTGTCCTTTCCCCCACTTCCTTTGGTAGTGATTTTCTAAACCTGATCATGTTCTGGAAGAGTATTAGAGTGTTTAAAATTTAGGTAAAATAAGTCCCATGTTTCTGATAGCAGCACTGTGCTACTATGCACTATTATGTAGCTTCAGAATTTCACTGACTTCAGTCATCACCTGGCTGACCTCAGGTGGGTGTCTCTATTGGTGTGCAGCTTGTCAGGGAGCAGTGCAGAAACACTCACTATCAAGAAGGCAGTGTTGGTAAGAAATGACATTTTAAAATTTTTTCAAAACTTTTTATTTTAAAATAATTATAGACTCATAAGAATTAACAAAAACAGTAAAAGAGTCCTGTGTACCCTTTTTCCAGCTTCTCCCAAGGAGGACATCTTGTGTAGCTGTAGTAGAATATCAAAACTAGGAAACTGACATTGGTATATTTCCATTAACTAGACAGCAAAACTTATTTAGTTTTCACCATTTTTTAAACCTGCACTTATTTGAGTGTGCGTAGTTTTATATAATTTTATTTCATGTACAGATTTGTATAACCACCACCACCATCCCCCCAAAACAACTTCTACCCCCTCTCAGGGATGACTTGCTGTCTGGTTCTGGGGGAGTAGGGCTGCGTTAGTTTGCTAGGGCTGCCTTAACAAAGTATCACAACTGTGTGGCTTAAACAACAGGAATGTATTAGCTCATGGTTCTGGAGATTGGATGTTCAAGATCAAAGTGTCAGCAGGGTTAGTTCCATCTGAGGGCTGTGAAGAAGAATCTGCTCCATGGCTCTCACTTAGCTTCTGGTGGGTTGCCAGTAATCTTTGGTCTTCCTTTGCTTTTAGACATATCACCCCAATCTCTGCTTTTCTCTTCACATGGCATTCTCCCTTTGTGCATACACATGTCCAAATTTCTCTTTTTTATAAGAAGAACACCAGTCATATTGGATTAGGGCTCACCCTAATGATCTCGTTTTAACTTGATTACTTCTTTAAAGTCCCTATCTCCAATTAAGTTAGGACTTCATATAAATTTGAGGGGAAGGAATAAAATTCAACCTATAACAAGGACTAATTGATATTTCCTCAAACTATGTTGAGTCCTGTGTGAAATCTGAGTTAACTGACATTATATTTCCAGATTATTCTATGACATTGAAATGTCCTGTACAGATTGGGATCCTAGGCTGCTGCCTGAAAGGCCTTGTCCAAGTATTTCAGTGAAGCAGTTCTCTGGGATCTAAGAAAATCTAATACCTGAAAAGATGAAAAGAAAATAGAGAAAATGAAGTGTTTATTTGGGAGCTCAATAGTAAATAGAAACTTTCCGTATTGGATTTCTGGTTCTCACTAACGAACACCATCCATCTTCTCTTGCCTGGATTATCTCACAGCTTCCTACCTGGTTTCCCTACCTTTAGTCTTGCTTGCCTCCTTCAAATACACATAGTTTCCAGAAAGATATTTTATAGTGTGAATCTGATCATGGTGTGCTACACTAAACAACTGGTTCTCCAATCGCTTCAACATGCTTTCTCGTGCCTCAGAGTCACTACTCAGGCTGTTCCTTCTATTTGAATGCTCCTCTAAACCCTCTCTGCACATCTGGTTGGCTTGCCATGCAGCTGTTTCCAAGTGCCTTGTGGCTCTGATCACACCCTAATTACCATTCATCTTTCTGTACCTCCCGTAAGAATGCAAGCTCCCTCTGTGCTTGCCTAGCACATAGTAGGTCCTAAATATATATTTGCTGCATGAATTTGTGATTGTGGTAACTTTTCTAGGATAGAGTTGGACCTATTGCTCTGGAACTCGATAGCAAAAACTAGGTTGGAGATTTAAATGGAAATTTGAGAACTAATTGCAGGCAGAGTAGATAGTTGAAGCATTGAATTATATTCAGTATTTATTGAATCCGAATATATCTTATCTTTACTATCTTATTAAAAATAAATACATAAATATACTATTAGTATATAAAATATATACTATAAATAAGTATCTATATTTTAAAATAGGCATATATGTACTTATTAAAAATATGAATATATTATACTTTGCTATATTCAGATTTTTAAGGAATTTACAAAGAAATTTCAAGACTCTTTGTTTTCAAAATGTTTATATTTGTGTTTTAAGCCCAGAATCATTAGTAACTATTTGGGCAGCTCCAGATGACCCCATTTTTGACTTACACTGCACAGATTTTTCAGTGCTGAAACTTAAGGAGTCCATCCCAGGGTGCTGCATGCCCTGCAAATTACCTCTGCCTGCTGTCCTGTCCATCTCAACTAAGGAAACTCTGGTTTTCAGAGGGAAAGAGGTAATTCCCACATTGAATACTATCGGAATTCTTTAGATAATGTGATCAGGAAACAGTCAACGTTTTGGTTTCTAATCCAATTTACTAATGGATGAGCTGCTGAAACACAATCAGGGACCAGAAGAATAAACTTGGGACGCAGTAATGACTGAGGATAATTCTCATAGGAGAATATCTTTTTAAATGCCAAGAAGTATGATAATGGCATTTTTAAGCTCTCACTAAGTATATTTAGTTTCTGTGAGTCATTTAGGCCTCACAACTGTAAGAGGAAGATATCATTATGTCCATTTTATAGAAGCAGCTAGTGAGAGTTCAAGAAGTTATGTAGTTTGCCCCAGGTCACTCAGCTTGTAAATTGTGAAGTCAGTATTCAAGCCGCAGGCTGGTCAGACCCAACGCCCAGGCTCACAAGCCTCACATGGAGCAGCTTCAAGGGGTGTCCTGAAGCAAAGGCCGGCTGCCTGGTGTCTGAAGGCTGTGTGGGTAAAACCACACAATGGCAAACACACGGCAAATGCACCATACTCCTAATTCATCATGGGCTTCTGCTTCCATCACTGCTTTTCATCTTTTTAAGAACCCCAGGTGTGCGAGGATGGGGCCATTATCCCCATTTTAGAGATGAAGGGACTGAGACATAGGCAGGTTAAGCGACTTGCCTACTGTCTCACAAAGAGGCAGTGGCACAGCTGATATTAGAACCCAGGTCTCCTGGCTTTTAGTTAAAAAGCATTTTTCCATTACAGCACAACCTCGTGGCCTTCAGCTTTCAGACTTCGATTGAACAGCGGCATACGAATTAACTGAGGTTACTATATTATCTCCTAAAATGACGGCTTCCCATTTCAAAAAAAAAAAAAGGGAATGGCAAAAATTCACCAATGGAACATGTGCAAAATACATTTCCACAAGGTCATTCTTACCCAGAGCTGTTTTAAAAAATTATTATTCTCCTTTTGGGCTTTTGGTCCATGATCCCATGACATGTGCAGTTAAATAGTAATTTAAAATTTTAAACAAACATTGTTACAGAATTGGTTTCTGATTTTTAAGCATGATTTGGGAAGATGGTAGGTTTGGCAGATGCATGTTAAAAGGAACTGAGAAACTGGTTGACCAGCAGAGTTAGGGAATTTAAAGATGTCAGTTTGTATAAGAGCAACTCAAAGAGTTCTATCAGCAGCTAGGTTTGGTGGGCCTACATGAGAACATGATCAACTCTATGTATTGGTAATGTGTCTTCCACAGTGCATGCATGCATGACAAATTGCAGTGGAGACAACAGTATTTGGTTATAAAGTACTATATATAATACGCACATTTAGCACACTTGTTGGGATTTGTGTTGGTTTTACCTAAAGAACATTTTTGTTGGTGGAAAGTATGTCTTTAAAACACCAACAATATATGTATTAGATTGGAATTCAACAGTTATTGATTGGGATCCTATTTTGTTCAAGACGAGGTGTCAGGTCTTGAATCAGAATTTTTGATATTATGTGAGTCTCTGAGCTTCAGGGATACAGGAGCAGCCCAGAGGCTGCCTGTGGCCCCATCTCTTGCCCTCTGTTCTATGGGGGAGCCCAAGTTCACACTTCATCTATAGAGGTGCTTGAGGGATTTCCAGTTTCTGAGCTCCCGGCAATCCAAGAAGCAGATGTTAGAGGGGGAAGTCCCACCTACCTTTCAGCTTTGTTCCCAGGCCAAATAGAACCATAAAAGTCTTTCTATTTTGAGAAAAACAATTTATTCTGGACTTACGTTTTCTCCCACACTTGGGCAGGTGAGATAATCTTAATGCAGTTTTATCAGTCTTAACTCTTGAATTCTTGGCTGCAAAACTTAAAAACTCAAAGAGGCATAACCACCCCATTTCCATACCAAAGAGCACTAGGCTCGTCTTGGAAACTTTTATCTCTTTAGTGGCAGTGCTTGTCTCATATTCTGTCATAGAATGGTGAGAAAATCAGCTATAAGAAGAGAAAATAGTGCCACAACAGAAACTTAAAACTAATATCGCTGATAACAATGAAGCAATAAGCATATGTTCTTTCTCCCCTCTTTTTTTTTTTTTTAGCAAATATGTTGAAAAGAAAACATGTCTTACATAAAACAATCTTTTGCATCTCCATACATGAAGATTCGACAACGTAGATAGCCTTGACTTCACAAAGTATAAATTCAGAACTGCTTTTGTTTTCAGTTTTCACTGAAGTTTTTAAGAAATGCCTCCCAGGATCGATTAAAATAGAAAACAAGAAAAATTAAAAGGTGTATCTGAGAAAGTGCAACACAAACCAGGGTTCATCTCCAACCAGAAATATATGGTTTTTTGTGTGTGGTGGAAGTTTTATGGATGCTCCGAAGGTCACACAGATGTTAAGGGAAGTCTGCAGTTACAATTTCATGTCTGTGCTTATGTGCTATGTGATAAATCACATTTATCTCTCCAAACATTTCAGCCACTTGTTATCATTTTTCAATTATTTTTACTCTGTTCTAGGGGGCTTTCTCAGGGATAATTTGTCTCTTAAATCTCCTATTTTTTATTTGGCCCCAGTGAGAGCAGCAGGAAGTACACGGCAGATCTTGAAAATAAAGAAGTTGGCTGTTGCCCATGAAACTCTGAGCAACTCTTAACCCCTCTCCCCTCAAGAGATTTTTTTTTAAGCTGATGAGAGAATGGCCAAAAGTGGAATGAATCAAAGGATAGGAATATGAGTTCAAAAATCAAGGACTATTTTGAAGAAAATAGTTTACTTGGGGGAAAATCAAATATGCTCCCCTCCAACCCAAAATACAATAAAACAAAAACACGTACAAGCTTATTTAAAATTCATGTTTATTATTTTCATACATTCACAGAACTTAATTTCTGTGTTTAAATATTTAAACAACACTCCTTTCCCTCCGATTTGTGACTATAAATATTATCACACTTAATATGTAGCAGATTAGCCAACTATTGAAAGTAGTGAAGTATAAATAAGAATAGGACCTCCGTGGGGCTGTTGTGAGGATTGAAATTTGTAAAATGCCTATCACAGGGTAGCATAGAATCAAGAGTTCAATATTAGTTTATTATTATTGTTATTATTATTTCTAAATGTTTCTCAATATTTATTTCCACACAATTGAAGTCAGGTTTTACATACTCTTTTGCTAGTTATTTTTTTTAACATAATAGCTTCTAGCTTTCTGCATTAATCATTATAAATCTCTCTTATTTTTTTTTAAAGAAAGAACAAAAAAGAAAGTGGATTATACTGAATATTTGTTGGACTCAACCAGTCTTGAAAACAAATGCCACAAATTCACCAGGTCATTCTCCTCTTAATTCCTATCACATGATTCAGTATTGCCAAATGAGTAAAATAAATAACATCCAGGTTCTGTGAGCTGACTTGGCAACCAGACTCCAAGCAAACAGAGAGCAGCTGGTCTGCAGGAGCATTCAAGTAACTCACATACATTGGGGCAGGCTCAAGTGTCCCCTGGAATTCTAGTGATATCCTAGGGTAGCAATGTAGTGAGATTATTTTTTTTTAAGAAGAACAAAAATTTCATTATTATTTGGGTACTTGAATGACCAACTCAGGTCCCAGTTGTTTCCGAGTTATGAAACCAATATAATCTAGAGGCCAGTTGGTCCTGCTGCCTTCTCTGACCTTGACACTGGTTTTGATCTGAAAGGCCTCTGGAGGGAGCCCATGCTTGATGTAATAGTTACCTTTTGCACCGAGTTGAATAGTGTCCCCCAAAAGTTAGTTCATGTCTGCCTGGAACCTGTGAAGGTAACCTTGTTTGGAAATAGAGTCTTTACAGATATGATCAAGTTAAGATGAGGTCAGATGGGATTAGGTTGGGTCCTAAATCCAATATGACTGATGTCCTTATAAAAAGAGAAAAATTTGGACACAAAGACACACACGAAGGAAATATCATATGACAATACAGCAGATATTTGAGTGATGCTGCCACAAGCCAAGGAATGCTAGAGATTGCTGGCAACCACCTGAAACTAGGAGAAAGGCATTGGACAGATTCTCCCTCTGAGCCCCCAGGAAGGAACCAACCTTGCTGATAACTTGATTTAGGACTTCTGGGTTCAGGACCTGTAAGTGAATAAATTTCTATTTATTTATTTTTTTTAATTGATATTTTAAGCCACCAAGTTTGTGGTAATTTGTAATGGCAGCCCCCCAAAACTAATATTCCTTCCTATAAATATATGCATGTCGGAAAGGAAATATGCAAAGGGTATAACCTGAATATAGAGACAAATAAGATAGGAAAGAAGGAATGAAAGATGGAAAGAAGGATAATGTCTAGTTGGCCAACACTATTTAATCAGAAGATATCAGATATTGCTTTGTTAAGGTGCTAGTCTCAATGAGGTCATCTAAGAATCTGGCCCTGAATCCACAGCTGATGGAACATAACCCTGTTAGAAACACTAGCCAGTGATAGTCAATATGTTTGAGTAGTAGGGGGTTTATCTGTAAGCAGCATACTACTAAGATGCCATATGTCAGTCATTCTTATGTTGCTTACCCATAGTCCCTTATTTTGAAGACCCAGACCCAAGTCTAGTGGGCAGGGGGAGGATTTGAGTATCCCTCAAGGTGATGACTCTAAAATTACATGAAGCTCTTCTCCTTTATGTAAACCTAGATGACTTGGCTCTGCTGGTAAGTGTATTCTGGGGAAATTGGCAGCCCTCTGCCCAGTTTCAGTGGAACCCCTGGCTTGCTCTGGGCCCTGCTTGATGATGCACAGAATCTGGATTATTACTCAGCCTTGCATAAGAATATTTTAACCCCTGTTAGTTCAGACTCTGCATACCTAGGATTTAAGATTGTTCAAATGAATTCCAACTAGTGTTAAATAATCACATTGAAAGAGAAACTAAGAGTTTTGGCTAAATGAATTTTAGAGTGTCTTTGCTTTACAATGAGGATCAGTGACTGTATTATTTTGCTAGGGCTGCTGTGACAAAGTACCACAAACTGAGAGGCTTCAACAACAGAAATTTATTGTCTTTCAGTTCTGGAGGCCAGAAGGCTGAAATTAAGGTGTTGACAGTATTGGTTCTCTCTGAAGGCTGTGAAGAAGAATCTGTTCTTCTCCTTGTGTCTCTTTATATCATCTCTCTGTGCATGTCTGTCTGTGTGTTCAAATTTCTCCTTTTTATAAGGACACCGGTCATGTTGGATTAGGGAATACCCTAATTACCTCACTTTAACTTGATTACCTATATAAAGACCCTATCTCCAAAAAAAATGTCACATTCTGAGATACTGAGGGTGGACTCCCACAATTCTTTTTTGAAATTCAACCTATAATACTAATCAAACTGGACTCTGAGCCCTACTTCCTGAATTCACATCTTAACTCTGCACTTTACTCACTTTGCACCTCTAGGCAAGTTAAGCTCACTGGGCCTTAGTTTCCTCATTGTAAATGGGGATGGTAATAATGGAACCTCCCTTTTAGGGCGATTGTGAATAATATGTGTGATAGTACCTGTCACACGCTCTGTACAATGCAAGTAGCTAGTAAACACTCAATAAATAGATATCATTATTATTATTATTAGGAAAATGACAGACTGGACTGAGGAATAAGACATTAGTATAACAATATTTTGCCAATCTGATGCAAGCTGACCTACTATGTGACTGGCTATTCCTAAAAAGGTGGGACCTGTAGGATCACCCTAGAGTTCTCATGGCCTCAAGCCTCTTGATGCTGTATATGTTTCTGGATGAGTCTAATAAATATTCACATTCACTTCCTTGAAGGTTTGACCTGAGTCTTAGTTTTAGCAAACCTGAGTCTATGTTTGGGCTTTAGGCTGTCATTGACTGTCTTAAAGAACTAAAATCCCCATCAAAATTCACTGATTAATTGGAGAAAAGGTTATGCATGTGTTTGTTTCTCTTCCTTCTCTGGAAAATGGCAGAGTGCCCTACACTGAAATTAGCAGAGACTTTTTCTACATTCGAGCACCACAAGACACTCACTCTACATTCCACTTCTCTATTTCTTTAAAATATATATAAACAGACAACACTTTAGATGCTAGGAAATGATGTGACCTAGAAAGTGAGATGACAGATAAAATGAGGGAAGGATCTCCAGCAACACAGTCTTGTCGAGGTGGATCTTGTCAGAGCAGATTTTCTGTGACCATAATAAAGGGCTTTTAACACGAGCTGGGTTACTTCATTTCTGAAGAGTAGAGGCTAGAGAGATTCTTAAAAAGGAAAAATAAATATTGCTCTAATTGGAGCCAGAGGTGAGGCAGGGTGGGACAATGAGCGAACAAGGACTATTTATGTTGGAAAAAGGAAAGCACTAGAAATGTTTCAGCTGAAAAATTCAGGAAGATGAAGGGGTTGGTTAAAACCAAAAAAGTCCCTCTTGTTTGAGAAGAAAGGACAGAGTCTAAGAATGAAGAGGAGGAATCAAATTACAGGGCAGTGAATGTAAGCTAAATGAAAAGAGAAACCATTGCTTTCCATAGGTATTGAGGTTGGGAAATTGAATGAGAATAGGGTGCACTGCCTGAATCTCAAAAGCTTTGGGAAAATTTCATGCTAATGAAAAAGGTCCATAGTTAATCAAGATTACATTATAGTTACCTAAGCAGAGGTCAGAGAATATTTAAAAACATCATTGTATGCAATAGTGTCCCTCACCAGACTAGAAATTTCTAGAAATTTAGTATAATGTCCTATATTTTTCTTTTGTATTTCTCCATTAGTGCATGACACATTGGCCATGGCTACTTTGGGTTTTCTTTTTAGGTAGATACTTTACAAGTTTAATTTTTAATTTCTACCAACACTTAGAGATACTGAAGCTCACAGAACCAAAATGAGTTACTCAAGGTCATTGGAAAGTAGAACTGAGATTCAAACCCAGGTGTACCTTAGGTCTAAAGGTACACAATTTCTCAGTATACTTCATAGAACTCTGAGAACTTGAGATATGAAGTAGAAATTAGAAAACATACAATCTGACTACCTTTCCTATTATTTTACAAATGAAGACACTAAATCCAAAGGTGAGAAGGGATTTGTCCAAGGTTGCATAGGAAATGGCAGAATAGGGAGTCATTTGTTAAATAAATTAATTCATGAATCTGTGGAATTTCTGTAGCAGAATGAAGATAATTTTTCACGTTCCAATTCCAATTTCCCTTAAAATGTCTAGGTATTTTTACACTTCCCATATTTTAAACAGTCCATATCTGGGCAAATAAGTAAAGAAATTATAACTTCCTACTCAAATAGTACTGGAGAAAATAAAATTTTCTCATTAATCTTTCTGCCTCTGTTAGTCTCAGTTTACCAGGACTCAATTTGTATTGGGATTCCGCCTGGGAGTAGAACTAAATTAATGATGGCACTTTGAATTAAAAAAAAAAGTGTGAATAATAGAAATTTTGAAAATATTCAATAATTGGAATCTCATTCAACCAACACTTAGTCAGCAATGACTCTACATGTTAGGGATATTAAGTTGAATGGAAGATTTCTGTCTTCAGAGATCTTATAGCTTGGTCAACATGGGGGAGTAAGTAAGAGCTGTGCTTACCTCCTTTCATGACTACCTGAAAATTACAACTAAACTAGAGAACAACCAGCATTGAGAATCACTTTAAGTCTAGATGAACAAAAGTCTTATAACTAAGAATATATAGAGGAAGCCACCTTGAGACTGGTAGGAGAGGTGAAGATGCAGAATGGGCTGGTCCTATGTGTGGTGGTTACAAATCAGGAGGGATCTCTTGGCTGTGGCTGTCCTCCATGATGATTGAAGGGTCCCAGTGCCATATCTGGCTCCCGAGCCTAGGGTTCCAGTGCCAAGAAGAGAAGTCCCCAAAACTTTAAGCTGTGAAAACCAGCCGAGATTGTGGCTGAGTGATACAGAGGGCTGCTGGAGTCCCAGGCATTCTTCTTAAAGGGCCTTGCACAGACTTATTTGCTGATGGACTCAATTGCTCTGAGCTCCAGTGCTAGGGCAGCAGCTCAGAAGGTACCAGAGACATATGGGAAAAAACTGAATTGTCTGGCTTCACGGGGAAGGATGGAGGGGTAACTTTCTCTCAGACAGAACTGTTGGCAGCCATTGTTTTTTTGTTAAGACCTCCTCCTATACAGTGTACAGATGCAGGTGGGCACCACATCTGAGTCTCCATCAATCTGGCTAACACTGTTTGCTCTATCCTGGTGATTCCCTGAGATCCTACCCAACTCAACTTGCAGGCCCACTCAAGCCAATTTCAGTGGCTTTTCCATACAAATAGTCTCTCTTGGCTCATGCTGCAGACTTTCCTAAAATCTCTCAAAGGTTTATAAGCCCCAAACAAGCAGCATCTGGCCTTGGCCTGCCCTATACCTCTTGCTAAGTAGCCCTAAGCCAAGCACTAGCAGCAGCCAGCCTCATTTTGCAGCTTAGCTTCTCCCAGGCACCTCCAAGCTCAGCACAAGTGGCAACCATTTGTACATCACTTTGTAGCTCATACCAAGTGGCCCTGGGTAGGGCACAAACAGTGGCTGACCTTGCCCTGCAACAGAAATTTTGTAGGCCAGAAGGGATTGGCACAAAATATTCAAAATGATGACAATCAGGGACATATAACCAAGATTACCCTACCCAGCAAAGCTATTACTTAGAATCAAAGGACAGATAAAAGAGCTTACCAGATAAAAAGCTAAAGGAGTTTATCACCACCAAACCAGTATTATAATAAATGTTAAAGGGGTTTCTTTAAGAAGAAGAAGAAAAGCTAAGACCATGCCACCCTGAACGTGCCCAATCTCATTTGATCTCAGAAACTAAGTAGGGTTGGGCCTGGTTAGTAATTGGATGGGAGACCACATTGGAATACCAGGTGCTGTAGGCACTTAAAAAAAATAAGGAAAGAAAAAAAAAAACATGAATAATAAAAATTTAATAACTACATATCTATCAAAATTACTTTAAATGTAAATGGATTAAATGCTCAAATCAAAAGATATAGGGTAGCTGAATGGATAAGAAATCAAGACTATTACATATGCTGCCTACAAGAGACTCACTTCAGATTGAAAGACACACACAGAATGAAAATAAAGGGATGAAAAAATATGTTTTATAAAAATGAAAACAAAACTAAACAAAAAAGCTGGGGTAGAAATACTTACTCCAAACAAAATAGATTTAAAACAAAGGCTATAACAAAAGATAAAGAAAGACCCAGTAATTTTACTTCTGAGTATTTATCCAAAGAAATCCCAAACACTAATTCAAAAAGACATATACATATTATAGTCAAACTACAAATTAAATTATTGAATATTAAAGTTTTAAATAAAAATTTAAAAAAAGACATATACATCCATATGTTCATTGCAGCATTATTTATAATAGCCAGTATATGGAAGCAACCTAAGTGTCTATCAAGAGATAAATGGATAAAGAATAAGTGGTATATATATGCAATGGAACATTACCCAACTATAAAAAAGAATAAAATCTTGCCATTTGCAATGACATGGATGAACCTAGAGGGTATTATGCTGAGTAAAATAAGTCAGACAGAGAAAGACAAATGCCATATGGTTTCACTTATATATGGAATCTAAAAACAAAACAGAAACAAACTCATAGATACAGAGAACATTTTGATGGTTGCCAAATGGGAGGGGAGTTTGGGGAATGGGTGAAGAGGGTGAAGGGATTAAGAGGTACAAATTGGTAGTTACAAAATCATCCTGAGGATGTAAAGTACGGTGTAGGGAATATAGTCAATAATATTGTAATAATTATGGTGTCAGGTGGGTACTAGATTTACTGGGGTAATCATTTCGTAAGTTATATAAATGTCTAACCAGTATGCTGTACACCTGAAACTAATATAATATTGTATGTCAACTGTAGTTGAAAAATAAAAAATTAAAAAGATCTTATAGCTTAATGGAGAGACGGAAATCTGAAAAAAAAAGTCCTCACACGGTCTGAAAAGTGTTATAATAGAAATAGAGAATATATACAAATAATAATCTGACCTAGTAGAGGTTCTTAAGAAACTCATCAAATGAATACATAAATATGTCATACTTAGCAAATCTGTGTTTATAAATTAGGGCTCCATAAGTTCTTCAAATGTGCTTGAAAATTTTCTTTTCTTATTCCTTGTGAATGTAATCCTATCTTGCTTACTGCTTTGGTTGGCTATTACTTTGTAACAAATTACCACAAAATGTAGTGGCTTAAAGCAATAGCATTTATTATTTCACATTCTCTGTAGGTGAGGAATCTCGGTGTGGTTTGGATTTTCACAGACTGCAAAGTATTGGCTGGAGCTATAGTCATCTCAAGGCTTAATTGGGGGTGGATCTGTTTGCAAGCTCACTCAAGTGGTTGTTCACAGGATTCAGTTGCTCCCTTGGTCTCTTGCCATGTAGGCTCTCCATAGGGCAGCTCACACATGGCAGCTGACATCCCTCTGAGTGAATGAGAGGGCAAGAGAGAGAGACACTGAGTGCCAAAACTACAGTGATAGTCTTTTATAGCCTAATCTTGTCAGTGACAACCCATAACTTTTGCCATGTTTTTTTTTTTTTTATTAGAAACAAGTCCCTAAATCCAGCTCACACTCAAAAAGAGGGGATTATACAAGAGAGGTCTCATTCTGTCTCCTCCCGACCCCACTCTGTGGACCAATGGAGCTGCTCTCCTCAGGGCCACTGAGCAACATCCATGTCACTAAGTTCCATGAGCCCTGTGTAGAGTTCTTGTTGGGCTCCTTGTGCAGTGAACTCTGTGCAGCCCCTCTTCTGCTGGCCTTGGAGAGGGCATCCTCTTTGATCTCTTCTTTCCTTTCTAGCACTTCCCTCCCTCTTTACCTCCTCTGCCTGTGTCTTAGAACATGGTTTTCCCAGGGCTCTTGCTAGGTGTAATCTCTTCTTACTCACTAGCTGGGCGATAACCTGGATCCTAGTTCCAGCTTTGTCCTAAGGTTCTTAGCGAGCTTGTGAATTACTTAACTCTCTGGGATTCAGTTTCTGTATCTTTAAAAGAGGTTTCCTCCATCTTGGCATGACTGACGTTTGAGTCAGACAATTCTTTGTCATGGGAGGTTGTTCTGTGCATTGTAGGATGTTTAGTAGCATCCCTGGATACCAGTAGCACCTCCCAGTTGCGACAACCAAAAATGTCTCCAAATATTGCCAAGTGCTCCTCGGTGGAGTCAAAATTCTCCTCTTGAGAACTCCTGTTTAGAAGGAGTATTCATTTGCTTCAACAAAGTGACACAGACTGGGGCTTAAATAGCAGAAATTCATTATCTCACAGTTCTGGAGTCTTCTAGAAGTCCAAGATCAAGGTGTCAGCAAGATTGTTCCTTCTGAGGACTCTAAGAGAAAATCTAGTTTATACTTCTCTTCTAGTTTTGGTGGTTTTCTGGCAATCTTTGGCATTCCTTGGCTGATCTCTGACTTCATGTTCACATGGCATTCTTCCTGTGTGTGTAACAGTGTCCAAATCTCCCATTTTTTATAATGACAATAGTCATATTAAATTAGGGGCCCACCCTACTCCAGTGTGACCTCAACTTAACTACTTACATCTGCACTTACCCTATTTCCAAAAAAGGTTGCATTCTGAGGTACTGGGAGTTAAGACTTCATAGAAATTTGTTGGTGGTTGGGGGAGACACAATTCAACCCATAAACCGTCTCTTATATCCCTTGTGAGCTCTAGCATTCTGTAATCCTAGTAAAAAGAAAGGGAATGTTGGTCTTTGTGGACCCCAATGTAGATTCAGATTCTTTCTCCTGAGTCTCTTTTTGCACCATCCATATTGCTGGATACTTTTCTTTTGCCAACCCATTCCTTTTGACTTCAGATAAATTTTAGAGGAAGTGATGAGGGAATGAGAATTTCAATACAGCTAGTTCACGGTATCTGGCAGATAGGAATGACAAAGACTTCAAGGAATGTAATGGGCCACACTTATAAGGCTCATCTCTTGTCCTTGTGATCCTGTAAACACACACCATGAAATTAACAATATGGAATAATCTGCATAATTACATAAATTGTTATTTTGGAATTACTCAGCGACCCCATTACAAAAAAGATACCACTACAGTTCTGTCCAACCTGTCCAAAGAGACAGTTTCTGGAATAATTGATGAGCAACTTGGTTGAGACATCAACCAGCAGTTTGGGTGGCTGCCCATTATGCTTATTTACTTACCTCTCTGCTTAGTCTGCTAGGGACTGACCCCAGGAGGTGCTGACAAAACACCTTCAGGGTCCTGGTAGCTCTTATGCCAACATGAGCCTCAGACTCAAAGGAGGCACTACCGGTATCCAGGGATGCACAATCTCCCCAAACCATGAGGTTTTTTTTCAAGTAGATCTCCAGTTTGCTAGAGCTCCAGCAGGTCCTGCTCAGATGCTAAGGGCATCAGGACATCAGATCTACTGCTGCGTTTTTTTGTGAATATAGGAGCTCCCAAAATAGAGTAGCAGCTTCTCCCCTACCCCTATTCTGCTAAGCTTGCCGCTGCTATTGAGTGAATGGTGTTCTGAAGGACTTCGAGCCATGACGCTCTCATAGCGATGTCTTGAAGGATGTAAGACAAAATACTTCTGCTGTTACATTCCGAAGTATGCAGTTGAGCAATTGTTTAAGCAGTTTAAGTCAGAAATAATCGTGCTTTTGCCCTGAGTTGTCTGGAAAGTGACCAAGTCCTCAGCTCTCCACCCTCTGTTGCCTTTTTATAAACCAGAACACAGGTAGGATTGCAGGGGAGTAGAGAGGCAGGTGTTCAAAAGGGTGGCCCAGACATCAGGTGCTGGCTCTGTTCACGAGAGTAGACATTAACTGAGGGTTCCAGCAGTTCCTAACAACATGAGGGAGGAAGTGGGACTTGCAGAATCTTTCTGAGGAGATAATTAGGAAATGGCAAAAGGGCCCTGTCTAGTCTAAAGCAGAAGGAGAGAGAGAAACAAAAGCCTGATGGATGTAAGAGATAGTATGAAGGAAGGTGGGCACACTGGAAATTTCTGGAATCCACTGCTCCTCTCTACTCCTTGCCATTGTATACCAGGACTCCTCTGACATTCACATGCCCCAATGGCCCCCACTCATTTTAGAGTTACAGGAACTGAGAGCCACAGAAGGCCACTGGCCCAGAGTTACACCTAGTTAGCAACAGAGCTTAGCCTAGAATCCCATCTGACTGGCCCAGCATTCTTAGGCACTTCTTAAAAAGCAAGGAGGGCAAAGCCAAGAGAAAAGAAAGAACTACTAGGAGGAATGGGGTGAAGAGGGTACCAACAATGATTTTTGTGATTACCCCCACTCTTCCTGTGGTGTACTTTTTTGAGACTTACCACCTATGCTCCCAGTCCTGTGCTGTGGAAGACACTGAGATGGTTTTGATTCCTAAGGTGCCTAAACTATCACTGGGGAGGTAAAAAGATTGAACCAATTAGAGGACTATATTAGAAATAGTTAGCTAACAGGTATTTATTATGCTCCTACTATACATGAGGTATACTCTGGCTCTCAGAGTGCAGCAGTGAACCAGACAGAATGCCAGCCTTGAAAGACCTTCTATTCCAGAGAGGGGCAATACTCCAGAAACCCACGGAGAGCAATACATTAGTAAGACAATGCCACGCACGAGAAGTCCTATGAAGACAAACGAGGGCAATGTGGTAGAGTGGGAGTGGAGAGGGTCTCTATGCTAAGGTGACGTTTGAATTGAAGCCTGAACAGTGAGGAGGAAGCCAGTGTGAGGAGCCAGGAAAAGCATTCCGTGTAGGAGGAAGAGCTGGTGCCAAGGTTCTGGGGTGTGCCAGGCGCGTCTGAGAGTGGGGTACACATATAGATAGAGACTATGTGGGTGAGTGTGGGGGAAATGAGGCCCAAGGAGCATCAGGGGCCAAAATGCGTAGGGTCTTATAGGATTTGGATTTGTTTTATTTTTTCATTTTATTTATTTATTTTTTAGGCGAGACAACCCTTGGTTGACCTCACAGATTGCAAGGATCTTGTCATTTTACAATCCCTTATTATTATTATTATTATTATTATTATTATTTTAATTTTTTAAACCTACAGCACCTGGTCTTCCTAGGTGGTCTCCCATCCAAGTACTAACCAGGCCTAACCCTGCTTAGCTTCTGAGATCATACAGGATTGGGCTTGTTCAGGGTAGCATGGCTATAGACTGGATTTCTTTTGATTGGAGGTTTTAAGGAGGGAAAGGAGAGTTGTGATTTAAATTCTAGGAAGATTCTCTGGTCACTGTGTGGAGGATGAACGACAATGAATGGAGCTGGAAGTATAGTTGAAAAACTGTTGCAGGTGAGAGATGAAGTGGCTAGAACCAGGGTTTTAGCAGTAAGTATTGTAGGAAGCAATCAAACTGGCAATATATTTTGAAAATAGAGCTAATAGGACTGATCGATGGACTTGTTTTGTAGTTTCCCTTCTGCTATATTATTGACTGGGATGGGGAGAACTGAGGGGAGCATATTGGGGAGGATCATGGAACTACTCTGTTTGGGCCACATGATATTTGAGGTACCTTTAAAACATCTATATCACTCAGAGTTTAACCAGAGAAGCAGAACCACTAGAATATAATATATATGTCTATTGCAAAGTGGGTGTCCTGCAGAAGCTGGGGTCCTTCGTCCAGGAGGTAAACACACACCCAACTCATGATTCAGAGTAGCCGAAGGAAGATCCAGGGGAAGGTAAAGCAGTTGCAGGCCCTCCTTTTTGCTTTATACTAAGAAGTGAGTTGGCAGATCAAGAACAATACCTGTGAGTTACAGCACAGTTCCTGGTTTCCTTCCACCCTCCAAAATCTCTCAAGCTTTTCTGAGGCCCATCTTAACTGAATCCTGGTAAATGTAGTTCAGCCTAGTCTAGACGATACATTACAAAGCCACCACAATATCCACGTGGAGCTGTTGAGTGACTAGTTGGAAATATGAGTCTGGAGCTCAAGGAAGAAGTCCAGGTTAGAGGCAGGCATTTGGCCGTCACCATAAAGCTGTGGAACTAGCTAAAATCGTATAGGGAGGGAACGTGGACAGAGGATGAAAAGAACAAAAGACAGATCCCTCAGGTACTTCAGCATTTAGAGGTTTGTTAGAGAAGAATCACCAAAGGAGAGTGAGAAGAAGTCAGTGAGGAGTGAGGAAAACTGGGGAAGTATGATGGCACAGAGGTCTTGGGGAGAAAGGAGGGGGAAGCAGTCAGCCACACCAAACGCCTCTGAAAACTCAAGTAGGATGACGACCATGTCGATACGACTCTGCAAAGAAATGCTCTGCAAAGTGCTTCTTAGGATGGCATCTGCTATGGCCTGAATGTTTATGTCCCCCCAAAATTCATATGTTGATATCCTAACCCCCCCAAATTAGGAGGTATTAGGTATTAAGAGGTGGGGCCTTTGGAGGTGCATAAGTCATGAGGTGGAGCCCTCATGAATGGGATTAGTGCCTTACGAAAGAGGCTCAGGAGAGGTCCCTACTCCATTCCACCATGTGAGGAGATGCCTGCCGTGAGCCAGGAAGAGGGCCTTTCTCAGAAGGGAACCATGCTGCTACCATAATCTCAGACTCCCCGGCCTCCAGAACTAGGTTTCTGTTGTTTATGGGCTATCCAGTCTGTGGTGTTTTCTTACAGTAGCCTGAAGGGACTAAGACACCATCCAAGTATACAGTAGTGAATAAAGGGATCATGGGTGGTCAGGAGTGAGAAGGATCGATTCCAATCGGTCAGTGAATTACTGGGGAGGATCTCAGAAACTAGCTAATGTTTGAGAAGAACTCTGAGGGTCAGGTGGAATGAAAACATCTGTGACCAGTGGAACCTGCAGGGGCTTGTTCATCTCTAAATAGTTTCAAGAGCCACTTAAAAGTTGCAAATCCCTAACCATTTTCCAACAACCTACACAGAGACCTCTCAGCCTTCTATACACATCTAAGAATAGCCCCCTTGGCTCAGTTGGCCTGAAATTCTTGCTTTTTGCGTCAAAACACTTGGCCACTATTTTCAGGCTGACACTCCCTTCTACAAACGAGAAGAGGTGCCACTGCTCATTGGAAGTATTCTCACTTGTTTGCTGTTGGCAAAGGAACGTGTCAGAACCCGGACAGCTAGTCAAAGAGTGTGCTCAGAGGAGTCACTTGGGTTCTCTGCCTGCGGCGGAATCTTGATTTCAGAGGCTCAAGAATAGACAGAAGCAAGATTAAATTTTTTTTTTTTAAAGAACTTGTTTATTTAATGTCCACACAATCCGGAAATCTCCACAGGGCCTTTTCAAACAAAAGGAATCCTCACTTACGAATGTGGAAACACCACTAATTGTCAGAGCAGCCCACTTCTGCACCACAGAAGGCTGTATGAGAGAGAAGAAAGCAGACCCAGCCTTCCTTGTTATAAATAAGTCATTGGATGTATTTTGGAAAATAAATTTAGCACACTTTAAAATTCTATTTAAGAATATTGGTTTTTGAAGGATTTACAATAAACAGCCAGAATGGCTGTTTCAAGATCAGTAGTCAAAAGGATTGTTTAGTTCTAAATCAGATCTGTGTTTTCTGATTTTTAGAATTGCTAAAGGAGGTGGGGTCGGGGCGATCCCCATGATCATTGCTACTTGAAGCAGGGTCTCATTGTGACTTTTGTGGCCCTTGGCAGTTTTGCCTTAGTGAGCCCCTTCCTCCATCAAAAAATTTAAAATTCTATTTTACAATTGCATTAATATAAAATGACTATATTAAGACTATAAGTTAAAACATTTTCCTTAACCTAAACGTTTATTTTTTTCTAAAAAGAAATTAAAACATTTTTTGTGGGACCCATGTTAGTTTTTTATTTCTGCTATAACAAATTACCAGAAACTTAGCTGTTTAAAACACAAATTTATTATCTTACAGTTCTAATGGCCAGAAGTCCAAAATCCATCTCATTGGGCTGAAATGAAGATGTTGGCAGGTTTGGTTCCTCTGGGAGGCAACTAGTGGAGAATTCGCTTTTGCCTTTTTGACCTTCCAGAGGTTGCCCACATTCCTTTGCTTATAGCCCCTTCTTCCACCTTCAAAGCTACCACATTAACATCTTCACACCTCTCTCTGAGTCTCTGAACACTGCTTCCATGATCACATCTCCTTCTCTAACCCTTCCCTTCTTGCCTCCCTCTTACAGGGAACCTTCTGATTATTTTGGATCTATGCAGATAATCCAGGATAATTTCTCCATCTCAAGATCCTTAACATAATCACATCCGCAAAGTCCCTTTTGCTATGTAATGTTCTCGGGTTCTGGGAATTAAAATGTGGACATCTTGGAGGAAGGGCATTATTCAGTCTCCCACAGTCCCTGAAAGCATTGTGGGATCCAGGCACTCTGCCTACTGTAACTAATGAATAGGTTGGTCTTGACTCAAAGTGCCAGTCTAGGAGTTTGCACCAGAATGTAAAATGTACTGCTTCTTTCATTCATTGCAAGAAAGTCCCGCTGTGAAAAAAACGCGCTAGTGACACAGTCTGTTTACACCCCGGTGCAAGCTCCTCATCTCCTAGCAAACCAGTAACAGGAGACTGACAGAACTACAGCAAGCTGATGAGGTCTGATCGAATAGCTATCGGAATCTTTCCATTATTTTACTCGTCCCCTTTATTTGTGTTGGTTTGGGCTATTGTAAGGCACTCCTGTGAGCATACTCTGTCTTCTCCAAAGCAGATCGTTTTGGTGATAATTCAGAATGCTGAGGAGCAGGCCTGGTCTCTGGTCATGAAGGGTGGACATGCACCCTGCAGTGTGGGTTCCACTGAGGCTTGTTGAATGACTGGGTGAGTCGAGGAATGAATGAATAAATGAATTCAACTTAATTGAACTCAAGTGTTGAGTGACTCTGGGCCTACCAAGTTGGCGGTCTGTTTACGAGTTGGTCCACAATGGTCTCTTCAAAGAGAGTAAACAAATAAGAAGCTTTAGAAGCCACATGTGTGGGGGAGGGCGAACTCAGTCACCTGGTGTAGAGTCCTCCACGTGGTGGGGCCAAAGCCAGGGTCCTTGCGGCTCCATCGCCTCCTGGGTTCTTTCTCCACGGGCATGAAAAAAGGCTCTCCAGATTCCGGAGGAAAGTGGCGGCGGCCTGAAATGCGGGGGCGAGTGGGGAGAAGAGGGGCGGTGGCGGTGGTGGCAGCTGCGGCAGCGACGAAGGCCCGAAGAACATGTAATTTCCTTCTCACTTCACTCAGCCCTCTCCATCTGACGTGGCAGGTGTGCTGAGAAGGAACGGTGTGTGAATCGATTTGGAGAGGATCAGTGACACGGCAGCGAGCCAGGGCCGCGCCCCGAGCCATTGATCGCCTCCGAATCAATTTGCACACCGCTTCCACTTAGGTCACCTGCCATTTCAGACAGGGAAGGGAACAGTGAAGTGAGAAGGAAATTATTCTGGGAAGTCTGGGGATCCTCTCTCAAGAATATGGGGGTCAGCCTTCAGCTGCCCTCGCATCTGCAGCCTTCGGAGGGGACAACGCTCCCAGCCCAGGCCCCTCTCGGTCTCGCTAACCCTGGCCCTGAAGGGAGGGAAGCGTGAAGACTGTAGCAAAATGGGGCCACTCAGAAAATCTATCAGCCCTGAGCTCACCTCTGGGGTTTGGGCTGCCACAGTCATATCCTATGAGCTATTTCAGAAAACCCAAATTGCCAACAGTAATAATCTCTCCGCCGCGGGACTGGTTTTCATTTGTGCCTCTCAATGCACTTTACAATTAATTCTCACCAACCTCTGCCTCCCACGAGCCAGGAGCCCAAGGGGAGTGCAAGGCACGGCTTGGAAGCCTCACAGCTCCTCTACTGAGAGGGCAAAGGGCTTCCCCACTGGGAAGACATGCAAGGAGGCCCAAGTCTTCCTCAAGGAGCCAACGACAACAACCTTTTTTGAGAGAAGCGAAGGTGGTGCAGTGGTGGTTAAGGAGCTGGAGGGGGTCCCTGACTCTTGATATGTTCAATCAGCATGAGCTGAGGCATCTTACCCAGTTCCCGAGTCCGAAGACCTAACCAGTAAATGATATCCAAGGACACCATCCATCCAAACACTGATTGTGCTGTGGAAATGCTGTCTTCTTGAGAACTACGGAGAGAATGGGGTCCACTGACACCCTTGTTAGGTTACAGGGATTCCAATAAAACAAAATGATAGGTGATACCCTGCCTCTAAGTGCTCAGTGCAGTGCGGGAGTGGGTACTCAAGAAATGGAAACTGAATCCGAATCCACTGCATGTTGACTGGTCTCTTTTCCTGAGTGACACTTAGATTATAAGTACATCCCTGTTGACTGGGCAGATTTTCCAGGGAGTGAGCTGTCACTCATTCATTTTGTCTACCCCATCAGGAGCATCAAGGCAGCTCCCAGAGAGACCTTGTGGAAGGAGTAGAGAATGTGGAAGGATGTACCCACTCTGAGTTCTAGAGAGAAAACAGGAAAACCAGCTCATACAGCTTATGCCCCATGCAGATCTTAGATACACCTGTAGTGCCTTTTCCCCCACTGTGAAGAAAATGCTGGTCATGTTCTCACTGTCCTGCCAAGCCCCTCCTGCCTGTGCTTCAGAAATTTGTCAGAGCTCCAGGAGAGGGATGGGGATTAGAATTTGCATTTTTGAAACCTGTATCTGGAGAATGAAAATAAAGCAGTAGAGACTGTGACTCAAGAAGCTCTCACTTACCTGCTCCCCAAATCAGACCACCTGCTCCAAGCAAGTTGGTGACAGCATTCCTGAATGCTCACTGCCCATACCCAGCCACATATAATGCTCACCTCTCCCTCCCTCTCCCCCGCTTTTTCTCCCTCTCTCTCTTGCACTCTTGCATGTGGTGCGCGCACACACACACACACACACACACACACACTCACACATGCTCCCCTCTTCTCATCCCAAGGCCATGCCTTCCCAGCCCAGCCAGGCTCTCTCCTGGGTGAGGCCTTCCCAGGCTCTCTGCTCTCCCTGCCCTCAAGACTCTAGTTGTCCCCAGTCAGCATGCAGACTCAGTCTTCTTTATGATCAGGAGGGACTATTCCAGCCATTAGGGCCTGCCATGCTGCCCATACTCCTTCCAGCCCAACCTAAGGGATGATTCTCCTGTGCCATCATTTTCTGTGATCCCACAGAGTACTTCTAGGGTAAATAAAGAACAAATTTAGAGTTCAGTTCAACAGAGCTGAACCAGGCACTGCAAAGAGGATGATGGTGTGATCCCCACCCGGAGGAACTTCGCTGGTTTGGTTGGGACATATGCCTTGGCCAGAGCTCTCAGGGCCAGGTATGACTGGGTCCATCTCATAAGGCCTAATTCTTCAAATATGTCACAATACAGGTGGTGGCTATTGGAAGTAGCTTAACTGTAACCAATTATCACTTGGTAAGTGGCCTTGTAGGTTAAATTGATTGGAATCCATGCTGGAAGATGGGGTTGGATGTTAGAGATGACTGGGTTGGAAGGAGAGAGTGTCATTTCTGATAGCTTCAACTCTACTCCTGTATTCAAAAGTAAGCCAGAGAGGGTAAATGCTCCTTTTCTGCTTTTCTTCCCTGGGCGAACATTTTCTGAGGCAAAAGTCATGTAAGGAGTTTGGTCAACAAATGAGAACATTTTGCATCCTAAGACTGCAAGAGCCTCATCTGCTGAACAAGATTGCGCAAGCTGCCAAGCAGCATAGGAAATGTGGGTTAATTCTGTTTCTGGGACTTGTTGGACTCTCTGTATAGACTTGGGGTTCTGGGAGAGCAGGGACCTGGCATGTTTATGTACTTACCTTTGGCTCCAGCAACATTTGCTCATGATGCATACCACAGACACATTTTAGTACATATATCTTTAAATTTTAGATGTTTTACTTTGAACGGGAAATATGTGCACATGGTACAAAAATATAAAGAATCACCATCCTCTCACACTAGACACAAGGGTCCCTTAGGTCACCAGGTCAAGTACTGTAACCAATTTCTTTTGCGATGATCCAAAGATATTCTATGCATATGCAAGCAGCTATATTAGTAAATATTCTAGATTGTGGCTATGTGGACAAGTATGTCTACTTCTACTTTTTCTGCTGGCATTGGCTTAGTTGCCTTTATTAGAAGCGGTAATATATTTTCATAACACATATCATACACAATGGAACGCACCGTGGCAGTTAAAGCAGTGGACTCTGCGATGACACCTCCGTCCGCCGAAGATTCCTGCCAAGCTTGGCGGTGCGGGCCGCGCGAGGGTCGCGCCGCGCCTCCGGGGGCGCAGTGCCAGGCTCCGGCCGCACGATGGCGCCCGCTTCCTGCGGACTCAGCCTTCGGCGGCAGCGCAGACAAAGGCGGGTGCTCGGCCTCCCCCCACCCCATCCCCCCGGGGCCGCGAGGCGGCGGGCGCCCCGGGTGGCCGTGGCCGACCCTGCGCGTGAGTCCAGCAGCTGCCGCCCGAGCCTTTGTCCTGCCCGGCCCGCCCTTGTGCTAAAGGACGGGGCGAGAGGACGCTGGGCGCAAGCGATGTCAGCAGGGAATGCCCCATCACCACCGAATTCCTACCCGGCTCCCACCCACACCCCAAAGCTCGGCCCCACGCGACCTTGGGTTACCGGCAAGGAGCTAGGTGCGCCGGAGCGGGAACAGCCCCCAAACGTTTGCCCAGGAAGCTTCCCTCCTCTTTTACCCCCTCGCAAAGAATTTACTCCGGAATTCCGCACTGAGGAGGTTTTTCACCATTCCCCTGATCCCTACACTGAAATGCCAGAGGGCCTGGGTGTCACGTCTGCAGAGAAGACAGTGGCATTTAGATTTGAGAGGAAACTAGTGAGCTCCTGGGCCTGGCTCTCCCAAGCTGTTCTTTGAGGGGCCCAGGAAACCTCTCTCCTGCGGTCCAATAGAACTTTCTGTGGTGATGGAAATGTTCTCTTATCTTCACTGTGTACCATTAGCCATGTGTAACTGCTGAATTCTTGGAGTGTGGCTGAAGAACTGAATTCTTAGTTGTATTTAATTTTAATGAACTTTAAGTAGTCACATGTGCTGGCATGTGTATAGGTCCATGGTTACTCTCTTGGTCCATGCAGGTTTAACAGCTCAAGTGCATCTGGACAGTTGAGTACATAGTTATGTTCACAGCAGAATTTTATAAATATTCACATAAAGCACGGAGCATGTGCCTGTTGCACAGAAAAAGATGCCTGGAAATAGCTGGTGAGGAGAAAGAAGAAGTGGTGTCAGCTGAGTTTATCTGGGTATAGGGGATGAGCTTCGTGCAGGGTTAGGTGGCATAGGAAAGGGTAAAGAAAAAAATGAGTCATTACAATGTTTTGCTACTCTTGCAAATGGGACTGGCCCAGCTTTAATCTGCGCGTAGAAAAAATCTGGGGGCATAATTTCCATTATATCTTAAGTGATTATGTATACATATCACACATGCCAGGCTTCTTGGGACAAGATAATCAAACCCCAAAACAACCTTGACAGAACTTTGGTTCTTCTGAGGTTCTGTGTGCTTATGAGAAGGCCCAGAGGAGGCCCGCGTCTGCATTACTGGCTGGTGGGGGGGGAGGGTGTTATGTCACTGCTGTTTTCCCTGGATGTGTGATAAATATTAAGCAAAGACAATATTATTTTGGGTTAGGAGGGCGTGTATCTGTGAGATGCAAGACAATCATGGGTAGGGAAACCAGAGGATTAGAAGTGTTTCTTCGTGGACCAGAATGTCTTAGTTGGTAAGCCGACTTCTCGCCCATCATCAGAGCATATTTAAATGTAAAATCTACATGTTACCTGCAGCAGGAATCAGCAAGGTTCTGGTACCTCAAGACTGCCTAATCATCTGTCTCCTCCAAGAATTTAACCAATCAAAAACGTCTACTTATTTTTATTGAAGATAAATATGTACACTTGTGTAGGTTCCCTGGTCTAGTTTATTGAATGTTTTCAATAAGCAATTCAATTTTGTGACTAAAACCTGAGGCAGATGCTCCCTTTTGATCTTTCAAATAACGTGTGTATGTATGTATGTGTGTGTGTATGTGTGTGTTGGTAGAGGTAAATGGTGGGAAGAGAGTAAAGATGGACCAAAAAATTTTGTATTATCTTTGAAAATTCAGTGTGCCCTTCAGCCTATTTTAAAGTATCCAGAAATAGACCTGTGAATACAGATACCTTGTTTAAGCTAAAGGTGACTGAGGTGTCTTGGCAGGGCTCCTTGCCCATAGTGGGCATTCAATAAATATTTGGTGAATTTTTAGTAGAAAAGGAAAATGGGCCATGATTCCATATCCAAACTACCTTTGCAAGTTGTCCATCCTTTTTTGTTTTGTTTGTTTTGTTTTGTTTTCCCCTGGAGATGTTCCCAACCACAAATAAAGGACAAGGTGGAAAATAGTTAAGCACACCTAGAGCTGCGTCCAAACAAAAGAGGAAAGAGACTAAACAAACCCAAGGTTTTCTATTTCTCCCTGAGCCAAGTAATCCCTTTGATTACATCTAATACCTGCCAAAACCCAGATGGTGTGCCCACCCATCTCCCGCGTGATAATGCCACATTGTGAAATCTACCCATTAATATTAATTGTCAGCTAGAGAATCTGTCTGAACTACTAAAGCTTGAGATTGCCTTGAGAAAGCAGGCCCTGCCTTAGCAGGGATTTTAAGATAATTCTCATTCTTTCATTCCGTATCTCACATATGTAGAATGTTAAATAATAGCCCGAGAATGCTTTTCTAATTTTGGCACATGTCTGCCTCTCACAATCCAGGTCTTAAACCACTGTTCGTTTGGGGTCTACACCTGCTGACCAGAATATTACCTTAAACTGCTGTGGGCTTGCCAGCAACATGTAGGCACCCACTGTTCACCATATAGAGAGAATTTAAACTCCCTGGGAGCTGTTTGAATTGAATGTGCCCTAGCATGCGATGCTCAACTATTTCCCTTTTATTTTTCTCCCTCTCAGTAATTGACTTGGTAATCCTTGAAAAGTATTACAGAATCTCAGTTCTTTTCAATTATTGCATGGGTCTACCTGAGGAAGGAAGGCAGAGGCAGAAGAGGGGGTCTGGGTAGAAAACTTGAGGTCCAGGTACCTTTGGGGTGCTGCTCCTGGATGATAATCTCATCTGGTGCTTGATTTGGACTCTGATCATACATGTGCTAAGGTCAGCTCCTCAACCCAGTCTGTGCTTCAGTGTCTCCACGTTGAAATCCCTCAGCATTGCAGTTTCTGCTGCGTTCACTGAACTTTTCTTTAAGCCACAAAATTTTTAGGTCCACTTATGCCTGAAATAGATATGAAAATTTAGTAGATGTGAGATTGATTTTTCCTCTGGAGTCTCCCCCTTTATTCTCATGGGTTATGGTACAATCGCCTTTTGCCAGTCGTCTTAGAGCCAACACCTTCAACTTTATGAGTAAATGCAGACTCCAGCCCACACACTGTCTTTGTTTTTGCCAGGAGCATACAGAACTGATAAAACGAATTAACTTAATGTTCTATGTCTCTTGTTCAACGAGGTACCCCTCTGTCGTTTTTGAACTTGATGTTGGTTCTGGCCAAAGCTGCAGCCATGCTGGATTCCTGACTGGGGCAGGGGGAACCATGCAAATGAAAACTGGAAATGTTCTGTTCTTTTGGGTACATAAATGAATGTTTACTTCAAAGTCCTGACAGTTCTTTTATTAGCAAATATTAATATCAACTGAAAAAACCAGAAGACCTTCCTGGAGCAGCATGTCTAAATAGATATTGAGATAATTTTAAAAACACCTATTGGTATGTAAAGCAACCTTCCTCGTGAAAAGAAGTAACTGCACAAGTGGCAGAAGCCAGTTTACACAGCTAAATATTTTGATTATTTAATTTATTGCTATTATTTTACAACATGTAAAAAAGCAATTGAATTGCAATTTTATTCCCATTCCTGGCCAACTTTGCAATTTTATTTTATATGAATACTGCTTTTAGAAAAAGATGTGGATCGAGACAGCAAATGGCTTTTTATAGGGAGACGTGAGTCCTCTTACCTAGTCTTCTGTTTCTACAAGGCTGGTAAAGGTGAGTTAAGGTCTTAATGTGTGAGGAGACAGGCCTCACTGGGTGTTCTGTCAGAAGGAATTGTAAAAGAGTGGTGCACCTCCACTTCTGTCCTGCCTGTGGAGATTTTGCAAATTGTTTCTCTCTGCCTCCTTCACGGCATTAGAGTGGGGGCATGTCTACAGGGTGAGAGGGATGGCTCTCTCTATCCTCTCCTCCCCTCTCCCCGGAAAGTTTCTTTGTGATGCCAAAGATTGGGACAAGTTGTTATAAGGGCACTCAGAAGGCAGAAATTAGTGCTTTTAAACTGAAGGTGAATCATAAGGCCTATTTCTGCCTCAAGTACTTCTGTTCAACCATTTAAAAGGACCAAATTAACTTTTAAACACATTCTTTGCCAGAATAAGAGTGGGAGGTACACCAAATCACTTCATAAAAGAGAAACTCTCTCAGAGAATTTGTTTCGCGTGCATATATTTTTAAATGACCAAAATCCAGGTTATTACGGTGTTTGAAGGAATTTGCTTGTGGGATCAGACCCTAACATTCCAAGCTTAGCTCTGAGCAAATTTTTATGAGTGGTTTAAAGACTTTTGAAAAATACAGTTAATTATAACAAGGCAGCATTGTGCAAACACGCTAAGGTGATGTTTACACTACCCCATTCTTATCAAGAGAAACACAACAAAAATATTAAGGAGCAAACAAGCCAAAATCAATGTGAAAAGAGATGAAAGTATGCTTAATTGAATAAGAGCATATATGTAAAAGTATTGTAAAAATTGTAAAGTGTCGCCACACATAAAGTAATACCTACTATCGCAATGATCTCTAAGCCTTAAGAGATAGCACAGTACCAATGCAGCCTGTTTTCTAATGTGTTGGAGCTGTCTGATGTTTCCTGTATTTATATCTCTAAGTTGCAGGACAATGAGCCACTTAATCCTCTTTGCAAACTAGTTTGTACCTTCATTTTTCCTGTGCCTTCTCAAAGGAATGTCCAGAAAACTGCAAACATTTCAGATGTTCCTTGTGAGAATTCTGCGTAGTAAAGTCAAAACAAAAGCATAAGACGTTCCAACTAAACATTCATTTTCAGGGAACAGCATCTTGAGACGAGAAGGTCAATTTGAAAAACAGTATGAGGATATATTAGAGGTGATTATGTCTGAGTCTATCGATGTCATTTAAATGCCACGTCATACTGGGCCAGTTTATTTGATTTCCCCTGTAGAGGTCGCCTACTAAGGGGCTTTGCTAACCCCTGCCCACACCCAACCACTACCCTGAAGACAGAATCCAAGAGGCAAAATTCGAATGTCCTGGAGACCTTGGGTCTTTAGAATATTTGCCTGCGGTTCCTACTCTGTTTGGAACAGAACCCAACCAAGGGCATCTGAGCTGACACCCTAGTAGTTCCAGGGGCTCCCAATCTCTGGCACAGAGCTGCTGATATGTTCTTACAAACACAAAAGAAAAGAAATCTCTTTGGTGTCTAATCTGTAGTCTCTGAAACCAAGTTTCCTTTTGCATGAATAAATTTGCAGGGGTAAAAACTTTGAAAATAACCTACTTCCTCCCAAATCAGAAAAACAAACAGACATGAAACAGACTTCTATATTTCATTGCCTAGGACCTTGAAAATTTTAATTGGCTAGCAGAAAGTTATTTAAGAATAATGGGCAGGGCAAAATAAATATGTAATTTGATAGTCTGTTAGCAACTCCTTTTACTTTTTGTATGTAGAACATTTTCTAATTTTCCCTTTGATTGTAAATAGAAATCTAGTTTATTAAGCAGAAACACAGATTATTAATAAATAAACCACTCGATGCCTGAAAAGCACTTTGAGGGTGAAAAGCCCCTACTAAATGGCAAATATTATTTTTATTGCAAACTAACGGGAGGAAACTAAGCTAATGAATGCTTACAGAGCTCAGAAGTAGTCATCACACACAAATTGCCACATATTGTAAACTATTAAACTTGTTTCTTAGATAGAGATGCGTTTAAATTTTAAGTTGATACTTTCTAATTTCTGCTAAGGATGAAAAGCAACACTTATGGGTCTGTAATTTAAATAAGGATAACTCAAGGGCTTAATCATTTTTTATGTTTAAATAGAAGTTGCCTAAATATAACACTTTTGAAAGTACAGCTAGCAAAAAAAGAAATAAAAAGACCAAGACTAATTTTCTGAGTTAAATCGTTACCAAGGGATATAGCTTTTTATAAGCATCACTTCTTTTGAATAATATCATATCCATACACCAATCTACATTAAAATAATACCCTACACAGATAAAGTGAAACCTGATGTTTTAGGGTTCAAGCTGAATGCTTTCTCATGCTATACTCTTTTGCATTTGACCTTGACACTGTGGTATATATGAAATATAAGATGAATGAATCTTTTACTATCTGATATTTGAAGTAGGGAACCATATAAAGATAATAACAAGTCACAATGGATTCGTTAAAAATGGAATTACAGATGTAAGTCTGATTTTCTTAACATTTTTCTGAAGTCAGACCATAAATGTTCACTTTTGATGTTAGTTAAAGTGGACGTACTGTATATTTCTCTGTATTATGTTAAATTTGCTAATACACATGTGAATATGTGTTTACATAACGGGGAACTACACCTTTTGCTCATTCTTATTGAGAATCGATTTAATTTAAACCCAAACATAATTTAAGAGAGAAACAGATAACAATTATAAATGTTACAATAGAAACTATTTTGTTTAAATCTCGTATAAATACATATTTTGTCTAAATTCTGTGTGAGAAATCCATATAAGTGGCTTGAGATTTTCCTCACTAAAAATGTCAAAGCAGTCTTCATTCTCAAGAGAGCTAGGTTCTGATCTGAGATCACAGCTAAGGTGTGCTGAAAGGAAAGCATTTAAAGACAATTTTCTTGTCTCTCCCCGCGCCTCCACACACACACACACACACACACACACACACACACACACACACACACATTCCAGGCATTTTAAAATGACACCATTATGCTCTGTGTCCAGGAGTGGAAAACAAAGTCTCCTCCTGTTTCACAAGATTCAGCCTGCAGTGATTTTCGCAGCCAAGATACAAGATTTTTAAATTAGGGCCTTCAGAATGGAATATTAGCAGACCCATATTAAAACAATGCTGGCAGCCCTTATGATGATACAGGGTAATTTTCTAATTAGCAGAAGGCTATTTGAAATGCAGCATGGTGTCCCATTTTTCATACTGTTATTTTCTACTGGGTAGAAGTAGAGAAGTAAAACAAAAGCCATGAAGCCTCCTAGTCAAAGTTCTATAAATTGGTCTCTCCAGCCCTGTAAAGACAGAATCTAATTTTAAAGGGTTTTTAATTTACAGAACTTAGCTTTGTTGCACTGGGAGGATTGTGCTAAAAAGCAGATCACCATCCAACTAGTTAACGGATCACAATTGTTAGTCTTCAGTTATTTGATTTTAAGTTTTATTTTTAAATTTATAATTTCATCTTTGTATTATTTATGTATTATTATCATCCTTGTTTTCTCAATATCTGTGTTTGGGTTCATTTTTTTTAGAGGGTTTACCAAAGGGCTGTGCACATAGTGGATGTTGAATAAATATGACTCTATGATTAGAAGGGTTAGCGAGATATCTATTCTTAGAGGTAGAAAAGAGGAGTTTCCTTCATGAGTTTGGGTCTTATCTTTTGGCAAAGTGAGTCAGGAGAAGGGGTAAGGGTTAGAGGTAAAAATTTTTGGGACTCACACAGGGAAAGGCAAATTAGATTCTTTGACATAAAGATTTCAAATATAGAAACATTCAAAAAACATATTTTTGTATGTGTGAAGATTCTGAAAGTAAGTCATCCCATGCACGTAAATAGAAATCACTGTTGGTAGCATCATCTTCAATTATGAAGGAAAAAGCAATGAATGATCTATTCCTGGTAAGGTCCAACTTGCATCATTTGCATAAGGACAGCTTGCTTTTCAGATTGGGGAGCAGAAAAATAGGTTTGATGGCAGAGACCAACTTGCTTCCAGTTATCCTCCAAATTGCCTCCAGGTTTCATTTTTTCAAAGAGCATGTCATCCCTCCACACTCCACTCAAAAGCCTCAAATGGTTTTTCACTGAGGACAGAATTTGATCAGGACTGTGAAGCGTGGCATTCGATGCCCTTCCCAAACTCACCTACACCTCTCCAGACATCTCCCTGTCGTTCCACTTTATGCTTTAGCAACACCAAGTAAACTGCAGCCGTCAAATTCTCCAAGCCTGTTAGTGCTCTTTCCACCCTGAGTGCCCTTTCCACATCTTCCCACCTAGCAAAACCCTACTCTCCCTTTTCCAGCAGTCGAGAAATCTCCTGCTTTGGAGTGACTCCTCGATCTCTTCTTTTTTTCCTGTCCCCAGTCTGACTTGTTTCATAGCCAGATGTGTGTAAGTTCCTCCCCTGGACTGTGAACCACTTGAGGGGACATAGGGACATAAAATTTTTTTCTTTTAACCTGTCTACAGTCCCTTCCACACCTGGAACAAGTCCCTGGGTGTGGTAGACATTCAATAGCAACTGGCATTACATTAGCTCTCTATAAGGAACTTACCATTATACACTGTATTCAATACTCTGTAAATCAGAGAGATGGGTTATTAATTAAAAACTAAAGAAAACAAAAGCAGTAGCTGCCATGTTCAAAGAATTACACTTTGAGTAGAAAGAGATGACAGCAGCTGATGCTTATCCAGAGGCATTTTTCAGCCAGCTCTTCATTCCCTTCTACCCTATTCCAATATAATGAAAGCAACTTTCACATTCTTCCCAGGGCCCAGAGAGTCACACCCTGACTTTTACTTTCTCTGAAACTGGACTGGGATGGTGGTGGGAATGAGAGTATGGCATGATTGGGCCCACTCTTCCCTAGCCAAGGTACAGCTTGATCAATGCAGACACATCCTATGAAATTTTGGCTTTTTGATCATGGTGCAAATATCCTTCTACAAAACATCAGTGTACTTTTGCCCCTCAGACAGCCAGGTTTAAAAAAAGAAAAAAAAAAGGAAAGTAAAAAATGCATCATATTATTCTATGATTAAATGAGTAGAGTTGGAATTCTTTATTCTTATGATGATTAAAAATCAATGTGCTCATCTGTAATGTCTGAGCCAGGGAAATGGTTTAAAAAGCAATACATTCAACTCTGTATTGAATCTACTGTTAGACTCCTTGCATCGATGAATCCTGGCTTAGTCTCTTCCTTGCCTGAACATCAGTAACTTGGTATATCCAAGATGATTTTTCACGATTTCTGCAGTGGAATAGCAAATTCCATTGGATCCTGTTAGCCAGCACATCAACAACTACTTTCAATAGCCATTGATGGCAGATCTACCTACCTACTTTCTTTCCTACAAATGATAAGCTACATTTTAAAATCATACTTCTTTGTATCTCTGCATCTATTTGATGGGTTGTGCTTTTTACTCTAAGTCTGGGTTCATAGAAGTTTATTTGTTTTCTCTTCAGCCCCAGAGGACACTCTGAGTGTTCTCACAGGTCTCAGACATAGTTGACACCTACAACCAAATTGGGATTGTTGCACATTGTGGTGTACTTTACCATATCAGTCCAGGAGCTTATAATCTGGTAGACAGAACTCAACAGATTTGCACAATACACAGGAAAAGCCTGGAACCTGCGACTTCTGATAGAACATATGTAAGTAATTAAGAAAAAAAATAATTGCACGTTTGAGAAGGTGGACTCACCAAGCAGTTGTTGAACTATAAAAATGCATTAAGTGTAGTCAGTTTCTTTTTTTAATTATTCAGGAATGTTGTTTATGTTATCATGAAAAAAAAAGAGGTGAGAAAATATATTCGGCAATTTTTGGTTTTCCCCCATTTGAGCAGATGGCGATTTGTAGTTCAAAATTTGTAACTCAAATTATTTCACATTTTTATTAATCAGTACAATATGTTTTTAAAACAACAAACTGCACTTAGGAATATCAGTGTAAGTTCCCCAATTTGCCTAGTTCCATCAGAGAGCAGTTTAAGAATTAGAGATTTTGTTAGCAACATTGGGAAACAGGGCATTCTAGTTTAGTATTTCAATTGTAATTATTTTTATTCCTGTGTTCAAAGTATCTCATGTGGGGGAAGGGGCAGTTGAAAATAGCACAGAAAATTGCAATGGGGAGCTGTAAAAAGCTGGGAGAATCTGTTTCAAGATGTTTGCTTTTTTTGTAGAACAAAAAGTGCATTTTGTTAGAGACAAATATTTTTGTGATAAAAAAACATTTTATGTGAAGTGTAGATTGGACTTTTAATATAAAAAAGAAATGTTAAGCCATTCTATTTTAGGAAGGTTTGGCGTCTTAGAATGAAAGCTGTTAGAACTGCATATATTGGAATGTTCTCACAACTGTTGTCATCCTATGTTCCTCTGCAAACCTGTTAAATTACATGAGTGTAGAAATAAGGGAGCTTTTTTATTATTATTAATTGACACTCATTTTTAGCTGGCATGTGCTGGCAGGTCTCTCCAGACAAACCTCAGACGGTACAAGGCAAAGCTTCAGTCTGAAAGTTTGGGGAGTATTCTAAAGCTCTGTAATATGGAAGCTAGGAAGTGTAATATTAAAGTGATAAACATCTTATATTCAGTGTAATTCACAGTTTCTTTCATTCTTTTTACTATCTATAGATCTAAATCAAAACAAATTCCATAAAAGAGGGGGTTATTTTCAAGCACATTTTTCTTCAGAGAGCTCTTGAATATTTTATCATATCTATTTCTATACATATGCTATACATTTCTAGATCCCTGTTGAACAAAATCCAAGGTGATGATAAAAAAAACTATGACATTAGAATTCCTGGGAGATATAAAGTTAGCCCTTGTAAATGTAATAAACTTTGTTTTGGCAATTAAGGAATACACAGAGATATTAAGTCAAAGAACAATATGTCTGAAATATTAAATTGTTTTTTTTTTCCCCAGGAGATTATTAAAAATGTATTTCAAATTACTGGAGTGGCAGGGAAAAAATAAAAAATAACTAAAAACAATTACATTTTCCTTTGCTCCTGAGAAAGTGTGTTGGATTTCATACGAGGTAATTTCCAAGTAGAGTATTTCCAAGCACCAAGTATCCACTATAGGACTCGTGAGAACCGCCCCCGCCCCAATCCTAATAGTGAGACCTTTTGGGCTGTCGCTACAACAAACTGTGAATGGGTGGGCACTTCAAATGTCATCTGGCAATGGGAATATATGGATTTTCTGGGTATCCCTGGAATTGTGCAGAACCACGGGATTTAGACAAGCTCTTCACAAGGTCAAACAAAAAACCAGACCCGGATCACGGTGCCGCCCAGGATCAAATGGGGCAGGAAGTATAAGCTTATGATGTGAGAAGGGAATCTCTGGTATCTGAACAGCGTTTGCGTCCTCAAATGGTTAATTCCCCCAGGCTGTCATATTGCATAAACAGATCCTCCTTTAATAAAATTAATTAGGTTCTGAGCTTTATAGGGTGATGCCCACTGACCCTTTACATGCCTATTGTTCCCAGATTCGAGCGGAAGAAAAAAGAGAGGCTGCCCAGTCGACAAGAGAGAGACCCAAGTTGAAAGATTAGAAATGTCAAGTAGGAGCTGGAAGAAGGGGTGGAGGAAGCTAGGTAATGTTTGCTTCTGCAACGAACTTAAAAAAAGAAAAAACAAAACCAACAGCGCGGCGATGGGGTTTTGTTAATTTCGCTTTTGCACGCGCCACGAAATTCAGGCTGCGTTGAGCTCCTGAGAAACATCCAGAGTAATTGCAGATTGCGGGGACGCTCAGCTTTAGTTAAAAAAAGACCCGAGGCATAGGGGCAGGGTTAGGTGGAGGGCACCAGAGGATCTGCGAAAGAAAAGCAGGAACCTGCAAACCCACTTAGATTCTCACTCCATCGCTCCTTTCCTTCTGGCTACCCACCCAACGCTACCTCGGGCATTTCACGGCACGAGTTGCTCCTGATATTCTTTCAAGTTTTCTAAGGGAACTCGAGGGTGGGAGTGGGAGCTAGGATAGCGAAAGGTGAAACGAGCACCGTGGTCTTTTTCTTTTTTCTTCTTCATGAGGGGCTTGAGGTACCCGTCCTGGGGATTAAGTGAGCGCATCTCGGGCGCCTCTGGTCGAAGGAAATCTGAGGCACGACAGCAAACATTGCCCAATTTTTTCAGAAAAAGAAATTTTTTTTGAGGGAAAGAAAAGAATCCTCGACCGGATGTTTCCAATTACAGAGAAGCCAGAGAACAGAAAGGGGGGGTGGCATTTGGCATGGATAGGGCAAGATTTGGAGAGGGTGGGGGTTGGAAATGGGAAGAGACGCAGCAGGATAAAATGCAAGAAATGAGGCTTCTGTGAAGAGAAAAGGAAAATAGGAAAATGAAGCAGAACTAGAAAAATGACAAAGTGTTGAGTGCTGATTTATTGCAGAAGCCTCTGGTCATTTCCATATATTGAAATGCGCCCAAGCGGCCAGTCAGTCAATTTCTTTTGAGCTGCTGCCGCCGCTGCCCACGGGCTGCCCACGTGACTCCCCCTCAGTCAGCCTCTTTACCACCCAGCCCCTGAAACGGACAGACGAGGAGGAAAGAAAGAGAGAGTGTGAGGCAGAGGAGGCATCTGTGTACTGTAGTGGGTGATGTGTAGAAGGAGACATTTGTGAGGGTCTTTGGGAAAGAAAGACTGTGGCCTGGGGAGGGGAGAGGTAGGTTTCATGCTCCATTCAAGCGTTGCATATAGTTACCTCTATCTGGAGTCTTTCCATCTTTCTCTTTCTCTTTTTCCTTTTTCCTCACTCTTCTTTTCCTATTTATCTCTCCCCTCTTAAGCCATTAAGAAAGGGGTCAGAATACAAAGATAGAAAAATCTATCTACAAATACATAATGGAGATGGGCGTGGAGATGTAGGATATTCAAGTCAGTTTTGATTTTGGTGTCTTTGATACTATCCACTGCTTTGGTAGATTTTTCTTAAAGAAAGGCACACACACACACACACACACACACACACACACACACACACAAATCCTAGATAAAAGCCAGTGAGTTGTTAAAAATGAATTTGCAGCATTAGAGCTGTTAGCATCATTCAGCAAGCAGCAAGCTTGATAATTTCCAGGTGTTGGGGAAAGCCGTTGTCCGGGAGCTCTTACAGAGCTTATAAATCCCTGTTGGGAGAGAGAAAAAAAATCTTTGGAGGTGAATGAAATATCAAATCACAAGACTCCTATGTAGATTTATGATTGCATAAGAAGCTTGATCATTTCCATATACCGAAATGTGCTGTCCTCCTGAGCCTGCCCAGCCCTTCCAGGAGACGAGGCGCTCCGTTCTGCCTTGATCAATGTTGACTATGAAGCAAGAAAGGAGGGGGGGTGGTGGTGGAAAAGCAGGCTGGCACCAGATGGAGCGGGGTCTCGGGAAAGGTCAAGGTTAGCCCAGGCTGCTATTGAGTCGGTAGCAGCCTCACAGATAGATCTCTGCCTCGAAGGCACCCACTGGGGCTTCTCAAAATCAAATCTAATAGAAAAGGCAGTCACAGAATGAAATCGCTTCATCTGAATGCTAAAATTGTTATTAGGCTACATTAGAGAGATATCAGGCACGTGGTTACCAAAAAAGAGAGCATGCCTAGCAGTTTGTGTCTGAAAGAAAAGCTATGAATATGTTGATAACATCAGTAATGGGCAAGTAGAAGAGATGGATATCTTCTCTATTTTTTTTTTTTTTGTCTGAAGACCAGATTAACATATTAAATGAACATGTTTCTCTTTTTAGCAGGACAACCTTGGAATTCTTCTTTGGTGGGTAGGTGGAGTGTGTGTGTGAAAAAAATCATTCAATCCAGAAATAGGTGATTCTTATTGATCAAGAAGTTTGACTCACTTAAGGAATTTTATTAGCATCTTTCACCAGGTGTGTGCCTTTGGAAATTTATTCCTCGGGCTTTACATTAGGGGTTGACGCTGCTATGGAAATCAGTCTTTCTGGCTTTGGACCTCTGGAAATCTGTCAGAGGCTTTCCTCCTTTCCCTCTTTTCTCCCCCCACCCCCCTTTTCCTTTTTCATTCTTTTCAGAGACAGAACAGTTTCTGGAGAAAATTTTATCTCACAGGCAAACCCCAGGCTAGAAGAGTGCCTGAGACCAGACATATATAGCCTGTTAGGGTAGCCACACTAACATTTTTCAATAGTCTCTTCCCCCAATTATCATAATGAAACCCACATTAGCTGTTTTTAACCTACAGCATAGCCATATCTTAAAGAAGGATTTAGTCTTGTAAAATAAATGCGGGCTACACTAGATTAAACATGATGACTGCACTCCAAGGGTTAATAAATTTAGAATTAACAGATCATCCCAGCTTGATACAGCTACTATAGATGATTTAATATGCAGCCTAAGCAGGTTGACAGTCAGCTCACAGATGCAGATAAGATCAAACAGTCTCTTGATTCAATAGATTGAATGGTTGTACTGAGTGTCTAGAAGGTGAGTGACAGAACATATATGGCAGGGGTTCTGGTAAAGAAGAGCTTCGATTCCCAACTGCTGTTTTGTGCACTGGTTTTCTTTTTCTAACAGTTCACCTTCTGTGGCAATCAAATCCAGAGTAGGGGCTTAAAATTTCTCCTTATCATATAGAGTAATGTGAGCCTATTTAAGTTTTGAGTAAGGAAAAGATGGATACCTTTAATATCGAGATCTATTTCTAATTAGTTCTGCCTGGTAACTAATATCCACCAGAGTCTCTCCCTCTCTCTCCTCGTGGGATCTCAGGTCAGGACTCTACAGGCAGGTTACAAGATTCCTGGATGATGCAGATAAAGGCAGGCTTATTGCTGAAATTTTATAGGTAATTTCCTCAGTCCTCTGCTTTGCTCTAGCTGTGAAGATCTGAATATGGAAATGAGGCACAGAGCTAAGTTGAAATTCAAAGTCTAGTACATAGCCACTGTGAGGTGTTTACACTAGGAGAGGGCTTACATCTCTGAAACTGACTGACGTTAAAAAATTGCAAAAGTGGGGGGGTTGGGGCATTGGGAATAATTGGGAAGGATCCAACAGAAAAAGTTGAGTATCCATGTCATCAAGGATTGCCTTGGTGACTCTATCTAGAGTTTCTAATACTTGAGTTTTTTTTAAAAGTGTAATTCCCTTTATCTATTCCAACTCTAGTATTTAAACAAGACAAAAACAATTTTAATAGAAGTGTATGTGATCTGATGTGATAGACAAGTTTATAACAGTTTTTATGATTTGATCAAGAGCAAGGGTTCCTTCTAAACCTATTAGATTCTGTCATGTGAATATATATTCAGGCAATTTAAAAATGCATATTATGTAGTCAATAGACCGGCACAGGTCTGAATTGTATCATGTTATGCTGTTCTATCACATCCCCCCTTCCCCAAGTCTTAATATGAAAATCTGTAATAGAGTGACTATAGAGCTACGGCAATCAGTTTTCCAATGTTCCTAACTTGGTTGTTTCATTTACTTATTTTATTTCATTTTATTTTTGAATATCAAAATGTCCAGTCCACGCTATGAGCTAATGGCCCACAAAATTTTCCTTTAATAAATAAAGCCATTTTAAAACTGAATAATAGCTCTATATACTGTTAACACTTTAACTTTCCCTTCCAGTTTTAATGTCCTAGTGGGTAGCATGGCATTCCTTTAATTCAGAATTTATTATCGTTAGGTAACTTCTAGAAAATTCTTAAAATTTCTCATTCTTTAATGCTGTGTTTTTTAGGACATAAAATCTATCTCTAGGTAACCTGCATATTTAAAGGTTTTGAGGTAAAAGTGAATCTTCCAAATTTTAGGTTGAGGAAAGTGTTCAAAGTGAATTTGTGACTGGCAGGAGGAAATTTGAATTCAGGCATAGCAGTTCCTGGGACGGGAGTAGTGGGCCTTTATTTCACATATTAGCCAGATCTCAATGCTTCCGAATTTTATTCTCCCTTTCTTGGACAACCTGTGATTGCAGCAGGGGGCACTACCAACATATGAATTCCTTGGAAGAAGGAAGCTCCAGCTCTCCTGTTTCCCCAGACTACTTGGAGGCATAACCACTGAAAACAGTTATCTCTCGCAAATTTGCATATTTATGGTGCCTCCTGCAGGTTCCTGTGATTGCTTTACAGTCAGAAAAGGTAACAGAAAAATATATATTCTTCTTTAAAACATGAAAAAGGATCATATAGGAACAGTGACTCTAATAGGAGACTAATCCTTGCAAAGCCTGTAGCATGAAATTTGTTGCTGGAACATTTTTGTTTTGGTTTTGTTTTAGGATTTAAGGGAATATTTTGGAAGTTTCAGGAACTAAGTCTCTGATTTCTTGAAAACAGATATAGGAAAATACTTAACATTTTGAGAAAAAATTAGCAGAGACTTATTTATTCATTGAAGGAATACCTCTAAAGAACAGAGGATCCTACAGACGTGGAAAAGCCATCCAATAGATCATTTAAAAGCCTAGATCCATGGCACATATATATTTTTAGTCCTAGTCATGAGCAATGAACAAACGTGCAGTGTAGCTTTGGATATAAAAGTTAATTAGGTCTCAGAAGAGAATAGTTTCATTTTTATTGGCTCTGAGTTCCAAGGATACCTTTGATACACCTTTTCTTTCAGCCCTTTTTGACCTTCTTTGTGGAAATTGTACATGGGCCAGACACTCTGGCTTGTTTGGTTCTGGATGCCAGATTTCTGTTACTCTGCTCACTCTCCTGAAAAGCATTTCACCAAAGTAAGCATCATAATTGAAATTACACCCAGAAAAATCTAATCTTATCTCCACCTCAGGACCAAGGTACAGTTAACGTAATATTTTAACAGGCTTTTAGTTCGGCAGGCGATTTCATACACTCTTCAGTTGGCAATACCTGAAAGCAGGAATATGGGGGCTGAAGCTTTAATTCTGAGTCATCCAGTTTCCATGTATCTTCATCAGAACCTCATCCTTATTTATCACAAGTCTATTGTATGCAATTTCCTTCTCTCTTAAAAGGCCAGTGTACGGTGCTCATAGAACTGTTATCAGCAATCATCAGCAAACATCCTTACTGATGGTGGAATTTCACAATACACTGCCTTCTCTGTATCCCATCCTTTCTGTGGAAATGCCTATCAAAATCAAGAGGATGAAAACAATTTTTCCTGCAATTAGACTTCACACAATAAAGATACCATGTAGTAAAAATAATATGTGCTATCAATAATACGTGGCGACATAAATGCCCAAACTGCGAACAGAAGGATTCTCTTATCACACATTAGTCACCACAGCAGTATGTGTACTTCTGTACTACCTTTCAGTGTAACATTTATATATTTGTTTGTTATTCTGGCTAGGGAAATTCTCATTAACATAATTACTACCAACATCTTATTATTTCAGTGTAAGTTTATCCACAACATTTAGGCATTTGGTATTATGTTGAAAAAAATATATATATGTACTTCACGATTAATATTTTATTTTCTTGCTGCTGACCCATCTTTTGTCCCTAAAAACTGAAGAAAACATGCCACCTGAAATTGGGGGCTCTTTTGCCCCTTTCAGCTCCCATAGTGAAAAGCTTCTCCTTCTAGAATATTTAAAAATTGGAAGTAATGAATCACAACTTTTTACCATTGTCAGAAACATTTTAATTTTAACATTTCTAAAAACCAGATATTGTGTCAATATTACTAAGGGTCTAATAGCTGAAAACACAAGCCTGGGCTCAGCATTAAATTTTTTTTTTTTTGTTACATTATTTTCCAGAGACTGAAACCCTTAAATTTGAAGATCACTAGAAATAAAACAATCCAGAATGAAATTCTGAAGATGTTATAAAAGTTAAAGTTATATAAAAATTTTTTTAAAAAGCAGTTCCTTTTTGGTTTGAGGCTGCTTTTCAGTTTGATTTATTTATGCTAAAATAACAGAAAACAAAATTGAGAGTTGCAAGTTCCCATTAAGGAGAGTTGACTTCCTCTAAAACATATGTTTTAAAATGAGCATATTTTTAACTTTCTAGAATCTTTACATCAACAGAGCCAAAAGATCTACAATCTTTAGCAAAACCCCTTTATGTGCTTACTATTCAAATAATTAAATATATACCCCCGCCCCCTCATATGTTTATATTCAGAAACCAAGTTTATTTTAAAAATCCCAGCTTGGGTTTTCTCCTACTAATTAAGCTCAGAGTTCAAGATTGGATTAGAAGAGAGGATCATAATACTTTCCTCACCATATTTGAAGAACACATACTGATACTTCCCTTACTCCCTGAGCAAAAATCACTCTCCAAAAATCACTGTTTGGGGATGAGTGAGTGGGAGGGCAATTGCCAATGTAAAGCTCTGTGAACCTTGCCTCTTTCAAATTCTAGCTGGTTAGCTAGAATGGGCCTTGATACTCAAAGAAGGTAGTATCTGAATAATCAGGATCCAGAATTAATCTCTCAGAGTTATCCTGTGTCACAATGCACTAGGATTTTGGCTGTTTGAATATTTTATTGCATTTTAAAATCCGAGAATTGAGAACAATAAAAAGAACATTTTATCTACAGTAGACAGAAATTTGAAGTTTCTGGGAACTTTGATGTTTTGGGAACCTAAGTGGTCTACTTTGTACTTTATTCATGTACCAGACATTTTCCTAGGGTCCTACTTTGTGCTGAGAGAGAGAAATGGTGAAAATGACAGAGGCTCTGCCCTATAAGCACTGACAGCCCAGGACTTGAGTCAGGCTTTTATGACATAAGTTATTAATATGAAATATACACAAAAAGACATGCAGTTGTTTCCTCCTAACACAGGGTGCTAGCAGTTTATAATGTTTAAGTTAGATAGCAGTGCAAATGGCCTATACTTCTTAACTATTTAAAAAGTAAAATCATATAATTTTCCACTATATGACTATTTAATTTAATATGAGTAGACACAAATACCTGTCTTTTTCACCTGCAGCAACAATTGAAAATACATCTGTGGAATTCATTCCTTGATTCAACAAATGTATTAAAAGCCTACTATGTGTTAGGGAAGCAAAACAATGCCAGTTAAAAATAACGCATTCGCAAATGTGTGTTAGAGTCTATAATACTGTCTACAAAACATGTAATACAGAAAGCTTATTTCTCAAAAGTAACTGGTTAAGCTATTTAGTAACATCATAAAAACTAAAACAAAACATTATCACAGACATCGATAACCAAACCTCATTAATTTACCATTCCAATTTCTGGGAAACCAAGCTCTTTCTCTATAAAGTAAAAATCTTGTGTCAGAAGTGATCAGAGCTGTGTTCCTTCAAACAGGTTCTTGCTAAAGGTTTAGAACTGTTCAAATCAGCAATGTGAAGCCATAGCTATACAAAGCAAGGATAATAGTGTGCATCTGTGTGGCTTTGGCATGCGTGACTCATGAACTTTATGTGACATAAAGGCTTATGCCTGTGTATATGTATCTTAGTGCCTTGAAAATAAAAGTCATCCAAGAGCAGGAAGCATGTCTCATGTCTGTTTAGTGTAGTGCTCCATTAAGAAAGAAAGAATAACAATTCTTAGGACCAGTCACCATTTTATAGGAACCTGGAGGCTTAGATAGGTGACCTTGTGCAAGAGATTTTTTTTTGAAGAGAAAGAAAGAGAAAACAGGCAAATTGTATACAACCAGGAATGAGAGACCAGAGAGATTTATTCACTACCACACTACCAAAGAAAGATGAACTAGGAATAGGCTTTTTCTACCAGAAAACTTCCCTTTGCTGAATTTGGCAGGAAAAAAATATATAAATATATTAACGATCAACTATCCAAAAAAAAAAAAAGAAGTGTCTTTATTTCTGGAAAAGAAACCAGAATAGCCCCACCTATTCAGTGATCTCTGGGAATGATTGACATGCATCTGGAGTGGTTGTGGGGCTGTATATTTGTGGGGTTTATGAGAAACTGGCAGAGAAGGAACTTGAGCCTCTTGATATGTTTGGATGACTGCTTCTCTTTTGTCACTTAGTTAATTCCAAAGGAGACCACTAAAGCTATTGTGAAGTGAGAATGATCAAGGCTTTATGGTACTTGATGGCTCGATTTGGTGGTCTGATTTCAGTCAGAGAGAACAGAGGAAAGGAAATGCAGACTTAGTTGCTGTACAGTTCTTGGTGGTCTTTCTGCATGAAGTCAGTGACCTTAGGGCCTGCCAACAACACCCAGCCAAGGCCACATCTTGGTGTATGTTAAGGGGAGGGACACAGAGCAGCATGCATTTGAAAACTTCATTTTAACTTGTTTACCACCTGATCTGTGTGGAATGGCTTTTCTAAAGTAAGAAGAGTTGGAGAAGCAAGGGTTTGAGCCTTTTATCTTCATCTTTCATCCTATTTCTATTTCCCTCTAACGGACATGTTAATGAGTGAAACCACCATCACCCCCATCTCCTACCCCCACCATCCTCACCACCACCATCACCTCCATCACCATCATCACTACCAACATCATCACCACCACCACCACCACCATCCTGTTTTCCGTATGATAGAATTAGCATCAGCCACATCATCACTAACAAACATTAATTACATATCATGGTGGCAGTAGACCAGGTTAACAGAACATATTTCAAAAAACTGGTCCATTAGGTAATCCAAGGTAAATTCTTCATCAATCTATCAACAATCAAAGTCAAGTGGAGAGATATAAGGTGTTTGTGTACAGCCCTTGGTTAGTTCTGTGCTGACTGCACAATGCTAGCTACTGCTTTCTTAACGAACCAAGTGGTAACAGGAAAGCTACAACTTTTTGAAATAAGATGTTAATACCTCTTTTATTTTTTACCACACTGTTGATAGACAAGATGAAGATATGAGGTGCTTTATTTCTTCTTTTCAGTAAACTTATATATTTTCATCAGAATGTAACACTAAATGTATACCTCTGTGTATACATATGAAATTGCAACATTTCTTGACATATAGTCTTCGTTTTTTTTTAGTTTAGTTTCTGTGTGTGTGTGTGTGTGTGTGTGTGTGTGTACACACACACACACACACACATATATATATTATCCTCACCCCAACATAATGAAATAATAAAAACTTATGATAATGGCAAAGAGTATTTGTCCAAATAAAGGACTAACTGCCTATAAAATTTTTTAGACAGTAAAGTCATAGCTAGATGTTGGCAATAAGGCCATCTGAAACTACTAAACATCATTTCTGTGATGTTTCTTAGGAAGGGAGGGTAGATAGGGGAGAAAGGGAGAGGGAGAGAGAGAGAAAGAGGGAGATATAAAAGCTTCCTCAGCTGAGTTATTTTTTCTTTGATAAAACAACCTCACATCTGGACTGATATCTTGAATTCCACCCAATGCCATTTAAATCGCTAAAGTTATAAACCTCTTAAACTCAGGGTTTATAATAGAAACACTGACAGACCCTTAACTATAGTGCCTCTATAGTAATGAAAGCACAACTATTTCATTATAGTAGTGTCTGGCAGGGCTGCTATAATTAAGAGTCTGTCAGCGTTTCCATTAAAAACCCAAATTTTAAGAGGTTTTTAACTCACATTGTTTTAAATCACATTGGGTTGAAATTTGCTATACAAAATGTTGGTCCAGATGTGCACGTGTGTTGTATTGTTTTTCCTTTTATTTATACCCCCTATCCCAAAGAAGCAAATAGATGAAGCTTGTTTTTAAGATTAGGTGTGAAAACATGTATTGAAAAAATTATTCCCTTGTTAAAAGCAAAAAATTCATGGGTCAGGGCGGTGCACAGAGAATGAATTGAAGTTTGAGATTTTTTTTATTTTGTTCTTATCGTATTTTTTACTTTAGAAGTGCTCTCATTTGAGAAATCAGATTTGTACATATCCAAAAAGCAATGTTAAAAAAATAGATGTTAAAAATAAAAAAAAAATAGATCTGTTGATACTGGGTTTTTGATGGTGGTTAATTTTAAAGTTATCTGATAATGTAGGCTGCTTGAGGTGATGGAAATCTTGCATTGTATTCCTAATTGGTCAGTGGCTCTGAAATTTGGGATAATCTTTTTGAGATCTCCATCCTTGGTGAGAATCACTTTTAGGCTAAAATGTACTCGTAATACGGTTGTCGATCAAAGCCTTATTGATCTCTGGGGAAAACTAATGGAATTTGGATGGTTATATTTGCTTCATTCATGTGGTGATAGGATTTATTCACTATCACTCAAAAAAAAAAAACCCACCCATTTTTTGAACATCTACTGTGTGCTGACTATTGTACTAGAACATATCTAACACAGTACACTGGACTGGCTTCATTGCACAGCACTGGTGTGGCTTTGATGTAAATGTTAGGGAGCCAAATTGAGAATTTCACCAGGCAGTGTTCTAACCAGAACTTCTTGTTGTCTGTCTTCAAAGGGGCCTCTTAAGTGGTGAGACTACTGTCCCCCCCCCCCCATCTATTATTGACTCAGCATACAGCTGCCCAATCTAGAGGCAAGTATAGACTTATTTAGAGCAGATTCAGCTTTTTCCTTTCTCCCCTCCCCTTTTTTATTTTTTGGATAGGCCCAGGTTTGTGGAGTAGCCTGCCAGCCAGTCAAAGGACCAGGGAGTCTCTGGAGAAGGACCATACTGTTACCCCAGGAACCTTCCCGGGGGGGAAGGAAGTCTGTGCCTTTGCAGAAGGTGTAGATACTGCCCTCCAGGGGCCTCCTTAGGTTCCAGGCTCTGGATCACACTGGAAATAAAGGAGAAAGAAATGTTATTGGGGGTATGTGTGTGTGTGGGGGGGGGGTGGTGTGGGGGGGTGTTAGGAGCTGAGGGAGGCTGGGGAGAAGAGGGGACTGTGGCCCTTCTGCTCACCTTTCAATTTAGGTTGCCCACATAAAGCCCATCCTCTTCTTTACACACAACCCCCTTTCTTCTTTTCAATTGTTTCCTTTGTCCTAGCAACACCCTAGCACTCCCACCCTCAAGAACCCCAAATGCAAAACCTATGCTAAATGTAGATCCACTAAATGTAGATCTACTGCTAAATCCATACCCAAGTTTTATTTTCATAAATATGACTGCCCATTCTCTATTTTCTGAACTGCCTTTAGGGGGAAAAAAAAAGTAAAAAGCAAGGTGGGATCGATTGTATTTTTAACCATTCATTCAGTCATTCACTTATTTATCTTTAAGTCTATAAAGGTTTTTCCCCCTAAAGGCAGACAGTGACTATTTTATTTTAATCTTGTAGTTTCCATCGAGACAGATCTTTTAACCCTTCATTCTCCGGCTCAGCCGGGGTACCCCGAGCCAGGCGATCCTCCGCACGAGGGCAAGGACTGTATTAAGCCTCCCTCTTAGAGCTGTTTGTTGACCACGTTCACGTTCAGAGCCCTGGAGCTAAAAGCACTTTACACCATAAAATAAAAGCACTGTCTTTTTTTTTCTAAAAGGTTACGTCTGGAGGCCACGCGGCTCATACTTCATACCGAAAACTACTGAAAGGACTATGAAATCCTCTATGATTTACACTCTCTCACTGCATTAGGGTATAGATCTACTCGGCTCTAAAAATACGGTGGGTTTCTAACCGACGTGAATATATGTGCATTATTTCAGAAAGTATGTTAGAAAACTTGTCAACACATTATAAAGCATAAACCAGGACTTGGCTATTAAGTACGGAGATCAGAGGCAGAATATATACTGCAGGAAGTCCTGGGGAGTCTCCTCCGCGAGAAAGATAAAAAGGGGGCGGAGGGGAGGGGTCGTCTGTTGGTCTGGAGTTTACATTCAGTGTCGTCACCAAAGGTTTGGGAAAGAGACCACGGAGGATAATTACCCCCTCAGTGGAATCAGCAAATGTTCTACTCCTCTAAATGAAGATAATGGCCAGAAAATAATTTTAATGTTTTCATAATTTATTACTTTCTAAAAGCCACTTTTGGAAAGGTAAATATACTTATTGTATATCCAAGGATGTGCGTTTAAAGTGACCTTTCACCCCTCTACAAAACCACCTGCATAATTAATCAATACTTTAAACCTCTTAAAACAACACGTTTTTATTTCTCTAAACCCTCCCCTCCCCCACTTTTGGGCGCTGTCGCAAACATCCAGCTGGGATGAGGGAGGGGTCGTCAGTCACTCATAGGGGAGAGCTCGAGGAACCGGGAGTGGGAGTCCACGACCAGGAGGGACCAAATGCCTATACATAGCTCTGGTTTTCCGGACTGGGTGAAATCAGGCTGGGGGAGGGGCGGGAGCGGAGGGCATTTCCTATTTCACTCTGGGCATTTTATGATGGTGAAATTAAATATATGTTAATGGTAGAAACGTCGCTGCTTAGCTCTCCATTGGCACCCAGGGAAAGCAGCTGCAAAACTGGGTTTTTAATGTTTGTTTTAAGATGTGGTTTCGGAAGGAACTCCCTGGAATCTGAAACAAGTGCAATAACATAGCAGATCTACTTGTAACTAAGTGCTTACTTTCTTATGATTTTTTACAAAAAAGAAAATCAATAAAATGTTGCCAGTTATTTATTGAAATAACCACAGATAGCGGCCCTGATAGGGTGCCGATTTTAGAGAGCACACAATTGTGTAATGAACTGTAATTCAGAATTCTGTTAAATGTGAACCACAGAACCTTTCGGAGGTAATAAAGTCATTACTTTTTACACTACACCCAACCCAGAAAAGCTTTATATACAACATTATATATAAAACATACTTATGTATTTCCACAACATATATTCGTCCATTTATATACCTTCTCTATATATGGACTTTTATGGATGGACGGGAAAAATATTTAAATTTGGAAAGCTGAGTTCCGAAAGAATCTGACTCATTATTGTTACCTGAAGGGGCTTTTATTTTATTTCTTTACTTTTCAAAGGCCTCGCAGTTGCACTTTCCTTCCTCACCTTTCCTCCAACCATTCTTTTAGCCCCGCTCTACGCCCCCCCCCCCCCGCAATGACATTCTTTTGGTCACTCAAAGTCTAGTTTAACAAGACAAGGGGGAAGGGGGGAAGCAATAGTGGAAGAGAGATGTTGACTTGCTATGAAGAACTCCTGAAAAAGGGGAAATACTGCACACCCTACAGAGCTTTACTGAAAGTGAATCTTCTTGCTTCTTAAACAGGATTTGGGTACCTTCTCCCCTTAAACTGGAGGAAAACAACAAACCACATTTATGCTAACTCAGTCCAGCCCACATTTTTCCTAATGTTGAGCATCAAAACCTCCTTTTCTTCCTTAGAAGGGCTCGAAGCTTTGCCGAGCTAGGTAAGTCAGTCATTTTCTAATAGGTTTGAAACTTTAGTAAGACACATGAATAAACAGCCGCTTGCTGGCGCGGCTGGGACGTGGGTGCGCGCTTGCAAGCCCCGGGTCCCCGCTTAAAACAATAAAGCCTCCCGCCGGGTCGGCGAATATACGAAAATGACGTCCCTTAGACTGAGGAGGGGGAGAGAAGCCACAAGGGGTTGTGCAGCCGTTTGGAGGGCAGGGAAGGAGGCTCCTAGCTCTGCAGACACGCACTCACACACGTCCACCTGCAGCTCGGAGTCTCGCCGGCCGCGGAGACCCGCCTCCACCCTGCGCGCTCCGCGCCTTGCTCGGACTTGAGTCCCTTTTCCTCTCCCCCCTGCCCTTCCGGATTTGCAATCGCAGCGCGGTCTCCGCGGTGGCGGCGGCGGCTGAGCCTACAGGGTGGCGTAGGCAGGCAGGGAGGCTGGGAGGCGGGAGACGCTGGGGGACTTTGCAGGCACGTTTCGGAATAAACTTTCCAATCGCAGGGGGTGCTGTTGCTGTACATTTTACGTAAAACTGAAAGTATCCCACGCCAGAGTGAAGCCCGCTTTTTTGACAGCAGCAGCGTGTGTGTGTGTGTGTGTGTGTGTGTGTGTGTGTGTGCGCGCGCGCGCGCCTGTGTGCATTAAAGAGACAGTGGTTTATTTCCAACAGGTCCTCCCTAATTTCTCGGGAATGTCTGCAGAAAGGCCAGAGAGGGACTGCGGGCTTCACCGCGTGCACCTTGGCTGGGTGGCGCGTGGAGAGCGCGGCGCTGGCACGGGGCGGTCACCGCACCACCATGGCCTCCTCTCTGCTCCTGCGAGCCAGTCGCTCGCTCTCTCCATTCCCCATTTTCTGTTCCCGGGTAACAGCACAAGAATAGTTTTGCTCTACCCGTAAGAAACATTTTCTTGCCCATTCCTCTGTGCTTTTGCAGTTGCTCAGGAGCGGGAGGGGGTGTGTCCATCCCCCGGACACGGTTCCGGGACCTCCCGTGGAGCCGGGACTAAGTTCCCAGAGATTGGAACTCCTGGGACTGCTGGTGCTTTGTCCTCTGGCCTGCGGCCGCTCGGCGAGGTGGAAGCCTCCGCGCCTCCCTCGCCCCGGGCCCCGGCGCTCCCCTCCAGGGGACCGGAACATGCCCCGAGTTTGGCTCTTGGCTCTTTATTCCTCGGTTTCTCTCTCTTTTCACGACCTTGGGAGCCTCTATTCCGTGCTTCCAGTTTCATTCAGACTCAATTGCTTGTCCGGGAGCCCAGAACCCCAGCCTCCCAGCTCGGCCTTGGGGGCGCCCTCCGGGCCATTCGGCACGGGCCTGCACCGCCTCCCTCGTCCTTGTCCCCTCTCTCCAGGCCGCCAGGGCTCCAGGAGGCCCTCGCGCTGCCCTTTTCGGACCCGCCACCCTCCAAACTTGGGCTGGACTCCGCTTCGCCACGCGCTCCCTCCCGCCTCCCCTTCACCGCTGCGAAGCTGTAACTTGAAGGCTCAGCTCTTAACTTCGGGTGATTTTTCTTTGCTATCCTCTGTTTAGGCAAAGTTTCCCGAGCGCAGCCGCGGGCTCAGGGCTTTCACTTCGGTCCCGGACGTCTACACGCGGGCAGCGAGGGCAGCAGCGAGGGGAAGTGGGTGTGCGCACGGAGGAGGGTGTCCGGGAGCAACTCTACCTGGCTTCCCTCCGCCCGCGCTTCCCTAGCCCCAGCTGCAGCCTCCCGGTACACTCCTGCTTTAAAAATTTTTTTTTAAAATAATCTTTCATTTTGGGGCGCGCGTGCGGGGGAAGGAGGGAGCACGTCTTGCTGCCCCCACCCCCTACTCCAGCCGCCCCTTTCTTCTTCCCCCGCCACGCCGCCGCTTCGGCGCTGGCTGCGGCCACTGGTGAGCCCGCGGCCCCGGCGCCCCCTCCCCTCCGCCTGCCCCTCCCTCGGGGGCCGCGTCTGGCATCTGCGGAGCCCCCCGCCCCGCACCTCCCCCGCCCCGCACTGGCCATTGGCTTGTCCTGGTCTCTTTTTCATGTCCAGCCCCTGATGTGTGTCCATTGGTGTGAGCTTCCCCTTCCCTCCTCCCCTCTCTCCTGCTCGCCCTGCCCATGTTTTGTGTGTCTCTGTCCATCCAGACTCCTGACGTTCAAGTTCGCAGGGACGTCACGTCCGCACTTGAACTTGCAGCTCAGGGGGGCTTTTGCCATTTTTTTCATCTCTCTCTCTCTCTTTCTCTCTCTCTCGCTCTCTCTCTCTCTCCCTCTATCTCTCTCCTCTCTCTCTCTCTCTCTCTTTTTTTTTGCTAAAAAAAAAAGCCATGACGGCTCTCCCACAATTCATCTTCCCTGCGCCATCTTTGTATTATTTCTAATTTATTTTGGATGTCAAAAGGCACTGATGAAGATATTTTCTCTGGAGTCTCCTTCTTTCTAACCCGGCTCTCCCGATGTGAACCGAGCCGTCGTCCGCCCGCCGCCGCCGCCGCCGCCGCCGCCGCCGCCGCCGCCCGCCCGCCCCGCAGCCCACCATGTCTCGCCGCAAGCAAGGCAAACCCCAGCACTTAAGCAAACGGGAATTCTCGCGTAAGTAACCCAATAATAGTAATAATAATTATTAATAATCACGAGAGCGCGCAGGACGAGAAGCAAGAGCGATGGGGAGAGAGGGGTGTGTGCATGCATTTTAAAATTTTTTCATGGGAAAAGCCTCCGAGAGTCGGGATAAAAGAGATTAAAGGGAGGAAAAAAAAAAACAACAACAACAACCCTTCATTCCATCCAGAATTGTAGCCGTATGTACTTTTGGGATAGCACGCACCTTTTAATTTTACGAAAATTTGACTCCTCCTCTTTCTTGCTTTCCGTTGCTTTATTTCTCCTTTCTTAAAGGAATGCAATGATTTCCCCTCCAGTTTTGCAAAATAATGAACAATGCTATGTATGGATGCGGACAACTCTCTTGCAAATCTAGGGGAGGGAGCTGGAGGGGAAAGGGGGATTGCTTCCACTCACCGAAGGAAGGAAAACGGTTGTGTGTGCGTGTGTGTACGTGTGTGTGTGTGTGTGTGTGTGTGTGTGTGAGAGAGAGAGAGAGAGAGAGAGGGTGTGAGAGAGAGAGAGAGAGAGAGAGAGAGAGAGAGAGAGAGAAAGAGAAAGAGAGAGAAAGAGAAAGAATATCCTAGCTTAAAAAACAATTCCCAATGAGAAAAGAGGTGAGACTGGCCCTCGGATGCAGCGCGCTCACGGTGAAGTGTACACCGGGAGGAAAGTAGTCATCTTCACAATAGTGAGAAAGTGGGATTATGGGAGGGGGCCCCCGGCTCTCTAGAGTCTGCAGGGTGTGGAGAGGGGCCGCAGCGACAGGGAAAGCCGGGCGACCGGTTAAGGACGGGAGACGCGGCCAGCGCTGCCGCCTTTTGTTCCGGCTCGAGGTGGGTGTTTGTCCCGCTGCCTTTTGTGCCGGCTCCTCGCGCTTGCCCTCCCGCGCCGTCGCCGTTGAAGGGCAGGAGCAAGGGCCGGGGGCGAGCGGGAAAGGAGGGAGAGTTCTCCGGCCGCTGCCGCCTGGATTGCTGCTGCCCGCCCCTCCCAGCCAAACCTCGGAGTGGCGGCTAGAAGACGTGCAAAATTAAATTAAAATTAAATTTAAAATTACGTTAAACAAGGCAAGAGAATGTAAAATTTCTTGCCCCCTAAAAGAAGCCGAACGCTCCGCCGGCAGTTTTCTGCAACGCTCTCCTGTTTGACTCCCCCCACCCCCACCCCCCCAAATCTCACACTCTTTAAATAGAAGGAAAAAAAAATACAATTACCCCCTTCCCCAAAACCCCTTTAGTTGCAAACTTAGAGCGCCAGCGGCACGGAGAGGGAGCGAGGAACTCCCTCCTCTTACTATTTTTTGGAAGATTTTCAAAAAAAGTGGAAGTGGATTTTGATTGGGAAAAATCTCGTGTCTGAATGTTTACAAGCACCGCGTGTGCGGGAGCCTCCTGCCAACAAACAGACAGAGGACCGAGCGCCGCGCGGCAGCCGGGGAGCGGGCGGCCGCCGCCGCCGAGCCTCGCCGGGGCCTCGTAGGGCCTCGCCGCGCCCCCGCCCTGCCCGAGATCGCCCACCCGGCGCCCGCCCGCCAGCACCGCGGCAGGCCATGCCGCGACTCTGAGCCAGTCGGGTCCACGGTCCCCGCTCGCCCCCAGCACAATGCCCAGACCTCCTGTCCGCCAACCAGACTGCGAAATCGGCTGGGGAGAAACTCGGCTTTGCAAAGCATTTTTATTTTGCACAGCGATTGAAAAAGCGCGTTCTGCCCCCCAACCTCCGCTCGTCTCTTGTCCACAGCTCGGGACGGCGGGGAGGTCACCACGTGCTTTCCCTGCCCCCTTCCCACCGGGTCTAGCTACCAGCTGCCCCCGCCCCCCTCCCGGGGTCCGGAGAGCTGACAAGCCAGGTTGGGGGAGGTTGGGGGTGGGGTGGACAGGGAATGTGCGTTTTGGGATTGTTGAATCCCTGGATTCCGCGCACTCCACCCTTGAGCTCTTGCCCTCTGCCTCAGGCCTGGCTCGGTTGGGGGCAAGGGGACTTGTGAGTCTGTATGAGGGGTGGGTAGGTGGCAGTCTCCAGGCTAACCGTACGTTTGGAAAAGCGGGCGGTGGGCACTTAGGAAAGTTTGCTATTGAAGGAAAGAAAGGCGTGACGGGGCCCACATCCTTTCTCCTCCTCATTCATGACCCTTATGTTAATTTTCGATGCAATTTTAAAGGACCTCCAGTACCCAAATGTGTATTTTTTAAATGGGTAGGGGGTGTGCACAGGGAATTGAATTTTTCACTGGGCCCTGCAACTTGTCACAGACTTTGGGAGCTCCCCCGCCCCGGCACGTTGCGGGGCCCTCCCTCTCCCCACCCCCGCGCATCCCTCCCTCGCCGCTCTCCCCCGCCCCCTACTCCCCCGGCTGCGCCGGATGCGGAGCAGACGCGGCGCGCGGCGGTGTGAAGTTACAGCCCGGCCAGGTACCGGCGGGAAGGAAGGGCAGTGTTCGCAGGACTCGGGAAAGCCCAGCCCTTCTTCGGAAGGATGCAAAGGGGGCTCAAAGGACAGACTGAGGTAGTCTGGACTGCTCCCCCGTCCCCGCCCTCATCCCAGGTCCATCTCGGGACACTCCAAGCTGGGTGGGTTAATCCCCCTGTCCGAGTGCTGGCTTGGGTTAAGGGACCAGCTTGGATGGGGTGTGGGGGCCGCTTCTTTTACTGGGTGCAAAGAGGGTGCGAGAGCCATTCTGGTCTTTAGGACCCCCCATCCGCTTCTTGGGCTGAATGAGAGCCATTCGGTCGCTAGGAGGCAGAACAAGATCAAGAAAGCTCAGCGAACTTGAACCTGTACCAGAGCCTCCCCCCACCCCCTGCTCAGCGTTTCTCGGCCGGGAGGGAAGAGCTTTGCAAGGGTGGGGGTGGGGGAAACGGACGGTTAGGCAGAATTCCCTTTCTCTCCCCCACCACCCCTTAGGTCTTTGTTCTTCATTTTGACTTTAAAAATGCTTCAGGCAAGGGCTGCGTAGAAGAGCCCGGGCGCGCCGACAGCCCCGGGCGCCGAGAGCGGAGCGGGGTGCAGTTCTCGTTTTCTTTCGGGGCCGGGATTTTTGGTAGAGAGGAAAGGGGAGTTCTCTTTGGCTTCGCGGCAAGGCCAAAGGGCAGAATCACGCAAGTTTGTACTTAGTCTTCAGGTTTACTTCATCCACCCCCTCACCCGCGCGCAAAGCGCTGACTACTCCGGCCGCCGCGGGCTTGCAGGGCGGCTCTGTAGCCCGACTCCCGGCTCCCCCGCCTCCTGCGGCTCTATCCTCCGAGGCCGAAATCACAACAATAGTAATAGTTATCATCAGAATGATGCGAGCAAGCAGCGTCATTAATAATGAATAACCGCTGCTGCGCTGCTCACACCGGTGCCCAGAATTGCGGGAGAAATGCGTTTGCGGAGATTCCCCCAAAGTAAAGTGCGAGCTTGTGGACACAGAATGAATTTCAGGAGCCGCACTTGAGGTGTGTGCGGTGATACTGAGACTCCACCATGTTAACCAGACGAGATTTTTTAAGCTTCGTGTACCATTTCTCCCAACTGGCGGGCCCAGGGAACCTCGTTACCCGACGGCGGGGCTGGATGGACTTGGAAAAGGCAGTCGGGGCCCCTGGCCGCCGGCCACCTCCGGGCCCCGGGCCCCGGGCCCCACGGCCCCGCGGCTGCTGCTGCACGTGTTCGCAGCGAGCGCGGCCGGAACCTACAGCCAGCACGCTGCTCGCTTTGTGCCTCACAGTCCTCGCGCCCAACTTCACTTTCTAAACAACCCGCCCCCGCCGGGCCCCCTGCCCCGGTCCTGTTGCCCCTGCCTTCGCTTTTGTTTCTTTGCTTTTCCTCTCTGCATTTCAGCCTCGGTTTGCTTCCTTACCCTGTTAAGACAATCAAAGGGAAAGACTTGGAAAGCAAACTTGAAGACAGAGCTCTTTCCCCCTCCCCCTCCCTCAGCAGCCCTCGTTTCCCTTCCTCCTTCCCTACATTTCTTCTAAGGGCTTTTTTTTTTTTTTTTTTTTTTTTAATTCCTTTGCAACTGCAGAGGGAGGAAAGAGATCTCAGTCAGCCGCTGGGGCATTGAGACATTTCAGTCTGTCTTGCTGTTCGAACGCAGAAGCATTTTCTATTTCTCCCCTTGTAGAGAATTCGCTGCTAATTATTATGATTATTTGCCCACTCCCTTCCACTTCAATCCTGGACTCCCCGCTTTGTAGCCAGAGCTTAGAAACGATGGTATTTGTGGGGGCGAAGGAGGATGGAGTTGAAGGAGGGGTAAAATGGCTGAGGTTAGGAATATTTTTAGGGAAAGAGGAATTTGCATTAAAATACAGAGAAATTATCAGATGCCCAGAAAGGAAATGTTGATTGCCACTGAGAAAAGATGTCAATGCAAATCAGTAGACTACACCAAGAGAATTGTATTTTCATATTTTCTTTGTGCCCCATTTCGTCTGATTTTTAATAATATAGCAGCAATAATAAGAACACGTTTTGGTATTTCTGTGAACATCATCAGCCAAATGTTTTGCAGGGAGCCTGATGTTAAATGTATTTCATACATTAGGATATAATTCTTGTTAATTAGCAATAATTTACGTTAAGAGCATAGAAAATGTTGAGGTTACAGGTTTTATATCTGTACATTTGATCATCTTGTTATTTTCAAGAACTTTGCCTCCTATAAAATTAATTAGGTGAAATGTGGAGGTGTAATCAGCAACCTCTGAATTACCACTTCATTTCCTGGTTTTGATTGTAAATCAGTTCAGTCACTACATTTAGAAGACTTTAACCAAGTCTGTTTTATACCGTACTACCTTTAACTATTTGATACCTAGGAGAATATTTCATTTGCTCCTGATAATATTTCCACTTTCAGAAATGTGTCAGGCCTAAGGAATAAAATACGAATTTTAACGATGGAGTTTTAAAAAATGTTTTTTGAGATGGATCTATGTACTACTAACTTTAGTAAAATAAAATATTTCTCCTGAGCCTTTCTTCAGTCAGTGAACCTCAGAACTCGTAGTTAATGCTAAGCAGCAGCAGCAACAGCAGCAAAAAACCACATTTGTTAACGCGTACTTAAAATCATTAAAACAAAAAGCAGGGATCTAGGAGAATGACTTCCCTACTTAGTTTCTCACTGGTCAAAATGAAAGCAAATGTAGGATAAAAATGACATAGAGGCATAAAGCACGAGCACTTCTGTTCATCTCCTTTTATTTGAAAAGTATGCACGTGTGATTCTTATTTATCTTTTGGTCAATATGTTGGGCAAAGAAACCTAAGTGCATACCTTGCTGTCTTTATTAGTAGGAATATAACCTTCATATTCCTGTGGTGACCTTATGTTAAATTAGGAGGAGTACCAGAGGCTAGAAATTATGACATGTCCTACTTGAGCACAGGTGCAGCTAGGCAGGGCTCTCTCAATATTATTTCACCCAGCACATCTGGGAGTTACTCCAGATCTTCCCCCTCAATATTCAGCCTGGGTAGGGTTGAAATAAATTTAACCTGAGTTCACTGGATTTTTGCACTTTATCAAAATCTGTTCCAATATTCTACACTCAAATTAAAATCTATTTTTTGATTCTCTATGGCTTTAAGTTCATTAAATGTGAAATTGGCAGCTTGCTAAAGAAGGTCAGACTGATTAACTGTTTAAGACTTGTACATTTTCTGCTTCAGTTTTATTAACTGGTAGCATCCTAGATGTGTTTTGTATTTTGTGATTTTTTTTTTCATAGAATAAGCGTAAGATTTCAAGAGCAGAGTTTTATCAACTCTCTTTTCTTCTTTGGAAGGTCAGAAAATGATAGAAGTTGTTCAAATGGATGCTGGAGTATTTTGGTGCAAAGTTAAAAAAAAAAAAAGGAAACAGGAATGAAAGACATATTTACCTTGTTATACCATCCGCTGGTGATTATGTGTGCAGAAATAGTCCCATAATGAAGTGTTTTAGAGCTCATTCAGAAAATTAGTCAACTTTAACAACATTAGGCAAAGTATTTCAAGTCTAAAGAAAGGACTTCTCTGCCTTGTTCTGAAATGCGGTGTTTGCTTGACCATTCTGATTTTTATGATGGGGGCTACCAAGTGCAAACATGTTTGGAATATTTTAGGCTTTCTTTCTTCAGAATGAAAAAATGACTAATTAGCTTATTTTCTTAAGTACTCAAAAGTATCCCATTTAGCTAATGTGTCTGAGAAGAATTGCCAGTGAATTTGGTATTTCTTTGATTTTGTGGCACTGCTGAAAGGGAGATCAGAAAGGTTTTTGGCAGTGTGAATTATGCTGCCTTATGATTATTATTTAGATCTGTTTCACAAGTGAATGCAGTCGTTTTCTTATTATGGCAGTGTAAATGTGGCACCTTTTCTATGTGATGTAGTAGCTTTCTAATTTATGAAGCTATGTCACTGTATACTTAGGAGTACACTCACACACAAAGGATGTGTGTGTTTATTCACCTTTCCTTTTATTCTTTGGCACTTATTCTTTAGTAAAAAAGAAACTTGGTTTCAATTCATGTTTTCACCTATTTTTTTTGGGGGGGCAGGTAGTTATTATTTAAGTTTTCTTTATGCCCCCTGCGTTGACTATTTATTTAACAGTCACATTCTTTCCAAACTCACAAACTAGAAACATATGTAGTGTGTGTGTATATGTGTCTGGAATTATGCAAGTCAGACAGTTTTCTTTAAATATGTAATGATTTGCCTCATTGATAAATTTGCTTTTTTGTTGATTACCTCCACAGCCTTCTACATTTTAGGTGTTCATGTTTTCTGGTATTAATATGGAGGAGCCTAGAAACACTTTACATAATGTGGTGTGATGGGATGGGGTTGAGAATGTATTTCTCCCCTTTTCTCTTCTTTTTGGCACTCTAATAATTATGCTTTTGTTTCTCCAATCACAGCCGAACCTCTTGAAGCCATTCTTACAGATGATGAACCAGACCACGGCCCTTTGGGAGCTCCAGAAGGGGACCATGACCTCCTCACATGTGGGCAGTGCCAGATGAACTTCCCATTGGGGGACATTCTTATTTTTATCGAGCACAAACGGAAACAATGCAATGGCAGCCTCTGCTTAGAAAAAGCTGTGGATAAGCCACCTTCCCCTTCACCAATCGAGATGAAAAAAGCATCCAATCCCGTGGAGGTTGGCATCCAGGTCACGCCAGAGGATGACGATTGTTTATCAACGTCATCTAGAGGAATTTGCCCCAAACAGGAACACATAGCAGGTAAATGAGAAGCAAGGAGAAAAGCTGTTTGCATGTTTTCTTTTCATTTTCAGAAGCGCTGTAGCCAAGCACTAAGGAGTGAAGTGCTTTCTGTGTTTCTCCATGTGACTGTCCATGACAGCCCTGTAATGTTAAAATAATCGTTCATATTACCTATGTCCAGAACACACGCAAAAAAAATAATAAATATTTTTCACTTTCACTGAGTCAGATGTAGGTGAAATAGGTACACACACCTGATACCCTCTTTCTGGATCTGCTGATTCTGAATTTCTTTCCTTTTTTCTCCCCTTCTTATTTTTAAGTGTTGAATGTTAATACATCTAGCCCAGTTTCCAATGTCCATTTCTAGCCTTGGAGACAAGTTAGAGGCAAAGTGGCCATACAGGCATTTGTAGTTCAGCCAATGACCTGTTTGAGTCAGGCCTCCCTGGGGTCAGGGGGCAGTTATTCTCAAGGCTTCCCGGAAGTGGGCTGGGCTGGCAGGCTGTTTTGGAAGAGGTGGAAAGAGTTAACTGAGCTTCGGGGCTAGCCTCGGATCCATATTGGCTGTCAGCCTGTATGGGGCTGTAATTAAACACAGCCCCGTGGTGGGATGACACCATGACCTTGACTTTAAGATGCCATTTTCGACTGGTCCGGCCAGAGTAGAGAGGGCAGTTGCTGAAGCGCACAGACATGCTTACTCGAAAAGTTTAAGGGCATGTTGGAAATTTCAAAAGGTTGGTTTGACAGGAACGGCTGCTCCCTGCAGCCTGCCTCCTCAGCTAAATGATAAATGCTTCTCTGTGCTCTCTCTTGTCTCTGATGTGGTTTTGACAGATGTATCTTGATTTTGTTTGTGGTTTACACAACCACATGTCACCCTTACAAATGTCCAGTCCAGACTTCCATTGTTTCTGCTATAACACAATGTAAAAATTCTCTTGGAAAAGTACATAAAATATATTCAACAGCTTTTCTTCCTTCGGTTAAATTTAGCAGAGAGGTAGCTAGGTATGTGGGTTTCTCAGCAGCTCAAGGGAAAAGAAATTAACGACTAACAGAGAGACTTAAATGCATATTTTAAGTGATAAACAGCAACACTATATAGTGGCCATTAAAACATTTTTAAAAAAGGAAACAAAAGTGATTTAACACATAAGACAAAGTGATTGCAGATTCTGTGGTGACAAAAATGGCTTGCCTGTCAGTAGATCCCTTTCCTCTATTTTTCTCTGCCCCCTCCCCTAAAGTCGAAGGTTTGTTCAGTTTTAGGCAAGGTAGTGTATATAATCAATTGATTCACTGGAACTTGCCTCTCCGACCTAATTTGACCACAAAGTTGAACTGTAGTAGGTCAGTGGTCCAGAGGGGATTAAATGTCGTATTATTTCTCCTCTCCCCCTCTGGAATTCGATCATTAAAATCAAATGTGGCATTTTTTTTCTTTTTAAATGCTTCCTGCAAAAACATTCAGTTACTTCTCCTTTAGTGAAGTGAGAAATTTGCTCCCAGGGAAGCTGCATTTAATTTACAAAATATTTTTCTCGAATCCACCACATTTAGCTTATGTGACACGTAGGTTAAGATTTTATCTCCCCACCACCCCGCCCGCCCTCCCCAGTAGGATATGGGAATGGCCATTTCCATGTGCTGTCTTGTGACTGGAAGGAAAATGAACAGAAGTGTAAGGCATGATTAATGAAGCAGGAGCAAACGGAAGGGGATTTGTCATCTTCAGAGATCCAAAGCCTTTCTAAATCACCAAATATGGAGTAACACTTGCGTGATGTAACATCGTATTTACATATCGAGCTGCTCGTTTAAAAGACAAAACACAGTGTCTGTCAAGCAAGAATTAAAGCCACACTTCTTACTGAGGTCCCAGATAGGTTATTCAGTCTCAGATTAACCAGCTCGAAAATTCTATGCTTCTGTACTTAGAGGAGAAATCTAAAAGCTGGGGGGAAGGCCCTATAGTAAAGGCCTTTTACTGTTACAGTTGTGAATCTGTAGGGAAAGAAAAGATATTTTTCTTAACTCTCTGGCTGTCATAAAGGTTCTATTATTACTGTTTTTTTTTTTAAGAACTAGTATGATAACATAAGCTTTTTTTTTTTTAAAAAAAGGCAACCTTAAAATATATTTTTTAATACTAATATGAAATAATTTCCCTGAGATGAAAAGCTAGCTATGATATCCAAGATATTCAATGGGTGCACAAATGCTGTGACCCAGGTGAGGTAAATCTTGCATGTACGAATAACTACAAAGCCTTGATTCCTTTCATTGTGTTTAATCACCTGTTCCCACCCTGGAATTGGCTGTACATAAATAGCATGGTCACAGTAATGAATTAAGAGTTTCCTATGGTGAAATTAACATTCTACCATTGCACATAAATTAAGATGCCCTGGCCCTCAGTTGTCTCTGAAGCAAAGTTCTGGAAGACGGCTGTGTACTCCCAGCCCATTTCTCTCAAGCATGTCTTCACAATTCCAAGTCTGCTTTCTCTATGGTGAGGACAGAAACAATAAGAGTAATCATTCAGTGGATATTTAATCGTGTCACAAAAAGAAAGGAGAAGCAATGCTCTATATTAGGAAAGAGATATATTGATGAATCTCCAGAAGAATGTGTTTGGCAATCACATAAAAGGTAGTCATTTAAGTGCGCTCTGTAGGAAAGGCTTTATTAAAGTGATGTAAGTTGGATTTGAGCTCACTGTGTGCCTTGTGCCATTTTATAGGCAAGAAGCAGGAATAAAACAGCGACAGATCTTCCTGAGATAGATAAAGCTTAGATTTCGGGGCTTTCAAATAGGAGAATGAGGTAGAGTTCTTTAAATTTTCAGTAAAATGTATTCATTTTGACTGTATGTAGGCCTCTCAATGTTGAGTATTTATGAAAATGGATGATTTTTATCTGGCGAATAGATGAGTATATATGCTCCATCACTTCACCCTTGTACAAGTGTTCACTACACACATATATGTTGATCAGGTTGCTTTTTTCTTTTTATTCAAATAGTCAAAATATTGTGTGACTGTGATCCATTGAGACCATTGAAATAGTATCCATTTATCTGGAAATGAGCAGGTTATACTGTGCAGGACCCAGTATATCAATTTGTGTGTCAAATAGCCACCATCAGATATCAGCAGTTTTTGACTAGCAATCAAGGCTTTTAATGGGGATTTGGTTTGGTTTTCTAGTCTCATATTTTATGATGGGGGGAATATTTATTGAAGATTAGTAAATGTAAACTGCTGTTAACTTATGCAAAAGGCCAAAAAATATTATCCTATATTATCAGATTTTAGGCTTTGGCTATTGCACATAGAAATCTTCAAATTAGGGTTGGGCTATCATAAAGTTAGCTTTTTGAGAGAATGGGAGAATATATGACAAGTTCTACAAAATGTTGTGAAGTCTGCTACTATTAATACGTAACATTTTTTCCTTAAAATCATGAACATAGACAATTATATCAGGGTATTTAAAAATTATTTACCTTGACACTACACCCTATATCTAGATAATAATATGTAAGAGATACTCTAATGAAGGGAGAAATACTAATTCAAAACAGAAATACATTAGCATGTTCCCTAATGGTAAATCAGGTGTGGCATACTTATGCTTTTCAGAATTTAGAAAATCAACTTGCCGTTTCTTTTTGATCCATTCTAATTCTTTTCTAGCTCAGACTGAACTGGAGAATGTATTTGTATATTTTACAGTGTAATTGTAAATGAGACTATAAATTATAGTATTCTATTATGACTACTATTTTTCATTTTTCTTTATATATGTGATTCTGAATAAAAACTACTGACTGCTGAAGTGAATTTTTGGCATGGCAGCTAACCAACAAAAACAAAACCCAATATACTGATAAACATTTTATTTACCTTCAGAAACCAGAGACTAGAGAATATTGTTTCTTCTTAATAAATACCTAGGATTTTCATTGGGTGCCCATGTTTGTGAGGCCACTACCCAAAGACTCATGTTCATGAGACTGGGAGTCCTATATACAAGCTGTATTTGTAAATAAGACAGAGAAAGGTTGTGAACTGGCAGCTTGGATGTTTTGTCAAAGTGCAATGTCAGAGAAACTCTTTCTAAGACAAATTGTAAATAGAACTGTCACAGTGATTGCATGATTGAGCCGCAGAAGTGTCTTACAATTGTTGGCATTGTCAGAGGACTTTTGAAAGCTTAATTAAACACAGTGGCCCACATGGCTGCTAAATTTACTTCAGAAAGCCAAAAAGAAAAAAAAAATCTAAAATGTGGAAGATCCCAAAGATCCTAAGTTCTTCAGACATTACCCTTTCAGTGACACAGAAAAGATGCATTGTGCATTTTCCTAGTTGTCTTTTATAAATAATAGTTTTGAGAATAGGGCCACGTGATATGAAGATCATCCTGTGTGTGATGTGGCGATTGTGTTAGTTTTTCTGTCTCCTGCTGTTACAGACAGTTAATGTAAAAATGGCCTTTTATTGGAAACACAAATATGTATTCACTTCAAGGACAGGAGCAGAGGGAGAAAGTTTCCCTCTCATTCTCTGTGTTTATTCTATGAAAGCTTAAAAAACAGTGCTGTAATTTCTTAAATCACCCCATTGCTTGTTGTGTTGCAAGTTGTGCCTTTTTACTTTAAAGGATCTGAAATCTGTTTTGCACACCTTTCTCCTAGTGAATGTGGCATTTAATTGTGGAACTGCCCATGGGCTGGAAAATGCAACTGGGTGTATAAACATGTAGGCAATGATGTCAGGACAGTGAACCTTAAGCTCAGGGAAGAGGCGAGTTGGATGCACATTAATGGCACATTTCAGAGTCCTGGAAAATCATTAATTTCACACGGCAACATCAATGTTGTTTGACTAATGTGGGAGGACTAAACTGGAGTATATAACAAACATGCAAATTGTAGGGGAGCATTTTTCAGAATTTCGTGATTTCTTAGTGAAAGTGTCTAATAAAGGAGAATAGATGAATGGTGGCTTCCCACATTGGTCAGTGAGAGAAGAAGAAAGTTTAGCTTTCCTTTGGGGGGAAATCTGAAATTTAACCGAAGCAGCACAGCTTGGGAGATGCACCGAGATTGTGTCATTTGATGTTAATTTAATCTACTTTGGTTGATCTGTTCACTCCCTTTATTGCACAAAGAAATCATTTGACAAAATTTACCCCAAGCCCAAGTCTGTTTGTGCGTACAGTAGTACCAGCTTTGTGCAATAAAAAGCACTCAGCATCAAGCTGGACCCACCCTGGCACTTTGCCACTTTTTTAGCAAGAGATTAAATCACCAAGGATCTTTAGTACCTTTCTGTTTGTTTAGATTTCATTTGGGTCGTGGTTATGTCAGCAGTGTTGTTATTACAAAGATTAAAAAAAAAATTTTTTAACTTAGTGCCCATTTTTAACATTACCCCAAATCAAGCAGGGTTTTATTTTATGTGTCAATTTGGAGGACATTAATAAAGTTCATAAAATATGTTTAGACTATATAATTTAATGGATAATGATTTGTATTTTTATTTGTAATGCAAATAGAAAGTTGGCCATTGTATTTCTCCTTCTTCTGTTTTTTCCTTCTACCTAGGTAAATAAGCATTCTTTAGCTGCTTCCCCGCTTTACTTCTGGGGTATAGTGCTCTGGCCAATATCAGTAAATTTACCTTTGTAATTTGCCATGTAGTTTTTACAACAATGACCTAATTAATTTGAGCATGAACCATATTATTGCTACTAGAGTCATTTTCTGTCACAAACTTAATTTCCAGGAAATGTAACCTGACGAATAAGAATGCTTTAGCTCTCCACATGTGCTCCTAGAGACCAGAGGCATATTTAAAATAATAATAATAAAAAAAATGCCAATATTATTAAAGCCAGTATGCTTGATGCCAAACTCAATTTGAAGCCAGTAAACATCAGACTGTATTTCTAATCAGTTTTTGAATGTAACGTAGTCCATGTTGGGTTCACTGGAATTTGTCTCCCTGCTTTTTTTACTGGCCAGCTGCACTCCCTATGCATTTTTAAAACATTTCAGCAAAGGCTTTCACTGTTCTTAGCAAGGTTTGTAACTTGGGGTCTATTTCTGAGCTCATTCGTCATTCTGCGATGGCATTGAGTTAGGTTGGCAAGGGAAGGATTTGAGGCATGGGGGCTGGTGAGGTCACTTCTGACCCCAGCAGGGAATAGGTGAGCTTCATTTGCCTTTACAATAGGCACACAGTCACTGCACCTTGGAGGAACTCTCAGGTGCCGCTCAGATGGGCGCATGTAAATGCCCTGTCAGATGCGGAGCTAGAATATTAATGCTTCTTCCACCACCGCACCATAATAAAGCTGTACACAGCCAGCTTAATATGCAACTAGTCTGGGGAATTGTGTAAACTTAGAGAGCCCAGTGTGAAAGACAGCGATGTAAAAATGCTCGATGTGCCACAGTTTCCACTCTTGTTCTCCTTTGATCTGTAGCAAAATGAAAACATCATCCTTTCCTCCTCTTGGAGTTGTCTCCCCAGCTCTGCCACCTCCCAGTCCACCACCGGAATTTTTTGCATTTGCTGGTATAGAGAAATGTGACATAATTTGTTTCATATGGTTAATTACAGGCGTTTGAATATTTAAAATTTTAAATAGCCACAGTTCCAGCTTTTCCTGTTAAAAGTATGTGATTTGAACAAAGGGAGTACAGTGTAAATATTTGTGGTAGTTTGCAACACCCCCTTACTCCATTAAACACACAGGCATTCAGTTTAAATCTAGTGCTGACTTGAAGGACTTCTGTACCTTTATTTGTATTTTTTTTTTAACCAACTCTCAACTGGAACTCCATTAAAATATTTTATCATTATTTTCGAGTCCACTAGTGCTTGAGGTTTTAAAGAGGATTTTTATAATGTGTTCATTTAACAGAATCAACAGCTGTCAGAACCAGTTGTGGTAAATCCACAAAATGTACAAAGAAAAATACACACGTTTCCTGAAACAAAACACTTGGAAAAATAAGCTGCCAAGAACTGGCAAATGAGAAGTTTGCAGACAGGGAACCGGAGTGTTTCATCTCTGAGTTTACCCTAGAGACTGATCTGAGCGGATCTGATGCAATGCCGCTGGAAGGTTTACCTGAACAGGTTGCTGCTCTGAGCCAGTGTGCTGTGCACGGGACTAGGCTCACTCTCTCTTCTGCCCTCCCTTTTTCCTTTTTGATCTCTTTAGACAGATAAAATACCAAGTTCTTAGAGTGCTCAACAACAAATTATATCCACTAAAGGTGAGATGATCAGGTTTCAACTTACTGTAAAAGAGGCGAGAAGGCGCCTTGCACACCCTTTTTCAGATAGGGTTGGCAGCGTGTTATTCAGAATTGAATCGGGCCCGCCAGGGAATTCCCAGTGGGAACCTGGAGCAGGCATGTTGATGAAGGGGATACCTGGGGACCTTTGGTCACTCACAATGAGTTTCTGTTTGTATCTTCACTCTTGTTAGCATTGGCGATGAACAATTACACCTACAATTTGATCTTAGTTTTAGATAGAGGTGAGCCCACTGATTAAAAACTCCCATTAAAATGAAGAATGGAATTATTGTGAAACCTGCAAAAGCGCTTTCAAAAAGAACACAGGTGCTGTTGTGTCCCCTGCCTTTTCTATTTTCTTTTTGAACTTTCTAAAAAACACAAGCCTTCTGCTAAGCATCAGGGTATTTAAATTTATTCATCAGTTGTTCATTTTCTTGATATGAAATTATGCATTAAAAAAAGCTGCAAAAAAAATCATGTCTATTAATTTTTAGGGAAATAAGGTATAGCTTGGGTTCTTACCTTAGCTGGAGCACAATGCACTACATGCCACACCTGCTCTTTTATGTTTTAAACGTGGAGTTTCTTTTTGGGCCAGAAAAAAAAAAATCTGAAGCATTTCCCTTAACCAACTCAAGGGATAACTATGATTTCACGATTTATTTACATTTAGAGGGCAGCTCACAATGAGGCATTTACTGCTCATTTTAGCCCCCCTCCCCCAAGTCTTCAAGTTCACAGTTAAAACAATGCATTAACCAATGTTAAATTTCAAATCTCATAATTTTCTTTCCTGCTCCATCTCATCCTAAGATTAAAAAAAATTATTCTTTTACATTTAAAAGTGAACATTGGCTACTGAAGAATGATTTAAAGGCTGAGAAAAATTTTAATAATAAATCGTAACCTTCTCATGTTATGTTTTTGTTATGTTAAGGGGAAAAATCAATAAGGAAAAATTTAATTCTGATAAAGATACTCTTGGATCTTTGAAAACAACTGCTGTCCTTTTAACTAAAACATTTGAGCAGCTTCAAAGACTATGTATTTCTTCTGATCTTGGAGCTGTGTGACTGGTAGCAAGAAAGAAAAAAAATCTTATTCTACATACAAGTGGATTGCTTAACAAGTCTGCACAGACACGTACTTGTTTGTACAATAGAGATAAAAATTCCTGTATAAAAATAATTCAGCCGCTGACAGCAGGCATTGTTGTTGGACCTGTCTTTTGTGCTTGTCCCAGCTCTGGGCCCCCTCCCCCACTATCTGCTTGGGGCAGCTTGCTGCCTGCAGACTCCTGACCAGGAGTTAATTGCTATATATTAAATATATAGGTATTGTATCTAAAGAGTAATATCTCAAGCCTTCTTATATGCATTTCACTTTCTGATGTGACTGCGGCATTGCCAGCAGGGGGGTGGCAGGCAAACACTCTAATAGGGAAAATGACTTGAAGGCAGTTAGGGGAAATTTGGCCTTCAAGTCCCATTTGCTCTGCAGTGTAGCATCGGTTTCTAAACTTTTGTTTTTAATCTAATTCTGATTTACTCTGTCACATCCCATATCAACCCTCATTGAACTCTACTCATGTAGAGTAACATTAGTGTCAAACGGAATTGGTCAGGACCGTGGACCTGTGGCTCATACAGATGGTTGTGGATGCGGGTTACATGCAGCTCTGCATCCTATTCTTTCTAATACATGTTAAAATGTGGCACGTTTCGGAGCAGGGCCCATGGGTAAGAGAAGAGAGTCGAGGAATCTGGGAGGGTACCTGAGGTTTTCTCCCTTCTCCTTCTCTTTTCCACTTCCTTGATACACCTACATTTCAGTTAAGATCAACTCTAGGGAAACATCCAAGGCCACGGGGTGCACAGGGAGAAGGGTGGCAGAGAGAAGTTAGTAGAATATGTTAAGTAGGGGTTTGAGCATAGTCACCAAAGCAGAGAGCCCCGTGTGTCCAGCAGCAGAGCAGTAGGCATGGGCATGTGGTCCTTTCAAAGCTGTTGTTCTTAGTCTGACTTGTATACTAGTAGAGATAGGACTTACGTAACTTTAGTGCTTTGGCCTGGTTGCTGTTTGGGAAGGGGGAAGAGGAGGGCTTCACTGGGAATTCTATCACTAGTATTTTTTAGATGTCATGAGGTGTGAGTTAGCATTCAAAGGGTGAGTTAGATTCTTCTCCAGACTAGTTGGTAATTGGGAAACACAAAAATCCAAATTCCCCCGACACTCTCTAATAACTGGGGTGGGTGGGGTGGTGGTGGTGGGTGGACACCACGACTTTCTGAATGTCAGCTGATGTCTGCATGACCCATTCTTCTTGGATCAAATGCTGCCGTGGCAGGATGGGGGAACCCCCAGGAAGATAAATATCCAACGACAGAATTTTCACTCCTCAGAAGTAAACCAGATCTTGCCCCTCTGCCTCATATACTCTCCTTTCTTGCTCTTTTCCCTTTGGAAGCAGAAACTTCTAAAATGAATGCCACTCCAAGCTGATGAAAAAGCTGTTTTTATACCACAGTGGATGTTTACACAGGAGACTCAACTTGAGGGGAAAAAGGCTTTTTGGGAGGGTGGTGGGACTCGTGTTAATCTGTTTTGTTGGAGGACTGTGCAGTATTGCCTATGAGCAACTCTGGGCTGTTTTTGATAAATTACCATGTTTAGAGATAGGTTTGGCTCTTAAGGGCTTGGTTTTATGAACAAAGTCCGTAACGATGTTTGCTGCCTCTGTTTGTCTCTTAGCCCCTTCGGCTTCACTAGAAGCTCAATGTTTAGTTTAAGCTCAGTCTGGAAGAT